>CM068367.1:425984459-427233756 GCA_034769895.1 Magicicada septendecula | reverse complement strand
AAGACTTATGATAGTTTTTTTACATCTTCAAATTATATTTAAGAAAACAAGCAAATTATAGTATGAGAGAACTTAATTTATACAGTATTACAGTTTAAATTACTAAATGTAACGATATTTTAATTAATTAAACAAACAGTAATCAACAATTGGATATTAGATTGGTACATAAATTGTTTATACCTACAGCAGTCAACATATAGCAAAGTAAAATATATTACCTATAACTAAAACAGATTAGGGGATGTTCACTACGTAATTATTAAAAGTTATTTTTAACATGTTTCACTCCCTACTGGTATTAACAAACAATCATAATTTAGAAACATACAATTTACACAATAACTGTAGAACATTACGACTTACATCAAATAGTTGACAAAGGTTACAAACAAAAGTTTCTGGAAAATTTTACTAACAGGTAAACTAGGATAATAATTGTAATCATATTGTAAATTATAGTCAAGAGTACTATAGAATAATGTAATTTATGTATGTGTCACAATCACACCTTCTCTCTCACCCATTCTCCCCCTACCAGTCCTTCTCACAGCCTCTCACTCTACCCTCAAATCGCTCCATCACTCGCTATCCCTCCCACTCACTCTCTCTCTCTTACTACGTCTCACTCACTGTCTCCCTTCTTCCCTCTCACACTTTTCCACCCTTCGCTCTCACTCTCTCTCTCTCTATCTCTCTCCCTCTCATTATCTCTCTATCATTCTCTCTCTCTCTCTCTCTCTCTCTCTCTCCTCTCTCTCTCTCTCTCTCTCTCTGTCTCACTCACTTGTCTTTGTCCACAATTGGCACTCTAAAACTCTCACCATTTTATTTTTATTACACTATCATCCTCATATAAAATAGAGACTTATGCACACGATAACAGAATAGGCCTAGATTTACCAACTTCCATTAAAGGGTTACAAACTTTTATAACACAACATTATAGATAACAGGTCTATTATATGAAAATGGTTATTACTTAATATTTACATTTTGTACAATGTTATTTACCTGGAACTTGGTCTATATAGAGTACCATAGTCTCATGTAGTTCGTATATATGTCGGTCATAATCTCTCTCACTCATGTTCTCACTCTCTCTCTCTCTCTCTCTCTCTCTCTCTCTCTCTCTCTCTCTCTCTCTCTCTCCTCTCTCTCTCTCTCTCTCTCTCTCTCTCTCTCTCTCTCTCTCTCTCTCTCTCTCTCTCTCTCTCACTCTCACTCTCTCAGTCTTGTCTCTTTCTAGACTCATACAACACCTTTTCACTCACATTAAGCACTCGGGCGCTCTATCTCTCTCTCACTCACAATCTAAACAGATATATACCATCAATCTAACACGCAGACGTGTACATACACACACGTTAGCACTACATAAACACACACACAACAAAACACCTCACAAGCCAACTACACATTCGAGCATCTTTACATAAATATAACACTATTTTATTCTCTTCTTTTTTAATGTTAATGTGAGTGAGGAGGTGTTGTATGAGTCTAGAAAAAGGCAAGACTGAGAGAGTGAGAGTGAGAGAGAGAGAGAGAGAGAGAGAGAGAGAGAGAGAGAGAGAGAGAGAGTGAGAACATGAGTGAGAGAGATTATGACCGACATATATACGAACTACATGAGACTATGGTACTCTATATAGACCAAGTTCCAGGTAAATAACATTGTAAAAAATGTAAATATTAAGTAATAACCATTTTCATATAATAGACCTGTTATCTATAATGTTGTGTTATAAAAGTTTGTAACCCTTTAATGGAAGTTGGTAAATCTAGGCCTATTCTGTTATCGTGTGCATAATTCTCTATTTTATATGAGGATGATAGTGTAATAAAAATAAAATGGTGAGTGTTTTAGAGTGCCAATTGTGGACAAAGACAAGTGAGTGAGAGAGAGAGAGAGAGAGAGAGAGAGAGAGAGAGAGAGATAATGAGAGGGAGAGAGATAGAGTGAGAGAGCGAAGGGTGGAAAAGTGTGAGAGGGAAGAAGGGAGACAGTGAGTGAGACGTAGTAAGAGAGAGAGAGTGAGTGGGAGGGATAGCGAGTGATGGAGCGATTTGAGGGTAGAGTGAGAGGCTGCGAGAAGGACTGGTAGGGGGAGAATGGGTGAGAGAGAAGGTGGGATTGTGACACATACATAAATTACATTATTCTATAGTACTCTTGACTATAATTTACAATATGATTACAATTATTATCCTAGTTTACCTGTTAGTAAAATTTTCAGAAACTTTTGTTTGTAACCTTTGTCAACTATTTGATGTAAGTCGTAATGTTCAACAGTTATTGAGTAAATTGTATGTTTCTAAATTATGATTGTTTGTTAATACCAGTAGGGAGTGAAACATGTTAAAAATAACTTTTAATAATTACGTAGTGAACATCCCCTAATCTGTTTTAGTTATAGGTAATATATTTTACTTTGCTATATGTTGACTGCTGTAGGTATAAACAATTTATGTACCAATCTAATATCCAATTGTTGATTACTGTTTGTTTAATTAATTAAAATATCGTTACATTTAGTAATTTAAACTGTAATACTGTATAAATTAAGTTCTCTCATACTATAATTTGCTTGTTTTCTTAAATATAATTTGAAGATGTAAAAAAACTATCATAAGTCTTCACATATACAATGATACATACATACGCACGCACACACTCACATACACGAACACGTTCACCCAAATATTTAATTGTTCCGTTGTGTTTGACATTTCTTTTGTATTTCATACACAGGTTCTGAAGATGACAATAAATATTGTCGAAACGTCGACGCAAAATAGTTAAAATTTGTGTTATGTTTGACCGATCCTCTCTAACCATCCACTAAAAAATTCATTGATTGACGGTCACTAAAAATTTAAGGATTTAATATACAAAATGATAACAATATG
Organism: Magicicada septendecula; assembly: GCA_034769895.1. NCBI lineage: Eukaryota > Metazoa > Arthropoda > Insecta > Hemiptera > Cicadidae > Magicicada > Magicicada septendecula. The sequence goes on along the minus strand of CM068367.1, from coordinate 427,230,843 downwards.
TAATACTTTTTGTGAACATACCTTACACACTTTCTGAAGGCAATCCAAAGTTGACAAGGAATGTTGAGAGGTGGTAATTCTGTTGAATTATTAAAGATCTCGAGTTTGTATTTTGAATAAAATTTCTCATAACTTGACCCCTTACAACAAACGTTTACAATTTTTCCTATAATTTTGAGTTCCATTTTTGGCCCATAGTGCCCATAAATTTCAAAAACTTTCATGTGAACGCTACATTTGAATTAATTAGGACAAATTTCCTTTAGTCTGACATACGGCTGGAATTTTTACAATTTTAAACAAATTTTGATCTTTTTTTGGGCCGTTGTGTCCTAGAATTTAAAAATTTTGATTATGATCATCGTCATTAGCATAATAATAATCATCATCGCTGTCACATTTGATATCATTTGATACGAATCACATATTCATATATGTTAACATAACATATATATATATATATATATATATATTGTTTATTACGTAAGAAACGAAATAGGTAATTCGTCACGTCAAGTAGCGATACTCTTTATACACTTTGTAAGGGAAAGGCATACTCTTTATGATTAAAATAACTGATTTAATCATAATGACAAACAAGTAAGTTACTAAAAGTAACAAAAACTATGTAAACAATGTCTGTAAGCAGACAGTCTAACGTTGTCACCAACAGAGGTAACTAGGCTTATACAAACGAAATCATACGTATTTATTTAATGCAATAAACGTAAGTAACAAACGCAAAGCGTGCTAACATAGTTACACTTTATACGCTCGGAATAATTTTGAAGCTGCGTGTCTGTAAACATACTATTATTATATTACAGATAAATATTTTACACTTACTAAGCAGATATTAAAAAACATCTATAAACATTTTGTTACTATTTAAAAATTAATATATTTTGGCTGTTAACTTACCTATGCTGGATGATTATATATGCGTATGAAGTCGGTAATTAGTAGATAATAACACGTCCATTTACCGATGCGGCATGGTTAAACGCACGATTTTGTTTTTGGCGGGCGTCAAAAGGGTACTTGTATCAGAATCTAAAATTAGATTTAACAATGGTGTCTATATTTGAAACGCAGATAAACACGAACCATTTAAAAGCGTTAAATATAGGCTACGTTTTGGATTGGTTAATTGAATATTGAAGTATCATAACAGAATCTGTGCTTGAGGCGAGAACAGACTGTTGTTAGGTATTGAAATGATAATGTGTTTACTCTTTGCGGGGGGGGGGGGTTGCGAATCAATACGTTGTTGTTGTAATTCAACGAGAACTTTTAACTTCTGAACGGAATGTTGTGGAGTAGAAGACTGTGGGAAATTTCCGCTATGCAAAGAAACTCGTTTCCGATCCCTAATGTACGAACGTTGAACATTTCTTTATTTACTATATTCAATCTTGCGAATACAATGAGTAATGATTTCCCGTACTTTACAATTGTAATAAATCACATAATGTGTGTGATAAATGTAAGCCCATGGGTAAACACACGTTTTACAAGTTTCATTTAACAAGCGTGTTTTGTTTATTAAGAAAAAAATTACTGTACAAAGAACACATTACAAGGCTACTTACTGGTACTTTAATCTTTCGTGCAGAATACACCTCTTTCCAAGTTGGTGTTTCTTGCTTGATTGTTATCACTGCCCCCAATTAACATTTCTTTTCCAGTTTACTTTGTCGAGTGTAAGAATGAAATGAGGTGGGCCTGTAGTAAAACAAATCTGATGCACTTTGATTTAACCGGCAACAGTTTTTCACAAGTACAAGGACACATTATGGATTATTTAATTAATAAAGTTGTGTTAGTGGTTATAATCACAAACCGAATTAATACTGTTGCACACCACTAGAGAAAATTATTCCGATTAGCGCTTTCAAGCTTCACAGCTCATCATCAGATCGGAAATAATAATAATGGAACTAGACAACTCCTTTATACCCCCACTTGCTCTACAGCGTACACATTTTCGTAAACAATCTTTAAGTTAAACGCCCTTTTCTAGCTTTTAGTAACTGGCGAGTTCAGTCACCCGTGTCGGTACTTTTACATTTATTTCTAGAACATTCTTTGTGTATGTATGTTGTGTAAACCTTCATCATTATGGAGTACTTAGAATTTGCAACTTTTGTCTAATAACTGAGCAATTACACTAAAGTCAGTATAGCGACTATCAAGTAATCACTTATGTAATTCGCTATTTGAACTGATGTTCGTGTAGACGGAGCGGCTGTGAACATCTCACTACGGGCTGCGTTTACGTTTAAATTTGTATAATGAGGCCCACCAACCCCACCAACCTAAGGAACCGGCAAATCGTCCAAAAAATCGTTTTTTTTTTTTGTCTTTAAAAAATCTTCAGTATCTTCTGAGTAATTTTATACCAAGTTTATGTGAATACGCGTAATAATAAATTTTTTTTGATTTAAACAAAAATTGAGATCGTAGGAAAAGTTCTCTCAATAGTGTTGATAAAGTTACAATTTTTTTACAATTTCAATGAAAATTCACTACTAATGTCTATAATGAAGCCAATATTTGCTCATCTGAGTCATCCTAATTTGTTTAAAAAATGTCTTTATGGAATGAAAACGATTCGTTGAACCATTTGATTTGGAATAGTTTGCCAAAAACAAATATTTGTTTTATTGGATACTTTGTTTTTGGGTTTACATGATGCTGTGTTAACCTTCAATGAATATAAGTAATATAAGTAAGTATTGAGTCTTACAAAAATTAGGGATCAAAATATGATCAAATAAGGTTAAGGTAATGAAAAAAAATATCGGTATGGAGAACCATACATGACTTCCATGTCCTAAGATTTATATTTAAAATCATATTCGAAATGAAATATTTCCATAGAAACTACTTCTTTCTACTTATTGCTTCAGTCTTAAACCACAGTACTGTGGTCACTAACGTATACCACCTCACGTTTTCGCACTCGATTTTCACTGAGATGGAAGTCGATGGCACTGCCGAAAAGTCTGGTTTTGCAGAAAACATTGGACTACGGCTAAACAGCCCGGGAAGGAATTTTAACAAAGAACTACTTCTTTGTTGCCGATAACATAGTACACATAAAAAATTCTCCCCTCCCCCTTCAACTATAATTTTCATTTATAGAAAGTTACCCCAACCCCGTTCACCTAACCTCTTTATTTATAGATATTTCATCTACGTTTCTACAGTGGATTATTATGAGCTTCCTATCAAGATACTTTATTTATCAAAATTCAGTACTTTACTCTTGTTAAAACATAAAACGTTACAGGTAAACTACCCCTTTCTCTAAACCGATCTTCACCAAAATCAATAGACCTTCAGTCCTCTACAATCCAGGGATGCATGCAAAAAAATATTTGATACTGTTTCAATTTGCGGCAGTTATCGTTCGTCATGTAAACATTTCTCTTGTTACAACATAACATGTTTCAGGTAAACTACCCTTTTCCCTTTACCGATCTTCACCAAAATCAATAGGCCTTGAGCTCTCTACAATTTAGGAACGTATGCAAAAAATATTTGATTTTCTTTGAATTTACGACAGTTATCGTTCGTCATAGAAAAAATATTACACTTGATAAGAAAAACGTTGCCGGTAAACTACCCCTTTCCCTTAACCGATCTTCACCAAAAGCAATAGGTCTTGAGTACTCTACAATTCAAGGCTGTATGCAAAAAATTATTTTATTCTGTTTGAATTTGCGGCTCTTATCCTTTGCCATAATAAATACCCTTGTTAAAATATAAAACGTTGCAGGTAAACTACCCCTTTCCCTAAACCGATCTTCAACAAAATCAACAGACCTTGAATTCTGTATAACTCAAAAAGGTATGCAAAAGAGTAGTTGATTCGGTTTGAATTTACGGCAGTTATCGTTCGTCAAAAAAAAAATTACCCTTGTTAAAACATAAAATGTTGCAGGTAAACTACCCTATTCCCTTAACCGATCTACGCCAAAACCAATAGGTCTTGAGAACTCTACAATTCAGGACTGTATGCAAAACATTATTTGATTCTGTTTGAATTTGCGGCTGTTATCATTTGCCATAGAAAAAAATTAACCTTGATAAGAAAACCTTGCCGGTAAACTACCCCTTCCCGTTAACCGATCTTCACCAAAAACAATAGATCTTGAGTACTCTACAAATCAGAGCTGCATGCAAAAAATTATTTGATTTTGTTTGATGCGACTCTTATCGTTTGCCATAGAAAATACCCTTTTAAAACATTAAACGTTGCAGGTAAACTACCCCTTTCCCTTAACCTATCTTCACCTAAAACAATAGAGAGCCTGAGAACTCTACAATTCAGGGCTGTTTGGAAAAAATTATTTGATTCTCTTTGAATTTGCGGCTGTTATCGTTTGCCATAGAAAAAATCTACACATAGACACACAACACACCCACACACACACACACACACACACACACACACACACACACACACACCATTTTGGAAAATGACTTTTTTTCATGTTTTGAGTGTAGTACAATCAGAATCTGCAATAATCTCGAACACGATTTTTTTTTGCCATCACCAAACTTCCATTTCCTTAAGGAACATGGAAGTAAAAATGACTTGCAAGGAATCCTTTGAGGCAGAAACAGCAGTAGATGAATTGATGTGTGAATTCATCAATTCATCAGTGTCTAGGAAAAGGTTAGACAGTCAATTAGAAATGTGAAGAGAAAACTAGACGACCAAGTGGACATAAATAGAGACCCCGAGAAATCAGGTAAAACAATAAAAATATGTTTCAAAAACTGGAATTGCGTTTTTCTGAAAATTATTTTTTTTTTTAGATAAATGACCAATTATTGAAGAAACCAAGTGAACTATTAAGCTGAACGTTTTGTGGTTATTGCGTTAATGGAGATATAACTACAGCACTAGAACTATACAGTTTTACCGAAAAATAAAAACGTACAAAAATTATAAGTATGCTTTTCGTACGCAAGTTTTTAGAGTAAAAGTTACAAATTATAAAAAATCAGAAAATTGAGATATCTTTATAATTGCAGTACCGTAAGTACGCTTTAAGCTGCTTATCTGCGTGCTAAAACAGCAGATTTATATCTTTACAGGTTCTGAGATAATGGGTCTCAAAGTTGATGAATTTAACATGATAAGCATACTCGCTTACGAGTGGCCTTAAGTACAATTTAAAATTTTGAAAAGATTGATTTGTTTTCTGTTAACACTCTAGAGAAAATTATAATTTCAATGGAAAATAAAGGTTTCATTAAATTATTCCAACTAATGAGCAAACACCTCATAATTACTTGACGCGAACAATTATTTACGCTTATGACAGATGTCACTGTCATATTTGTGTGTGTGTGTGCGTGTGTATGTGCCCGATAGAGTGGCTGAATGGAAATCAATAAATTTCACATTCCAATCAGGCAAGTTATGATGTTCCTGCCAATGGGATTATTTACAAAATCGCTTAACGCTTTAGAGCATTTAAAATCAAGTTATTCGCGAGACAGAATGTAGTGCAGAGTTGTTGATCATCATTCGTTTCACATTTGGTGGTTCGATTTATTCATTGTACCTGTCACATTATAGGAAACGATGTCAATCCTTTCTTCACACAGTTCCCGTTGGTATATCACTCAGCCAACTGTGCATTGTTTAACAACAAACTGCTTTCTACAAATACGAGCACGTTACTATTTCGACGCAAACGTAATTAATTTCCAAACGGTCACAACTTGTTTACAACGCAAATGATGTCAGCCATTTGTGCAATTATATAACCAGTTCCCTGGTAAAGAAGTTGTCAATTTTGTGTGTTGATGGAACAAACCATGAACATTATTGAAATCAACACGAAACATGATTGCGTAACGCGAATACTTTGTTGTCATTATAAACTTGTTTTATGGTAACATGAAAAGTGTCGAGAATATTATAACTTTGGATACTACTTAGTAGCAAATGGATGCACGATGACCCTAAACTTCAACAATGAAAGGGGAAACTTTAATTTTATTTAAGGCACTAATAATGGACGACTCACTCAACCAAGATTTGTTTTTATACGACGGTTTTATTCACGACAGTTTAACAAAACCGATATTCTGTGATAAAACAAAACAAAAATAATTTAATTCCCTTCAGTGAAAAATAACTGTAGACAAAATCAATATGCATAGACCCAGAAATATGTTAGTAAGCAATCAATGACAAGTCTACGATTCATTCAAATCAGATAAAAAATGAAAAACTTCTAAAAACAATTATATTTAATTTTTAAATTCAAATATTATTTTCCTTTAATATAATTACTGTAAATAGCACGTTAATTCGCTTCAATCAGGTTAGTTACGGTTATTATATTAAGGTATCTTTTCTATTATTTCAAATGAGTATTTGATTAATTGCTTTAAGAATATATTCTTGTAATTTCAATAATTACATTGTCTTTAACACTTGTCCATAGTTTCTACATTTTCTTTTGTTTAATGAGCTCTGTAATCTTGTTCATTCTCTGTATCACTTGTTTATGTACACAGTCTATTAAAATTAAATGAAAATGTATACACTACTTGGTTTCAATAAATAGTTATCGTAATAGCAAGTTATTTTTAATAAATTCTCATACCATTAATATGAATTTCCTATTTTGTCTCATTGAAATAATATCATGGCCCGTAGAAAGAAATTAAGACGTCAGAATGTGACACTCCTTTCTCATCTTCTGTATTCGTGTTAATGAATTGTTCTGGAAGAGAACCATCATGTCGCGTACTAAAAATACCATTTTACGAATATGCAGAGGAGGACGCATGTATACAAGCGACGCTATTATGCTATCCGTACCGAGAACAGAAACGACTAGAAAGCTGCACCGACTTAAGGAGCTCTGAGACGTAATAAGCTCATACAGGAGCCGCCTGGCTGTTCAGTTAGTTGTAGTGTTCGACAGGGCTGTGCTTGCTATGTTCCAGCAGGTATAACGGCAGAATTTAATGGTTTTACGTTATTAGTTGATTACTACAGAAAACTGTGAATTGTGAGTACTGATTGCATATTGGATGATAGTATGTATGAACAAGAATATAGTGTGTTGGGGGGGCTCCCAGGCCACTGACGTCACGATCAGCTGCTTGTGACGTCACTGTCCTAGGAGTCCCCGGTCTCGGTCTCGTTCATTTAGGTCTCGGTCTCGTTCATTTCGGTATCTCGGTCTCGTTCATTTCGGTCTCGACCTCGGTCATTACGGTCTCGGTCTTGGACATATCAGTCTCGGTGCTGGGTTCGGGCTCGGGCTCTGGACGAAGCGTCGCTCGCGACTGTCGACACAAGACTGAACGGTATAGCTAACGAGTCCCGTTTATATAGACGGACAATCCCCCTCTTGTTCTACTATTGAGTGTAACTACCACTGTTTCAGTGACGTCACTCTCCTGTTTCAGTGACGTCATTCTCCTGTTTCAGTGACGTCATGCTGTTTCAGTGACGTCATGAGCAGCCGATCGTGAGTCGTTGCACCCGGTCACTTGATCGACACGTGTCCTCCCGGCCTAGGATTCTCTCCGTATTGTACGTGGGGGCGGGGGAGGGGGTACTGTTGGTGTGTATGTGTATGCTGGTGGTCGGTCGGTCGGTCGGTGCTGTTGATGACGTCACGAGCAGCTGATCTTGAGGTCGTTGATCCGGTCAGTTGAGCGACACGTGTTTTCGTGTTTCAGGAGCCTCCCGTGTTGTGCTGTCTGTTAGTTTGTATGTGTATGCCGGTGGTCGGTCGGTCGGTGCTGGGTTCGGTCTCGGTCATTTCGGTCTCGGTCTCGATCAGTTCGGTCTCGGTCTCGGACATCTCGGTCTCGGTGCCGGGCTCCGGCTCGGGCTCTGGGCGAAGCGATGCTTGCGACTGTCGACACAAGACTGAACGGTATAGCTAACGAGCTCCGTTTATATAGGCGGACATAACCCCTCTTGTTCTACTATTGTGTGTAACTACACAACACGTATTGCACCATACTGTTTCACGGTGATACGATGGAACAGTTCTAACAAGTGGATTGCACAACAACGCGTAACCAATTAAGCAATAAACAGCAACAGATCCAATTAAAAAAAATAAAAAACCCGGTCCGGGTCAGTCAGCTAGAGATGTTGCTCCGAATGCGGTAAACGAAACACTGACCCTGTCAACGACGTGTCATTCGTATAAACGGTGGGTAGCGTTGGAAGGAACGAGGAGGGGGAAAAATAACGTGCATACCAAAAAAACATACATACAAACGGAAAACTGTAGGAAGTGCATCGTCGGGAATTGTACAACCCCATTATTAAATGAGCCCAAAATAATTTAAAACAAGCAATACTTAAGTAACATAAACAAACCAGGTAGCACCATTTAAGTCATTAGCAAATAAATAATAAAATAATTAAGTAATAAGCAGCAATTTGAGATTACAAAACGTGTATTATGTCATACCAAAAGACCTATCTACTCGAAAACATCGATAGAATTGCACGACAACACGTAAATAATTAAGCAATAAACAGTGTTTATTGACCGCTAATAAACAGGTATTAATAAACAGGGTCAGTGTTTCGTTGACCGCGGTCGGAGCAACATCTCTTGATGACTTTCGTGGACGGGTTTGATTTTTTTGTATATTGGAACTGTTGGTGTTTATTCCTTAATTAGTTACGCGTTGTTGTGCAATCCACTTGTGAGAACTGTCGCATCGTATCACCACTGCGGTTGTGATGGTGTAGCGTTATGGCGCAATTCTATTAGTGTTGACAGGATGTTGTGTAGTTACACTCGCAATAGTAGAACAAGAGGGGATTGTCCACCTATATAAACGGGACTCGTTAGCTATACCGTTCAGTCTTGTGTCAACAGTCGCAAGCGACGCTTCGTCCAGAGCCCAGAGCCTGAGCCGGGGCCAGAACCCGGCATCGACCGACCACCAGCATACACATACACACCAACAGTACCCCTCCCCCTACACCATCACGCCCCCCTCGGTACAACACGGAGAGAATACTGAAACACGAAGACACGTGTCGATCAACTGATCTAGTCAATGACTTCACGATCAGCTGCTTATGACGTCACTGAAACAGGAGAATGCCGTCACTGAAACAGCATGACGTCACTGAAACACCCAGTGACGTCACTGAAATAGTGGTAGTTACACTCAATAGTAGAACAAGAGGGGTATTGTCCGCCTATATAAACGGAGCTCGTTAGCTATACCGTTCAGTCTTGTGTCGACAGTCGCGAGCGACGCTTCATCCAGAGCCCGAGCCCCACCACTAGCACAGAGACCGAGATGTCCGAGACCGAGACCGAAATGAACGAGACCGGGACCGAAATGAAGGAGACCGAGACCGAACTGACCGAGACCGAGACCGGGGGGGGGGGCTCCTAGGCCAGTGACGTCACAAACAGCTAATGACGTCAGCTGATGACGTCACATACCTCTGACGTCACAAACAGCTGATAGTGACGTCAGTGGCCTAGGAACCCCTCCCCAACACACTACGAAGAATTCAATAAAATGTAATTATTGGATATGTATTACTCTTTTATTGTTTCCAAGTTTGAATTTTCTTCCACAAATGATTACAACTAAAATTTACATGACAATTATTGGTTTCAGAAGTGAGATCTTCGGAAACCAAAAACAGTGGTTTCTTTGAATTGGTGCACACAATAAGGACGAAAATGAACGCAGATACCTTATGGGTACTAAATTATAGTCGTTGAAATATAGGCAAAGTATTCTGTGTCGTCGGAATTAGAAGAACAACACAAGATTTTGTTTTAAGAAAAAAAATTTTAGATAGAAGAAACGAGGGCAGCTGAGGAACGAATCAGAACTGAATGAAATCGTGAATCGTGTGACAAAACACAAACTCGCAGAGCAAACTACTATAACGTAGCGGAAAGGAAGGAAAAACTATCTTTAATCGTGTAGAAAATGTTTTCCGCTCCTGAGCGCAACTGATCTAATTGTTTCGGATGAGAAATATGTCGTCACATATTGGAAACAGCAAATTGTATCCCTACGGTTGACCAGAGAGCAAAGAGGCCTCGTTGTTAAACCGATGTAATTGCTCACAGGATTAAAATAAATTATCAGAACGTTTCATCGTGTTTTGGAATGTGCGAAATCTCCTACATCTAAGTAGCAATAAGCCTGTCTCGCGTATAAAACGACAGCGCGATCCGGCAGTTCAGTTAATTAGTAGTCTAAGCAGTTGCAGTAGTAGTATTAGTTAATTACCAGTAGCGTCGCTTACCATCTTAAGACGCAGAACGGAGGGATGCCTGTATGTTGTATTATCCGTTTACTTGTTAGTAAATCTGATTTAATGAATTTAGAGATTAGCTCATTATTACACAAGACTGTAAATTATTAATACTGTAACTAATATTGGATTAATTAATTCGTAAAGCATTGGTTAATTAAAGTTTCGCGTGTGTGTGTGTGTGTATGTGTGTGTGTTATTAATAAAACGTTGGACTGTTTATTGCCTTTGGTCTTCAACTAATAATTGTTAATTGGTAAGAACTATTAATTAATAATAAACAAATGGAACTCCGCATATTAGCTACGTAACAATACATTATCTTTAACTCATCGCAAATGCCGTAAGTCCTGAATACAAGTTGAGTTAAAAGTATTTTGATGTCTAAGAAGTCGTTACTTAAGAAACTAATTCATGACAAATCTTGTTGTTAAAGTCGCAGTAGTATTGAATTCTGCTGTTATTCTTCATTTTCACTGATATTGATCTTTGATCTTTTTTTTATAAGTCATATTTTTTTATTTCGCATAGCGTTTAGCAACAAAGTACATAGTCTTATTTATTACTAGTCTTGCATAATACAAAAACTGTTTTTTTTCTATCCACAGTGAGTTACATTGTATTCCTATCGTTTAATAATTATTATGGAGGCACCTCTTTTCAGGACTTCGTTAAATAGACTAGATAGATATATTTGTATTTTAAAATTCATTCCTTTTACTAAAGTAGTGAAGTAGTATCCACGGATGATTTTGTGAAAATATATTTGATTCGTTATATTTTCTAAGTACGGGAATTCAGAATTACTTTTCAGCTTTTTCCATTTACTGTTACATCTCCACACGTGCGAAACAGCTGTATAACATTCTGTTTAGACGTCAGTTATTTTTATGAGTCACAAGAAACCAATCTGTCCCTCACCCTCGGCACTAGAGGAAAGAGTAATTGGTAACCTAGGATTTCTTTCTTCCGCTACATTGATTGTCTTCCTTGACTGTGATTCTTATGAGTTTCACGTCAATAGATTATTAAATCTATTCCGCTCCATCAGCACATTTTTTTTTATTGTGGTATGGTACTTCTTCTCTTCACCTTCCTTTTCTTTCAAACCGTTTGTAGAGGGTTAAATCGTGTGCCCGTAAGTAATAAATTATTCTCTTGCTTACGCTGTTTAATACATGACTGTACTTCAGTGCATTCTATGAAATAGCAACAAATGAAAGTGATTTTTTTTTTGTTCTTAGACTGTTACCCTGTGTCTGTTAGTCTGTTTCATTGAGCATAGGTTACCTCTTAGCTCATATCTTCCCTGTTCTCCGATCTAACGTCGATTACAAACGGCTAAGAGGCAGCATTTCCACTGTCTGCGGTACCAGTTCTAGTAAAAAAGCAGGCGGGCTTGAAGATGCTAGTGTATTGCAGGGATTACACAAAATTCTAAGCTGATTACGTCAAACAGATATTGACATAATGTTCTTTTCATTTTTATATACTGTATACAAATTATTTTCCTTTTAAATATTATTGTTGGGGACGCTACACAATAGTATATCTTTTATGGATAATCATTGTAGCAGTTCAAGCGTAAACTGCCTCAAATTAAATAATAGTATCTTAATTGTAAAAAAAAAGAGAACTCACTATATTCTATTCAATATTTTTAAACACATTTTCCTCAAATATTGCAATCTTGAATTTCTTTTTTCTTTATACATTTATACAAGTAGATAAGTACCGGATACTGTGGATAAGATGTGAAATTAAAAAAAATTTAATCAAAGTCTTCAAATTTTTAATAAAACGATCCATTTTATTTGAATACACTGCTAAACCAAAAAAAAAATCATTAATTCGTGTATTGTGAATGTATTTATTGTTTAACGATGCCATTGGATAACGAATGCAGCGTAATATTGAACATGTGTTGCATGTAGTAAGAGTCGTCGCTGCTGGGAACATGTTTCAGAGCTTAATTAACACTATCTTCTCTTGGCGTTTCCCGAATATTATCAGTTGTAAGCTTCGTCGGATGTTGTATAATAATTTTTGGTGAATACATTTGCTTTACTTTGAAGATGGCCAAGTTGAAAGCAAGAGCCATGTGCGAAATGCTTACGCTATTTTTGCCAGTACGTAAAGTCATAAGAATATACACCATATTAAAAAATAAAAAGTCAAAAAATAATCATTATAAATAATATTATTGAGAAGAAAATATTTTGGACATGTAATTTATAACAGTAGTACAAAATTACATAATCTAACAGACGGTAGCGCACCAGTTTCTAAGTGACAGGTTCGCCCAGAAAGTGAAAGTGCGGGGCGCAATTGACCGCCTAAGAACAGGTAAAAACGTTGTTTCGTCGCAGCTGACCGAGACCGCACCAGCTAAGTACCAGTAGACCTACGTATCAATATGGTAGTAAAAAAAAAGGAAAACAGGTATTAATAAACATGATTTAATTTAATTTTAATCCCTAGTTTGTACGTTTTGATCATCTTGTAAAACATCTAGTTTATGAATTATAAAAAAAATTAAAGAAAAGGAAATATTTTAGCAAGTTACATCTACATGTTTTCAATAACAAGAATGAAACACTGCAAAGCAACGGACAAAACAGACAAAACTTTAGACGTGGACGACATCAGGCTACGTTTCTGACTATTAATAGTGCGGCAAACTATATTCATATTTTTGTGAAGTCAATACAACACGCTTAACTTTGTCACCAATGAATCCACTGAAAAAAATGACTACTAAGCTAGCATATATCTCGCACATAATGGCAAAACACACTTTCGTAGGGACAACTCTGATTTAGTATTTTAAAAGCGGTGTCGTGTTAGAGTCTAATACATTCTCAATATTATGGTTTTTAACATATATAGTCTATTTACCATATTGTGTATCAGGTAGGAATTATGTATTTATCATATACCATAAATACATAAAAAGGTCTAACAGCCTTTTTCACAGGATACAGATAACCAGAACTGTATCACAGAAGTTACTTTGAAAAGTTTTACGAAAATTCCTTCAGCCAGTTTTGTGTTTTATATGTTACGTTCTGTCTAACAAGCGCTACTTATAAATCTGTTGTTATGAAAATTTACCATCAAAACAACTTTTGAGAGACATCTACTGTTTTTGGTAAATACAGATATGTATATGACATTTAAAATTAATTGTAAATATTGTTTCCTTAACCGAATTCAGTCGGTATTATTGCTGTGTGCATAGTATATTAAAAAGTAAACATTTCTATTCACACTTAACAACAGTTATATAAAGTTACGTCAACTACAATAATAATAGGTCTAATTAAAACATATCCAAAACTTTTAAAACCAAATTCAGCTAGAATGTGAGTATCAACACAAAATTCCTCAAAACCCTACTCCATTCCATATATAATTATGTTACTCATATTTTTATCTTGCTCTTCTACAAAAGGACACATGATTCCATGTGACAGTTTATAATCTTGTCCAATTTCTGGTATTCATATATGGCAATTATTATCTGTCTACCCTAATTATTTACTTTTTCAGCCATTATTTTAATCAGCTGCATATACAATTCTCCTTTACTGTCCACATTAGAGTCCTCAGTGGTACATAATCCTCAATTAAGTAATATTTATTTCCAAATCAAAGTCAGTCTATTAGAATTAACCATGAATTGACTGCCTCCCAATCACTCACCGTGCTGCACATTTCAGGAGTCATCAATATGTCAACTCCCTCTATTGCACGCTCTTCCACACTCACTCCAGAATATAACAATGCGTAATTACTGATCAGCATGTAGGTCCCAGTTCCCTTTTCCTCACTTCGCTGATCCCCATCAACTTTATCTTGTACCTGTTTCTCTCCTCTACCAATACGATTTCCTTTCCAGTTATTGTTTTTATGATTCATATTCTAAATCTATGTTTATTTTTAATCTTGGCCATTCTTTATCCATTAAAGCAAGTCACTTCCGATGCTCTCATTTCGTCTCTTAATCATTTTACAGTCATATGAATCTTTAGCCCAACATGGCGGCTTGGGGCAACTGGTCTTCTGTTTCGATCCCTGGAGACTAGGATCTTCCTTGCTTCACGACCCGCTACAGTCTGTGGTCGTTACAAACCGAAACATCGTGTTGTTCTCGATATCATTCTACAAGGGATTACTACAGATTTATCTGTAGCCCACGGCAAGGAAATAAGAAAACTAAGAAATAAAAATGAAACATGAAAGCCCTAGCCCCTTGTAATCTCTAACAGCATCGAGATAAGAAAGAACAAGAGTCAGTCAAGAGAGATTAGACATGAAAGATTAAAAAAAGGGATATTACCCAAGACAAGTTGAAGCAAGGTGAGAATCCAGCTAGGGGGACATCGGGTTTGCCAAACCAGTGTCCAGAAGAGGTGAACCCCTGATGGAATCGCAAGAAACTTACTGAAAATAAGAAGAATAAAGTGTAAACCAAAAAGATTGGTGTTTTTGTATTTTCTACTGAATGTTGCAGAAAATACAATATAAGTAATGATATTGTAAATTGGACAGATCAAATATTCAACACTTTATACACTATTTTGCAATATATCGATTTCTATCATCGTTTTAAACAATGTTTATACAACTATGATGATCTCCCATCATTACAATTCCCACAGATTGATCGTTTGTCAACAGGTGACAAATCAATGCTGTCTGACCGCACACATGTCATATAAATATCATTCAAAGTTTTATATAATTTGTTACAAATAATACAAACATATTCCTATATATAGAGATATTTTCTTTTTAAGGAAATGTCTCCGCAGTAATATTTTTGAAAGAATTTTAACTTTGGCATAATCTTTTTAATATCTACGAAGAGTACACTACTCAAATAGTTTCTGACAAAAGAAAAACAATCAAACTACACACGCACACACGCAAGTGTTTTAAAGTTTGAAATAAGGGAAACGTCATTTGCTTAGGAAGGTAAATTGTTATGCGTGGTCACTATTCTACATGAAAATGAAGAATAATGAACAACCGCAAAAGGCAGCAAACTTGCAAGCAACCTTTACCTTCAAACTCAAACAATCATGTCAAATAAAACACGACTGTATTTGAGGTTTCTACAATAAGTTGGTAGCCGTCCGGCAAACCATTTATCACACAGCAGAGCCCATATAATTAACCATAACAACAGGCCCATATGTAGATGAAATATCTATGTAGAAGACTCTAAAGATGCAGAACCTCTATCTCTCTAGTACAATATCTCAACACATACGCATATTGGAATAAATATAATTCACAGAACTTCAGTTTTGTCAAGACAACATTCGTTTCACGTAACCTAACTTCATCCCCTAAAGTTTCATTAAGATCATACTAAAGATATAAGTTTTAATTCTAAAGCTATACTGTAGTTGTTTCATGGTGTACTGTGCTTATTTATTTGAACAAATGAGATGTACAGATAAATTTATTAGATTGTTGTGTACCATGAATAATTTAATGTGTGTTGTATTACGCTAAAATGTAGACTCAGTGCTGAATCGCTATGCAATTCTGTTATCATACTGTTTTATACGTACATGCATAAACATTCATGTAGTTATTTTTATAAAACATACTGTATTTTGTATGTATTACTGTATCGTGAGTGCTTGAATTGCGCTAATATAGCGTACAATGTACATTTCTGTGGTCGCTACGTCATGATAAAGCGACTTGGTAAATAACATAAGTAGTAAGTCAAAGAAACACGATACACTATATAGGGTAGGTAATTTATTTTAATGTTACAACACAAATGTAGTGCATTAATATTGTTTGTGCAATAAAACAAGTAGATGTAGGTAATATACTTCGCTTTTATCAAAGTGGAGTAAACCGAGGTATTCATTCTCCCTTCCATTATTCCGACGTTTGCATGAGGAAGCGGAAACAACCTTATAGTCACAGTCAACATATTTTTTTTAATTTATTTTTATTTACAATCATATCCAAAGTACGTACACAAATTAGTTCTGTGAGTAAATTTGTTGGCGTCCATGTCGTGAGGGAGAATTGATCTAACTGTATTATCCTGCTAGAGGTTAATTTCTGAAGCCACTGAGCCATAAAGTTTTCAGCTGTTTTGTATTCACTACGTGAATGTGGTTCAAAGCTAGGGCAGTTCATTAGGCGCCTCACAAGTTAAGACTATTCAAAATAACGGTAAAGAAATGTGTTCAAATGTTTGTTTACTAGATTGAAAAAAAAACGATCATGTAGACTTTTACGAGGAACATGGTGTTTTAAAGACAAAAATATAAGACACATGTAAGTATTGACTATGTGGTGTCATCCTATTTATCTACAGGGTGTTGGTTACAGGGGATTCGCTACAAAAAATGGTCAAAACTGTAATTTTTGACAATTTTTTCATTTATTTAATAATGTTCCCCATTATTTTCTGAACACAAATATATACCTATAATTTTCCCTATTTGTCACTATTTTTATGGGGTAAAAATAATTTTTTTCACGAGCATGCAATGTTCGCGATTTGCCAATTTAGGTAGTGTGCATGTTTTTACTATAATTTTTTTTGCACATTATAATACATATTTACAATTATGGATACATAAAAACAATATATGGGAATGTATAAATACATCTGTGTCTTGTAGGGCATAGTTTATACAACAGTATGTGATAATATAATCAGCTGACTTCTAGCAGAACAATAAACAGCTGACTTGATTTGTTTACAAAGTGCTTATTTACAGTGAAATTTGTGTTGATGGTGATTATTGAAGTAAAATGAGAAGAATTAAGAAGTGTAAGTTATCTACATCTAAGAGAAATGTGAAAAGTGTTTTAGCGCGATGGAATAAAAACAATAACTGTGAACCAGAGGCTAGTGGAAGTAGGCCTACTAATGATGTTGAATTGGGAGTGAGTGAGGTTATGTCTGTTGATGTAAATTCTACCAGTAACACTATTCAGAACAATACAAAACAAGTGAAGAAAACTGGATTTGCTTTGAACAAAAGTTGTAATGAACAAATACCGACTGATGAAAATGCGCTAAAATATCTTTTAGTCGAAAAAAGCCTGCTGACAAATCTAGTAGGTCTGTTTGCTTGCTTGCCCTGACTGCTTATCTGAAAAAAGCATGACACTAATTGATGTCAATGTAAAGGGATATGCCAATACTTTCACCATTTCATGTTCTCACTATGAATTTTCTACGCCGTTTGAGACATCGCAACGCATATTTCAGGACAAAAATTCCCCAAAGCCTCCTCCGTATGATGTGAATAGACGGTTTGTTTACTCTTTCAATGCTGTGGGAAAAGGCCACAGAGACCTAGAATATTTAGTATGCACTTCAACATGAAACCTATGAAAAGCAAGGCATGTAATTTACACTAAAAGCTCTTTGCAAAATTGTTGAAGCGAACGTTCAACGTAACTTGGAACATGCTTGTGTTGAGGTTCGCAAAGTGTTGAGGTTTTAGAATCTCTTGATGACTCAGATGATGATACTCCTATAATAGACCTTACTGTCAGTTATGACGGGAGCTGGCACAAAAGGGGCTTTACATCAAAGTATGGTGTAGGCTGCTGCATAGAAGTGACAACAGGTTTGATAATTGATTTTGAAGTCCTATCAAAGTACTGTTGTTTATGCGAAACAATGAAGGAAAAGTTAAAAGATCAGCCGCAGCAGCTTGAAGATTGGAAAGAAAGTCACAAAGCAAACTCTAAATTTAATTATGAAGGATCTTCCCCAATGTTGGAGGTGGAGGCAGCAGAAAGAATTTGGAGGCGTTCATCGCAGGACGGATTCAGGTACACAAGCATGATATCTGACGGTGATTCAAAAACGCATACTCATCTGAACTCTTTGAAATTGTATGATAAAGACATTGAAAAGGTTGAGTGCATCAATCATGTTGCTGAAAGGTTAGGCACAGCCCTTAGAAAGATTGTTCAAGAGAATACCAAAACCAAAAATCCTTTAGGTGGCAAAAAACACGGTAGCCTAAAAGATAGCACGATAAACAAGCTCACAGGATATTATCGCAATGCCATAAAAAACAATATTGGCAGTGTATCTAACATGAAAAAAGCAATATTTGCAACTCTTAATCATTGCCAGTCAACAGATGATAAATTACTGCATAATCGCTGTCCGACAGGTAACGAGTCATGGTGTTTCTATCAACTGGCCATTGCAAAAAGTGAAAAAACTCTTTCTCATACAGTGGCCATCAAAACTCCTCTAAGGCCACATGTTGTTTCCAAAATTGTGACTATATACCAAAGATTGGGATCAAACTCTTTGTTGTCAAGATGTGTGGAAGGAAAAACCCAGAACGCTAACGAAGCGCTGCACAGTCTAATTTGGTCTAAATGCCCCAAAACCTTATTCGTATTTAAAAATACCCTCACAATGAGAATAAGTGAAGGGATTTGTGAATACAATACTTGTTATTTAAAAACAATTTATGAAACTCAAAAACCCTGTGGCCTTATTACAAGTCCAGGAACTAACACAACAAAAATAGTCAATAGATTTGACAAAATTAGATTGCGGATTGCAGAGATAAAGAGGGACAAAAAATATCAACTATTTCTGAAAAAGAAAAAGATTGCAGTACTACAAGAAGAAGATAGAAGGAAAGAAAAAGAAGGAACTACTTATGCACCCGGAGAATTGTAAAGGAGGTAGGCCTAAATGTAAATATTCGTTTCTTGCATACTACGTAAAATATTCAATAGCTATCATAGATATAATATTTGCAATCAGATATAATTTTTAAAACTTTTTCTTGGCCAACTTCAACAGCAAATAGTTATTGGTTCATACTAAACAGAGTTGTTACTAAGAAACGTGGAGAGTTGTTTGGTTATGAAGTTATTCTGCTTTAGAACTGTTGTAAAACTTTGGCGGCCATTTCCCGAAAGTAATGAATTTGTGTGTTTTCAGGTACACAATTTGCTATAACTCCAGAAGTAGGAGTCCCAGGATGCTGATTTTTTTGTGGTTGTTCTCTATAGTATTATTTACTAATTTTTTGTCTGTGAAAAAACAAATTATTTTAATAAATATTTTTAATTTTCGAAAATTTTTATTTACATAACTTTTTGCCATAGATCCCCTTTATGTATATTGTAATTAGACGAAGTTAGGGTCTCGTTATCAGTTTTATAATTATTATTAAAGTTTTGTTTTTTATTATTAGTTTTTTGTTTTTGTGATTTATTCAATCCAATTCAACCTATTATTGAATCCAATATAAATAAATCTGTTCACTTACTCTTGAAGTTGTTTATTAAATATGTTTAGATTTTTTTATAAATTTTGTTCAATGTCTTGAGTTCGTATCTGAATAAGTAGCGTTGACTTTTCTGCCATTATCTGCGGTGAGTCGATCGATGCATTCCTGTATTGAAATTAACATATGCACAACATTTATATGATACTTACTAGCAGTTGTAGTATGCTAATTACATTACATTTGAATTCTCGCTCTGGCTCCTGGTACCAACCGTCTCTTGTTGCTCACCTAAGCTGTAATTCTATTCTGTTCAATAAATGTCAACACTTTAATTTGTTCGTGAAACAATAGCTATTTATTTAACTCAAGTAGAAAGGTTGTTGTTACAATTTTATTATTTATTTTCCTTTTAAAAAATAATTAAAGTTGAATATGGACTCTTAAAATTATTAAACTCTCAGGGTGGTATGACTGCATTTTGCAAATCGATTATTTCTGTTTATAAATAATTTGGTTATTATGCTTTATAAAATTTGTAGGTTCTTTGAGTCTGCAAGATACACTTCAACAATAAAATGCACTACTGTGATAATGAGTAGGCGGAGAATAAAAATATTAATTATTGCTTTAACATAACACAAAATATGAACGATTGTTCATTGTTTACAATTGAGATAAATTACGGTTCATTGTAACCTTACTTATTGGAAATTAATTACTGGATGCTTCTTTGAGGCATTACTTATTTTGTACATCATTATTATGTATTAAATTCAGTGTTATTTTCCTGAATGATCTCCAAAATTGGATATAAACAAAACAGCTAATTCAAATTAATTCACTACGACTAGGGTCCACTCATGTGTGACCTTGAGTTAATATACTACAATTAAATACAATAATATCTTAAAATTATTAATTGTTAGGGTTCATTTTTCCCTCATTGATTATTCAACGTCTCTTCTTAAACTATTACAATTGATTTCAATCAAAGAAAGTTAAATTGTCATTAGCAAAATATTTCATTTGATTATTGTTTATGTTATTTTTCAAAGTCCCCTTCCTTGTGGAATCGGGTTATTTGTTATTTAATTTAAACAAATTAAATCCGCTATTAGCGTTCCTTAATTGATTAACGATTTGTTATATGATATAATGATCATTTGCACTGATACTTGCGTATTCTGTTGATTCGAAGAATTAACACTTTTTAACTTTTAATAATTAATTAATATTTTAATTAATTTTCATTCATTCACATCACACACTGCCTATACGCATGAACTCCGTTATAGAACACTTTGAAAATAGACTTCACTGTCCTTTCGGTCCGACCTAACCTCAACTCAAAGTTTCGAGGTTAGCTGTGCATTATCAGCTGTCGGCTGTCAATTCAATGTTGTGATGGCCGCTCCGCTAACGTGGAGTATCTCTCGAATGCCGGTGATGAACTGAATATTGTTACCTGGTCGGGATTCGACACTTCGTATTTTAAAATGAGCTCAGATTGGCTAATTGTCTTTATGTCATGTACTCTCGGTGAGGTATATCAAAATAGAAGCTTAAACTAGCGTCAGTAGCTGGTTTCAAGACTATGATTTACTGGTCACCCAGCCAAGCGCAAGGGCTTGTCATTTTCTCGTATAAGTCAAATATCTTATCTATAATTACACTGACAATATTTTTATAACTCCCATCGTTTCTATCTTTTGATTACGAGTAATTTGCATGCCCTCATCATATAGTTCTGACATGGGATTGATAAAACCGCACTTGGTATAAATTAATAATACTTCTTAAATTACCTAATACCTTAAATATATTGTTTTTATCCCGTTTGTTCATGGTGATAACATATTATTACAGTATTATGTACTTTTCACTTCTAGTCATGTACTAATAATTATAAAATAACCATTTTCCTAGGTTCAAATCCTAGGCTTATTGTCACATACATTGTTTATCAATAATATTACAATAATAGTTGTTGATAATAACATTTTATTATGGCCTATGCATAATGCATTGGTCATTATCACTTCTGATAGTGTCCTTTTTATTTATCCCTGGGTTTTATTACCTCAATTATAGTTTTTTAGGTGAGTTTTCAATACTCTAGAAAGTTACATTTTTTCAAGAGTTGTAATTCTTTCAAATTAATCTCATTATTGTCTTATTATCTAATATCAGTGTTCTGATAACACTGTTAGTACTGTGCAGTAGTTAATTCTGCATTTACATTGACAATTACTTTGGTTTGGAGTTACCATGATTACTTGCATCTAGCTGTCACTATGGTTTACTTATTATTTGTGTTATTATTGTTAATTAGTTGGCTATAATCATTGAATTCACTTATTTAAACGTTATTCTGCCTTATTCAATATTATTAGTTGAGTTCCTACTCTTTTATTACAAGTTTCCTAGGTAATTTTGTTGTCTCATGCAACCATTCTTTGTCAGGCATTTGGTTATATTAAATCACATCAATTCAGCCTTTATATTTCCTTAACACATTATCTGTTGTACAATAAATGTTCCTTATATAATCTACTTATGTCATACTACAACACATTTTAGGTCAACATTGCTTTAGTCTTATTTTTCTATGGTTTTGTTGAAAACTAGTTGGCCAGATTAGGTTATGTTGTAATCTAATTATTCAACAATGGTTGATTGTCAGTTTTGAATTTCTACATTACGTTTGATTTATTTAACTTTATATAGCGCTGGTATATTTATTGTTTATCACTAGATTTCAATTTGTTTATTTTCACAGTCTTTATCATTGGTAATTAGTGGTTATTTACAATTTCAATTCCACTTTACAATCTGTTATTAGTGTTTTGGACATAGTCCTTTTTGTCATGTTTATACATCATTTAGCTATGAAATTATCATACTGTTACTCATTCTCTTTATTAACTTCTGTTTTCAATAATTAACTTTTATTGAGTTCTGTTTGTATTGTATTGCTAAGGAAGGTATTTGATTAATAAGTTTAGGTCAGTGTCAATTTTACAGCTTAGGGATTTAAATCATGTTGTTTGTTTCACTTATACTTTCTTTTTCTATAATAATACTTTTATTTGCATATGTTAATTCATTCTAATCCATATTATCTCCCTTTGGTGTTTGACCTGGATATGTTTTCTTCTTCTTTGCACTGATTCCTTCCTCATTCTTAGTAGATTTCTTTTTGGTGGTGTTGTCACTAGTTTCCTTCTCACTATTTGATCTATTGGGTAATTATGTATGTTGTCTCGTCGTTAGTCTTGTTTTATTTTCTTCAGTTGTACATTTACTGGTAATTCATTATTCACTTTATTCAACTATTTTGGCTTATGATACTTCCTTTATTCATGATTGTAGGTTCAACTTTGTAGATAATTTTATTTGTAGTGGCTTTCAATCCATTTGTGATACGTTGGTGTTGGATGTGTTATATGTACCATTACAATATACGTGGTTATACAAGAGATTTTAGAGCATCTATTTAGCTTTCGTTCAAGACCAAGTTTACCACAATTGGACCTATAGTTTTTGAGGAATATCCAATTAAGAAACTTTAACATTTTTCAACAAAAAATTTTTACATTTATACAAAGTGAAAAAATTATTCAAAAAATATGTTTGTTTAAGTTGGACTAATACAAGCTTACAAAAAAATTAAGTGAATATTCCAATTATTAAAGATTTTCATATGTTCCACTAGCGAATCCCCAGCTTAAGAAACAAAGTGTGCCAAAGACAAAACATACGCGTATTATTTATGACAATTATTAATGGCAAAGTGGAAATAAAAATAGGTTTTACTTGTATATCTGCTAAACTTTATGTCTAATAACTATCAGAAAGTAAACATTTCATTAGAGCCTTAAACTTTCTAGACCTGTGATTTTTGTAAAAATGAAAGAAACTGCTGTACTTGGAAAACAGGTTTCAAAACCGAAATACCCTTCTTAACTTAAAAAAATAAATGATAGGAAAATTGAAATTCAAAGTAAAATCAAAAGTTTATTATTCATACTTAAATAACTTATAATAAATTCTGGTATAAATATTAATCTAAAACACTTTTATAAGTTTGTAAATCGTATTAGCAAAACAAAAATATATATTAACACCAAGAGAAATCACTAACGTAAACATTAACATCTGGACCTGCACATATCACAATGAACCCAGAGCCATTCTAATTACAGTGTTGCGCTGGGACATTCTAAGCGCTAAATGTAATCAAATAATTTTTAAACATAAATATGTGACGCCCATTTCAACTACAAAATTAAGGTAAGTCGGTCTGGGGAACACCGTAAAATGTGCATTTAAGCCCACAAGACATAAACAAAACAAATACTTATTGTTTTTCGTATCCTTACATTATTTAGAATAAGTATATAAGTGTGTATAAGCGAGAAAAATTACTTACGGTACTGATTGAGTAAATGTAAGAGAACACTATCTGGAAGCTGTCTGAAGTTCTAAAATGTATGAAATCAAATGAACACACACTGCATCAACTACACATCAGGAAACACGAATACCATTGTTCAGCCGTTCCTGCGACACTGTTGTCACCAAACAACTGAGAAACATGTGTGTGTGTGTGTGTGTGTGTGTGTGTGTGTGTGTGTTTTGGCGCACTTCCTCTACGGTTCTCTTAAACGTTTCATACTGTAAGACGAAACGGACTTAACTTTAATACTCCTTTGTGTTTGAGGTATTTCATTATTTGTATAGAGATACTTTTAATACCTAGTAGTTTTTTACTTTTCCTTTCATTTTTTTTATTTTGTTTTCTACACGAAATCTGCACTTTATATTTTAATACAATAAGGTCCTATCTACAATATGACAATTTTGAAGTAAGCAAAAACATAATTACTTGATTTTCAATTTTTAATTTAAAATTTAATTTTTAATTAAATATTTCTACATTTTACTGTTAAGTGTATGTCTCGTTAAAGAGATTTCACAAAACTAAGTTATAAGAAATACAACGGTGTATGGATTTGACTATTTAAGGTGAAATTCTATATTTTTTCATATTTACTGTAAAACCGATTGTTGTATTCAATCTGTATAATCTTAAGTCACTATCATCTTTTATACCCCACAGTATGTTTGTAAATGTGATACTACTAATGTATCTCACGTTACACCGGACTGTAATACCCTCGTGCTACAGCGAAATTTGACAACGGGATTGAGTAAAGAGATTCCGTTAGATACAATAATCATAAACATTGAAATCGCATTATGTATGAATTGAATGTATGTATGTATGTATGCAGAATTTAAAGTCGTTAACTGGTGTCAGTACGGTAGGCCTATTTGTCGAGCCACACTTAGGTAACTATACAGTAGACCTAAGTGTCTTCTATCCGCTATTTTATTTGTTGAAGTGTGGCAGTGTGTAAACGATACGCCACTGAACAGACTGTGGCCGTACACTCCAGTTAAGTGTGGGTCGAAGGCATCTTTTTAATTTTTCTTCGAAATTATGATTACGTTAAGGATTAAGTTAAACGAGAAAAATTACGTTAAGAATGCTTACAAATTCAAATAGTCAATTAGCAGTTGAAAAGCTGACTATCGGAGTGCTGCTGTAACTCACAACTTAACAGACTGCCAACTACACGATATGTGACATTTCGCTGAGAAAAAATGCTTAGTAATAGGCTATATAATTTCATATCGCTGTGTTGACGGCATGTAACACTAAAAATTTTCCGGTTATATAAAAAGTTTGTATAAAAGAGACAAATTATTTACTGATTGAGTAAATGTAACAGAACACTATTCGGAAGCTGTCGAAAGTTTTAAAATCTATGAAAGCAAATAAAAACACAACAAATAAACACGACCAAAAGTTTCTCACTGGTCGAATGTATGCAGGATTTGGTGTTAAAAGTGGCGACCATCTACACATAATAGCGTTATTGTGCAATCAGTTGACGAATAAGATATTTTAATTAAAATAATATTTAAACTTTTACGACACTATTTTCTTGATATCACTGGGGTTTTCGTTTTGTGTCATCTTTGGCTTCTTTCCAAGAAGACGATTGGCTATAAACATAATATCAATTGCATATATCATACATCCGTAAAGATATTAAACATTTCGTTTCATAATTGAAGTAGGAGTCACTCCTGTGTTTGGATGAAATGAATATAACTTAAATACTCTCTGAGAGCCTTAGTGGGTGCGCGCGCGCGCGCGTGTGTGTGTTTCAACTGTAAACCAGTAATAACACGTAGCCTATATTATTGTTGACTTAGATTAACTAATTACAATATGTTTGTGCATATACTAGTTACAATTTGCAAATTATATTTAGGCCTATTATAATACGGTTGTCTCAAACTTTTTAAGTTTGTAAGGTAAGACATACTTAGCTTTGATACCTACAAACATTAGCTTTAAGTAAGTTTAAGAAATATGTTTGGACACAAAATCATTGTCATGAATTAATTTTTAAACTACTCCATATGTTTATAGAAATCGATGATTCATGTGCAATGGAATGTTAATGCTGTTTACAAAAGTATTTCAATTAATATCCTAATTCAACATCTGTAGCAGTAACTTCACTTACAGTCTGACCTTTCCCTTAATTTCCCGAGAGTAACTGAAAACGTCAATACCGTCATAAGACTTTTAAGTTTAAAATTTTTTGTTTTGCGTAAAGCTTACAATTAAATTACGTGTAAAGTATGATCAGTAAGCTGTAAAAAAACATACAGAGAAGTGTTTATTTAAACGCTGTAAATAATATCCTAAGGATACGTTAACTGCCAGCAAACAGAGATTGTCGGAACTCTATTGGCTTCAGTAGCCACACAAAGCAGTTTGGGGTAGAAACAGCACATAGACTACCGCAGGTGGGTGGAGGAGTATCATTCTTAACACTACTGGAGCATGTTTTTATTGTTGCCAACAATTCTGAGCACGCTCTGTATGTTTATTGTACGCTCTATTGAACATTACGACAAACGTTTTAATCATTACAGTAAAATGATGCACAATGAAATCCATATAAAACGACTCTGCATTGGTAAAATAATACATTATTAACGTATTAAATTACAAAATTATTTTTTTTAACTTTCAGCTTTTAATCTGTGTAATCTAAATAATATATATAAACATAATAACATCTAAATAATCATATATAATTTGTAAATAACTAGTAAGCTTCCTGAGCCGCAGAACTCGCTCACAATATTAGTACAATATCGCTCAAATTAATAAATTTATTTTCTTTATATCTCTCAGTAAAATTTTTCGCACATACGATTCTTAGACGAGAAACATCACGAGAAGGTGACTAACGACGAGGTCGTTACGATGATCAATGCAGGTTTATTGTAGCTTGAAAAGTACAAAAAGAATACGAAAACTCCAAATTCTCTATTATTTCTTTTTTTAGTAATATGGTAATTGTAAAGCTGATAATCATTATTACGTTTTTTATTAATATGCAGTATCCCCAAACACTGCATTCGTTTTTTAGTTAAATTTGTAGTCATAGTTTTTAAGTTAAAGATAATTTAGTCCTAGTTTTTAAGTTAGTACGTAAGCCATAGATATCTTTAGGTCGCCCATATCTAATATTTTTTCACATATATACCTAAACGATAACAATATGTACATTTTTTTGCAAACATAGCTTACAGACTTTCTCTGTCCAAAATCTGACAAAGGAGTGTTGACAGAGATTATTTTTGTTAAATTATTAAAAATGCCGGGTTTGTATTTTGAATAAAATTGCACATAATTTGATGCCTCACATAGACTTTTAAAATGTTTTCAAAATGTTCACTTCAATTTTGGCCCGTGGTGTTCCTAAAGTTAAAAGCCTTTCAATGTAAAATTTAGTCTACATTTAGAATTGGGTTAAAATTCCCTTTAGTTCAGCATTCAGCATTGATTTTTAAAGTTTTTCTCGAAATCTGTATACATTTTTTGGGTTCTGCTGCACTAACATTTTGAAATTTCGAATACCGAACACTATATTCAGATTTTGGTTAATTTTGTTTAAATGGAGGGTGAATTTTAGCCAATTTTCAGCGGTAGCCCACAGTATGCAAAAAAAAATACGGAGCGTTAAGCATGTGTATACCAAGTTCCGCGAAAATGATGCTTAATACCGTTTGTTGCAAAATCAAAATGATAAACAACCTGTGTTGTAATTGATTGTTTGGATGAGCGAATTCTAGCTTATCAGCCTGTAAAAAGTTTTTACAGCGTCAAAATTTCATAAAAGATGGGGAGAGAGTGAGCGGGGAGAAAGTGAGTGATAGAGAGTAAGCGAAAGGGGAAGAAAAGCGTGTATGTTTATGTATATGTGAGACGAGAAATACCGATAACAGATCTTTTGTAAGTGTACGCCTACGATGTGTAAACACGCCCATCGAAAAACTGTCCGAACCACTCTAATAATACCAGTGTAGTAAATAACCTCAAAATAATTTTCAGTGCAAACTCGGGTTTCTAGAACGACTAACTCTCGATCTTATCCAAAACTAAAACTGCAGGATTTAGTTTCTCAGTATTAGAGACCGGCAAAAATATATTGGCGTACACAAGTTATTAAATTCGTAGTTTAGGCCTTGAGACATTGATGTCAAGGATAAGGTGTCTCAATGGAGAAAACCACAATTATTTATAATGTGTTGGAGACAAGTTGTATGGCCTTTTGCCCTAAAAGCGTTTATATAATAAGTAAACTCCAAAATTGGTAAAGGTAGGCATTATAATAGTATCATAACGTATGACATGTATCATTACAAGCCATACATACAATCAAAGCAGACCAATACTTACATTAAAGGCGCCTTTAAGAATTTGGGTGAATGCCAGAAATGTTCTTAAACGCAATAACGAAGGAACAAAATACAATGATCCGACGGAAATACACTGTCGTCTGCACTAAGAAATAAACCCCGTTTTATACAATTGTGTATAATATTTTCGAAAGCGCGCGCGCGCGTGTGTGAGAGAGACGTCTCTGATACTATTGATGTTTTTGATAATAATATATCGCCATCGTCATCTGTCTCTCAAGCATTAGAGTTCAGATTTAATACAGCTAACACCAACAATTATCATTACATTTCCCCAAGTAATTCAGACGCTTAAGTAGTGCTGAGGTGATTGTGTAGACAGCCAAAATAAATAAGAAAAGAAAGGCGCATAACGTAATTACAATTCTGACATAGTTGTTATTTGGAACGCAATACGCATGAGAATTTGCACCTTGTTACTAAGTTTAATCTGTCGATCAACTAAACTGATAGTGTAGTTCTTCCCTCGTAAGGGGGGGTGTCTTAATTCGACCTTAAACTGAACCACCGTACTACCTCACCGTATTATATAAAGCACTATTCTTTCTTAATAATAAATATATGATCTTATATTTATAACGTGAATTCACTTTCGTCGTATTGTGGAAAACGGAACGAAGAGGGAACACCTACACGATTGAAACTAACTTTAGCAAACAACGAACGTAGGCAAGTCGCGCTCTGTACTTCAAACATTAACAGGAAATAACGCCCCGTCAGACTACTAAAGCCGACATACGTATACGCCACTCAAGTGAGTCACATAAATGAACGTAATGTCACGTAACTGATGTTTTATTTCTAACAACAGTCACAGTTTAGTTTGTTTCCACTGTTAATAGAATCTTTCGTTTATTTGTCTAAAATAAAGTTTTCAGCAGTGAATTATATGCAAATAACGTCATAGAAAATCATTTATGTGGTAGGTGTTATTATTAAAGTATCATATTACTATACACGAAATTAAATTATCATCATTCGCATACCCAGTAAAGCATTCCTTTAGTAGTTAGTTGTGACACACGCTGCAATATACGTAGACGAGTGCAAAAAAATGCGGTGGTGCGTGCGTTTACACACGCACACACACGCAGAACGATACATAATATTATATGGGACATAAATGCGTAGCCTACGTAATGCTTGTCACGTATTTGCCAGTAAAAGGATAAACGTTGTTATTTCGGTGCCGTTCAGAATTGTTGGCAAAGTATACTTGAACTTGCAAATCCTCAGCACTGCCTGATTATTGTAGAATGTCGTGGAATATTCTCAAAATTACATCACAGGTTTTGTTGTCTGATATTAAAAACCCGCGAGTTAAGTTCTGATAATTTCAGCGAGAGTTACGTGAAGCATGTCATCGATCAGAGTGAGAGTGTCAGTTGATTTTAATTGTTATTTGTGTCTCGAACAACTGTAATTATTTATATTGGTAATTTTTGTTACAGTTTGCATACAGTGCGTTTTGGATAGCTATGCAAAACTGTTGTGTCTCTAAAAATTAAATAATAGAAAGTGTGGATTATCGATTTCTGTGTCGCTCAATAATTTAAATATAACTCCCTCATTTAAACCTTCACCACTGGCAATCAACTATTATCAGTCGTAATTAATTATTTTTATTTCTATACGTATAGTTACGTAGTTTACGTGTTTCTGTGTATAACGAAAACAAAGGATATAGGAACAGCAGAATGACTAAGACAAGACGAGTCGGCTTCACTGAAGGTGAAGCTGTGGTTGACAAATATTAATTGTGGCAACGCCACGTCCACGTGTACTCTACATCTTACTATCGGTACAATCTAAGATGTCGGGACAGTAAGATGTCACTGCCGAGATAGTTTCACATCAAAGGTTTCCCCGACTGTCAGTGTTCTGGCTGAGGCAGTATTACATGGGCCATGTGATCCTCGTAACAACACACACACACACACACACACACACACACACACACACACACACACACACACACACATACACACACGCGATACAATTAACTAGACTGCACGAATAAAGAACTAATTTTTATCGCTTCTGTCTTTAGTATCGCGTTGAGTAACGATGATTGTCCTCTCAGATTTCCTGATTTGTAGTTGTGAGTACAATACGTTGTACCTCCTTCTCAATATATGAAGGTAGCAAACACTATATCAGGGTTACAATGTCGAATAGAATACGATTACAAATGAACCCAACGCCATAATCTACAACGAACCCAACGCCGTAATCTACAACGAACACAAACGCCAACTTTGCTTATACACGTGTAATGAGCACGATGATTCTCACGACTCAGTAATTGTAAAACTGAGGCTTATTTAATTGTGACTATAATTTTTTGAAAAGTAAGTGTTTATTTTTTAATAAATTTAATATTTTAAATTCTTCAGAAAAATATTTTACACCGTTGTAATTAGAAATTAAGCATGGTAATTAGTTTTCAAAAATTAGGCATTGCTGTTAAAGGAAGATTATTCAAGGCTACTTCAGTAGCTAATTGAATATTCTATGACCAAATAAATTTTTAGAAAATAAATGGTCTTGGCAATGAAAAATGTTGTGGATAACACCAAAAACACACCGAAAAGTACGTATGTGTATATCGCATGTGTACCAAGTACAGAGGACTTGAATTTCCTGCAATACTCGTCAGTACAGGTGAAACATGTATCAGCTGGTACTAAGTACTATTTTCATACTGCTGTATGTGTGTGTGTTTCGATAGAACATTTCTGGCAAAAGTGATTACTTTAATGCATTAGTTATGGATATAACAGAATTGTTCACATTAACAATTGTATTTTTTCATTACTAGCTAGGCCTACATATATTCTGCATCATATCGGCCTCCCAACATAACAAGTTTATTTAGCACTTTATCTAGCGCCTTACATTCGTGTCTCCACCAACCAACGTTACAACAAAGTTCTACTGTTGCCTGCGTTCTGCTGTGTAGAATAACTTCGATTGTAGTATCTGTCATCAGTTCGTAAGAAAGGAAGTACCATTAGAGCCAACGCAACACGTAAGTTTACAGTGTGGGTGTTACTTACGTCCCTTTCGTTCTCTCTCTCTCTCTCTCTATCGCTCTCTCACTCTCTCTCTCTCTCTCTCTCTCTCTCTCTCTCTCTCTCTCTCTCTCCCGATGTCTAACCTTATATTGGCAAATTGTGCACTGTAAGGCATTATTACATCCCGCTGTCGGCGACTAGTTCCTTCCCTTACATTTAGACGTCCAAACTTGAAACTGTTGAACTTTATACAATTATTTGAAGACTCGTTATTTGGAACATTATAGAGTGTATTATGGATATCTTGATCAATATAATTATTTAATTATATAAATTTTTGTTTTCATTTAACTTGCAGTGAGTATATCTAGATTTAGACGCGATGTGAAAGTGTTATTACTAGAAATTGTCATAACTACCCAATGTTATGTTAATCACTTTATGTTGTTAACAATACATTAAATGTAATCTTCAATGTAATTTGAGGTGATGGGATTAATTTTGAATTATTAAGTATCTATTTTCTAGTATACTTGAGTATTCAGTGTAGTCTGTTTAAGATTTTAATGCCTACACAATGAATATATGATAAAAATTTTTGGTGATAAGAGTTAACCAAAAAGATTGCTATACGTTGACTGAAAAATGTAACAGTACCCTTAACATCTCTTAACTTGTCACTGCTCATGGTTTGTGATGAGCAGGTTATTCACAGTTCTGTGAATGTAATTAATATATAAACTTTATAATGGGAATAAATATATTATTATTAAATTATATTTTTGTATAACCGGGAAAAACGTCTAAAGGCTCCAGACAGGGCGTCTGGTAGTGTGGGATTCTTTCACCAATCCCACCAATCTTTCTCTACAATCCCCAGGCTTTCTCATTACTTCGGCCTGGGGCGTGCTTGCTTAGCTCAACGAGATACCGTCTACGGCTGGGCCACTTCCTTCTTACAATTATTGGACGGACAAATACCCTTTGTCTTTCTTACGACGCAGTATACTCTTTGAAAACAAAAAGAAAGCCATATCTGATAAATGGTTGCTGTAAAAAATGTTCTTAACGTATTGAGAGACACTGTGTGCCGCCTGGCAGTAGACTGTTGACATTCAGTAGTATCCCAAACCCAGATTGGCGCTAAACAGTTTCAGATGAAACTGAAGATCGTGTAGATTAGCCAAAATAAATAAGAAAAGAAAAGCACGTAATGTAACTAAAATTCTGACGTAGTTGTTATTTGGAACCCAAGTATACCTTATATGTATATCATTTATAAAAGGAATCAGTGTGAAAATGTCGGATGGGATTCCGATTGATATTTCATTCTGATCTTCCATCACATGATTTTCTTAAAATTTATTGAATATATTTCAGTTTAATTATCTACCAAAAGGATATTTCATAACAAATTTAACAGCAAAAATGTTTAACGTTTCCGTACATCAAAAGCATCAAGTATCACGCATGCTCTCTGTTCAGGTAAAAGACGATCATTCTGTGATTTTGCTATTTGTACAACTTTTTTTATAAAAAATTAAGTATTTAGTTTCTTTAGTCGAGCTTTCTGCAAGACATTTTGTTATAATCTTAAATCTATTTGAATGGTCTAATAAAAGCAGTAGGCCATACGTAAGAAATACATTGAACCATTCACATGAGTTATAGCACAAGGTTATTTTGTCAAGAGTAATCCACCTTTTTTTATACTCAACCCTTTTGATGAACTAAAGAAAAGAAAACCCCATTAAATAACTTCAGGTTTGTTTTTGAAAAAATCACGTATAGACATATTTACCTAAGAGATCATAGCGTAATTCTTTGTTAAGAAATTGGATTTAGCAGGCATATTCTACCTTCAACGATTAGAAATTTTTAAAAGTAAATTGTAAACTGTCGTAAGCGCGCGCACACACAAATTATTGAAAACCCAATTTTTATTTACATTTTGAAGACGGATCGATTCCGCGGACACAATTTTTTAATGCTATCATTTACCTTTCTAAGAACGTGGAACTCAAAATATAGAAGGGTATCTTTTTAACACTGAATAACCCATGCCAGAAGTACACACTGTTTGAGAAAAGTTAATCACAGTTAAACTAAGTACATAGATTCTCACTAACAGTTACAGCTAATGTGATACGATACATCCTTCCCAAATCTGATCCTATCTGCAACCGCTAACATTAGCTAAGACCAACGGAAACCCACAACCTTCCTCTTCTCGGGCGCTATTAATTACATAAGGTAAAATTGTTTCATTGTGTGCCTCCACCGTCTGTTCTAAGATTTTCTTGGGTTCGCCATTTTCATTACCTTTACCTGCTGAAGACGTGAGTGCTGTCGACAGGAGGTGTAACAAAGCACGTTTGCTGTGAGCGAAGTGCAATTTCCATCAAAACCTCAAGCACTGCGTGTGTAGCCATCATAACTAAAGTCTCGAGTATTGTGTACTGTGCTGACACCTAACAACGTCGGCTATTTAGACATGAAGTGGACAGTAAAACCTATAAAGACTAAAATTATGAACACCGTTTCCCACGACAGGTTGCCAAATGCGGTAGGTTACATGTTTCCACTGCTTCAGTTGCCTTCACTCTACTACAAACTGTCCCGATCGTTTTGTTTATACTTTTACAAAATACTTTTTAATTTTATTATTTGATTATAATTATTTTAAACAAATTATCAATAAACCTGAACTAAATTAATACAGCTTTTTTATGCCAAACGATTATGTTGAAAAATGTTTAATAGAATTCATTTAAAAAAAAATTTGTTCACTTATTCATACAATTTTAATACTTTCACGGTTTTTATATTTTTTAGGTTTCTTTGGTATTTTTCTAATTACCTGGCACAATTTTTGTAAGTAAGAAATAGAAACACTTTTACTTCCATTTCCTTATCTTAACTAACACTTTCACATCGCGTCTAAATCTAGATATACTCACTGCAAGTTAAATGAAAAAAAAAAATGTATTTTTTCTGTTAATGATAGCATATTGCATAGTTAAATTACTTATCAAATTTATCTTTATAATTAAATAAATATTAAATTAATATAATTAAATAATTATATTGATCAAGATATCCATAATACACTCTATAATACATATTGTGTTGTGGTCTCCAAGTTGCATATAACTAACTATATTTAATATTACCTTGTGTATCCAGGTACACTGGTGCTCCTCCTTGCAACTTCAATGTTTCTTTAAAAACTACGCGTTTCGGGACTCATGGTCCCATCATCAGGTTGGTAAAAAACAAGAATCACTCACATGGAGTACGTCAACTTAATAAGATAAAAATAAAAATAAAAAGTTTCACTCGCACATACCGCGTGTATACAATTACACAACTACACGATGCGCATCGTATCGGAACTTGCAAGCGACTAACCGTTACGCGTCGCACTATTTCTACCTTTATCTATGTGTTGTTCCAACACGCGTATGGCCGTGTCATACAGTCCGTTGGACTTAAAAGAAAGCTTGTCGTTCAAGAGCTGATTACCTTGGGTTTTTGAGGCCTTATAAATTTCAAATTCTTCCAGCGCGTCCATAAGCCTGCCCTTTTTACAGAAATGCAACGGCTTGAAGCTACTTTGAAAACTCGAGAAATTATGGTTCTGGTTGACTATATGCAAGGCAAAGTTTGATTTTATCTTCTGGATATCACCTCTAGGGAGATGTTCCCTGTACCTATCCAGAAATTTCCTGCCCGTTTGTCCAACATAAACATTATTGCAGTCCTCGCAATCTATTTTATAAATACCAGAACAGTTTTCTACTAGTCTGTTGGTCACTGGTCTCAAAGCGTTCAAAATACAATTACTCGTTTTGAAAGAAACTGCAAAACCGTGTTTTTTAAAAACGTTCTTAATAGTATTAGGCAAAAGATATGTAAATTCTGTTGGTATATATTTAATGTCACTGTTGTGTGTTTTGTTTACGCTCCTATTTTTATGTATGTTCCTCCTCTGCCTCGCTACTATTTTGTCTACAACTGTACTATTGTAACCGTTGGCCACCGCGATATACTTTATCGTATTAAGCTCATCGATGTAGTCTTTCGCCTCTAACGGAATTTTTAGTAATCTGTTAACCAACGAGTTGAATGATTCCATTTTTTGTGCAAATGGATGAAATGAAGAAGCGTGAATAGTAATATCTGTGGCAGTTGGCTTCCTATAGATGTTGAACCTAAACAAATTATTTATTTTTCGCACAGTTATGTCCAGAAAATTTAGGCTACTGTTATTTTCCATCTCCAAAGTGAACTTTATTTTTGAGTGTATACTATTCATGTATTTACTCAAGGTTTCTATTTGTCTATGTGTGCCATTAATAACAAGGAATGTGTCATCCACATACCGAGTGTATGAGATGATATTTTTGTAAAGCTTGTTTTTATGCGATAAAATATGTTCATTTTCAAAATAGTTAAGATAAAGATCGGCCAAGAAACCGCTAAGTGGCGATCCCATTGCAAGGCCGTCGTCCTGCGCAAAAAATCGGTTGTCAAAAGTGAAATAATTCTGGCCTAATATTATTCTTAGTAACGCGATAAGTTCATGGATGTTTTGCTGATCCAAAATGCCTGAATCCTCCAGGTTTTTCTGTAAAATATCAATCGTTTGGGGCACAGGAACATTAGTGTAAAGGTTCGTAACGTCAAAGGACACCAACTTATATTGTGGTAATACTACTAACGATTTCACTCTGTCCACAAACTCAATACTATTTCTGACGCTGTGGTTAATGTCTATTTTAATATTACTTGTTAAGATCTGTAAAAGTTTCTTAGCTACCTTATACCCAGGTGCTGTGGTAAAATTAACCACAGGACGTATGGGCATATTCTCCTTGTGTAATTTTGGGAGGCCGTTAAGTGCGGGAGCTTGGGCGTGTATTGGTTTTAGCAGACGCATAGTGCGTGTATCAAATAGGCGTGTGGATCTATTAATACAGTTGTTGATATCCCTAACGTATTTTGTAGTGGGGTCTCTAGTCAAAGTACGTATGTTATTATCGTGAATAAACTCATAAACTTTCTGTTTGTATTCGTCTTGATTTAAGATTATAATCGTATTGCCTTTATCAGCTTTAGTTATGATAGCATTATTGTTCTCGAGTTTTTGCTTAATATTGCGTACAGTTTTTATATCCCTGCGATATTGGTAGTCAGGTGGACGCTTTTCACTTTTTAACATACGGTTCAGTTTGTTATTAATGAACACGCGAGCCTCGTTTTGTTTATCTTGATCACTTAGTATTTTTACGGCCGCTTCAGCATTAGTTACTTCACGAATAATATTGTGTTTAGATAGTCTTGGAAGGTTATAATTTAGGCCTTTGCTCAATAATTTCTCTTCTACTCTAGTAAAATTTATGTTGCTATCGTTAACCATACGTGTACAAAATGTGTGTTTATTGTATGTGTAACTACGGTCCGTTTGGTACTGTTTTCTTTTTAATTTTTCAAACTTTATTTTTTGTATGTTTACGACCTTACTTATGATATTACGAATCTGCGTCTCAATACATGACAAGACTTCATGAACAACAACCGGGTGAATTTTATTAAGAATTTCCAAGTGTGCATGATACAGTTCGCTGTTTAATTTGGTCTTTTTGGAATAAAGATGTTTAATTTCTTCTTTCATCCACACTTTCTGAGCCAATTTTTGGGCGACAGAAGCCGATGAAGACGTGTTCTTGATGTTAACTCTAACGTAGTTAAGCGTTATATCCATGTATAAGCATTTCTTATTAAATCTGATGTCGAGACTAGCTTTTATTAGTTTGATTTTTATACTTTTGTATTTATAGACCAACTTTGCCTGAGTAGCTTCAATATACATATTGTGTTGTGGTCTCCAAGTTGCATATAACTAACTATATTTAATATTACCTTGTGTATCCAGGTACACTGGTGCTCCTCCTTGCAACTTCAATGTTTCTTTAAAAACTACGCGTTTCGGGACTCATGGTCCCATCATCAGGTTGGTAAAAAACAAGAATCACTCACATGGAGTACGTCAACTTGATAAGATAAAAATAAAAATAAAAAGTTTCACTCGCACATACCGCGTGTATACAATTACACAACTACACGATGCGCACCGTATCGGAACTTGCAAGCGACTAACCGTTACGCGTCGCACTATCTCTACCTTTATCTATGTGTTGTTCCAACACGCGTATGGCCGTGTCATACAGTCCGTTGGACTTAAAAGAAAGCTTGTCGTTCAAGAGCTGATTACCTTGGGTTTTTGAGGCCTTATAAATTTCAAATTCTTCCAGCGCGTCCATAAGCCTGCCCTTTTTACAGAAATGCAACGGCTTGAAGCTACTTTGAAAACTCGAGTAATTATGGTTCTGGTTGACTATATGCAAGGCAAAGTTTGATTTTATCTTCTGGATATCACCTCTAGGGAGATGTTCCCTGTACCTATCCAGAAATTTCCTGCCCGTTTGTCCAACATAAACATTATTGCAGTCCTCGCATTCTATTTTATAAATACCAGAACAGTTTTCTACTACTATTCACGCTTTTTTCATATCATCCATTTGCACAAAAAATGGCATCATTCAACTAGTTGGTTAACAGATTACTAAAAATTCCGTTAGAGGCGAAAGACTACATCGATGAGCTAAATACGATAAAGTATATCGCGGTGGCCAACGGTTACAATAGTATAGTTGTAGACAAAATAGTAGCGAGGCAGAGGAGGAACATACATAAAAATAGGAGCGTAAACAAAACACACAACAGTGACATTAAATATATACCAACAGAATTTACAAATCTTTTGCCTAATACTATTAAGAACGTTTTTAAAAAACACGGTTTTGCAGTTTCTTTCAAAACGAGTAATTGTATTTTGAACGCTTTGAGACCAGTGACCAACAGACTAGTAGAAAACTGTTCTGGTATTTATAAAATAGAATGCGAGGACTGCAATAATGTTTATGTTGGACAAACGGGCAGGAAATTTCTGGATAGGTACAGGGAACATCTCCCTAGAGGTGATATCCAGAAGATAAAATCAAACTTTGCCTTGCATATAGTCAACCAGAACCATAATTACTCGAGTTTTCAAAGTAGCTTCAAGCCGTTGCATTTCTGTAAAAAGGGCAGGCTTATGGACGCGCTGGAAGAATTTGAAATTTATAAGGCCTCAAAAACCCAAGGTAATCAGCTCTTGAACGACAAGCTTTCTTTTAAGTCCAACGGACTGTATGACACGGCCATACGCGTGTTGGAACAACACATAGATAAAGGTAGAGATAGTGCGACGCGTAACGGTTAGTCGCTTGCAAGTTCCGATACGGTGCGCATCGTGTAGTTGTATAATTGTATACACGCGGTATGTGCGAGTGAAACTTTTTATTTTTATTTTTATCTTATCAAGTTGACGTACTCCATGTGAGTGATTCTTGTTTTTTACCAACCTGATGATGGGACCATGAGTCCCGAAACGCGTAGTTTTTAAAGAAACATTGAAGTTGCAAGGAGGAGCACCAGTGTACCTGGATACACAAGGTAATATTAAATATAGTTAGTTATATGCAACTTGGAGACCACAACACAATATGTATATTGAAGCTACTCAGGCAAAGTTGGTCTATAAATACAAAAGTATAAAAATCAAACTAATAAAAGCTAGTCTCGACATCAGATTTAATAAGAAATGCTTATACATGGATATAACGCTTAACTACGTTAGAGTTAACATCAAGAACACGTCTTCATCGGCTTCTGTCGCCCAAAAATTGGCTCAGAAAGTGTGGATGAAAGAAGAAATTAAACATCTTTATTCCAAAAAGACCAAATTAAACAGCGAACTGTATCATGCACACTTGGAAATTCTTAATAAAATTCACCCGGTTGTTGTTCATGAAGTCTTGTCATGTATTGAGATGCAGATTCGTAATATCATAAGTAAGGTCGTAAACATACAAAAAATAAAGTTTGAAAAATTAAAAAGAAAACAGTACCAAACGGACCGTAGTTACACATACAATAAACACACATTTTGTACACGTATGGTTAACGATAGCAACATAAATTTTACTAGAGTAGAAGAGAAATTATTGAGCAAAGGCCTAAATTATAACCTTCCAAGACTATCTAAACACAATATTATTCGTGAAGTAACTAATGCTGAAGCGGCCGTAAAAATACTAAGTGATCAAGATAAACAAAACGAGGCTCGCGTGTTCATTAATAACAAACTGAACCGTATGTTAGAAAGTGAAAAGCGTCCACCTGACTACAAATATCGCAGGGATATAAAAACTGTACGCAATATTAAGCAAAAACTCGAGAACAATAATGCTATCATATCTAAAGCTGATAAAGGCAATACGATTATAATCTTAAATCAAGACGAATACAAACAGAAAGTTTATGAGTTTATTCACGATAATAACATACGTACTTTGACTAGAGACCCCACTACAAAATATGTTAGGGATATCAACAACTGTATTAATAGATCCACACGCCTATTTGATACACGCACTATGCGTCTGCTACAACCAATACACGCCAAAGCTCCCGCACTTAACGGCCTCCCAAAATTACACAAGGAGAATATGCCCATACGTCCTGTGGTTAATTTTACCACAGCACCTGGGTATAAGGTAGCTAAGAATCTTTTACAGATCTTAAAAAGTAATATTAAAATAGACATTAACCACAGCGTCAGAAATAGTATTGAGTTTGTGGACAGAGTGAAATCGTTAGTAGTATTACCACAATATAAGTTGGTGTCCTTTGACGTTACGAACCTTTACACTAATGTTCCTGTGCCCCAAACGATTGATATTTTACAGAAAAACCTGGAGGATTCAGGCACTTTGGATCAGCAAAAAATCCATGAACTTATCGCGTTAATAAGAATAATATTAGGCCAGAATTTTTTCACTTTTGACAACCGATTTTTTGCGCAGGACGACGGCCTTGCAATGGGATCGCCACTTAGCGGTTTCTTGGCCGATCTTTATCTTAACTATTTTGAAAATGAACATATTTTATCGCATAAAAACAAGCTTTACAAAAATATCATCTCATACACTCGGTATGTGGATGACACATTCCTTGTTATTAATGGCACACATAGACAAATAGAAACCTTGAGTAAATACATGAATAGTATACACTCAAAAATAAAGTTCACTTTGGAGATGGAAAATAACAGTAGCCTAAATTTTCTGGACATAACTGTGCGAAAAATAAATAATTTGTTTAGGTTCAACTTCTATAGGAAGCCAACTGCCACAGATATTACTATTCACGCTTTTTTCATATCATCCATTTGCACAAAAAATGGCATCATTCAACTAGTTGGTTAACAGATTACTAAAAATTCCGTTAGAGGCGAAAGACTACATCGATGAGCTTAATACGATAAAGTATATCGCGGTGGCCAACGGTTACAATAGTACAGTTGTAGACAAAATAGTAGCGAGGCAGAGGAGGAACATACATAAAAATAGGAGCGTAAACAAAACACACAACAGTGACATTAAATATATACCAACAGAATTTACAAATCTTTTGCCTAATACTATTAAGAACGTTTTTAAAAAACACGGTTTTGCAGTTTCTTTCAAAACGAGTAATTGTATTTTGAACGCTTTGAGACCAGTGACCAACAGACTAGTAGAAAACTGTTCTGGTATTTATAAAATAGAATGCGGGGACTGCAATAATTTTTATGTTGGACAAACGGGCAGGTAATTTCTGGATAGGTACAGGGAACATCTCCCTAGAGGTGATATCCAGAAGATAAAATCAAACTTTGCCTTGCATATAGTCAACCAGAACCATAATTACTCGAGTTTTCAAAGTAGTTTCAAGCCGTTGCATTTCTGTAAAAAGGGCAGGCTTATGGACGCGCTGGAAGAATTTGAAATTTATAAGGCCTCAAAAACCCAAGGTAATCAGCTCTTGAACGACAAGCTTTCTTTTAAGTCCAACGGACTGTATGACACGGCCATACGCGTGTTGGAACAACACATAGATAAAGGTAGAGATAGTGCGACGCGTAACGGTTAGTCACTTGCAAGTTCCGATACGATGCGCATCGTGTAGTTGTGTAATTGTATACACGCGGTATGTGCGAGTGAAACTTTTTATTTTTATTTTTATCTTATTAAGTTGACGGACTCCATGTGAGTGATTCTTGTTTTTTACCACCCTGATGATGGGACCATGAGTCCCGAAACGCGTAGTTTTTAAAGAAACATTGAAGTTGCAAGGAGGAGCACCAGTGTACCTGGATACACAAGGTAATATTAAATATAGTCACTCTATAATGTTCCAAATAACGATTCTTCAAACAATTGTATAAAGTTCAACAGTTTAAAGTTTGGACGTCTAAATGTAAGAGAAGGAACTAGTCGCCGACAGCGGGATGTAATAATGCCTTACAGTGCACAATTTGCCAATATAAGGTTAGACATCGGGAGAGAGAGAGAGAGAGAGAGAGAGAGAGAGAGAGAGAGAGAGAGAGAGAGTGAGAGAGCGATAGAGAGAGAGAGAGAGAACGAAAGGGACGTAAGTAACACCCACACTGTAAACTTACGTGTTGCGTTGGCTCTAATGGTACTTCCTTTCTTACGAACTGATGACAGATACTACAATCGAAGTTATTCTACACAGCAGAACGCAGGCAACAGTAGAACTTTGTTGTAACGTTGGTTGGTGGAGACACGAATGTAAGGCGCTAGATAAAGTGCTAAATAAACTTGTTATGTTGGGAGGCCGATATGATGCAGAATATATGTAGGCCTAGCTAGTAATGAAAAAATACAATTGTTAATGTGAACAATTCTGTTATATCCATAACTAATGCATTAAAGTAATCACTTTTGCCAGAAATGTTCTATCGAAACACACACATACAGTAGTATGAAAATAGTACTTAGTACCAGCTGATACATGTTTCACCTGTACTGACGAGTATTGCAGGAAATTCCAGTCCACTGTACTTGGTACACATGCGATATACACATACGTACTTTTCGGTGTGTTTTTGGTGTTATCCCCAACATTTTTCATTGCCAAGACCATTTATTTTCTAAAAATTTATTTGGTCATAGAATATTCAATTAGCTACTGAAGTAACCTTGAATAATCTTCCTTTAACAGCAATGCCTAATTTTTGAAAACTAATTACCATGCTTAATTTCTAATTACAACGGTGTAAAATATTTTTCTGAAGAATTTAAAATATTAAATTTATTAAAAAATAAACACTTACTTTTCAAAAAATTATAGTCACAATTAAATAAGCCTCAGTTTTACAATTATTACATTTATTACAATTTATTACAATTTATTACAATTATTACAATTATTACAATTATTACAATAATTACGTGTCGTGAAACTCATCGTGCTCATTACACGTGTATAAGTAAAGTTGGCGTTTGTGTTCGTTGTAGATTACGGCGTTGGGTTCGTTGTAGATTACGGCGTTGGGTTCATTTGTAATCGTATTCTATTCGACATTGTAACCCTGATATAGTGTTTTCTACCTTCGTATATTGAGAAGGAGGTACAACGTATTGTACTCACAACTACAAATCAGGAAATCTGAGAGGACAATCATCGTTACTCAACGCGATACTAAAGACAGAAGCGATTAAATTAGTTCTTTATTCGTGCAGTCTAGTTAATTGTATCGCGTGTGTGTATGTGTGTGTGTGTGTGTGTGTGTGTGTGTGTGTGTTGTTACGAGGGTCACATGGCCCATGTAATACTGCCTCAGCCAGAACACTGACAGTCGGGGAAACCTTTGATGTGAAACTATCTCGGCAGTGACATCTTACTGTCCCGACATCTTAGATTGTACCGATAGTAAGATGTAGAGTACACGTGGACGTGGCGTTGCCACAATTAATATTTGTCAACCACAGCTTCACCTTCAGTGAAGCCGACTCGTCTTGTCTTAGTCATTCTGCTGTTCCTATATCCTTTGTTTTCGTTATACACAGAAACACGTAAACTACGTAACTATACGTATAGAAATAAAAAAAATTAATTACGACTGATAATAGTTGATTGCCAGTGGTGAAGGTTTAAATGAGGGAGTTATATTTAAATTATTGAGCGACACAGAAATCGATAATCCACACTTTCTATTATTTAATTTT
Organism: Magicicada septendecula; assembly: GCA_034769895.1. NCBI lineage: Eukaryota > Metazoa > Arthropoda > Insecta > Hemiptera > Cicadidae > Magicicada > Magicicada septendecula. The sequence goes on along the minus strand of CM068367.1, from coordinate 427,187,213 downwards.
CAGAGACACAACAGTTCTGCATAGCTATCCAAAACGCACTATATGCAAACTGTAACAAAAATTACCAATATAAATAATTACAGTTGTTCGAGACACAAATAACAATTAAAAACAACTGATACTCTCACTCTGATCGATGACATGCTTCACGTAACTCTCGCTGAAATTATCAGAACTTAACTCGCGGGTTTTTAATATCAGACAACAAAACCTGCGATGTAATTTTGAGAATATTCCACGACATTCTACAATAATCAGGCAGTGCTGAGGATTTGCAAGTTCAAGTATACTTTGCCAACAATTCTGAACGGCACCGAAATAACAACGTTTATCCTTTTACTGGCAAATACGTGACAAGCATTACGTAGGCTACGCATTTATGTCCCATATAACATTATGTATCGTTCTGCGTGTGTGTGCGTGTGTAAACGCACGCACCACCCCATTTTTTTGCACTCGTCTACGTATATTACAGCGTGTGTCACAACTAACTACTAAAGGAATGATTTACTGGGTATGCGAATGATGATAATTTAATTTCGTGTATAGTTATATGATACTTTAATAATAACACCTACCACATAAATGATTTTCTATGACGTTATTTGCATACAACTTGTCTCCAACACATTATAAATAATTGTGGTTTTCTCCATTGAGACACCTTATCCTTGACATCAATGTCTCAAGGCCTAAACTACGAATTTAATAACTTGTGTACGCCAATATATTTTTGCCGGTCTCTAATACTGAGAAACTAAATGCTGCAGTTTTAGTTTTGGATAAGATCGAGAGTTAGTCGTTCTAGAAACCCGAGTTTGCACTGAAAATTATTTTGAGGTTATTTACTACACTGGTATTATTAGAGTGGTTCGGACAGTTTTTCGATGGGCGTGTTTACACATCGTAGGCGTACACTTACAAAAGATCTGTTATCGGTATTTCTCGTCTCACATATACATAAACATACACGATTTTCTTCCCCTTTCGCTTACTCCCTATCACTCACTTTCTCCCCGCTCACTCTCTCCCCATCTTTTATGAAATTTTGACGCTGTAAAAACTTTTTACAGGCTGATAAGCTGGAATTCGCTCATCCAAACAATCAATTACAACACAGGTTGTTTATCATTTTGATTTTGCAACAAACGGTATTAAGCATCATTTTCGCGGAACTTGGTATATACATGCTTCACGCTCCGTATTTTTTTTTGCATACTGTGGGCTACCGCTGAAAATTGGCTAAAATTCACCCTCCATTTAAACAAAATTAACCAAAATCTGAATATAGTGTTCAGTATTCGAAATTTCAAAATGTTAGTGCAGCAGAACCCAAAAAATGTATACAGATTTCGAGAAAAACTTTCAAAATCAATGCTGAATGCCAGCCTAAAGGGAATTTTAACCCAATTCCAAATGTAGACTAATTTTTACATTGAAAGGCTTTTAACTTTAGGAACACCACGGGCCAAAATTGAAGTGAACATTTTGAAAACATTTTAAAAGTCTATGTGAGGCATCAAATTATGTGCAATTTTATTCAAAATACAAACCCGGCATTTTTAATAATTTAACAAAAATAATCTCTGTCAACACTCCTTTGTCAGATTTTGGACAGAGAAAGTCTGCAAGCTATGTTTGCAAAAAAATGTACATATTGTTATCGTTTAGGTATATATGTGAAAAAATATTAGATATGGGCGACCTAAAGATATCTATGGCTTACGTACTAACTTAAAAACTAGGACTAAATTATCTTTAACTTAAAAACTATGACTACAAATTTAACTAAAAAACGAATGCAGTGTTTGGGGATACTGCATATTAATAAAAAACGTAATAATGATTATCAGCTTTACAATTACCATATTACTAAAAAAAGAAATAATAGAGAATTTGGAGTTTCGTATTCTTTTTGTACTTTTCAAGCTACAATAAACCTGCATTGATCATCGTAACGACCTCGTCGTTAGTCACCTTCTCGTGATGTTTCTCGTCTAAGAATCGTATGTGCGAAAAATTTTACTGAGAGATATAAAGAAAATAAATTTATTAATTTGAGCGATATTGTACTAATATTGTGAGCGAGTTCTGCGGCTCAGGAAGCTTACTAGTTATTTACAAATTATATATGATTATTTAGATGTTATTATGTTTATATATATTATTTAGATTACACAGATTAAAAGCTGAAAGTTAAAAAAAATAATTTTGTAATTTAATACGTTAATAATGTATTATTTTACCAATGCAGAGTCGTTTTATATGGATTTCATTGTGCATCATTTTACTGTAATGATTAAAACGTTTGTCGTAATGTTCAATAGAGCGTACAATAAACATACAGAGCGTGCTCAGAATTGTTGGCAACAATAAAAACATGCTCCAGTAGTGTTAAGAATGATACTCCTCCACCCACCTGCGGTAGTCTATGTGCTGTTTCTACCCCAAACTGCTTTGTGTGGCTACTGAAGCCAATAGAGTTCCGACAATCTCTGTTTGCTGGCAGTTAACGTATCCTTAGGATATTATTTACAGCGTTTAAATAAACACTTCTCTGTATGTTTTTTTACAGCTTACTGATCATACTTTACACGTAATTTAATTGTAAGCTTTACGCAAAACAAAAAATTTTAAACTTAAAAGTCTTATGACGTATTGACGTTTTCAGTTACTCTCGGGAAATTAAGCGAAAGGTCAGACTGTAAGTGAAGTTACTGCTACAGATGTTGAATTAGGATATTAATTGAAATACTTTTGTGAACAGCATTAACATTACATTGCACATGAATCATCGATTTCTATAAACATATGGAGTAGTTTAAAAATTAATTCATGACAATGATTTTGTGTCCAAACATATTTCTTAAACTTACTTAAAGCTAATATTTGTAGGTATCAAAGCTAATTATGTCTTACCTTACAATCTTAAAAAGTTTGAGACAACCGTATTATAATAGGCCTAAATATAATTTGCAAATTGTAACTAGTATATGCACAAACATATTGTAATTAGTTAATCTAAGTCAACAATAATATAGGCTACGTTTTATTACTGGTTTACAGTTGAAACACACGCGCGCGCGCACGCGCGCACCCACTAAGGCTCTCAGAGAGTATTTAAGTTATATTCATTTCATCCAAACACAGGAGTGACTCCTACTTCAATTATGAAACGAAATGTTTAATATCTTTACGGATGTATGATATATGCAATTGATATTATGTTTATAGCCAATCGTCTTCTTGGAAAGAAGCCAAAGATGACACAAAACGAAAACCCCAGTGATATCAAGAAAATAGTGTCGTAAAAGTTTAAATATTATTTTAATTAAAATATCTTATTCGTCAACTGATTGCATAATAACGCTATTATGTGTAGATGGTCGCCACTTTTAACACCAAATCCTGCATACATTCGACCAGTGAGAAACTTTTGGTCGTGTTTATTTGTTGTGTTTTTATTTGCTTTCATAGATTTTAAAACTTTCGACAGCTTCCGAATAGTGTTCTGTTACATTTACTCAATCAGTAAATAATTTGTCTCTTTTATACAAACTTTTTATATAACCGGAAAATTTTTAGTGTTACATGCCGTCAACACAGCGATATGAAATTATATAGCCTATTACTAAGCATTTTTTCTCAGCGAAATGTCACATATCGTGTAGTTGGCAGTCTGTTAAGTTGTGAGTTACAGCAGCACTCCGATAGTCAGCTTTTCAACTGCTAATTGACTATTTGAATTTATAAGCATTCTTAACGTAATTTTTCTCGTTTAACTTAATCCTTAACGTAATTATAATTTCCAAGAAAAATTAAAAAGATGCTTTCGACCCACACTTAACTGGAGTGTACGGCCACAGTCTGTTCAGTGGCGTATCGTTTACACACTGCCACACTTCAACAAATAAAATAGCGGATAGAAGACACTTAGGTCTACTGTATAGTTACCTAAGTGTGGCTCGACAAATAGGCCTACCGTACTGACACCAGTTAACGACTTTAAATTCTGCATACATACATACATACATTCAATTCATACATAATGCGATTTCAATGTTTATGATTATTGTATCTAACGGAATCTCTTTACTCAATCCCGTTGTCAAATTTCGCTGTAGCACGAGGGTATTATAGTCTGGTGTAACGTGAGATACATTAGTAGTATCACATTTACAAACATACTGTGGGGTATAAAAGATGGTAGTGACTTAAGATTATACAGATTGAATACACCAATCGGTTTGACAGTAAATATGAAAAAATATAGAATTTCACCTTAAATAGTCAAATCCATACACCGTAGTATTTCTTATAACTTAGTTTTGTCAAATCCCTTTAACGAGACATACACTTAACAGTAAAATGTAGAAATATTTAATTAAAAATTGAAAATCAAGTAATTATGTTTTTGCTTACTTCAAAATTGTCATATTGTAGATAGGACCTTATTGTATTAAAATATAAAGTGCAGATTTCGTGTAGAAAACAAAATAAAAAAAATGAAAGGAAAAGTAAAAAACTACTAGGTATTAAAAGGCTCTCTATACAAATAATGAAATACCTCAAACACAAAGGAGTATTAAAGTTAAGTCCGTTTCGTCTTACAGTATGAAACGTTTAAGAGAACCGTAGAGGAAGTGCGCCAAAACACACACACACACACACACACACACACACACACACACACACACACACACACACACACACACACACACACACACACACACACACACATATTTCTCAGTTGTTTGGTGACAACAGTGTCGCAGGAACGGCTGAACAATGGTATTCGTGTTTCCTGATGTGTAGTTGATGCAGTGTGTGTTCATTTGATTTCATACATTTTAGAACTTCAGACAGCTTCCAGATAGTGTTCTCTTATATTTACTCAATCAGTACCGTAAGTAATTTTTCTCGCTTATACACACTTATATACTTATTCTAAATAATGTAAGGATACGAAAAACAATAAGTATTTGTTTTGTTTATGTCTTGTGGGCTTAAATGCACATTTTACGGTGTTCCCCAGACCGACTTACCTTAATTTTGTAGTTGAAATGGGCGTCACATATTTATGTTTAAAAATTATTAGATTACATTTAGCGCTTAGAATGTCCCAGCGCAACACTGTAATTAGAATGGCTCTGGGCTCATTGTGATATGTGCAGGTCCAGATGTTAATGTTTACGTTAGTGATTTCTCTTGGTGTTAATATATATTTTTGTTTTGCTAATACGATTTACAAACTTATAAAAGTGTTTTAGATTAATATTTATACCAGAATTTATTATAAGTTATTTAAGTATGAATAATAAACTTTTGATTTTACTTTGAATTTCAATTTTTCTATCATTTATTTTTTTAAGTTAAGAAGGGTATGTCGGTTTTGAAACCTGTTTTCCAAGTACAGCAGTTTCTTTCATTTTTACAAAAATCACAGGTCTAGAAAGTTTAAGGCTCTAATGAAATGTTTACTTTCTGATAGTTATTAGACATAAAGTTTAGCAGATATACAAGTAAAACCTATTTTTATTTCCACTTTGCCATTAATAATTGTCATAAATAATACGCGTATGTTTTGTCTTTGGCACACTTTGTTTCTTAAGCTGGGGATTCGCTAGTGGAACATATGAAAATCTTTAATAATTGGAATATTCACTTAATTTTTTTGTAAGCTTATATTAGTCCAACTTAAACAAACATATTTTTTGAATAATTTTTTCACATTGTATAAATGTAAAAAATTTTGTTGAAAAATGTTAAAGTTTCTTAATTGGATATTCCTCAAAAACTATAGGTCCAATTGTGGTAAACTTGGTCTTGAATGAAAGCTAAATAGATGCTCTAAAATCTCTTGTATAACCACGTATATTGTAATGGTACATATAACACATCCAACACCAACGTATCACAAATTAATAGAAAACCACTACAAATAAAATTATCTACAAAGTTGAACCTACAATCATGAATAAAGAAAGTATCATAAGCCAAAATAGTTGAATAAAATGAATAATGAATTACCAGTAAATGTACAACTGAAGAAAATAAAACAAGACTAACGACGAGACAACATACATAATTACCCAATAGATCAAATAGTGAGAAGGAAACTAGTGACAGCACCACCAAGAAGAAATCTACTAAGAATGAGGAAGGAATCAGTGCAAAGAAGAAGAAAACATATCCAGGTCAAACACCAAAGGGAGATAATATGGATTAGAATGAATTAACATATGCAAATAAAAGTATTATTATAGAAAAAGAAAGTATAAGTGAAACAAACAACATGATTTAAATCCCTAAGCTGTAAAATTGACACTGACCTAAACTTATTAATCAAATACCTTCCTTAGCAATACAATACAAACAGAACTCAATAAAAGTTAATTATTGAAAACAGAAGTTAATAAAGAGAATGAGTAACAGTATGATAATTTCATAGCTAAATGATGTATAAACATGACAAAAAGGACTATGTCCAAAACACTAATAACAGATTGTAAAGTGGAATTGAAATTGTAAATAACCACTAATTACCAATGATAAAGACTGTGAAAATAAACAAATTGAAATCTAGTGATAAACAATAAATATACCAGCGCTATATAAAGTTAAATAAATCAAACGTAATGTAGAAATTCAAAACTGACAATCAACCATTGTTGAATAATTAGATTACAACATAACCTAATCTGGCCAACTAGTTTTCAACAAAACCATAGAAAAATAAGACTAAAGCAATGTTGACCTAAAATGTGTTGTAGTGTGACATAAGTAGATTATATAAGGAACATTTATTGTACAACAGATAATGTGTTAAGGAAATATAAAGGCTGAATTGATGTGATTTAATATAACCAAATGCCTGACAAAGAATGGTTGCATGAGACAACAAAATTACCTAGGAAACTTGTAATAAAAGAGTAGGAACTCAACTAATAATATTGAATAAGGCAGAATAACGTTTAAATAAGTGAATTCAATGATTATAGCCAACTAATTAACAATAATAACACAAATAATAAGTAAACCATAGTGACAGCTAGATGCAAGTAATCATGGTAACTCCAAACCAAAGTAATTGTCAATGTAAATGCAGAATTAACTACTGCACAGTACTAACAGTGTTATCAGAACACTGATATTAGATAATAAGACAATAATGAGATTAATTTGAAAGAATTACAACTCTTGAAAAAATGTAACTTTCTAGAGTATTGAAAACTCACCTAAAAAACTATAATTGAGGTAATAAAACCCAGGGATAAATAAAAAGGACACTATCAGAAGTGATAATGACCAATGCATTATGCATAGGCCATAATAAAATGTTATTATCAACAACTATTATTGTAATATTATTGATAAACAATGTATGTGACAATAAGCCTAGGATTTGAACCTAGGAAAATGGTTATTTTATAATTATTAGTACATGACTAGAAGTGAAAAGTACATAATACTGTAATAATATGTTATCACCATGAACAAACGGGATAAAAACAATATATTTAAGGTATTAGGTAATTTAAGAAGTATTATTAATTTATACCAAGTGCGGTTTTATCAATCCCATGTCAGAACTATATGATGAGGGTATGCAAATTACTCGTAATCAAAAGATAGAAACGATGGGAGTTATAAAAATATTGTCAGTGTAATTATAGATAAGATATTTGACTTATACGAGAAAATGACAAGCCCTTGCGCTTGGCTGGGTGACCAGTAAATCATAGTCTTGAAACCAGCTACTGACGCTAGTTTAAGCTTCTATTTTGATATACCTCACCGAGAGTACATGACATAAAGACAATTAGCCAATCTGAGCTCATTTTAAAATACGAAGTGTCGAATCCCGACCAGGTAACAATATTCAGTTCATCACCGGCATTCGAGAGATACTCCACGTTAGCGGAGCGGCCATCACAACATTGAATTGACAGCCGACAGCTGATAATGCACAGCTAACCTCGAAACTTTGAGTTGAGGTTAGGTCGGACCGAAAGGACAGTGAAGTCTATTTTCAAAGTGTTCTATAACGGAGTTCATGCGTATAGGCAGTGTGTGATGTGAATGAATGAAAATTAATTAAAATATTAATTAATTATTAAAAGTTAAAAAGTGTTAATTCTTCGAATCAACAGAATACGCAAGTATCAGTGCAAATGATCATTATATTATATAACAAATCGTTAATCAATTAAGGAACGCTAATAGCGGATTTAATTTGTTTAAATTAAATAACAAATAACCCGATTCCACAAGGAAGGGGACTTTGAAAAATAACATAAACAATAATCAAATGAAATATTTTGCTAATGACAATTTAACTTTCTTTGATTGAAATCAATTGTAATAGTTTAAGAAGAGACGTTGAATAATCAATGAGGGAAAAATGAACCCTAACAATTAATAATTTTAAGATATTATTGTATTTAATTGTAGTACATTAACTCAAGGTCACACATGAGTGGACCCTAGACGTAGTGAATTAATTTGAATTAGCTGTTTTGTTTATATCCAATTTTGGAGATCATTCAGGAAAATAACACTGAATTTAATACATAATAATGATGTACAAAATAAGTAATGCCTCAAAGAAGCATCCAGTAATTAATTTCCAATAAGTAAGGTTACAATGAACCGTAATTTATCTCAATTGTAAACAATGAACAATCGTTCATATTTTGTGTTATGTTAAAGCAATAATTAATATTTTTATTCTCCGCCTACTCATTATCACAGTAGTGCATTTTATTGTTGAAGTGTATCTTGCAGACTCAAAGAACCTACAAATTTTATAAAGCATAATAACCAAATTATTTATAAACAGAAATAATCGATTTGCAAAATGCAGTCATACCACCCTGAGAGTTTAATAATTTTAAGAGTCCATATTCAACTTTAATTATTTTTTAAAAGGAAAATAAATAATAAAATTGTAACAACAACCTTTCTACTTGAGTTAAATAAATAGCTATTGTTTCACGAACAAATTAAAGTGTTGACATTTATTGAACAGAATAGAATTACAGCTTAGGTGAGCAACAAGAGACGGTTGGTACCAGGAGCCAGAGCGAGAATTCAAATGTAATGTAATTAGCATACTACAACTGCTAGTAAGTATCATATAAATGTTGTGCATATGTTAATTTCAATACAGGAATGCATCGATCGACTCACCGCAGATAATGGCAGAAAAGTCAACGCTACTTATTCAGATACGAACTCAAGACATTGAACAAAATTTATAAAAAAATCTAAACATATTTAATAAACAACTTCAAGAGTAAGTGAACAGATTTATTTATATTGGATTCAATAATAGGTTGAATTGGATTGAATAAATCACAAAAACAAAAAACTAATAATAAAAAACAAAACTTTAATAATAATTATAAAACTGATAACGAGACCCTAACTTCGTCTAATTACAATATACATAAAGGGGATCTATGGCAAAAAGTTATGTAAATAAAAATTTTCGAAAATTAAAAATATTTATTAAAATAATTTGTTTTTTTCACAGACAAAAAATTAGTAAATAATACTATAGAGAACAACCACAAAAAAATCAGCATCCTGGGACTCCTACTTCTGGAGTTATAGCAAATTGTGTACCTGAAAACACACAAATTCATTACTTTCGGGAAATGGCCGCCAAAGTTTTACAACAGTTCTAAAGCAGAATAACTTCATAACCAAACAACTCTCCACGTTTCTTAGTAACAACTCTGTTTAGTATGAACCAATAACTATTTGCTGTTGAAGTTGGCCAAGAAAAAGTTTTAAAAATTATATCTGATTGCAAATATTATATCTATGATAGCTATTGAATATTTTACGTAGTATGCAAGAAACGAATATTTACATTTAGGCCTACCTCCTTTACAATTCTCCGGGTGCATAAGTAGTTCCTTCTTTTTCTTTCCTTCTATCTTCTTCTTGTAGTACTGCAATCTTTTTCTTTTTCAGAAATAGTTGATATTTTTTGTCCCTCTTTATCTCTGCAATCCGCAATCTAATTTTGTCAAATCTATTGACTATTTTTGTTGTGTTAGTTCCTGGACTTGTAATAAGGCCACAGGGTTTTTGAGTTTCATAAATTGTTTTTAAATAACAAGTATTGTATTCACAAATCCCTTCACTTATTCTCATTGTGAGGGTATTTTTAAATACGAATAAGGTTTTGGGGCATTTAGACCAAATTAGACTGTGCAGCGCTTCGTTAGCGTTCTGGGTTTTTCCTTCCACACATCTTGACAACAAAGAGTTTGATCCCAATCTTTGGTATATAGTCACAATTTTGGAAACAACATGTGGCCTTAGAGGAGTTTTGATGGCCACTGTATGAGAAAGAGTTTTTTCACTTTTTGCAATGGCCAGTTGATAGAAACACCATGACTCGTTACCTGTCGGACAGCGATTATGCAGTAATTTATCATCTGTTGACTGGCAATGATTAAGAGTTGCAAATATTGCTTTTTTCATGTTAGATACACTGCCAATATTGTTTTTTATGGCATTGCGATAATATCCTGTGAGCTTGTTTATCGTGCTATCTTTTAGGCTACCGTGTTTTTTGCCACCTAAAGGATTTTTGGTTTTGGTATTCTCTTGAACAATCTTTCTAAGGGCTGTGCCTAACCTTTCAGCAACATGATTGATGCACTCAACCTTTTCAATGTCTTTATCATACAATTTCAAAGAGTTCAGATGAGTATGCGTTTTTGAATCACCGTCAGATATCATGCTTGTGTACCTGAATCCGTCCTGCGATGAACGCCTCCAAATTCTTTCTGCTGCCTCCACCTCCAACATTGGGGAAGATCCTTCATAATTAAATTTAGAGTTTGCTTTGTGACTTTCTTTCCAATCTTCAAGCTGCTGCGGCTGATCTTTTAACTTTTCCTTCATTGTTTCGCATAAACAACAGTACTTTGATAGGACTTCAAAATCAATTATCAAACCTGTTGTCACTTCTATGCAGCAGCCTACACCATACTTTGATGTAAAGCCCCTTTTGTGCCAGCTCCCGTCATAACTGACAGTAAGGTCTATTATAGGAGTATCATCATCTGAGTCATCAAGAGATTCTAAAACCTCAACACTTTGCGAACCTCAACACAAGCATGTTCCAAGTTACGTTGAACGTTCGCTTCAACAATTTTGCAAAGAGCTTTTAGTGTAAATTACATGCCTTGCTTTTCATAGGTTTCATGTTGAAGTGCATACTAAATATTCTAGGTCTCTGTGGCCTTTTCCCACAGCATTGAAAGAGTAAACAAACCGTCTATTCACATCATACGGAGGAGGCTTTGGGGAATTTTTGTCCTGAAATATGCGTTGCGATGTCTCAAACGGCGTAGAAAATTCATAGTGAGAACATGAAATGGTGAAAGTATTGGCATATCCCTTTACATTGACATCAATTAGTGTCATGCTTTTTTCAGATAAGCAGTCAGGGCAAGCAAGCAAACAGACCTACTAGATTTGTCAGCAGGCTTTTTTCGACTAAAAGATATTTTAGCGCATTTTCATCAGTCGGTATTTGTTCATTACAACTTTTGTTCAAAGCAAATCCAGTTTTCTTCACTTGTTTTGTATTGTTCTGAATAGTGTTACTGGTAGAATTTACATCAACAGACATAATCTCACTCACTCCCAATTCAACATCATTAGTAGGCCTACTTCCACTAGCCTCTGGTTCACAGTTATTGTTTTTATTCCATCGCGCTAAAACACTTTTCACATTTCTCTTAGATGTAGATAACTTACACTTCTTAATTCTTCTCATTTTACTTCAATCATCACCATCAACACAAATTTCACTGTAAATAAGCACTTTGTAAACAAATCAAGTCAGCTGTTTATTGTTCTGCTAGTAGTCAGCTGATTATATTATCACATACTGTTGTATAAACTATGCCCTACAAGACATAGATGTATTTATACATTCTCATATATTGTTTTTATGTATCCATAATTGTAAATCTGTATTATCATGTGCAAAAAAAATCATAGTAAAAACATGCACACTACCTAAATTGGCAAATCGCGAACATTGCATGCTCGTGAAAAATTTATTTTTACCCCATAAAAACAGTGACAAATAGGGAAAATTATAGGTATATATTTGTGTTCAGAAAATAATGGGGAACATTATTAAATAAATGAAAAAATTGTCAAAAATTACAGTTTTGACCATTTTTTGTAGCGAATCCCCTGTAACCAACACCCTGTAGATAAATAGGATGACACCACATAGTCAATACTTACATGTGTCTTATATTTTTGTCTTTAAAACACCATGTTCCTCGTAAAAGTCTACATGATCGTTTTTTTTTCAATCTAGTAAACAAACATTTGAACACATTTCTTTACCGTTATTTTGAATAGTCTTGACTTGTGAGGCGCCTAATGAACTGCCCTAGCTTTGAACCACATTCACGTAGTGAATACAAAACAGCTGAAAACTTTATGGCTCAGTGGCTTCAGAAATTAACCTCTAGCAGGATAATACAGTTAGATCAATTCTCCCTCACGACATGGACGCCAACAAATTTACTCACAGAACTAATTTGTGTACGTACTTTGGATATGATTGTAAATAAAAATAAATTAAAAAAAAATATGTTGACTGTGACTATAAGGTTGTTTCCGCTTCCTCATGCAAACGTCGGAATAATGGAAGGGAGAATGAATACCTCGGTTTACTCCACTTTGATAAAAGCGAGGTACAGTATATTACCTACATCTACTTGTTGTATTGCACAAACAATATTAATGCACTACATTTGTGTTGTAACATTAAAATAAATTACCTACCCTATATAGTGTATCGTGTTTCTTTGACTTACTACTTATGTTATTTACCAAGTCGCTTTATCATGACGTAGCGACCACAGAAATGTACATTGTACGCTATATTAGCGCAATTCAAGCACTCACGATACAGTAATACATACAAAATACAGTATGTTTTATAAAAATAACTACATGAATGTTTATGCATGTACATATAAAACAGTATGATAACAGAATTGCATAGCGATTCAGCACTGAGTCTACATTTTAGCGTAATACAACACACATTAAATTATTCATGGTACACAACAATCTAATAAATTTATCTGTACATCTCATTTGTTCAAATAAATAAGCACAGTACACCATGAAACAACTACAGTATAGCTTTAGAATTAAAACTTATATCTTTAGTATGATCTTAATGAAACTTTAGGGGATGAAGTTAGGTTACGTGAAACGAATGTTGTCTTGACAAAACTGAAGTTCTGTGAATTATATTTATTCCAATATGCGTATGTGTTGAGATATTGTACTAGAGAGATAGAGGTTCTGCATCTTTAGAGTCTTCTACATAGATATTTCATCTACATATGGGCCTGTTGTTATGGTTAATTATACGGGCTCTGCTGTGTGATAAATGGTTTGCCGGACGGCTACCAACTTATTGTAGAAACCTCAAATACAGTCGTGTTTTATTTGACATGATTGTTTGAGTTTGAAGGTAAAGTTGCTTGCAAGTTTGCTGCCTTTTGCGGTTGTTCATTATTCTTCATTTTCATGTAGAGTAGTGACCACGCATAACAATTTACCTTCCTAAGCAAATGACGTTTCCCTTATTTCAAACTTTAAAACACTTGCGTGTGTGCGTGTGTAGTTTGATTGTTTTTCTTTTGTCAGAAACTATTTGAGTAGTGTACTCTTCGTAGATATTAAAAAGATTATGCCAAAGTTAAAATTCTTTCAAAAATATTACTGCGGAGACATTTCCTTAAAAAGAAAATATCTCTATATATAGGAATATGTTTGTATTATTTGTAACAAATTATATAAAACTTTGAATGATATTTATATGACACGTGTGCGGTCAGACAGCATTGATTTGTCACCTGTTGACAAACGATCAATCTGTGGGAATTGTAATGATGGGAGATCATCATAGTTGTATAAACATTGTTTAAAACGATGATAGAAATCGATATATTGCAAAATAGTGTATAAAGTGTTGAATATTTGATCTGTCCAATTTACAATATCATTACTTATATTGTATTTTCTGCAACATTCAGTAGAAAATACAAAAACACCAATCTTTTTGGTTTACACTTTATTCTTCTTATTTTCAGTAAGTTTCTTGCGATTCCATCAGGGGTTCACCTCTTCTGGACACTGGTTTGGCAAACCCGATGTCCCCCTAGCTGGATTCTCACCTTGCTTCAACTTGTCTTGGGTAATATCCCTTTTTTTAATCTTTCATGTCTAATCTCTCTTGACTGACTCTTGTTCTTTCTTATCTCGATGCTGTTAGAGATTACAAGGGCCTAGGGCTTTCATGTTTCATTTTTATTTCTTAGTTTTCTTATTTCCTTGCCGTGGGCTACAGATAAATCTGTAGTAATCCCTTGTAGAATGATATCGAGAACAACACGATGTTTCGGTTTGTAACGACCACAGACTGTAGCGGGTCGTGAAGCAAGGAAGATCCTAGTCTCCAGGGATCGAAACAGAAGACCAGTTGCCCCAAGCCGCCATGTTGGGCTAAAGATTCATATGACTGTAAAATGATTAAGAGAAGAAATGAGAGCATCGTAAGTGACTTGCTTTAATGGATAAAGACTGGACAAGATTAAAAATAAACATAGATTTAGAATATGAATCATAAAAACAATAACTGGAAAGGAAATCGTATTGGTAGAGGAGAGAAACAGGTACAAGATAAAGTTGATGGGGATCAGCGAAGTGAGGAAAAGGGAACTGGGACCTACATGCTGATCAGTAATTACACATTGTTATATTCTGGAGTGAGTGTGAAAGAGCGTGCAATAGAGGGAGTTGACATATTGATGACACCTGAAATGTACAGCACGGTGAGTGATTGGGAGGCAGTCAATTCATGGTTAATTCTAATAGACTTTGATTTGGAAATAAATATTACTTAATTGAGGATTATGTACCACTGAGGACTCTAATGTGTACAGTAAAGGAGAATTATATATGGAGCTGATTAAAATAATGGCTGAAAAAGTAAATAATTAGGGTAGACAGATAATAATTGCCATATATGAATACCAGAAATTGGACAAGATTATAAACTCTCACATGGAATCATGTGTCCTTTTGGAGAAGAGCAAGATAAAAATATGATTAACAGAATTATATATGGAATGGAGTAGGGTTTTGAGGAATTTTGTGTTGATACTCACATTCTAGCTGAATTTGGTTTTAAAAGTTTTGGATATGTTTTAATTAGACCTATTATTATTGTAGTTGACGTAACTTTATATAACTGTTGTTAAGTGTGAATAGAAATGTTTACTTTTTAATATACTATGCACACAGCAATAATACCGACTGAATTCGGTTAAGGAAACAATATTTACAATTAATTTTAAATGTCATATACATATCTGTATTTACCAAAAACAGTAGATGTCTCTCAAAAGTTGTTTTGATGGTAAATTTTCATAACAACAGATTTATAAGTAGCGCTTGTTAGACAGAACGTAACATATAAAACACAAAACTGGCTGAAGGAATTTTCGTAAAACTTTTCAAAGTAACTTCTGTGATACAGTTCTGGTTATCTGTATCCTGTGAAAAAGGCTGTTAGACCTTTTTATGTATTTATGGTATATGATAAATACATAATGCCTACCTGATACACAATATGGTAAATAGACTATATATGTTAAAAACCATAATATTGAGAATGTATTAGACTCTAACACGACACCGCTTTTAAAATACTAAATCAGAGTTGTCCCTACGAAAGTGTGTTTTGCCATTATGTGCGAGATATATGCTAGCTTAGTAGTCATTTTTTTCAGTGGATTCATTGGTGACAAAGTTAAGCGTGTTGTATTGACTTCACAAAAATATGAATATGGTTTGCCGCACTATTAATAGTCAGAAACGTAGCCTGATGTCGTCCACGTCTAAAGTTTTGTCTGTTTTGTCCGTTGCTTTGCAGTGTTTCATTCTTGTTATTGAAAACATGTAGATGTAACTTGCTAAAATATTTCCTTTTCTTTAATTTTTTTTATAATTCTTAAACTAGATGTTTTACAAGATGATCAAAACGTACAAACTAGGGATTAAAATTAAATTAAATCATTGTTTATTAATACCTGTTTTCCTTTTTTCTTACTACCATATTGATACGTAGGTCTACTGGTACTTAGCTGGTGCGGTCTCGGTCAGTTGCGACGAAACAACGTTTTTACCTGTTCTTAGGCGGTCAATTGCGCCTCGCACTTTCACTTTCTGGGCGAACCTGTCACTTAGAAACTGGTGCGCTACCGTCTGCTTGATTATGTAATTTTGTACTACCGTTATAAATTACATGTCCAAAATATTTTCTTCTCAATAATATTATTTATAATGATTATTTTTTGACTTTTTATTTTTTAATATGGTGTATATTCTTATGACTTTACGTACTGGCAAAAATAGCGTAAGCATTTCGCACATGGCTCTTGCTTTCAACTTGGCCATCTTCAAAGTAAAGCAAATGTATTCACCAAAAATTATTATACAACATCCGACGAAGCTTACAACTGATAACATTCGGGAAACGCCAAGAGAAGATAGTGTTAATTAAGCTCTGAAACATGTTCCCAGCAGCGACGACTCTTACTACATGCAACACATGTTCAATATTACGCTGCATTCGTTATCCTATGGCATCGTTAAACAATAAATACATTCACAATACACGAATTAATGATTTTTTTTTTGGTTTAGCACTGTATTCAAATAAAATGGATCGTTTTATTAAAAGTTTGAAGACTTTGATTAAATTTTTTTTAATTTCACATCTTTTCCACAGTGTCCGGTACTTATCTACTTGTATAAATGTATAAAGAAAAAAGAAATTCAAGATTGCAATATATTTGAGGAAAATGTGTTTAAAAATATTGAATAGAATATAGTGAGTTCTCTTTTTTTTTACAATTAAGATACTATTATTTAATTTGAGGCAGTTTACGCTTGAACTGCTACAATGATTATCCATAAAAGATATACTATTGTGTAGCGTCTCCAACAATAATAATTAAAAGGAAAATAATTTGTATACAGTATATAAAAATTAAAAGAACATAACTTTATGTCAATATTTGTTTGACGTAATCAGCTTAGAATTTTGTGTAATCCCTGCAATACACTAGCATCTTCAAGCCCGCCTGCTTTTTTACTAGAGCTGGTACCGCAGACAGTGGAAATGCTGCCTCTTAGCCGTTTGTAATCGACGTTAGATCGGAGAACAGGGAAGATATGAGCTAAGAGGTAACCTATGCTCAATGAAACAGACTAACAGACACAGGGTAACAGTCTAAGAACAACAAAAAAATCACTTTCATTTGTTGCTATTTCATAGAATGCACTGAAGTACAGTCATGTATTAAACAGCGTAAGCAAGAGAATAATTTATTACTTACGGGCACACGATTTAACCCCCTACAAACGGTTTGAAAGAAAAGGAAGGTGAAGAGAAGAAGTACCATACCACAATAAAAAAAAATGTGCTGATGGAGCGGAATAGATTTAATAATCTATTGATGTGAAACTCATAAGAATCACAGTCAAGGAAGACAATCAATGTAGCGGAAGAAAGAAATCCTAGGTTACCAATTACTCTTTCCTCTAGTGCCGAGGGTGAGGGACAGATTGGTTTCTTGTGACTCATAAAAATAACTGACGTCTAAACAGAATGTTATACAGCTGTTTCGCACGTTTGGAGATGTAACAGTAAATGGAAAAAGCTGAAAAGTAATTCTGAATTCCCGTACTTAGAAAATATAACGAATCAAATATATTTTCACAAAATCATCCGTGGATACTACTTCACTACTTTAGTAAAAGGAATGAATTTTGAAATACAAATATATCTATCTAGTCTATTTAACGAAGTCCTGAAAAGAGGTGCCTCCATAATAATTATTAAACGATAGGAATACAAGGTAACTCACTGTGGATAGAAAAAAAAACAGTTTTTGTATTATGCAAGACTAGTAATAAATAAGACTATGTACTTTGTTGCTAAACGCTATGCAAAATAAAAAAATATGACATTAAAAAAAAGATCAAAGATCAATATCAGTGAAAATGAAGAATAACAGCAGAATGCAATACTACTTCGACTTTAACAACAAGATTTGTCATGAATTAGTTTCTTAAGTAACGACTTCTTAGACATCAAAATACTTTTAACTCAACTTGTATTCAGGACTTACGGCATTTGCGATGAGTTAAAGATAATGTATTGTTACGTAGCTAATATGCGGAGTTCCATTTGTTTATTATTAATTAATAGTTCTTACCAATTAACAATTATTAGTTGAAGACCAAAGGCAATAAACAGTCCAACGTTTTATTAATAACACACACACACACGCGAAACTTTAATTAACCAATGCTGTACAAATTAATTAATCCAATATTAGTTACAGTATTAATAATTTACAGTCTTGTGTAATAATGAGCTAATCTCTAAATTCATTAAATCACATTTACTAACAAGTAAACGGATAATACAACTTACAGGCATCCCTCCGTTCTGCGTCTTAACATGGTAAGCGACGCTACTGGTAATTAACTACTACTACTGCAACTGCTTAGACTACTAATTAACTGAACTGCCGGATGGCGCTGTCGTTTTATACACGAGACAGGGTTATTGCTACTTAGATGTAGGAGATTTCGCACACTCTAAAACACGATGAAACGTTCTGCTAATTTATTTAATTCCTGTGAGCAATTAAATCGGTTTAACAACGAGGCCTCTTTGCTCTCTGGTCAACCGTAGGGATACAATTTGCTGTTTCCAATATGTGACGACATATTTCTCATCCGAAACAATTAGATCAGTTGCGCTCAGGAGCGGAAAACATTTTCTACACGATTAAAGATAGTTTTTCCTTCCTTTCAGCTACGTTATAGTAGTTTGCTCTGCGAGTTTATGTTTTGTCACACGATTCACGATTTCATTCAGTTCTGATTCGTTCCTCAGCTGCCCTCGTTTCTTCTATCTAAAATTTTTTTTCTAAAAACAAAGTCTTGGGTTGTTCTTCTAATTCCGACGACACAGAATATTTTGCCTATATTTCAACGACTATAATTTAGTACCCATAAGGTATCTGCGTTCATTTTCGTCCTTATTGTGTGCACCAATTCAAAGAAACCACTGTTTTTTGGTTTCCGAAGATCTCACTTCTGAAACCAATAATTGTCATGTAAATTTTAGTTGTAATCATTTGTGGAAGAAAATTCAAACTTGGAAACAATAAAAGAGTAATACATATCCAATAATTACATTTGATTGAATTCTTCGTAGTGTGTTGGGGAGGGGCTCCTAGGTCACTGACGTCACTATCAGCTGTTTGTGACGTCAGAGGTATTTGACGTCATCAGCTGACGTCATTAGCTGTTTGTGACGTCACTGGCCTAGGAGCCCCCCCGGTCTCGGTCTCGGTCTCGTTCATTTCGGTCCCGGTCTCGTTCATTTCGGTCTCGGTCTCGGACATCTCGGTCTCGGTGCTAGTGGTGGGGCTCGGGCCCTGGATGAAGCGTCGCTCGCGACTGTCGACACAAGACTGAACGGTATAGCTAACGAGCTCCGTTTATATAGGCGGACAATACCCCTCTTGTTCTACTATTGAGTGTAACTACCAGTCACTGGGTGTTTCAGTGACGTCATGCTGTTTCAGTGACGGCATTCTTCTGTTTCAGTGACGTCATGAGCAGCTGATCGTGAGGTCATTGACTAGATCAGTTGATCGACACGTGTCTTCGTGTTTCAGTATTCTCTCCGTGTTGTACCGAGGGGGCGTGATGGTGTAGGGGGAGGGGGTACTGTTGGTGTGTATGTGTATGCTGGTGGTCGGTCGATGCCGGGTTCGGGCCCCGGCTCAGGCTCTGCGCTCTGGGCGAAGCGTCGCTTGCGACTGTTGACACAAGACTGAACGGTATAGCTAACGAGTCCCGTTTATATAGGTGGACAATCCCCTCTTGTTCTACTATTGCGAGTGTAACTACACAACATCCTGTCAACACTAATAGAATTGCGCCATAACGCTACACCATCACCACCGCAGTGGTGATACGATGCGACAGTTCTCACAAGTGGATTGCACAACAACGCGTAACTAATTAAGGAATAAACACCAACAGTTCCAATATACAAAAAAAATCAAACCCGTCCACGAAAGTCATCAAGAGATGTTGCTCCGACCGCTGTCAACGAAACACTGACCCTGTTTATTAATACCTGTTTATTAGCGGTCTATAAACACTGTTTATTGCTTAATTATTTACGTGTTGTCGTGCAATTCTATCGATTTTTCCGAGTAGATAGGTCTTTTGGTATGACATAATACACGTTTTGTAATCTCAAATTGCTGCTTATTGCTTAATTATTTTATTATTTATTTGCTAATGGCTTAAGTGGTGCTACCTGGTTTGTTTATGTTACTTAAGTATTGCTTGTTTTAAATTATTTTGGGCTCATTTAATAATGGGGTTGTACAATTCCCGACGATGCACTTCCTACAGTTTTCCGTTTGTATGTATGTTTTTTTTGGTATGCACGTTATTTTTCCCCCTCCTCGTTCCTTTCCACCGCTATCCACCGTTTATACGAATGACACGTCGTTGACAGGGTCAGTGTTTCGTTTACCGCATTCGGAGAAACATCTCTAGCTGACTGACCCGGACCGGGTTTTTTATTTTTTTTAATTGGATCTGTTGCTGTTTATTGCTTAATTGGTTACGCGTTGTTGTGCAATCCACTTGTTAGAACTGTTCAGTCGTATCACCGTGAAACAGTATGGTGCAATACGTGTTGTGTAGTTACACACAATAGTAGAACAAGAGGGGTTTTGTCCGCCTATATAAACGGAGCTCGTCAGCTATACCGTTCAGTCTTGTGTCGACAGTCGCAAGCATCGCTTCGCCCAGAGCCCGAGCCCGAGCCCGGCACCGAGACCGAGATGTCCGAGACCGAGACCGAACTGATCGAGACCGAGACCGAAATGACCGAGACCGAACCCAGCACCGACCGACCGACCACCGGCATACACATACAAACCAACAGACAGCACAACACGGGAGGCTCCTGAAACACGAAAACACGTGTCGCTCAACTGACCGGATCAACGACCTCAAGATCAGCTGCTCGTGACGTCATCAACAGCACCGACCGACCGACCGACCACCAGCATACACATACACACCAACAGTATCCCCTCCCCCGCCCCAACGTACAACACGGAGAGAATCCTAGGCCGGGAGGACACGTGTCGATCAAGTGACCGGGTGCAACGACTCACGATCGGCTGCTCATGACGTCACTGAAACAGCATGACGTCACTGAAACAGGAGAATGACGTCACTGAAACAGCATGACGTCACTGAAACAGGAGAGTGACGTCACTGAAACAGTGGTAGTTACACTCAATAGTAGAACAAGAGGGGGATTGTCCGTCTATATAAACGGGACTCGTTAGCTATACCGTTCAGTCTTGTGTCGACAGTCGCGAGCGACGCTTCGTCCACAGCCCGAGCCCGAACCCAGCACCGAGACTGATATGTCCAAGACCGAGACCGAAATGACCGAGGTCGAGACCGAAATGAACGAGACCGAGATACCGAAATGAACGAGACCGAGACCTAAATGAACGAGACAGAGACCGGGGACTCCTGGGGCAGTGACGTCACAAACAGCTGATCGTGACGTCAGTGGCCTGGGAGCCCCCCAACACACTACTATTCTTGTTCATACATACTATCATCCAATATGCAATCAGTACTCACAATTCACAGTTTTCTGTAGTAATCAACTAATAACATAAAACCATTAAGTTCTGCCGTTATACCTGCTGGAACATAGCAAGCACAGCCCTGTCGAACACTACAACTAACTGAACAGCCAGGCGGCTCCTGTATGAGCTTATTACGTCTCAGAGCTCCTTAAGTCGGTGCAGCTTTCTAGTCATTTCTGTTCTCGGTACGGATAGCATAATAGCGTCGCTTGTATACATGCGTCCTCCTCTGCATATTCGTAAAATGGTATTTTTAGTACGCGACATGATAGTTCTCTTCCGGAACAATTCATTAACACGAATACAGAAGATGAGAAAGGAGTGTCACATTCTGACGTCTTAATTTCTTTCTACGGGCCATGATATTATTTCAATGAGACAAAATAGGAAATTCATATTAATGGTATGAGAATTTATTAAAAATAACTTGCTATTACGATAACTATTTATTGAAACCAAGTAGTGTATACATTTTCATTTAATTTTAATAGTCTGTGTACATAAACAAGTGATACAGAGAATGAACAAGATTACAGAGATCATTAAACAAACGAAAATGTAGAACCTATGGACAAGTGTTAAAGACAATGTAATTATTGAAATTACGAGAATATATTCTTAAAGCAATTAATCAAATACTCATTTGAAATAATAGAAAAGATACCTTAATATAATAACCGTAACTAACCTGATTGAAGCGAATTAACGTGCTATTTACAGTAATTATATTAAAGGAAAATAATATTTGAATTTAAAAATTAAATATAATTGTTTTTAGAAGTTTTTCAATTTTTATCTGATTTTATATTTTCGTCAAAATAGAAAGAGAAAATACTAAGTTCAAATTCGGGAAGTAAGTGAGTTTTCATCAGTAACACACGTGTTATCTAATTACAAAATCTGCTAAATATGAAAGATGACGACCACTGTGTCACACCTCATGGTCATGCTGTCATATTTTGAGATTAGGCCTACTTCTCGTATTGTGCTGTCGATATCTGGAAGCAAGCTCGTTGATTAAGTAAAGTATTTTGCAAGAACTGAGGATTAATACTGAAGTTTTAAATCGCCGTAGATATTTAATTTTAAGGCTGCAAGTGTTTAGACCGGGAAGAATTACATAATTGAAAGGCAAGATTTTTACTGAGCAGAGCCATAAGGTGGGAACTGTAAATAACGCTCACTATTCAAATATCAGTTTACCGTAGAATACTGAGCATTTCATGGACAGCACGTATAACTAATGTTGAAGTTCTTAGAAAGATGAGGAAAGAATGGGAAATTATTAACACAATGAACATAAGAAAGGTTCAGTATCTGGGGTACCTCATGAGAAATGAACAGAGATTTTACTTATTGCAGTCCATACTACAGGGAAAAGTACTTGGAAAGAGAGGAGTTGGGCGACCGAGAATCCCATGACTGAGAAATTTAAGGATCTGGTTTGGCACGAATACAACCGATTTATTCCGTGCAGCAGTTCAGAAAGTTAAAATAGTCTGTATGATATACAACATCCGAAACGGATAGGAACTATCAGAAGAAGATTCAAATATTAAGAGTACCTGTGTAAACGTGCAAAATGATAATATACCGCATCGGAATCCTTGTCATGATGATAAAAAAATACGGAAACCTATGGAACATTCAAGAACAGGAAATCCGTAAATTATCGGCCATAAAGCCGCGGCCACACTGTTTATCGATTGCTTTCCAACGTTGGACGCATGAACACTCGACACAGTGTAGCCGTGGCACGATGCCGTGTCCAACGTTCAACGTACAACGTCCTGGAAGACGTTAGGACTGGTGTCGGTTCGTCAAAGGACCTTTCGACCATGAACTGTGTTCTCCACCTCTAATCATAATACGATTGCACTATGAGTCCAACGTTGGGCGCATAATATGGCTGCGACTTTTACGTGTACGCACATACTGTCACACTAAAGAAAAAAAAAAGACATCCTGTTTGATACTGTCCGCACTGCCAATATACAGAATGGTCTATGGATTTTGGATAATATCTGGTGACGAACGGTTTTGTAAGGTTCGGTCATTAATTAGACACAATTTTTAACCATGTTTTGTCGACGTTTCGACATTTAATTGTTGAGATTTGAAATTTATTGACATCGTCAAAACTTGTGTATGGATAATGCAGAAATAATTAATACGCATATAACGTGTAGGCTACACCGTGAACGTGTATTTATGGAGTATTATAATTATTCTTATTAATATAATAATAATCTATGTTAATACTTGTTAGTAATCTTCATGCAACATATTCATAAAAAACACTCACGATATTATCTCTGTAGAACCTGATGATGACAATACATTTTGTGGAAACATCGGCACAAATGTTGTGTTTAATTAACGAATGAACCTCGTAAAAATTTCGCCATTTAATAACTCATGGTCAGTAATAATCTAAGTATTATCGAATTCCAATGTTATAGTTCACTGTGTGTGTGTGTGTGTGTGTGTGCGCGCGCGCGCGCGTGCGACAAAAAAGACAAACGAAACCATAGACAAAGATGGCCGCTGTGTATAGTAGCCTAATTATGGTCAGTGTTAAAGAGAAGTATGGAGTTGACGACCTCGTCTACGCTCACCGCAGCTTTCTAAATAACAAGATGTTTTCGTAACGTAACAATAAGTAAGAGGAGGACAATTATATCTGCAAATAAGTAAGTAACGCAATAGTCAAAAACATTATAGGCATGGTTCTAGTAGTAGTTACTCGACTACACAAGTATAATATATTTTGTAAGTTACGTATTCATAATACGATTTACTTTTTCTCAACAGATGCACACGAAACGTGTGTGTCACTGCTGACGTGGAGACATACTCGCGTCACGAATTGTACTGTCTTCTTCACAGATGCGTTGCTTACTTGCTTATTACCAACGGCTGAACACAGCATGAAAATTTAATGTCACTACGAGTTCACTTACGACACAGTTGGGGGCAGTCCAGCGTTTTGCGTCTTCAGAGCATCCCATGTGGGTACGTCAATAATAAATGTACACGTCTGAGGATCGTGAGTTGTGTACACTGGTATCTGTTGGGTTATAAAACTGTAAGTTAATCGTAATGTACGTTCAAAAACTTCAAGTCGTTGCGCAATTAGGCCTAAAACTATATAAAGTTTGAAGGATTAACTTTAAGTTTGAAAACTTAACCTTTAAAGTTTAATGGTTGTTTGTCAGTTGTAATTAAAATATTAAATTATTTCTCTGTTCACAAATTAAAACTGTCTGAAGTGACACATAATTTTTAAACTGAAATCAGAGAGTAACTGCAAAAATGAATATTTATTGCTTCTTTCTCTCCTTTTTCACTCCCTTCTGTCGTCAAGCGTCCTTCAGCCACTTGGGCTAGACGTTTACTTCCCCATTTTATTTGTCAACTTCTCAGTATCTTAATCTTGTATTCTGCATTTCGATCAATATTTCGTATTATTTTCTGATAAGGGATGTTATGTTCCATTCGTGTTCCGTTTCACGCTCAGTCTGCTCCGGCCGGCAACATCTCTGTTTCGACTCTGAATAAATATTTTTAGAAGGGTTATTAGCCCTACCCAGGCTAGCCGGATAAAGGCGTTTAGCTAAGGTCGGGCAGTTTTCTGTAGGGGTTGTACTCCCTTAGTTACTGGGCGCCGGAGACCCGCCCGTCACCCTCTCCCGTCGTTATATAAAGTAAGCGCATTGCGCGCCACGTACCCGGGGATCACACAACTGACGTCTTCTACGACGTGGGAGTAGGGTAATTTTTTACAGCTGATTCGAATGCTTGCATTTCTGATCCTCCGTCACAAAACAAAAAATATTACTGTTAAAGTATTGTCAGTGCAGAGACACTGGGCGTCTCCACGCCTCTGAGACCTTTTCCCAACATTTGGTCCCTGTGATTTTTTACCAGAAACAGAACTAACCGTCGGCATTACGAAATGTAATATTAAAGGAAAGTTTCAAAACAGCAGTTCTTTACGGGATTAAAATATGAATTGTACACTAGGAATTACAAAGTTTTATTAGTAGTAATAAAACGAAATACAACGAAGTACAGTAAATATTATTAATTATTGGAATTACATTTATTATGTTTAAATTAGTACGTACAAAAATAACTGTAAAATAATTACTTATTGTTAGGAGGTGATAATGTGATAATATATGTATTGTTATGTAATGGGAAAAAAGTGTTACGTAATACGGAACGTTCAACAAGTTTATCGAATGTTCCAGTGGAATCCGGCTGTAATGTGTGCGCGTACGTGATTCTCAACGCATTAGCTAGACTGTGTCAGAAGTCGCGCGGCCACGCACAGTGAAACACTAGGCCACAATGAATCACGCTCTAATGTTTTCCTTTATTGTTAATACGCAGTATGGATGTTTCTGGTTTTTCGGTGGGGTATAAATACAAGTACTCAGCGACGTTCAGTTTTAGTTTGAGTTGCAAGTTATTGTCGGGTGATTACTCTTTGCGTTCAAGTGGTTATTAGTGAAAAGTTATTATGGCGAAGTGTTATGGGTTTATAATCGTGTGCGACAATTGTAATACAATTGTGTTTTATATTAGTTGATATTTTATTGCGTGTAAAAAATTTTTTTATTTTATTTATTGTAAGAGACTATTTTGTTGATTACAAACTGTTTAATTGTGATAATTAAAGCTGGTGATTAGTGACGTAATTGGTGTCTTGTATTTTGTTTTCCATTGTACTATACAACGATCGTAACAGTATTTTATGTACATCTACACATGTATATATTCTTACGCCTATGAGATAGACATGCTGCGTTACACGGGTGTGTATAAGGTCGGCAATGAGCCAGTACAGAATCATTCAGTGTTTTATAAGCTCCTTAAACTATGCGTTTTTGGTCGATGCATGACCCAAAAAGCGGTAGATTCATCTCGAACCTCAGCAGATTATAAATACAAGATCAAGAAGCTGCCAGCTACAGTAGTTACTTTTGAGACATTGTGCGTTTAGTGTAAAGTGATAATTTTGAATTATCATGAGACGACATCTGTAATTGGTGACTTGTATCATTTAGTGCGACGCAGTTAAATCGGTGTTATTCGTTGTGTGTTACATTAGAGTTGTTGGAGAATCGTACGATTGGAGAATCGTTTGCATACGAGTATTTCTAGTTGTTTTGTTTAAGTTCATTAAAGTTCTAAATAGCGATTTCTCTGGTATTTAGTTATTTGAATTCCACTGTCTTAACATGACGATCCGTACGACCGTCTTAACAAGATGTGTTTTGTGTGTGTGTGTGTGTGATTCACAGCACGATAGACAGGCCCTGGGAACCTTAGATTGTCAGATGGCATTTTTAGAATGCTTTGTCTTTAACTGGCTAAGCTTTCATTGCGTTGAGTATTCAGCGTACTTTACACGTCCAAGAGACAATCTAGGGGATGTAAGGATTGTTCTGTTTCCAGAACAGTAACTTCAATATCCTTGTCTCGAATGCAATATCTCTTTGCAGTATTCGTATGTTATGTCACAGCAAACTTTAATATGTTGTATCTTGTTCCTTGTAGACACTGTAACTTAGAATCTCATTATGCGAATTAGAAAGACAAGTTGCATTTACGTTTTTGTGCCACTAAGGTCGTGGAGACCATTTCGAAGGCTTCTTTTTTTCAGTTTCATTAATTATTGTTACTAATCAAATAAGTGTTATTATGTTACTAAATTCTGTTTTTACGAAAAAAATGTATTTAACTGATGTCAAATGAACATGATAATTATAGCATACAAAAATTAAACGTTCTGTAATAAAACATTATGTTTAATATAAAAACACTTATAACATTGGCTTTCACGATTAATAATCGTTCTGAACAATAGAAAAAGTATCTGGCGGATAAAAGCTACTGAAGCGAAAATATTGAAGGAGAGACAGGTTTCTGTTGTTACTAGCAAATACTTTTGCCTCTCTCCCTCCCCGTCCAGCTATGTTTCTCTGTCACGCACTCTTTTCCTCCTTCACACGCTGATAAGAATCATCCTCTTGAACAGCTCATTTGATTTATAGTCACCTCTAAAATAGTAATATTACTGTATTAATTGATATAATTACAACAGTAACTATGCCCATATAATTACAACAGTAACTATGCCAATATAATTACAAGAGTAACTATGCCAATCATATCCAAAACCTCTAAAATAGTAAATATTCAATATACCCGTCAGTATTTGGTAATACGACAGTATACGTCTTTTTACTACGTTAGTTCCAGCCATTAATATTCAGCTGCACATGTTCTGCGATGTCAGTCGGATTGAATTTGCCAGCGTGTACACCTGCGCCTTGTCTTCAAGCTCTTTATACATTACCAACAATACGATTGCGCCGTGGACGCCGCACCCAGTCTGCAGTCCCCTGCAGCAGTTACATTGCATCGCTGTTCGAACAACTTAAACCGTTCAAGTTTTGCTAGTACGTAAAATAACTTAATAACACGTAAAATGTTGTATAACATGTAATAGACGTAATTTACTATTTTTTCTGAAAAATAGCCGTACATTTTTTTAGTAAGAAGGCATGCGTGTGTATGCACTGCATAAAAATATGAAGGTCAGCTAAATCCGGACAGAATTCAATTTGAATTTCCCGCCACATTGCCTTTAGCAGTAAACGATTGTTGGCGTTCAGGTAAGCCAGGTGTATGTGTAAGACTTGCATAACCTCAAAATGGCCGAGGTAGGGTGCAGAGTACAATCGACGAGTTAAAGTTGCAGAATAGAATTAAAGCGCTTCGAACTAGATGTTCACCGACCGAAATTATTCGGTTCGTCAGGTACCCGAGATCGGTCGTTTACGACATCGCGTAGAAGTATGCGGACGCGGAAAAGTCTGAAGAAAGTTCTTTTAGCTCGGCGAGGCAAAGACATTTGAGAGAGGCGACTGTAAGACCCCGGCTGTCATTCAAGACCAGAGTCGAATCCTCAGAGCAAACAACGCAAGCAGAGCTTGCCAAAGTAAATCAGGCAAAAGTAAATTAACGATTACGTTACCAATATTTGTGTTTTCAGCAGAAACTGTTTCACGTGCCTTCTTATCCCTCATCTTTTCAAAATCGGCGGCGCATTTGTCACCTGTCTTCCAGTCAAAATGATATTTATGACTCGATTTCATCAAAGTCAATATCAAATCGCTTCCAGTCCTGTGCGCTGTTTTAACAGCTCCAAGGCAATCACTTCAAATAATGCTTCGGTGCACTATGAGTTGGCCATAATTATAGAAATGTTAGCGTTTATTTAGGATTTAATAACTACGCTTTAATTATCTTGCCTTCTTTTTTACATTAGGCAACAGTTACAAATACTAGAAATTATAACACTGTATGATGGTTTGCTGGTACCTCCGTAGAATGGTAAACAGCTCAGCACCTGGATCTCAGAGACGCCAAAAGCGAGCACTTTTTAGTACTTATTTTAGGAACGCTAACAGTCTCCCGGATCGGTAAAAATGCGGTAGTTTTTTCTCTCAATCATTGTTTTGGTTGTCGCTGTTTGAGTTTAGCTCGCTGCGGCGTGTCCTGTTTACTGGTTGTTGAAATCATAATTTTTTTTTTAAGAAGGAAGTAGAATCATAGCTTGCTAAACGCCACTTTTTAAATCCTCATACTAATTATTATACTTGATGACAATTTTTGTCACAGCGACTCAAACAAGTGCGAATCTGAGTATTTGTTAATCATTTTATAGAACTGGAATTTTGTGAATATATGCTTATATTGTGCTTAGAGTCACTGCTTGCCCTACCCATTAGATCAGGAATCGCCACTGTCAAGAACTCATTTTGACAGGGGTGTCGCTTCGTAAGCTGTCCACCACAATTGGGTGGTGCCCAAGTGTCGAATCGCTGAAGAGGACTTGAAATATACGTCTTAAGTGCTCAAGGTATGACAAATGCTGTCTGAGACTGTCTGCAACTGGCTTCTTTGTTTATTGAAACACGAAATCGCGGTTCATCTCGGTGACGAGAAGATTAATAGCCAGGAAGACGTTTCCGGGCAATGTTCACGTCCTGAGCGTCGTCTGCAATGAGGGTGACGTCAAGCCGCCACATTTCTTTAAAAAGGGAGAAACCATCACAAAGGAGGTTTACCTCTGGATTCTCAGGACTGTCTTGAAGCCATGTATGGAAACTGTGGACTTTCAACATGACGGCGCACCGGCTCACAAAAGCCATTTATTATTTTGGTCCAAGGAATTATGGCCCCCGAGTAGTTTAGATTTAAACCTGTTAGATTATTACGTTTGGGAAGTTACTGAAAGGGTATCTAACAAGTCCAGGCAACCCTTCATGTCAGTGTCAAGGCAGCATTCGTGAATGTAGATAAGGAGCGGTCGAAGACTCGCGGTTCAGAGAAAGAATCGAGGCAGTGACCGCAGCAAGCGAAGGTTACATTGAATGATAGGGCTCCCTTAAGGGACGTACAAACAGTTTTTTTGTAGTTCAAGTTTTACTGAATAAATAAGTGTTTAAGTGTTTTAATAAAAATGTTTTTTTTCTCCGGATTTAGCGGTCTTACACTATCATATACTTGTTTAGACACAGATGAGTTACATTTAGGTTATTATTAACGTGTATGCAATGTACGTATACATATATAATATAAAATGGTGCTAAACTATATTATATTGTAATGTAAAGCAATATGAAATATTTTTTTATTTTTTAGAGGAGTGTGAAATTCTGAGTTCAGAACAAGTTCTATTTTCATCATTGATTAATTAAAACGTTAAAAGAATTATAAACTTCTGAAAAGGTATCTACACTGGTTATGAGAAACGATATTTTTAAACTTAAAAAACTTATTTTGCACACATAGTACCTGTCTTAATGTCGAGCAGTTTACATAGGAAATATATATACTTAACTGCTTCCGTGATAAGAAAAATCACCACCACCACCAACACCACCACCAACAACACCACCACCATCATCATCTTCATCATCGTCACTAATAAATCGACATCACTTTTTGCTATTTTTAAACTGTCAACCAAGATGGTTAGTAATTTTCTGTTTCTGTGTAGTTATTATTATTGAATACAGTTGCAAAGAGAAACCTTACAATATATTCCATTTAAAATCTAATTTGACTTTACACTAGCTGTAAAACAAAAGTACATAGTTCTAGTTACGCGTTACAATATTTCATCTGCATTACACTGGTTTAAGAACTATTACAATTGCAAATGTGCTTCTTTCCCAGTGTTAATTAAATTACTAACTTCAATGTAACTGCATGCTTGGTAGAACAACAGACTGACACGACAGTTCTGTAATCAAGCTTCAAACTGTTTCAGTAAAATTGTATTTTCCAACGTTATTCAGAGAGCGCTTACTAAATTACAGTAATTAGTTTCAAGAATTCTTCTTCTCCTGAAACAGGCCCGGCTCAGATATCTAATAAAATATTATTAAGTCCTGCTTCTTAACTAAAAATCTAATTATATTCAGAAGCAGTTTTAGCTACGAATTCTGTTTGGACAAGCGAGACAATCTCCAACAGTAGGATATAATATTCTATCAGCATAAGTGAGTTAATCTCAATGCGCGGCGCTGGTGTGTCACAACCGTTCTCAGTTCGACATAACACAAAACCTCTAGAATTAAAATTGGTAATACTGCTAGGCGAAGTGAGCTAAAGCAGATGTTTCACCCGGTCTACGATAAAATATGAGTTATTTCTAAGCGTTTCTAGTGAATGCCAGAAACAAATGTCGATCGAACAGAGAATAATATTGTTACGACGATCTCACTGATCGTCGTATGGTACAGTGGAAACAAAATACAGACACCAATGAAATCGCCAGTTACCAGCTTTAATGAGGCACAAATAACAATTTTAAATCAAATAAGATCTCTTATACATTCATTCAAGTTAAATTTGTCCACACACGATAATAATGTTAACTATTAAGAGTTCCGCACCAGTCATAACACAGTAGTCGCTTTCCAGAACAACCATTTGATCCGCGCTCTGCAATCTCGCCAGGTGTAACCAACTAATTAACTCAGGAGCTGTTGCTTATGTATAGCCTGTAGATGTTCCAGAATAATGTTCCGCTCTTTGGTGGGGTGCCAGCATAATTGCATAGTTAACAAGCATTCGAACAGTCTAGAGGGTATTTTTCTGAGCAGCCTTGACAAAGACTGTACCTGCTCTAGAAACGGATGGAAGGACGCTCTCGATCGTCCCGTAATTGTCGTAACACGATATTTTATTCTCTCAATTTTATTATTTCCACATGTTTTAATCATCCCTAGTGAATTTTTCGTGTTAGCAGTTGTCATCATGTGACATTATGTGATTGTTCTTGTTTTTAAATCTTCAGTATTTTTGTTGGAATTTCTTGTTATAGTAATATCAATGACTTTGTTCTGGTCAGCTTTGGTAATAATTAAATTATTTACTTAATGGTTTGACTGATTCTTGTTGTTTATATTCATTTTTGTTTTTATTTTATAATTTACTGAAGAGTAGTAGTAAGTTGTAGTAATATGTGCTGCTCCTATTATTATTTGTTGGTTATTTTCCTTGAATAAATTAATAGACATTTTTAGTGATAAATTTTCCAAGTTAAATTTTACATTCTTAAAGTAGATTTTCATTATAGTAGGCTACTTAGTTCTTCTATATTTCTTCATTGAATTCAGCACTGGGGAGGTTGATATTGAGTAGGTAAACCTGGTATTTGCTACTGCCGTCCAGCTGTTGGCCTATGTTACTTTGTTGCAGTGGTTCCAAATTTTGGTGGTTGCAGTAACGTGTGGTTGGAGTTGTGTAAGAGGGGTTGGGATAAAACATCAAATTTTAGAGTGAAAGTATATTGAGTGTTTTTGTAATTCCTAGTACCACTGAAGTGAAAAATATTTTAAATAGGAGAAAAGATATTTAAAAATTATCATAAAATAAAAATAAAAGAAATAAAAGAATAAAATAATTAGAAAATCGGTCTTAGCTTATCGGAAAAGAAAATCCATCCTCCTGTCCTTCCCTTACGCAAACTTGTCTATTACTTTTTTGGTTAAAGTCTGGAATGTTCATTATCAATTCGCGTTCAATGGATAACATAGCAAGGGCTGAAAGTCTTTCTTGGCACATAGTGTTCCTTAAAGTTGAGAAACACCTTTCGGCTTCAGCCGTTGTCATTGGAATAGTGACTAACACGTTTAATAATTTTACACACTCACTAAACGTAGATTATTTTCTCGAATAAAGTCATACAGACTAACAATACCAGAAGCAGAAGGAAATACGTCTGTGCTGTAAATAGTTGAAAGCTCCAAACGCAACTGTTTTAAATTGAGGAATGGATAAACCTCACAAACGGTTTTCAATGTTTTGTCTGGAAAGTTTGACGCGTACTGCTGAAAATTCTGAGCAGAAAATAGAGATGCAGAAACCGCATGCCCAACGAAGCCAAATCTGGATTTAAATTGACAGATGATGGTATCACAGACTTCTTTTGCTTCTCTTTTCAACTCACTATCTTGACATTTCCTTTTTTTGTTGGGGGATCTGTTTCTGTGCTTTCTTCATCAATTTCTTCTCGGATTTTTTGCACATTATTCTCAAAAGAAGAGATGTATCCACATTTGCCAGCTTCCAAATAAAATTTCGACGTGTGGCATCACTTTGTGAAAAAAATACAAATGTATTGCTGGTGAGAGTTTTTATGAACCCATTTGCTTGATTTATTGTGTTAAAATTTGTTATTTCATCTCCACTTAGAATATCTCTCATACACTGTATAATTTTTCTGTACAGAAAAACCGTATTCACATTTCGAAATTGAAAGTTCCATCTCGTACGTACAGATCGCGGTAATCGTTTTCTAACTATTTCGTCTAACATCTTGGTTCGCTGAGGACTACTTGAAAAAAGGTGCATATTCCCTGTAAGCTTACAAAGAAAACGCGAACGCTCCGATTAATTGACGCTGCATTCATCAAAACTAAATTAAGCTGGTGGGCGTAACAATGTACATATTCTGCCTTTGGGAAATGTTTTTTGAGAATAGCTTGGACTCCACCAGATGATCCAGCCATTACGGATGCACCATCGTAAGTCTGGGCAATCAGTTTTGCCGATGTTTCGTTAATTTTATGATACTCAAGCTGTTCAACAATGCAGACTGCTAGAGTTTTGGCATCATGTTTCTCAGGTGTGAAAAATCTCCAGAATCTTTCAACAGGTTTACCTTTCACAACATATCTGTAAACCATAGCCATCTGAAATATGGCAAATGGTTTCATCAGCAATTACTGCTAAAAAGTTAGTTTCTTTAATTTCCTGTGAGATTTTCTCACGACAGACCTCTAACATTATTTTTAAAAGCTCATTCTGCACCGTTTTTGACGTGCCTTCAAATACAGTGGCACTTTCTAAATGAGTTTTTAAAGCAACATCGAGTTCTGCACTAAAATCAATTAAGCCGCGAAAAATTCCCCGGTTACTCGACATGTCAGATTCGTCGTGTCCCCTTAAAGCTAACTCGAAAGTTCCGCAAAACGAACGCAATTTATAATAATATTTAACACGTATCTATTATGCCTCACCTTTTCATTATGCAAGGCAATATTGCATGTATACTGTGAGTCAAACTGTTCTGCAATATTTACTGTTCCAACAAGTGCTAACTGAAGAACGTTTTTTATACGTACCTACATTTGAAGCCTGATGTTTTTTCACACGTTCACTTAAATGATTAAAATCAGTCAAACCAGATTTACTCCAAAGTTGTTCTCCACAAAACAACAAACAAGGAAAACAGAACAGTGCATTCTTTGTATCACAATCACACAGCCAGTCAGTTTTTGAATAATAATCAGACTTAAATGTTCTACAAAATGTCCTAGTACCTGACAATATTTTGCTTTATTGTTGAATCTGGTAAAGGCCGTCCTAACTTTTTAATTTCAAGCTTTTCTTCGAGGCTGCGATGGGAAAACGGTTTATCTATTAGGTTCACAACAGAATTTATGTTTATAATTTTATTCCTAATTAATTCTATTACAACGGGCACCAAACACAGATTTGTTATTCACAATAATAAAAAACGTGAACTTTAATAAACCGCCAATTTGTTAACGATAACCGAAAAGAACAGTGTCATAAAGCACACACGCAGGGCCACACTGGCGAGAACAGTTTGTTGGGGAGCGTGGAGAATGAGAGACTAACGTTGGACTGGCTGCGCATGCACCTCACGTTGCAGTCCGTCGTGCAACCACCGGAGATAGCCGAGTTCTATAGTTCTATAGCCGAGATATGCCATTGTACACGTATAGCCTGCGTTTCGCATTTGAGCGCTTGTGCCGCTGCCATACAACTATCATGTTGCAGAGGCCCAGTGCACCACCACGCTCCGCCGACAAAGCTCGCGTTGGTTTTAAAGTGTAAATGTTTAGTTTTCGAGCAGCGTATTGGCTGATAATGTATTGGGCGTATAACTGGTATACGTGTACTTACACTAATGGAAATACTTGTTAACACTGTTAATATATTAATAAAAACCATCAATAAAACTGGTGGTTGTGCAACTCTGCAACCTGATCACGAGCCGCCCCTGCTTTGTTGATTTAATTTATTGAGTGTTGTTAATTCTTTTCATTCTTTTACGTCATTAAATTTAATTTTCAAGTTAATTACGCACTTTAAGGTTTATATTCAATAACTGTTTTACGTATTTTGAACTTTGTATACGATTTTTAAAATATGATTTCAAGTTTATATACATTAGTTTTTATTCACTACCACTGTTTGGTAGCTTTATTTTAATAATTTAATTTGAGTAGTGCTAACATACCGTTGTTGGATGATAAATATGTTTATTCCACTTTGCACAATTACTGTTTAAATACACAACAAAAGTAAGTACGTTAAATACAATTTTATGTAATAAATTAATCAAGCACGCTGATAAATTAAATTAATTAATTAATTAAATAAATTAAATTAACATTCTCACGCTGCAACCATCACTGTTGTGAACATAAGAAATACTACTGTGTTTCAAAACACTACACGTGAAGTTTAAATTTATTTATTCTTTGTAAAAGAAAGTACAGCCTGAGATGATGAAGTGCTAAGAAATTAGAACAGAAGTTGAATGTTAACAATCTGTAAATACGTATAGTTCATTCTAAGCAGTGTAATTACGAGTTGATCCATACACACTTTCTGTTTGTCTTTCATGAGTTTTTTCTTACTCAGGTTTAGCATTAACTCTGCCAAATCAAAAGTAGTTTCCAACATCTTTATAGCACTGTTAATTACAGTACTTCGTGTTGGAAATTATTTACATGTGTGCTGTGTTTTCGCTTGTATAATTGACTATACTAATTAGTTGTAAATTGTTATTAAGTACATCAACGTATAAGTCTGATGAATGGTGTTCATCGATTAGTGTGTTATTCTTCTATGTAGTGTAGTATTCACTTCCTCCAAACATACACACGTTTGTTCTGAATAATTCCTTCCTAAATACAGAAAAATTCTTTGATTTGTATATACAATTGCGTATACGCGCGATTGGATGAAATAAACCATTGTTTTCCACGTAAACATTTGTTTTGATGGTGTATCGCACATGTTTATGTACAGATATTATTTTATTAAACGTATTGTACCGTTAATTAAATAATGTGTTAATTTCAAGTCATTATAGATTTTAGAGTAAACATTATCTCACAGCAACGGTAAAATAGAATTACCTTTAGCTAAGAGGTAGAATGGAATTATCATTTAAATAAGATGAAGCAACTGCCAATATTCAAGTCACAAATTTCAACTTAGGGAAAGCTGAATATTTTTGGATATCAAAAACAATCAAATTAAATATTATAGCTAGAAAACAAACAATGGAATTTCTTGCGTCGCGTGCCTCCTAAGATGAAATTGTTTTTCATTGAAAATCTGAACAGCTCTAATGGTATCTTGTGCTTGAATTCACATTTACCAGGCTTGACAATTTTCACTTTCCTAAATCTGTATTTCCATGTGTCTTCCATTTTCCTTTTATTTCGATATATGAATATTTGAGCTCTCGTAATTATGGCTTTAAAAATACTCTGTTTTTCATACATTCATTTCAGAATTTTTACTTATTACTATATCCATTCATCAGATTCTCAGTGTTGTTGTATACAATCCACGTTTCATATCCGCAGTCGTTTCCAGGAAGTAGTCTTCTGTTTGCAGTTGATATGGTTGTTGACTATTTTCCACACTTGCACTACGTATGCTGAACACGGATACATCTGGTCTGATTCATTGGTCGTTCCTTTGTTCGGTTCATAGAAAATATACTCACTATACAAGTATCACCAGTGAAATTTTTTTACCAGCAGCGCGTAATTCATTATCAAATGATAATCACACGGGTGAAGATCATTATGACCTAGAATTACACTGATTATCGTATACTTACTGTAGTAGTTCTCGAGGTTCTGAGAAAGGGTTAGTTTAACTTTTAAAGTCAGAAGACTTTATCTTTCTTCTCTAAGTGCCGTCTGGAACACACAATACTTTCCTAAGCCAGGGATATGCTTTACTGCTTCTCCCCAAGACCACGGTCGACACATAAGATGGCAACACAGAAATGTGGGTCAGTATAGTATTCTTTTCCCTTGAGTGCGCTTGTGCCGCACTTAAAGCAAACGCCTGTTTTGTCTCTTCCTTTGCATATGCCCTCAAAGTACCCAAAGAGAAGACACCTAAAGTAACGCCGTACTCTATTTATCTTTCGAACTCTGCAGTTTATCCACCAAATTTTTATTTACGCTGTGTTTAAAATATTGCACGCATCGCTTCGCTGAAGATAATTATTGCAGTTTTCTATTCCCTTGAGTTAGCGTTAGTAACAAAGATTTTTATATTTTCATCACTGTTAGGAAAAGAAAGTTTTATTAAGTATTGTGAACATTCTTCGCTTTTGTCAATGATTCTAAGCCTCGAATCTCAATTGTCATAGTCGTTATTATATTCTGCAGAATGGCGTTCCTTCAGATTGCTTCTTTTATTGTTTCTCGAAATTCGTCCTATGTTCAGGATCTTTTCCTATGCCCAAGGTATTTGTTTAATTGACTGTCAGTTCATCTTTACTTATCCTGGCTTGATTTGTGCCGAAGTTCCTGCAGTACGTCAGTATACATCTTGCCTCCCCCGGGTTTGATAAATAAATACTCTGGTCGTTGTCAGTTCATGCTTTTTTTCCTTCTGTAGTCCGGATATAGGTCCTTCTCTTCCTTTAATATTTTTGGTTAAGAAATTGCCTCCTAGTTCCTCCAATTGCCTCCGATTCCTTTTATTTTTTTTCTCGCATTTTCCTCCATCCTCAGACATGTCTCTTGTTGGTTTTATAGTGTTCGAGTCTTCTGGTGGAGTAGGTATAATAGTCTTGCGTGCTTCAAATTGTGTTTTATTGCATCCTAAGTACCTCAGATTATTCCATCTCTTCTTTGCAGCTTTACAAGCTTCCAGCGCATCGAGTATGGCTTGGATACTATTTAGTTGTTATATGTGTGTTTTTTACTCTTTGAACGCCATTTCCTTCAGTGCTCTTTTGCATTCTTGAAGATGTTCTTATTCTTGCCCCTGGAGCTGACTAATCTGGTTCCGAAGTGATATTCTAGGTCTGAGACGATCTCATATCCATACTGGATGTACCTATGTACCTATTAAATCCATGGGGCCTGCCTACGAAGAAAGTGAACAATTTTCCGGATCAACTAGGCAGCCCACCTGGGGTAATATATCCGTGTATTTTGTTCATTGACGTATAAGTATACAGAAATTTTTACATGCGCAAGGAAAAGAAGAAACTAAAGACTCCTACTCCCAAATACTCGAATAGCGTTGGAAACAGAAAAAATAGAGTTTGATGAAGAGAGATCGACAGACAGATTAAATGGAGGCACCTCATCCAAGACAATTCGAAGCAAAGTGGAAGAGTTCAGATAGGCACCCCTGGCTTGCCACACATGTATGCACAAGTTGTGAGCCCCGAACTAGTAATTACCTAGTATCTAGTAAGTATCTAGTAATATTATGGCTACTGATAATCACTAGCTTACCAGTAATTATGATAACAAAAACAACAACACCAACAGCAATAGCAATTACAAATGTTGTTTATTATAATACTATTGATTTTTCATGTTCTAAGGAATTAATAGCGATATCTTTGGTAGATTTCCGCTCCACTCCGAGTTGCACTATCCGTGGAACACATGCATGCGAGGTTGTAAAGCAGCAACAGGGTACCGAAAGGATCCATCATGCTGCTGATGATGATGATGATGACGGTTACTCAACAAGACATAGCGAACGACATGGACTGAAATTAGTTTAGCTATCGAGCAGGAAACATCCGCACACTATTCATATTTGTGGATGACCATTATTGTGATCCATATTTGTGATATCGTCACCATTAATGTTATTACCATTATTATGATGATGATTATTATTATGTTTACAACAATATTATATGTTACAATACTTATAAGATAGACGGTGTGGCTGTTGAAAGAAAAGATTTAGTATCTGATCTAGGTGTTCTTATGGAATCAAAGTTTCTCTTCCCTTAGGACCTTGAAAGTGTTGTCTCCAAAGCCTGCAGAACTTTAGGATTTACTTAATGGATTTGGGTGACAATTTATGAATTCGGATTCCTGTGTGACTCTTTATAAATATTTTATTCGAAACCATCTAGAATATGCTTGTGCCATGCGGAACAGAAACCATTAGTACACAGGTAACTCCATTGAGGGAGTTCAGAGAAGCGTGTAGATTACGAAAGCTCTTGGTCTTCCTTTACTCTTGACTAGAAGAGCTTATACAGACCTGCTCTTTTTTCATCAGTTCTTCTTGAACTTAGTGGTCTGCCCATGATCATTGGTTTGAAGGTCTTTACTCACACACTTGTGTTAGTTCCAAGTTTACTGGTGGACGTGCAGGATCATGTAGTCCGGTTGTGAGATGAAGTTGCCGTCATCTATGACACTTCTATGTTGACGTCCTCCACTTCTTTAGTGACAAATAGAAGTTTCAACGGGGAGTAAGGGATGGAATTTCTGACTGCACTTGTTTGATCTGCCACATTCATTTTGTGGCGTGTCTTATTAAAGTCGTAGTACTTAGAATTTACTATGTCTCCTTTTACTTCCATGTTCCATAAGGAAATGGAAGTATGGTGATGGCAAAAAAAAATCGTGGTCGAGATTATTGCAGATTCTGATTGTACTACCCTCAAAACATGAAAAAAGTCATTTTTCGAAAAGTGTCTGTGTGTGTGTCTGTGTGTCGGTGTGTCTGTCTGTTTGTCTGTGTGTCTGTCTGTGTGTCTATCTGTAGATTTGTTTTATGGCAAACGATAACAGCCGCAAATTCAAACAGAATCAAATAATTTTTTGCATACAGCCCTGAATTGTAGAGTTCTCAAGACATATTGTTTTTGGTGAAGATCAGTTAAAGGAAAGGGGTAGTTTACCTCCCACATTTTATGTTTTAACAAGGGTAATTTTATTATGACGAACGATAACTGCCGCACATTTAAACAGAATCAAATAATGTTTCGCATGCGTCCCTGAATTGTAAAGATCTAAAGGTCTATTGATTTTGGTGAAGATCGGTTAAGGGAAAGGGGTAGTTTACCGGCAACGTTTTATGTTTTAACAAGGATAATTTTTTCTATGATAAACGGTAACTGCCGTAAATTCAAATAGAATCAAATACTTTTTTGCACACCGT
Source organism: Magicicada septendecula (assembly GCA_034769895.1). Classification (NCBI taxonomy): domain Eukaryota; kingdom Metazoa; phylum Arthropoda; class Insecta; order Hemiptera; family Cicadidae; genus Magicicada; species Magicicada septendecula. The sequence goes on along the minus strand of CM068367.1, from coordinate 427,146,549 downwards.
CCTGAATTATATAGTACTCATGGCATGTTGATTTTGGTGAAGATCGGTTAAGGGAAAAGGGTAGTTTACCTGCAACATTTTAAGTTTTAACAAGTGTAATTTTTTTCTATGGCAAACGATAACAGCCGCAACTTAAAACAGAATCAAATAATGTTTCGCATACAGCCCTAAATTGTAGAGTTCTCAAGACCTATTGTTTTTGGTGAAGATCGGTTAAGGGAAAGGGGTAGTTTACCAGCAACGATTTTTTTATCACGGGTAATTTTTTTTTATGGCAAACGATAACTACCGTAAATTCAAACATAATCAAATAAGTTTTTGCGTACGTTCCTGCATTGTAAAGTACTGAAGGCCTGTTGATTTTGGTAAAGATCGGTTAAGGGAAAGGGGTAGTTTACCTGCCACATTTAATGTTTTAACAAGAGTAATTGTTTCTATGACGACGATAACTGCCGCACATTCAAAGAGAATCAAATAATGTTTTGATGCATCCCTGAATTGTAGAGGACTCAAGACCTATTGATTTTGGTGAAGATCAGTTAAGAGAAAGGGGTAGTTTACCTGCAAAGTTTTATGTGATAACGAGGTTAATTTTTTCTATGACGAACGATAACTCCCATAAATTAAATTCAAACATAATCAAATACGTTTTTGCATACATCCCTAAATTGTAGAGAACTCAAGACCTGTTGATTTTGATGAAGATCAAGGGAAAGGGGCAGTTTACCTGCAACATTTTATGTTGTAACAAGAGAAATGTTTTTCATGACGAACGATAACTGCCGTAAATTCAAACAGAATCAAATAATTTTTTACATATGTGCCTGAGTTGTAGAGGACTCAAGGCCTATTGATTTTGGTGATGGTCGGTTACGGGGAAAGGGCAGTTTACCGGAAACATTTTTTGTTGTAACAAGAGTAAAGTACTTAATTTTGATAAATAAAGTGTCCTGATAAGAAGATCGTAATAATCCACTGTAGAAACGTAGATGAAATATCTATAAATGAAGAGTCTAGTTGAACGGGGTGGGGGTAATTTTCTATAAATTAAAATGATAGTTGAAGGGGGTGGGTATAATTTTTATTTATATGTCATGTGTACTACGTTATCGGCACAAAAAAGTAGTTTGTTGTTAAAATTCCTTCGTGGGCTGTTTGGTCGTAGTCCAATGTTTTCTGTAAAACCAGACGTTTCGGCAGTGCAGTCGACTGCCACCATCAGTGAAAATCGAGTGCGACAACGTGTGGTGGTATACGTTAGTGACCACAGTACTGTGGTTAAGGCTGAAGCAAAAAGTGGAAAGAAGTAGTTTCTATGGAAACATTTCATTTCGTAAATGATTTTAAATATAAATCTTAGAACATGGAAGTCATGTATGGTTCTCCATACAGATATATTACTTCCATGTTCCATACGGAATGAAGTATGTTGATGGCAAAAAAAATCGAGGTCGAGATTATTGCAGATTCTGATTGTACTACCCTCAAAACATGAAAAAAAGTCATTTTTCGAAAAGTGTCTGTGTGTCTGTCTGTCTGTCTGTGTGTATGTAGATTTTTTTATATGGCAAACGATAACAGCCGCAAATTCAAACAGAATCAAATAATTTTTTGCATACAGCCCTGAATTGTAGAGTACTCAAAACCTATTGTTTTTGGTGAAGATCGGTTATGGGAAAGGATATGTGTACTACGTTATCGGCAACAAAGTAGTAGTTGTTGTTAAAATTCCTTCGTGGGCTGTTTGGACGTAGTCCGATGTTTTCTGCAAAACCAGACGTTTCGGCAGTGCCGTCGACTGCCATCATCAGTGAAAATCGAGTGCGATAACGTGTGGTGGTATACGTTAGTGACCACATTACTGTGGTTAAGGCTGAAGCAATAAGTGGAAAGAAGTAGTTTCTATGGAAACATTTCATTTCGTAAATGATTTTAAATATAAATCTTAGAACATGGAAGTCATGTAAGGTTCTCCATACCGATACTTTTTCTATGGCAAACGATAACAGCCGCAAATTCAAACAGAATCAAATAATGTTTCGCATACACCTCTGAATTGTAGAGTTCTCAAGACCTTTTGTTTTTGGTGAAGATCGGTTAAGGGGAAGGGGTAGTTTAGCTGCAACATTTTATGTTTTAACAAGGGTAATTTTTTTCTATGGCAAACGATAACAGCCCTAAATTCAAAGAAAATCAAATAATTGTTTGCATGCATTCCTGAAATGATATGTACTCAAGAACTGTTGATTTTGGTGAAGATCGGTAAACGGAAAGGGGTGTTTACCTGCAACGTGTTATGTTTTAACAAGGGTAATTGTTTCTATGACGAACGATAACTGCCGCACATTAAAACAGGATCAAATAATGTTTTGCAGACATCCCTATTTGTAGAGTACTCACGACCTATTGATGATTTTGGTGAAGATCAGTTAAGTGAAAGGGGTAGTTTACCTGCAACGTTTTATGGGATAACAAGGTTAATTTTTTCTATGACTAACGATAACTACCGTAAATTCAAACATAATCAAATAAGTTTTTGCATACTTCGCTAAATTGTAGAGACCTCAAGGCTTCTTGATTTTGGTGAAGATCGGTTAAGGGAAAGGGATAGTTTACCTGCAACGTTTTATGTTTTAACAAGAGTAAAGTACTTAATTGTGATAAACAGGACCCGAGGCCTACGTTATCGGCAACAAAGAAGTATTTTGTTGTTAAAATTCCTTCCCGGGCTGTTTGGGCATAGTCCAATTTTTCTGCAAAACCAGACGTTTCGGCAGTGCCATCGACTTCTAACATCAGCGAAAATCGAGTGCGTTAGTGACTACAGTACTGTGGTTAAGGCTGAAGCAGTAAGTAGAAAGAAGTAGTTTCTATGGAAATATTTCATTTCGAAAATGATGTTAAATATAAATCTTACAACATGGAAGTCATGTATGGTTCTCCATACCGATATTTTATTCTTGTCACAGATGTTTTCTTACTTGACACAATAAATCTCTTAGATTTATGTCTTTCTCAAGTGTGATGTACTAAGGGTCTATGAACCGTTATTTCACACTTGTCCCCTGTTCCCCTACTGGGTATCCTGTTCCAGTGGGTAGATCGGCAGGACGTTGGGGTGTCTGGGAACCCTGCACTGTAAAAAAACGTTATTATTATTATGACAACGATAACGAAGACTAAATAAAAACAAGTGTTGAAAACACGACAAACAGGTGAACAAATACTGTTTTCCAACTGAGATGTTGGTACAGTAGTAATTGAGTTTACCGTCATGAATAGATATGACTGGAAACTGGTAGTGTGGAGCTAAGTAGGATTTTGTGTGTGTGTTTGCGGCTGGCCTTAGTCGGGTGACTTTATGAACTCTGTTAGTTTTCATTATATAGACATCAATGTTTTTATTATGTATTTATTACAAAATTTATGTGCAAAAATATTAAATAGATAAATATAATTAGTTTATTAAGCAGTATTTTCACACATTATTCTTATAAACTAATGTAAAATAATATTATACTTGAGTTTGATATTTGGCTGCTGAAGAATCTGAATATTCCAGTTACATCGATTGATATGAGTGGGCGAATTGACCAGACAAACTGTCTTATTTCACAAAGGTTTCTCTTGATTTTAAATTTGATAACTTTATTTTTAAGATAGAAGAAGAAGAAGGAATACATGTTATCTAAATTTAGCTCAACATGAGCTGACAGATATATATATTATAAAAGCACGGGTGTGCGACGTCCGCCTTATTCAAGCCTCGCGATGGAAGCCAATTTGTAAAAGCACTCGCTCGTCGTTCTCTCTACGAAATGTAAAAGTGTCAGAGTGTAATGGGTGTAACGTGTCTTATCAATCCGTCGCCGCTTTGGAACGTAACTTACGCTGATTATGTCCGTTGCGAACGTACGAATAACCAGGTATCGATGTCCTTACCTGTTGTTCACTAGAGGTGTGAAAATCCCGGGTGGCGCCAAATTGTTTAATTAAAACAATTAAAAAATTTTATGATGAAATGACAAGCGCAGCTCAGGCGGTGTGGAGAATTCAATTTTTCCCGCCTCGACTTGACCTTCTGATTCGGGCCAGTAGTTCGTTGAGTTGGCTATGTGAGCGCTTGTCGTCAATACTAACTGTTCTCTAAAATGTACACAAATTATAATAGACCATCCTAATGAAATTAAAACACAGTGGTTACACTCAGTACTTGTTTATTATTTGTTGATTACTAATTATTCAGGTTAACACAAATTATATTTTGTTTTGTAATACATTTGCACCGGTAATTTATATGAGACAATTTCTCTGGGTTTGACAAATCGATCTTTGAACGTAACAGACTTTCAAGGATGGCGTCTGTCGAAGTAGTATACAAATATTTTCGTTCAAACGACTTGGATTCTTGTGATTACGATAAAAGGATTATTAATGATTACAACAATAAAAATATACTACCTTACATCATTTATACTTAAATAATATAATGTGTAGTTATAACTTGTGCTTGGAGTGTAGTAAAAATGTTTCAAAATTTCGTAAACTAACAACAGGTTAACTTTACAAGTTGACAAATTTTCAGTGTCTTAGTTTTTTATTTAATCTTTGAAAGAAATTATGTGCAGTTTAGTGAGAGTTCAGATTACTATGAGGAATATTTAAAGTGAGTTTATTCGGAAATTTGGGTAATTTAAATGATACTTAACACATCAGTAGACTGGGTGTACTCGGTTGATCTGGTAAAAAGGAATTAGGCTGCATTCATATTTAATTTTCAATTGTCTAGGGCGTCTGGCATCTTTTTCAAATTAATCGGAGCAATTTATTCATTTCTTTTTTATTTGATTGGTCTTCGACATCGGTTAAATGGTTTCAGTCATCGTCTGCTTCCTTCTTGTTCAGTGGTTATTTTGTTTACTATTTTGATGTTTTAAATTAGAATTTTGATCGTTCAAGATTTGGCGTCTATTCAGCAAGAGCGTCACATTACGAGTAAAGAAATTTAACGGCAAATCCGTAACCAACGTCTGTCGTCATGGTTACAAATTAATTCTGATTGGTTAATCTTGGTTTATTACCATTGTTATCAAATTTGAATGTTTATTCAAAATAGCTGTATCTCTTATGATTGCTTTTATTCTTCTGTCTTCTTCCCTACATTTTAAATATTATCACTACTGTTATTATTTCCTTTCAAAGATTATTTTGTATCCCTTAAGGTTGGGTTCTTCAAAATAGTAATGTTTGTACATTTATGTTAATATTTGGTAATTATATTTCTCCTTTAATTTAAGTCCTTATTCTAACATTTTTCTTTTAAAATGATTTACAAATTATTCTTGGCTATTTACTCGCCTTGAATTTGTTAATTTCCTAGTTGATTTTATACAATTTTCAGTTATTTGTTATTGACAGTTAGGCATTTCCTAGGCCTAAGTAGCCATTGATTATTTTTTACCTATTTTATACAAATTATATCTCATTTTACTCTAAAGTGTTTTGTTTTGTTGTTATAATTGATTCGTTTATTGGTTATTGTGTCTTGAATTTGTTTGTGTACTGATTATGTGTCAAGATTATTTTCTATATCTTGGCTTGTCAATTATTTCCTAACTGATTTTCTAGTGTTTATTATTTCTGAATTGATTTATCTGCTTATTTATTTAACTTGCCATAGTCAACAATATGGCTATTATTTACTATACTTTATTACCTAAAATACAAAAACTAGGCCTATGGGCTGTATGCTTCCTTCAGCCATATCCTATTCATAAATTTAAATGAATTCTTTACCAGTTATTAGGTACTGTTGGTTTAACATACATTTCATTCCTTTACTATTATTTTGGGTGAGAAACATCATCATTCCTTTTAAACTTACTTAATCTATTATCCCTTATAACATAGGGCGTTTATTGATTGCATTTTTAATTTCTTATTTCTTTACTAAGCTCTTTCTCCAATCCATGGTAACACAAACTGTTTACCTTACATGGGCTTTCTCCCCTGAATAACATCGTATCCTTCATTTATATCTAATCTAAATACTATTTTTAATTACCATTACAATACAGTTCTTATAAGTTCACTATTAAATCATTTAGTGTTTAATCATTGATTTACTAAGTGTTTTCTTATCTATTACTATTTTTTATCATATTATCATTTACAATATCCTTTTTTATTCATCACTTTCACTTTTAACTAATTAGTGTTTATCACTGATTCACTCATTATTTTGGGGTTTTTACACTTTCACTATTGGCATTTCTTAAACTTTTTATTTTAAGTGTTTATTAGTGGGTAATTCCTATTATTATTTTTCTTTGTCACTTAGTTACTTTCAGTTTATTTCTCACTATCTCACTATCTCTCTCTTTCTTTACAAATATTATTTATATCTAATAAGTTCATGTCTTTCTAGATTTCTTACTTACATGTACTCCTAATTCTTGGGTTAGTGTATTTTTATTTACTGGGGTTTTATTAATTATGAATTACATTTGTCACTTAGTCAATACTAATGTCTATTTTTTATATTGGTTATTTACTGGTTTCGTTTCCTTTATGATATTTGATTGTATCATTCCTCCCTTCCGTATTCTATACTATATGTCTGTGTTTTATCATCTTGTTTCACTTTATTTCCTTTATACTTGGTTTGTTCCATTTTTATTTTCATTTTTCTTCTCCTTTACTTCCATCTTGTTTCACTTTATTTTGGTTTTTAGCTGGCCAATCTCTGGGGTTGGGTCAAAGTAATTTGTCTGTCAGTCTAGTCTGTAATTTTATTTAATAATCACTTTTGGTTTACTATTCTTCCTCCTTCTTTCTTAATTACATTTTATATTTTTATTCTCTTCATCATTTATTTATTAAAATATATTACTTTTTTGCATTTCTTACACACTTATAGATATCAAATATGATCTGAATTTGGCGATGTTATAATATATATATACTTACTTTGTTTTACAGACATGCTACTTATTTTGTTGTTGTAATACGGTAGTTTAGAATAGAGAGAAGCTGAATCGAGCGTGGATGTTATCTACTCGATAGCTAACCTAATTTCAGCCCTTGTCGTTCGCTAAGTCACAACGAAATCTTGTTGAGTAACTGTTTGTTGTCGCTTTTAAGTAACAACCGTATCTCTGTTGCTGAGCAACGACACGGAGGAAAGCAAAACAAAACGAACTAAAACAATACGTGACAAAATGACTATATCTATGTCGCAAGGCAGAGACAACTTGTACTCGTAGTTGTTAAGCAGCAACCTTTTCCGTTTTCGGAGAAGAAAATTGTTTTAACCTGACTAGCACCTCCAAAGGAAGCAGAAGTTCTCATACATGCAGTAGGGTCTGTGGTAGGCAACTCGGTGTTGCCGCGCCCTCTGCCTGCTTGACCAAGAATTATTATTACTACAGCTTTATCCCATTGACTTTTACTTTACTGTAGACGCTATGGCATTCTGTCTTGAGACGTGGGCCATTCCTGTATACGTGATACAGACCATGTAAAGGAATGCAATAAATTAAATTACACTAAGATAAAGCACTACATATCGAAAGAGGATCTTCAAATTTTTTGAGAATTACGGTGCTTAATATAGTGATTTAAAGTTGAACTTGCGTGTCGTATAAATAATAAGCACAGGAACGAGATACCATGTTAAAATAATTTAACTCAATTTACATTGAGAAGAAAATTAATGACATTTCACAACAATTATACTGTAAGTAGTCAATTTTCAACTAAAATTACTATAATTTGCAAATGGCACAAAGTAAGAATGTTACTTTTTGAACTTGAGAATTCTATTAATTTTTAAGAAGGTTACGTGCATTTTTCAATCGAAACTTGTTATAATTTCTTAACAATTATCTTTAAATGAAATTAGCATGAAGGCTTAGCAGCTTATTTCTTTCATATATACTTACGAAGTACTCAAACAATACAACAGACTAATGTAATTAATGATAGGATGACTAATGAAATTAAAGTTTTTATTTCGAGTATCACTTTTAATGTATTAATAATTATATTTTTGGAATTTATTCTTGTATAAGTGATGATAGTGTTACCTGAAAATTTGTTTATAATGTAATGGTTTATCTTCGAAATGTAAAATCAAATTCGAGGATACAATACAGGTTAAGTTTATAAATCTTGATAAAATTTATAATTTTTACTTTAAGGCCGCTTACACAATGTAGTAAAAATTACTTTAGTAACAGCTTTTTATGTTATGTCTTCCAGGTCAGTAGTCATTTAAATGGACCCAGCGCGCCCTTTCATTTACTGGAAGACTAACATCCAATATTTAAATTGCACTTCAAGTTTTTCTTCTACTATTTTTCAGTACGAATATTTAAAACTAAAAATTTTCTTTGTGCATACCCATACACAAATATCTCAGAACTCTCTGACCTGGTAAAATAATTGAACGTGAAATAGATCGTAATTTACAAAATTCTTTAGATACTTATGATGATCTCGGGCTATAAAATGTGAAGACGGGTCTTGAATATTAGCAACACTGGTTAACTTAGAACCTGGGAAAGTAGGAAGTGTGGTTAATATCAAAATTATAGTGTCACTTTCTGAAGAATGGAGGTTTTTACGGCCTGTATCATATGAGGTAAAATCTATCGGACTAGTCAGCTGTGGTCTATTGATGTTTTTGCTAGATGTTGCGCCAGTTCTGGCGGTAGTCATAGTGAACAAGATGTTCATGTCCGAATAACTAAACTAAATCTACCGGGCTATTCGGCTGTGGTCGGTTGTTGTTTTTGCTAGACGTTTCGGCAGATATAGGTGCAGCCATCTTCAGGTATTGCACAACACGTCAATGTCGGAATAACTAGACTAAAAATTTTTTCATAATTTGTGTGCACAATTTGGCAGTCTAGTTGCTCGAATATTAACATCTTATTCGAGCTGGTGAAGACTGATCTGAAAATACATCTGAAAAACAAACATCTTTAGATGACAGGAGCATAATCCGATGATTTTACCTCAAATGATAAAGGCCATGAAAGCCTGAATTCTTCTGATCAATTTTAACATTAACTATACAGCCGGATTGTACGAATGTTTACCTCCACAATCTGAAAGGAACGGCTGTGACAAATACCAAATAAAGTACTCGTATTTACTCCGCTTTTATCTCTTTGTTCCTTTACATTATTGGAAACAATTCTCATTTTCGCTCGTTTTAAGTGCGTGTAATATGTATGGTATGTGTATGTATGTATGTGTGCGTGTATTAAACATATATGTATATGTAATATGTGCGTGTATATGCACATTACATGTGTATATATGTTTTATGTGAATGATTTGTAATAAACATATATGTATATGTAATATGTGCGTGTATATGCACATTACATGTGTATATATGTTTTATGTGAATGATTTGTAACGTTTATGTGTATATGTGTGACAGTAACTTGAAGGATTGAAAGTGTTTTTATTATCCGTCGCTAATGACGCAAAGAAATGTGTGTTAGCATTATCTAAATTCTAGCAGAGAATTAAGCTTATTCTTACTGATCTGATGCGAGGTTTTAAGTAATTTATTTTAAGTTAATCCAACAGACGCTCATGTGTCTGAAGTTATTTGTTTACTCGGGCGTGTTCGAAAACCTTGTACAAAATACAGCCACTAGTGTTTCACTCCTTTATTTTTCTTTCTTTTTTGTTAGAAAAATGTCCTTGTAATTATGAATGTCCTTGTTTCCCAGGATTACAATTCCTAAGAAGAATTTTGTAGTAGCTTATAAGGATGTTTGATACTATGTGTACAGTCCAGTGTAGCGTGGTTTCCAATTCCCAAAAACTATATTAAAACTGGTGTATGTAGTAAGTAATGTGTTTACCTTAAAATGTCATTTTAATGTGAAATCGTTAAAGAAATATTTTTGAACTCAGTAAATTTAAATATTTTAATTAAAACGTGTTTATTTTAATATGATACGTGGGACCTGCAGGAGAAAAATAAGCAAATATTTAGTTATACATCAGCAGTAAAACATGTAGGCCTACATCTACAGCACGCTCCACGCATCAACTCATTGACGATGAACAATAATACAACTTTTATTGCTAATGGCATAAAATGAGATGGCGCTTATTAACAATCATTCAATTATACATTCAAGTAAAAACAGTAAACATTTAAAAAATAACGGTAGGTTAAACCATTATCAAAACAAAATGATCAAACATTCACAGTTTTTATTTTGTTAGGAAAATACAATTAAGAAAATTTTACACAAATATTGTACAATTAGGAAAATACAGTGAAAAACTAGTAGATTTTTCTTTTTCACGTTCCTGGTACACGAAATCATCTACAGTGTCTTGTGCAAGAAAATATTTCGTCAACTAATGTTAAGTGAAAGGAAATAACGAGAGCAGTGTCAGTGTGCAGTGTGAGCAGGACGAATTGCCGGTGGCAGTGCCAAGCAGCAGTAGCCTATGTCTGTGCAATAGGGCAGAGCTACTGGTTCAGTATTTTACACCTACCTACGATCTTTGTTTCTTGTATATTACAAGTAAAACAGACAGAACATTTTAACGGGTGAACATAATGGGTGTCGATTCTCAGTACTCTAATGCTATGTAGACTGTATTTATTTTAAATAAAAATTTATTGTTTTCCTTTAACGTAAGAGTTCCTTTTAATCGAAAAAATCCTGACTGTTCCGGATGTTGAACTTCTGCTATTCATAGTCTGCAAATGAAGTAGTTTCATTACTGCGATGAACAATATCTATTTTTATGCGATTTGTTGAAATGTATGCCGTTATCCACAGGCTTTAACCGATGAGCCAATGATATGAAATGTTATGATTTTTATTAAGTTAATTTGTTAATGAGGCAATAAATCGTAAGAGACTTGAATGTCAGTAATTTGTGTAAACAATTATTAGTTGGATGGCATACTTGAATATTTTACCAATAATTAGCATACATGTAAGATACGAGAGTCATGCAAGATTTAATTTTCTACGAAAACCACGGTACCGATTGAGGTACATTACTTTACATAGGAAGCATGCAATTTTAAGATACGTCAGTAAAAACAAATTTCCTCATTTACTCATTGGTAAGTAGCCCGCAAGACGTCCTTACAGAACAAAAAATACGACCGAGTAAGTGCCCACTACTACAAAATATTTCACCCTGTTGTGTTCTAGTTGCACTAAATTTATGTATTCCAAGTGTTACTTTGCCTGTTGACTAAAGTGTATATTCTTGGAAATGTCCTTCATTCTTCCTTTATCTTTCTGTCTCTAAGGTACTTATGCTTATTAACTCCTGATATGAATAGTTTCACTACGGATGTCTAGTTTTATAGCTTAATGATATCATTTGGTTTGTGTAGCAAAGAATGGTATTCCTTACACAGAAAGGTAGAATATCATTACTTCTGTTTTTCTGACGTCAAGAAATTGAGATCCACTAATTCATAAAACTTAAATTTTGTTGGCCCTTGCAGTTTGTTTCTACGTGTTCTATGGAAATTCCACAAGCTAGTATCAAATGTTTTTAAACTATAGTGATATGCTATACACAATTTAAGTTCATGGCATATATTCAGTTCTGTCCTTTGCTAGAATTATTGTTTCGTTTTTATTGACTATACATATTGCAAAGAGATGTGTGAATGAAATGTGTGCGAGACACTGTTACATATTTGTACCTTTTACTTATTTTTCTACTCTTGTGTTTACTAAAGAAGCAATAAACAATGGAATATACAGGAAGGAGCCTCAGGTAACCTCCTTGGATTGCATACACTTGCTGTCTTGATTCAGTAAATTTTAATGTGCATTAATTGGTTACTTAAATACATGTCTGTTAACTTATAAATAAATGAATTTGATGGAAGCTATGCTTAGAGAAGTGATGTTGGTCTGTATTTTCTAGTCAAGAGAAATACTGTACATAAAAAATGTACAAACAAGCGTCATTTTATTAAATGTCAAGTTATTTATTGACGAGTCAGCTAGGAAAGTTTCTTTTCGCCATTGAACACCTTTATATAAGGCACTGTGTAGGCCTACATTGCAGTAACCTGTTGCATGCCTGAACGACTTCGGCCACTCTATATACACGATAGTTCACTTACAAGCCACAATAAAAAAATATAAAAGCCCTCCACAAATAATCATAAACTCCTATAGAAAAACTGTAAGTATTTTGTAAAACATTAAACGATTTCTATAATATTAAATCATTGTGTATTGAGGTTATTAGAAAATTTGTATTAAGCCAATTTGTGTCAGCCAATTTGTATTTGGGACAAAAGATGCACAGTGGAATGTGGATAAAAGGAAATGTGTAAGTACTCACGACAGAGAGGTATAGTGTCTCTCCTGTCTGAGACATTATAACAGAGGGAACCAGTTTAATTGGTTACTTTGAATCAAACCGGCTGCCGATGTTAGTACAATTTTACTTACCAACAAATCTGATAATATGTAGAACAGGAATTAGGATTAGGTTACGCAAATTTACTCACTCTCTGGTTATTTAGCAAAAACATCTCTTTATTATATTTTCTTGAATAATAATTTAAATATTATTGTTATTTTGTTTTATTACGTTAAAAAAATAAATTACTCAAAGGTTGTGCATCGAATGCTCTTACGTCTTTTTAACATGTTACTCTGGTGAGCAAAATAAAATAAATATATATTTATTAACTACATTAAAAACCTCGGATCCGGGTGTTTTAACTTAATAATGCTCTACACTAAGTCAAAATTATGCAAGCTATTGGAATATTAGTTTGCTCAAATTTCGAATTACCCTTTACCTTTAACTATCATCAGATTACTATTTCATTATTGTAATTACAGACACTACTATGTTAACATTTACATGATTAGAATAAGTCTTTGCAAAAATATACTGCTTTTGTTGCCATTGTTAAAAATGTAATGGTTTGGTTTCACCTTGATACAATGTGATCAGCGGCGGGTTCTCTTGTTGTTACTCTTCAGTTGCGTTTCCTGGAAGTTCTACGATGTCCTTCGGGTGTCTCCATTGATTTTGTAGATTCTTAGCTGCGATCATGACGAAAGGATGCTGTTACCTGAAGCTCGTGAGTTTGTCGTTGTTGCTTCACTCCTGATGTACGGTGTTCACTTTTTTTTACATTTTACATTTTGCTTTTAACTGCACTAATGTTACTCTATAATGTTTGGATAGAACATATTTTACAATTTAAACATTTCGTTTCCTTTTTTAAAGAGATGTGTCAGCTAAGTTAGTTACTTTTAGTTATTTCACTACATTTCAATTACTTGTGGAGTCTGTCACCACGGAAGATTACCTTCAGTTACATCGTTATTAATTTTTTATCAAGTTGCAATTTAATACTATTATTAGTCATATTCACGGGTAATTATGCGTGTTGATGCCGGTTTCGGCAGGTTAAAGCCGGGTTAATTATTAAGGGGTGTTATCGCAATTTTATTCTCGAATTCTTTTTGGTTTTAAACTATTTATTTTGGGTATTATTGCGGTGTTACATTACCATTTTCTTTAGGGGTTTATGTTTTGTTTTAATGTGAGATTTTAAATTATTTTATATTTCTTTTATTTCCTTTTTAATTTTTTAAAATCGTCACAGAGGGAGTTTTCGGAGTCAACTTTCTTACATTTATATAATATTAATTACACAGACATGCGCACAAGTCAAGTACATTTGAGTAAAATCTGTGTAACAGTATCTCCGAAAACCTTCCTTGCTACGTGTTATGCTTACAAACAATACGATAAGTTAAACACACGTGCGCGCGCGTACACGCATGCACAATGGAAGCGATGATAATAGTAATTGTACTGATATTTACATTTTTATTTTGGGGAGTTTTAGAGTACATGTGAGAATGAAGAGATTTACTTTAGTCGTGCGTACAAAAGAGGACGAGACGAACTAGAAACTACTCGAATTATCGTCCAACATACTTATATGGTAATACGTATTATAACATCGCCAAATTCAGATCATATTTGATAACTATAAGTATGTAAGAAATGCTAAAATGTAATATATTTTAATAAATAAATAATGAAGAGAATAAAAATATAAAATGTAATTAAGAAAGAAGGAGGAAGAATGACAAACTAAAAGTGATTATTAAAGAAACTCACCGACTAGACTGACAGACAAACGACTTTGACCCATCCACAGAGATTGGCCAGATAAGAACCAAAATAAAAGGAAACAAGATGAGAAGTGAAGGAGAAGAAAAATTAAAATAAAAAGGGAACAAACCAACTATAAAGGAAATAAAATGAAACAAGGCGAGAAAACACAGACAAGTAGTAGAGAATAGAGAAGGGAGAAATAATACAATCAAATATCATAAAGAAAACGAAACCAGTAAATAACCAATATAAAAAATAGACATTAGTATTGACTAAGTGACAAATGTAATTCATAATTAATAAAACCCCGATAAATAAAAATACACTAACCCAAGAATTAGGAGTATATGTAAGTAAGAAATCTAGAAAGACATGAACTTATTAGATATAAATATAATAAAGGAAACGAAACCGGTAAAGAACCAATATAAAAAAAAATGTTAGTATTGAATGAGTGACAAATGTAATTAATCATTGATAAAACCCGATAAATAGAAATACACTAGCCAAAGAATTAGAAGTATATGTAAGTAAGAAATAGAGAAAGACATGAAATTAATAAGTATATATAATATGTGTAAAGAAAGAGAGAGATATTGAGATAGTGAGAAATAAACTGAAAATAACAAAGTGACAAAGAAAAGTAATGATAGGGATTACCCACTAATAAACACTTAAATAAAAAGTTTAAGAAGTGCCAATAGTAAAAGTGAAAAAACCCTAAAGTAAAATGATAGAGAAAAAACACTAAATAAATTATAATAAACACAAGATAATTTAAAAGTGAAGGTGATGAGTAAATAAAAATATTGTCAATGATACCAATAGGAAAAATAGTGAAAGCTAAGATAAACACTTAGTAAAAATTAACAAACACTAGAGATTTAATAGTGAACAATAATAATATTTAAGAAAGTTGTTAAGAATAGCATTTAAAATAAACCATTAATTAAGTTGTAATGAACACTGAAGAGTGATGTTATCTGTATTGATTAGAAAAGAATCTTATTGTAAGGTTTAAAAGTATATAATAGAATTTAAAGGTGAGAACCCCATGAAAGTGTAATCAGATAGTGTTACCATGGAGTGAAGGCAAAGAGTATTTATAAAATAAGAAGTTTAAAACAATCAATAAATACCCATGTTATAAGGGATGATTATTGAAGTAAGTTCAAAAGAGGTGAGGTTGTTTATCACCCAAAAAATAAAATAAAATGTAATGAATTGTACACCAATATTACATATTAAGTGTTAAATAAGTGTTTAAGCAAACTTATGAATAGGATATGGCTGGGGTAATTATACCAACCATAGACCTAAATGTTGTATTTTATGTGATAAAAAAATAGTATTTAATAGCCATATTGTTGACATTGGCGGAGTAAATAAGTAAGAAAGGAAAGCAATGTATGAATTAGGAAACGAGAAAACCAGTCAGTAAATAATTAGCAATACATGATGTATAAAATAGTAGTAACATACAAATAACACAAAAACAGAACCAAAACACATCAATAGGTAACAAAACCAGTTATAAGAACAAAATAAAGCATTCGGCTAAAATGAGATGTAATGTATATGAAATAAGTGAAAATCAGTAATGGCTACTTAGGTTTACGAAAGGCCTAACTGTCAAACACCAACAAATACTAATTGTATGAAAATAACCAAGTAATTAACAAATCCAAGGTGAATAATCAACCAAGGATAAATTGTAAATCTTATTAAAAGCAAAATATTAAAATAAGGATTTAAATTAAAAGAGAAATGTAATTAGGAAATATTAAAATAATTGGAAAATTATAAAACATGAAATAACCCAATCTTGTGGGATACCAAAATAATCTTTGGAAGAAAATACAAATAACAGTGATAATAATTAATACTTAGGAAGGAAGATAACGGAATGAAAGCAATCAGAAGATATACAAGGATTTTGAAAAGAATTCAAATTTTGATAACAATGGAATTTTGCCAAATTAGCCAATCAGATTTCATTAGTAACCATAGCATCTGCCGTTAGGTACGGTTTTACCGTTGAATATCGTTACTCGTAAAGTGACGCTCTTGGAAAACAGAAGCCAAATTTTGAACAACCAAATATTTAATTTAAAATGTTATAAAAGTTAACCAAATGACCACAAATGAACGAGAAGGAAGCAGACGATGACTGAAACCAATTGACTGATGTCGAAGACCCTTTAATTAAAAAAGAAGTGAATAAATTACTCTGATTAATTTGAAAAAGATGCCAGAAGCCCGAACAATTGAAAATTGAATACGATTGCAGCTCCAGTCCTTTTTACCAGACCAACTGCTTACCCCCAGTCTACTAAGTTGTTAAGTATCATTTAAATTACCCAAAATTCCGAAAAATATTTTCGGAATATTTATTACATAAAATCCGAAATATTTAAGTAGAAATATTGTAAGGTTGTGTATTTTTATTATTGTAATTGCATCTAATTCTTTTATCGTAATCTCAAGAATCCAGACGATCGAACGAAAATATTTGTATACTACTTCGGTAAACGCCATTACGGTGTATCTGTTACGTTCAGAATCGATACGTCAAAACCCAGAGAAAATTGTCTTAGATTAATGGCCGGTGCAAAATAATATAACTAACCAAATATAACCTGTGTCAATGAAAAAGTAATAACCATTAACTAATAAACCAATACTGTGTGTAACCAATGCGTTTTATTTTCATTAGGAAAGTGTATTATTAATGTTGTACAGTGTAGCGAACAACTATGAATTGTCGGCTAGCGCTCAAGCAGTAAACACAGCAAACTGCTGGCTCGATTGTAAAAATCGATAAGCGGCGGGACAAGTTTGAATTCTTCACATCGCCTGAGCGGAATCGCCGATAATACTAATTTTTTTAATTGTTTAAAATAAACAAATTGGCGCCACCCGGGAATTATACACCCCTAGTGAACATCAGGTAAGGACTTCGATACTTGGTTATTCGTACGTTCGCGACGGACTCAAGCAGCGTAAGTTACGTTACCGAGCGACGACGGATTGGTAAGACACAATACACTAATTACACTCTGACACGTTTACACTCTTGCAGAAATAGACGGACAGCACGACTTGTTATAGTATTTAAAAAACGACCAATTATAATTAACAAATTCAAAAATCAAAATTTTTTATGACGATAAAAATAAAATCAAAACATCAGCGTTAATAACAATAATAATAATATAATAATAATAACAACAACAATAATAGTAAATATAATAAAATTATAATAAAAATAATAATAATAAGGTTTTGTTTTTAAGAGGAAGAAAATGTCTTACGCCACGTCAGAGTCAGAGGAAACCGTCTGTCCCCTGGTATGTGGCATTCTCACCCACTACAGAAGGATAAATTTCGTGACCGCCATCAACAATCGCCTATTGGTTGTAGTGGGACCTCCTCCCGGTGAGCTTTGTTGTGATGTGAGCCGCCTTATCAGCTGCATACTTGATTTGCTCCCAGTAGAAGAGCTTTGAATCTAGCCCCATCCCTATGCATTTAACTGCCTTCTTTGTAAGTATAGCCTCGGTCCCACTTGTACCGGTGTGACTGTAGGGATCCGTCGCTGGGTGAGCAGTACTATCTCAGTATTTTCGGTGGCTAGATCCAGCCCATGTTCTTCAGGCCAGGAGCTCGCTCGCCTCATTACCTGATTTAGGCTTCTTTGTGCATCCTCACTGTTTCGTGTTATAACCGTGCCGTGATATCATCTGTGTAACCTACCAGAAAAGTGTCTGGTGGCATCTCCATCCGTAAAATTACATCGTAGGATATATTCCAGTACGTTCCAGAGGTCAGGGCCCGAATTTGAGTTCTTGGCAGCTGTCGTTTTCCTACAAGATTCATCTGCCGTATCATATATTAGTACCCTGCCTTTCAGGTAGCATTCTATCATCCAAAGGAGATACTGTGGGATCCGGAAGAAGTGTTCCAGACCCTTAAGCATGTCACTCCAACTGGGAGAATTAAAAGAGTTCTTAATATCTAGTGTTGGCAGGAGGACTATCTTTCTTGAATAATAATTTCCCTGTTGGGCCGATTGGAAAGTTCTTACAACCTCTTGTTCTGCTCTGTCATCATTCTTTTTACTCCTCCTGATAACAGCCCCCTTAAGAGAAAGACACGTCCTCCTCGGAGTAGATCTCCTCAGTCCACCAGTGGAGTGCCTTTCTTCTCCCAGATGCCTTTCTTCACCGAGCCATTGAAACGTCGCACGTCGCAGGTCTGGCATATCAGCTTCATTGTAATCTCGACTACACGCTCTGGGGGACTAGACCTCTCCAGCACATAGTCCTTTGCCCTCTCTATTTTTGATACAAGGGTTTCTACGTTGAGTTTACTAACATTCCATTTAGGTCTCCTCCAAGAATTTTCTCTTCCTCCGTCTTCTTTATTCCTGGAGGCTAAAGTCTATGTACTGGTGATCACTACGAGTATATTCTTTCCTGAGTTTCTAGCCAACAATTTTTGAAGCTAGTGACTCTGATGCAAGCATAGAATCTGGAATGGTCTCTGCATAGTTCGGTCGACACGGTAACGTTGCAAATGTGCGGCCAACTCAATCACCCGTCTTCCCATTGAGTCCGTGTTTGGCATACCCCACTCTGCCACCCCGGCGTTGAAGTCTCCAGCAACATTGATATTGATAATTTGTAAATTATTTATATATATTGTAACGTTACAAAACGTCACAGTACCACAAAAACCCAAATTGAACACTCCTAAACATTCAGAGAAACAACCAAGTATAACATTTGAAAGAGGAAAAAGATTAAATACTAAATTAATTGAAAAGAATAAAGAATAACTCCTTAGTAAATGAACATGAATACTAAAGTAATTAAGACAAACCGACGTATAGGCTAGACAAAATGTGACAAAAAATTACCCAATAGATTAGGATAGTGAATAGACTAATTATGAAACTATGCATAGAACAGAATCAGGACAACACAAAAATAACTGTTAAAGGAGATATGACAATTAAAAATAAAGAGATCAAATGAATCATAAAAAACAATTAAGTTTATAAAGTAAAGGAGAAATAACATAACTCAACCACTATAAATAATGAAGAGAGTATCTACAAGATAAAGAGAGTAGAAAATAGAACTCCAATTTGAAGGAAAAATAATTATTAAAATAACAGACAAAACATACTAAACGACATGACAATAACAATAACTTAAACTTAAAATAAAAAGATACCCAACAAGATTAGGAGAGTTAAGTAATAACCATATGATTATGAAATATATGATAATGTATAATATAAAACAATAAGATTGTATCTTATCTTCAAAAAATATAATTAAGGTAACCAAATGAATATCAGAAAGAACTGATTAATAATTAAAAATGTACTTAGGATATAAGACAAACAGGACAATGGCGATCAGAATCATAAATAGTAGATAGTACCATTAATAAATAATAATAATGGAGTAATATATCTAGGAAAAACAAAAACATTTGAACTTATTTTAGTCAGTGAAAGTAAAAGTAGACAACCTAACCTAAACAGCTGTGACATTACACTGGTAAATACAAAAATAGGTATTAAAAATGATATAAAACCATTATATATTATACTTAGATGAAACTAGATGACATAAAGACTATTCTAAGACAGAGATTAGATCCCTAAGATGTTATAATTGTTGTAATTAATGTAAATTAACAGGATGAAAATGACAGAGTGTAAAGGACTCATGTTGTACATTAAAAACCCATAGAAATACCAATAAAAATGGAGAGTAAATGGTATCAATATAACCAGTGATATGTAAACTAACTATTGGTATGTAAACCAATTAAGAATTGTCACTAAATCAACCATTAATAATATACCTATAATGCACATGACCTGAAGCAATAAGATACAAGGTTCATTAGTTGAAATAACAAAAAAATAAGAATGTCAAGCTGAAACAACATATTGTAAACTTTACTAGGAACTAAGATGTTTAACTAGGAATAAGATATTAACATAATAACAGACGTATTATATAGAAATAAGGATAAATAACAAGATGCCTAGTTGTACAAGGACTTATGTGATTTTAATGATAAAATAAAAGAAAAAAGGAATCTTTTAATCAAAACTAAGTTAACCAAAAGTTGATATGGTTCTTTAGAATTAAGTATGAAATGTTATAAGCTATTAAGATTCAACCATTATACGGTAAGAAGTAAATCTAACTCATAGTGCTATAGGCATAATGAAGCTTAGAACCAAACTTTGTGTTTTATTCACAATTGAGTGTTAATAACGTCAAGTAATTACAGCAAAGGACTTGGAATGAATTGTATCCAATATAAGTGATAACCAAATGTTAATTAAATAAATATAGGACATAAGTTTATAAAAGAATTATAATAAGGATATAAGTGAGAATTATTACCTTTGTTAATCATGAACAGAATTATGCCTTGTGAGATGTCTAAATGCTTAGCAGGACAGATGCCAGATGATGGTAAAGCTAGATTGGAGCTCACAAGTAGCATAAAGAATTGTTATCCATTGTAAAGTATTTTAATAGTTTTAGGTAAAAAGTTTGGCGTCAGTTTTGTACTCTCGTACCCAAAAACCCACGCTTTGAACAGAATTAAATTATTTTGATAACGCGGGGGTGATGAGTTGATAATGGAATGCTCGACATTCCAACAAATCAAAATACCTACATCGAGAATTCCGCCGGGGACATAGGTAGGAACAGCGAGAGAGACGCGCAAAGTTTGGACACTTCTTCACCAGTTTCAAAGCAGTACAGATGACAGCCTCTGAGCTAAAGTAATTCGCGATTGAATGCAGTGCGGTAACGAATGTAAACACGGGCATCCTAACCTTCAAGACGTAAAGTGAATCGACTTCGAGTACAAGTGTAGTGAAGTGATGTATTAATACAGCAATGAATGCTAATTAAAGTATTAATAATGAATATAAAAAATATAAAAGGGAATTAAGGAAGTATAGTGACATTTATAAAAAATAATTAATGACTGTAGTACATTACATGATAATGCCATTCGAAATTGTTAAACACTTGTAACTATTTAGTAACACTACAACCAACAAAACATTATTATTCTAGCACTTCCAACTTATTAAACGTAATTTAATTGTAAATTGAAGTTAACGTGGTTAACTTTCTAGGCTCATGATAACCTCCAATTGTGACATCCATGTATAGCCAAACTTTATTGTACTATAGTCGAGTCGATGAGTGTCCGGCCCTGACGTTCCGCGTAGAAAGAGAAGGGAGAAAGAGAGAGAAATATAGAGACCAGCATTGCCAACTGTGGCGTTTTGAAGTTGCGAACAGAACCTCGAAATTCTACTGTAAATGACACTATTCTGCTAAATTTTAACCTTAAAACACTCTGGTTCGGTTTAATGTAATGTTTTTAATTCTACTGTAGTTTGCTGCTACAAGACTTGAGTTCTGATATGCGAAGAATAATTCAACCGCTGTTTGCAATGCTGGGAGAGGGGTGGGCACCAGTTGTGAAAGTTTTCTGCTAGAACCAATCAGCTATTAGCGTCTGCTAAAGTTAGCGCGATGTTGCCACTTCCTTTTTTTATGCGAAGCACGTGGCGAAAGAGCGTCAGTTCTTTGTGTTAGTACAGTGAAGTTCTTGTGTTGTTTCGTGCTTGAGCGATTTACGGTGTCTGTAAGCCTTATTATTGATATAGTAATATGGCCAGTGGTTCGTCAGAATCGAAAAAGAAAAAAATCGCCTCTTTTAAGAGCCAAAGCCGTGAATTTATATACAGATTGCGTGAATATTTTGAGAAGGAGCGAGACAATGGAGGACCTCTTCTCCCTGTGACAAAAGTGGTAGATAGAGTTTGTGACGCTTTGAAGGTGGGAAAAACAACCGTTAAAAGTGTGACAAAAGAAAAGTGTCCATTGGATTTTAATACGCCTTCTGAAGTGCTACGTACTCCTGGAAAGCAAAGACCACGACCCAGTTCCAAAACATCACTCGATACATTTCAGAAGGACGCGATAAGACAGCATATTCATCAGTATTATATGAGGAAGGAATTTCCTACTCGTTAGAAGCTCCTCGTTTCTTTGAAAGAAGCGAGCTTATTCGATGGCGAAAAAACCAGCTTGAGTATAGTGCTAAAACAACTTGGTTTTAGATATAAGAAATTCTCAGGGAGGCGAGCTGTGATGGAAAGAAGTGAGATTGTGGCATGACGTGGTAGATTTTTGAGGGAGATTCTGAACATCAGTCCCGAAAAAGTGGTGTGGTTAGACGAAACGTGGGTAAATGCCGGACACACAAAATCACTGGCTTGGACAGACGATACTGTAGCAGGGACATTTAAAGCGACCATTGGGAAAAGAAGTAGACTTATTCTGCTTCATGCAGGTAGTGTGCATGGATTTGTTCCGGGGGCAATGCTTCTTTTCAGGTCAAAGAGCACTCGTGATTATCACGAAGAAATGAATGGGAAGACTTTCACGAACTGGTTTAAAAGTACTCTTCTGCTGAACATAAGTGCCAATTCTGTAATTGTTATGGACAACGCTCCCTACCACTCTGTGCAATTAAACAAAGCACCAACAATGAAAGACAGGAAAGACATCATTCTGAAATGGTTGGTGGAAAATGATGTACCAGAGGTATCTGCAGACATGACGAAAGCAGAGCTGATACAGAGTGTAAAATTTTATAAACCTCGATTCTGCACTTATGAAATAGACTCTATCGCCACTGCTCACGGTCACATTGTTAGTAGACTCCCACCTTATCACTGCCACTTCAATTCCATTGAACTAATTTGGGCACAAGTGGAAGATTGTGTTGCAGAAAATAACACGACTTTCCGCCTCACGGATGTCGAACACCTAGTGCAGCAAGGAATCCAACATGTGTCAGTGGATAAGTGGAAAAGTGTTGTCGCTCACACTTGGAAAGTTCTGCAGAAAGCAAAGGAAGCCGACGGTATAGTGGAAACACGTGTGGAACAGTTAATTATTTCCTTGGATAACGACAGCAGTGACACCAGTGATTCCAGTGATGAGGCCGCAGAAATCGACATTTACGAGGAGTGTGGCGTCTTTCCACTTAAGTATTAACAGAATGTAAGTAGAGTAGAGTCTGTTTCATTTGATACACTTTCATTATACAGTAATCTTAATGATATTCTTATAGTCTGTGGTAATGTACTGTATATATGATTTACATATGTGTTCGCATTAGTTATATAATTATAATTATTTAGCTGTGTACATTAACGAAAGATGTGATCTACGTTTGTGTAAAATGATTTACATACGCGTTCGCATTAGTTTTTTTGTGATCTACGCTAGCTGTGTACATTAACGAATGTTAATGTTATATGGTATATAAATAACTTAGACAATTATGTCAACACAGACGATTTATACAACATTGTGACTAACCCTGAGATATGAGTTTCGAACCAAATAACCGATTGTTTTCAGTAAAAATAAACTGATTAATTGTTTTTAAAAATGATTTAATATTACATCTTACGATGAATAAAAAGCATTTGAACAAAATTAATGAAGCACGAATTTATTTTATTCAGTTAACGAGCTATTAGTGGTTTTGAGTTAAGGTTATGTTTACATCTGAGTCAGTTGGTAGCACCCATGGCCCGCCGAATTGAAGAATTTTAAATTTACAATTGATCATCAATAAATATAACGTGAGGAATAGTGTTATCCCGAATGAAGGATCCACAATCGAAGTAAGTAATTAGTTGAGATAACCATATAATTAGTTATAATCACAACATCGAGTGACGATTGCTACGGGAGGAGTTGTTCAATACGACTACTATTCAGCATAATTATACTCTTACCATTACTGACATATTAAATAAATAAAATTAAAATAAAATAAATAATAAAGAAAGGATACGTATAACACGGTAGTTTAATAATATTTAAATTTACCTGTTCCTTCCCATTCCCGCAAAGTATCCTCTAGTCTGTACATTATTTCCTGAAACTCATGTATATCCTAGTTTGGAGTGAAGTAGCAGCTCACAAATGCACCCTCCCTACATTAAACCCAAACGAATTCCTCTGTTATCGGCTCAGGGATCCATACTTGGGCCAGACCTGTGGAATGCTTCATATGATGACATTCTTCAGACGGACACACCTGAAAATATATTCTTAGTGAGGTACGCGTATTATATAGCAGCGGTTATTATAGCACGAGATGTAGAGCTGGTTTAAGTTATGCGACGAGTCAGTTCCTGACTGACAGATCACAGCTGAAAACTGTCAAGTCAAAAAACAGAAATCATGCTATATTTACGATGAGGCATCTGCTCAACATCTTGTCATTGCAGGACGGGGAAGAAACAGAGCAGACAAAAGTCGCGATGAAGAATCTGGGGATAATGCTGGATACAAAGCTGACGTTTTGGGCACAAATAAAACGGGCGGTTGATAAGGCTGCATCTGTGACTACGGAGCTGAGTAGAATTATGGTTAACAGCAGCGGTCCAAAACCTTTCAAGCGACGATTACTGATGTCAGTTACACGCTCAGTACTCCATTATAGTGCGGCCATAAGGACTGATACACTCAAACTCCAAAAATACAGAAGACCAGAGGCGTAGCTAGGTGGGGGGCCAAGGGGGCAACCACCCCGGGCGGCATAGCCAGGAGGGCGGCAAAGTGAGCCTTGACTTGAAAAAATTGTTTTCAGTTTATAAAACTACAGTAACTTGTTTCTTTGATATGACTATTCCTTAACAACTGCATGAATATAAGACTTTCTTAATATAAAATTAAGAACTACAACAAGTTCCAAAGAGTTTATGAAGTATTTTATTCAAGGAAAATCGTACTCTGAGTGTCAAAATATTACAATTAACAAGGCATCAACTTGCGATCATAAAATGGATGTTATCAGCGACAAGGCTGTTCATAAATACAGCAAAGTTAACGACGTCAATACTTTAAACTGTGAAAGTGTCAAAGTACAGTTACAAGATTCGTTGGTTCTAGTACCATGGATGATGATGCATTGACACTTCTGGAGACGCTAACGAACAAATTAAAAGTTTGGAGGAATGAGCTGTGTGACAATGTCGTTACTAAGGCAGAGCAGGTATGTAATGAATGGAATGTCAGTATAACAAAAAGGATAAGAAGGAAACGCACGATGCCAGGGTAGTATGCAGCCGATTCTGCATTAACCGTTCGGCAAGGAATGCGACGTTCTCCAATAGAAATTTGGACAAACTGTCCTTTAAAATTTCAAGCCGTTTCTCTAACATAAAAGAGTTGGAAAAACACTTTGGGTTCCTCTGTAAATTTGAGGTGTACGTAAATGATGGGGATATAAATTTTAAGGAACAGCTTTCCCAGATCAATATTAAGTGCACAGTGATTGTAAAATTGTATCCACATGACCTAAACACTGAAGAATTGTTCAGTGACTTGAAAGACATCATACTTTTATTAAAAAGGGACAAAGTTAACGGTGAACAATTTGACTTTACACTTCAGGGTCTGATATAATACATTTCTTCAATGGGATTAAAAGCCCACAAAACACTTGAAAAATTTTTGTTTACTTTACCAGTGTCTGTGTCTTCTTGTAAAGGATCGTTTAGTAAACTTAAATCGTACCTACGATCAACAATATCTCAAGATAGGGTATCAAATGTAGCGATACTTTCAATTGGAAACGACATTGCTTCGTCTTTAGATTATAGTGATTTAATAACCCACTTTGCAGCAATTAAGGCTAGGAAAGTTACATTTTAAAATGTCCTGTTTTAAATATTTATTAAATATTAAAAATAAATATTAAGTGTTTATTAATAGAAGACGGAACCATTAACCTGTAATGGTAAGTGATTTATTTTATTACTTTTAATATAATTCTTTGTTTAACTTTATGTTGCTTTAGGATATTGTTTTGACGATGCGCTTTAGACCTACAAAGAATTTGCATGTTTATTAAAACATTTTTTCGTTATGAATTGTTTATATTACTACATTTTTTATAATCTACATTTGTTAATAATAAATGTATAGAACTGAATACCGGTAATATTATTATATGTAATTTCTTAATTTTGACTTAACAAATATTGTTAAGACGTTTTCTGGACGTGCTTTCATAGAAAAATCTAAACATCTGTATTTATTAAGTACTTTGTTGACTCGATGAGCCTCCATTTTTGCTCTTTTCTCCCCCTTTAATTGTGAAGGTGAGGCGGCCGACGATCTCCTTGCCCCGGGCGCCAAAAAGCCTAGCTAAGTCACTGCAGAAACGCATATCAGCAGTGCAGCGAAGTGACGCGCTCAGAGTGGCTTGCTCCTACCGCACGGTTTCGAAGTCCGCGGTTATTGTAGTCGCAGGACTAATTCCAATCGATCTGATGGCACAACAGCGAAAACAGGTTTAAAAGAGAAAGACCAAAGTAGGGAAAGTTGTAAAGATGGGCCAGTGACACGAAGGGAAGATGGACCCGTTGGCTCATAAAGCAGTTAGCTGAGTAGACTGATCGCAAACATGGAGAGATTAATTATTTTATAACACAATTTCTAAATGACCACGGCCTGTTTCGGATTTATTTATATGTGATAGGGAAGGTTGACAGACCGGACTGCATTTTATCTAAACAGGAACTAGACGATGTGCACCACACATTTTTAGCCTAGATGGAAAGAGAAGAGGTAAACTCCGGAGAATGTAATGGGACAGAACACGCTCGAGAATATCATCGAACTGGTGCTGCAGAACGAACACCACTGGAATCAAATAACAGACTACACAGAGAAGGTTCTAAGCCAAAAGAATAAAATAGAAAATGATCTTGCTAGGGTCGCTGACAGAATAGCAGAAAATAGGTAACGTGGACCCGCTGAAGGTTCAAACAGATGAATGTCCACACGGAGAAAGAACAAATGGCACCACCCTGAAGTATTGCGAAAGCTGAGTTCCGGAGTGAGTCCCCATGGAAAAAAGTGTTTCTTGTTTTGTTGGGTGCGAGTCCCACACACCGTAGGAGAGTCCCACAGCCTGAGAGCTCCACGTCTCTGTACTCCGGCCATTCTCTTTGTGTTTCCCTTGCTTAAGTGCGTCAGCCCAGATTTCACTACCACATAGGAAGTTGAGATGCATGACTGATATGTTAAGTCGTCGCTTTCTTGGTGTAGGGCCTCTGAATAATAATAATAATAATAATAATAATAATAATAATAATAATAATAATAATAATAATAACAATAATAATAATAATAAGAAGAAGAAGAAGAAGAAGAAGAAGAAGAAGAAGAAGAAGAAGATGATGATGATGTAAAAGAAAAAGAAAAAGAAGAAAGAGAAGACCAACAATAACATGATCGTCAACAACATAGATATGGAGAAGGGATGAAGAATCAAAATTGATCATTAATTTGAATTTTTTTATCTAAGTTAGGTAAATGGTTAGGGATTACATGTGGAGTTAATTAAGCGGTGTGTGATAGGAATAGAGTGGTGGACATTCCACTGCTGTTATGATTTGATTAGGGAGTGAGCAAAAATTATCGATTATGAACTCAAATAAAAATGTCATTTATAAAATAAGAATTTTGCAACTAAAACATAAGAACTACAAGGACTGGTATTCCAGTCCAAGGACTGGTACTCTCATCGTTTTGGGTATCCAGTGACACCAAACGTGATGTTTTCATAAAAATCTTCTTTAAAAATAATAGTCTATACTGTTAATTGTCGTAATTTACCTTCTTAAAATGACAATACATTCGTAAAATGACAGAACGTATTAGGCGGTACTTTTTATTTGAAGGGCCGGAATACATTCCTGCAGGTTTATAGGCTGCCTTTCATAAGCTGACTATATTGGCACAGGAGTTTCACTTGCCTTTGTTTTCTGTTTGAGTTGCTTAAATGTTGTTTTGATTAAACTGTATTCAGGACTCCAGGACTCCACCGCAGAATAAAGTCTGGTCGAGATATATATGTCCAAGGCTGCCAATACTTAATTTGTTCCTCTCAAAACAACGTAACATTGTGTCATTTATCAGCTTTTAATAGTGTCGTGAATGCTCTGTAAACCTCGTGATAAAGTTCGTTTTCTGATTAATTTTGTGAAAATGAGTTGACCAGCAATTTTCTCCTATGACATTGTACGTTATATCCAAGTCTGTGAAATATAACAGACAGTCTCATACATTTCTTGAATTCTAAAATATATTGCTCTGCGCGTTAAGAACCTTCGAAGTGAAATCACGTTTCATTAATCCGAGACACCAATATGAAATAAACCATCCGAAGTAATAAAACCTTTTGTTTATCGGGTTCTCAACTTTCGTACAAAACATGAATTCCATTTAATGAAAATTTAGATCCTTGTGTATGCATTTCTGTGAGATATTCCGATTTGTTATCGAATTGTTTTTCAAATTTCTTTAATATAAACTACTCACAAAAGTGTGAAATAAAAATTATTTACTAATTATCAGTTACCTGTTTTTTTTTAAATTTTGTTTTCCTGTTTAGGCTAATAAGCCTGTTTGTTTGATTGTCTATTACTTGTCTAGTTTTGCCAATGCTTGTTTGTTTTCAGTCACCACTCACAGAAACGTATTGAAACATTACGGAAGAAAAAACATTCTTCACTAGAGACTGTTCTTCTAATCCACATTAATCGTAATGAAGTCTCCATCATTGAGTAGAGATTTATATATTGTTTTGGGACACGAAAGAGTTTGTTCAAAGATGGTTGAATTGCCAATTTGAAACCTTCAAAATGAAAACTGTACTCCTAACTGATACGAAAAAATGGAGATAATCACTCTCATGTTTGTTACTTCACAACGCTAAATTGGTAGGTTGATGCATGTGGGAATGACTCTCAGAGACCATATATTCTGCAGAAGGCTTGTAAATGCTAATGTAGCGCTATTACCATTAATGTCCGATTTAGGGAGAGAAGGTTTCTGATGTCGTTCAATAGTATCATTTGCCCCAATGTATGCAACGATCACATAAGCGATGCAAGCGCAGAGGATGAATTGATTTTAATCCATCGACTGAGTGATGATCGTCCCACACTGTCTGAGAATACGATACACCTCGCGGCAGGTAGACATATATCGGTCATTGACATTACAGAAGGGATTCACATATCGTTGTTATAGGGGCACAAACGTTTTACATACTGAATTACGGAATCAACGTTTTCTACCAGAACACACCTTATTACTTTCCCAGAGTGCCTGAGGCCTCAATTTGAATGGCCTCAATTTGACGATATTGCAAGAGTCATAGGATACTAGGGATATTCTAGTGGTAGCCTTCTGACACCCAAAGGGACTGGGAAAATGAACGCTACTATTAATGGAAGTTACGGCCCCCACTTTTCCGCGTGAGACATTAAAGGATCTTTGACACATGAAGCTGGATAGAAAGATGAGTTATCTGAATCCGTAGTCTCTTGCTTGTTGATGAGTGATGGCAGGACTTTTACAGCGGGTAAAGGGTTGAGACTGTCATCTCCCTTGCGAGTGCTGCCTAAAGTCGATGCTTCCGGAAAACAAATTAATGTCTGAAAAAGAGGCGGATTCAGTGGTTATAA
Source organism: Magicicada septendecula (assembly GCA_034769895.1). Lineage (NCBI taxonomy): Eukaryota > Metazoa > Arthropoda > Insecta > Hemiptera > Cicadidae > Magicicada > Magicicada septendecula. Next base: position 427,116,740 of record CM068367.1, on the reverse strand, counting down.
GTATACAGTGTTCAGGGTTATGAGAGTCCTAGTGTCTATAAAAAGTTTTTCCTTACCAGAAAAACGCAATAGGCAGGCTCGAACGTATATACACAAAAGTAATACGTCCTTTATAATTAAACATAATTTCTTTTCCATACTCCAAAGCTAACAAAAGTATTGCAGTGCTAGGTTTTGATTTATGTTATAGTGTGTTCAAAAAGCAAAAAATGATGTTTGACTCTATGACATGTCTGCACGAGTGGAATCACAAAAAAAAGTGTTTGCCAAAAACTCGAAAACTGAATCCGTTTATTAACTTATTAACACCATTATTATCAACTTATTTAGAGATAGGTTTTGTTAGACCCGATTATGTGACAACAGAATATTTTTGTATGTTGTTAAGGATTAAGTTCAACACCACTTGTGTTAATTGCGACAGAAAGTGAATTATATAAGACACGATTTAAATTCCATCAAATCAAAAAATTTATTTAAATAAAAAATTGTATGGGTAAGAGAAGTCAAGTGGGGGGGGGGGGGTACGCGACTAGCGAACTGACACCGCACGCCCCTCTAGGATGCTAGGGTACTATCTCTGTAAAAACAGCTTTGCTGCTTTAGAAACGAACAAGCTGATGCACCCTTGCCTCACAGGCACACAGCCGTTACGTTTTTTAATAACTCCCTAACTAGAACCTATGTAACGAAAGGTATGTAGTCCTAATGCGTATGTTTTATTACAAAGGCTTCTGTTTTAATTTTACGTCTGTGTACGTATAGGAGTAGGAATTAGCGTAGAATCAGAGACTGGAAAGATAGGCTATGTTTAAACACTTTAATTGTAAACAGACTCAGGCTACATATTGTGACCACACTCGGTGAACCTCTCAAGTAATACCGTAAAATGAACCAGTTTACACACCAAGGCAGGCAGGCAGTTAGGCTACCGACTGTCTGTTCTGCCTTGTAAAGGCTACATCAGTAGAATACTCTGCTGAACTTTTTTTGACAACTCATTGTTTCTCTAGTTCTCTGTAAGAACAATACCGTGTTCAATACGTCTACGCTTGAAAACGTTGTTTTAAAGTAAAAAAATACGTGCTCTTGGTACTTGTAAAGTCAACAACGAGTTGAACATGTGCTTTAAACTACAATAACACATGTATAAAACATTAGCACGTTTAATACATGGTTAGAACTACAACAAAATATGTATAAACAGCAAGAAAATTAATGCGTACTATATATTTCGTACTTATAAGTTTATAACCAGTAAGTTTAATAGATTCTACAAATGACAACAGTACGTGTGAAAACGTCTCCAACAAGTTTAACACGTTATTAAACACATCAACAGATAGGCTAACGACTTATTAAGTTACACAACACGTGTCTAAACATCAGCAACAAATTCTTAATATGTTTTATAAACTACAATAACACGCGAATCTGGACTAAACTGTTATTAACCATTTTTAACTGGCCATTGCCTGCTTCGGCAATTCACTTGTTATCTTTTTTCTTGCAGTAAATATTTTTTGTTTGTTTTATTTTAGTACATATACCGCCGAACTGAAAACTTTAGTGCTGAACTTTATTTGCTAAAATGAGACAAAGCTACAGAATAAAGGTGATTACCTTTAAAGAAAGAGAACCTCGAAAATTTACATTTAGCGGTAGCCAGAACTCTGTCCTTCCTAAAAGCAGCAAATTCACTGTACCGCTTCTGACAGGTTGTTTTGCGTGTTCGTACGACTTTCCATTTTCATTGGGTAGCTTCAATATAGGTGAGAACCAGCCATGCAGTCGAGCAAAACTCCTGGTTGACGTCGTTAGTTACCAAGCCCCCAAAATAAAAAAATATAATAATAATAATAATAATAATATATAACGACAGAATAATAACTGAATTAGAATGTGCAGTGGTCACCTTGCTTAGTTAGTTTTATGTTTTACAGTATGCTCATAGAAATGTGAATTGTAACGGAAATAGAACACTCTGTGTATTCATATAGGCCTACACGTGGACGTCATGTAAGAAGTTAATATAACTAAGTGAATATACTAGAGCTGGGCAGCAGACTATAATAGTGAGAGAAGTGGTGATTACATTATCCTGCCTATTTTTAACATAGTTACACCAACCGGTCATGACTTTGTAAACTAACTATAGCCTGTGGCAAAAACAAAATCTGTGTTTTCAGAGTACTCAGATTAGAACCTGTTGACAGAAAAAATTAAACTTTATATTGAATTAAAACTTATTCTTTCATTTACTGTATTTTGTAATACAGTTTTAATGTACCGTATTTGAAATAAGTCTACAGTCATTACGAAATAAAAATAAATCCAAATTATTTTTTAGCTTATTTATTCATTAGTGAAATTTGAACGGTCTATAACTTATGTAAACCAGTAAATAAAAATTAGCATATAAACTAAGCTTTATTTAAAACTCAGATTTATTTATGTTTTAAGCTTAAAGGAAAAAAAATTCGAGCGGGTGTATATCTACCGAAAGTGGATATTGTTTGCTCTTTCGGGTCTCAGATAAAGATAGGGAAATAATTTTTTTCACCATAATACAAATGTTAATAAACACTATTACGATAAGTGCAGATTTTCACAACTTGAAATAGGAACGGAATAGGTACGAAATGATTTTTGTATACTCTCTTTTATACATAGCCTACTATTTTTCATATATTGTCTTACAGATGTTTGGAACGTTGAATATGGGGTAGTAAATAAACGTAAAAAAACGGCTACAAAAGTCGTTACGTAAAAAACGGCTACAAAAGTCGTTTTATGCGTAATCGTCCGTTATAACGTTATGTACGTAAGGTTATATATTTTATGCGTAATCGTCCGTTATAACGTTATGTACGTAAGGTTATATATTTTATGCGTAATCGTCCGTTATAACGTTATGTACGTAAGGTTATATATTTTATGCGCAATCGTCCGTTATAACGTTATGTACGTAAGGTTATATATTTTATGCGTAATCGTCCGTTATAACGTTATGTACGTAAGGTTATATATTTTTTATTAAACTCGGTCAAATAGTTTTAACTTTAGAAATCTACAAACGCAAGAGTTTTCTTTCTAGTAACAGATTTTAGTGGCATTGCCCGTATGTTTAGCTAGTAGAACTGTAGACCTTCGTGATCTCTTTAGTACGGGAATGAAATGTTTTATTACAGACATTTGTGTAGTGTATGTATGTTTTATATGAAATAAATTATTTTTGAAATTACAAAAACTTCAAAAAAGGTAAATTAATAGCACACTCGAATCAAGTTCAGAGGTATCTGACTAGCGGAACCTTTACCTTTGTGAAGAACAATAGCTTTGGTTTTGGCGATATTCCAAACGTTTTCGCAAAAACTGTTGTATCCTGCCCTGCACTACAAGTTGAAACCAATAATTTTTTATTCAGTCTAATCTGTATGTTCATGAAATTTTTGACATGAGTAAATAAAATAATTAAGTTAAATTTTAAAATATCTGCTACAACTGATAACTGCAATAATATCACAGTTTATGTCACACTTCAGGATTAACGAGTGAAAATTAATTTTTTAGTTTAAGAAGGGTTAACTGTCAGTGGATATCAAAGCTGCAAAAGATTTACATTGTTTAGGATACTCTCTGTGAATCTGTTAATTTACGAACAAACCGGCTTCCGAGAAGCACGTTTCCTACTCATCAGCTGGGAAAGTTGTCGGGAAAAGTTGTTCATTCTCGACGTAAAGAAGTTTTTTATTTTATTCGTTACAAAAGCGCACGGTTTCCCTACGGAAGTTTCAGACACTGTACAAATGACCAGCGTGTTTAGTGCAATAAGTTGTTGAACAACATTGTATGAGACACCTTCCATTTAACACGTAATGGAAATGCAGGAAAAAGAACATTATTTATAATTACGTAATGATAGGCTAAACGATTAAGTTAGACAGATATTAACGTAAAAGATGTTTTAGGACGCTTCATGAGGCATCACGTATAAAAGTAATATAGTATCTCAGACAAATGTGTACCTTCTAATTTTGTGGTTACTTTTTCCATGGCACTGCCAGTATTTATTTTCTTGATGTGTACTGCGTTTTGATCTCGTTGTAATTTCCAAGACAGGTGTATACGAACTCCTTCCTGCTGTGTAATGCGTTCAAATTGCTCATTGTTTTTCAGTTGTAACTCAACTTTTGTTAAAAAAAAATGTTATTGTTTACCAGAAATAAAATTAATGCTTTTCTAAATGAAATTTTAAATGAGCAAAAATGAGTATAAGTGAGGTAGATTATTAGTGGAGTAGAAAAAATGTTCTAAAGAAATCGAGTTGTATGAAAAACGTCCCACGTTTAACGATCAAAGCTAGTTCTCAGTGACAGGGTAGCTATGACATTTGAATTGCTAATGTGCTGTATATGTATATATAGTAAGCTACTATCTGAGGTCAGGTTTTCAGCGGACGGGTCTCCACAATGTGTACTTCATTTTCACATATTAGGCTATGCAAAACTTCGTCTTCTACCTTTATTGTGTCAAGAACGGTTTCAAAAGAAACGATAATAATGTAGTGTGAGAGATAACATAATATTGAAAGTTTAATACATTACATTAATACATAATCATTAAAACATTACATTACATAATCAATTAATGATTATGATCACTAACACAGTGATCGTGAACCGTTTTAAGTTAATTCAGTATTTATTTATTCACTATTTTTACCACGATGATACCGTTGCTTCAATCAGCGACGAACGAGGTAGGGTGATTTAATACGACTGACAAAGTTTATTTTTTTAGTTAGAAATAATGGAGACAGATCTTTTATATACGTTGTTTTTAAAGAGTGTGTTTAATGTCTGCAAGCTCTTCTACCGTGTTATATAAATGGAGTAACTTCTCGTGGCTTGTAATAATAAAGTGATTGCACGTTAATTGCTGTTAACAAGGATCTGCGGTTTGTGGTTCCGATCGTTTCCTAAATTAAACAGAAACAACAGCTGATTAATGTGTGCTTTTATTGGCTGTGCGTCTACTGAAAACCTACGCTTGAAATACAATAGTTGTTCCGTTATTGCTGAAGTGGCTAATTGGGGTAATTCTGTATTATATTGTTGTATAAATATTAAACGGTATACTGTGTGTGTGTGTGTGTGTGTGTGTGTGTGTGTGTGTGTGTGTGTGTGTGTGTGTGTGTGTGTGTGTGTGTGTGTGTGTGTGTGTGTGTGTGAAAAGTTTATTTATCTCTGATTTAAATGCGTTGATATTATACACACTAAATTTTGTATTTTCAATGATGAAGGTCGACGGGTAACAGAGACGTAGTTGATAGCTTGGTGAAATTCAAATTGTAAAGTTGAATATTTTGATAATTACTAAATATTAACGACGCACAATAAATTAGATTAGATTAAATTTGATGTTTCAGGGAAATATTAGCTCTGTACTGATGTAATGATTTTACTATTTTATTGGGATAATATTTTATCACACACACACACACACACACACACACACACACACACACACACACACACACACACACACACACACACACACACACACACACACACACACACACACGCACACACACACACACACACACACACATATAGTAACTTAACCGTTTACGGGGTGCTAATGACCTTTTATTTTGTTTTAAAATTTCAATAACTTTTAGTTTAGTTTATTATTTTTATTGATTTATTTAATTCAATTCAATCTAGCATTGAATCCAATGTAAATAAATCCGATGAATGCACTGGAAGTTAGTTAGCGAAGTGTTTTCAACTTCGGTTAATTTATTTTAAGTTGTTATTCTTCCGTCGACTAGGCGAAATGGTGATGTAGATTCCTCGCTGAAAGCATAATTATTTTGTAAGAATGATCACTTACTTTTGGTGAGTCTTGCCGATCTTGCAGGGTCGATATAGCAATCTAATCTGTAGATTGACTTACCGTATTCAAATTCGCCGCTGCGTGTCGTGCTATCCAATAAGAGTCGTTCACCTATTCTGAAATCTAGTCTATTGAAATGAACTAACTGACTCCGTTTGCTCATATAAAATAATAATTTATTCTGTTTAACACTCCTTTTCAATGATCTAAAGTATCATTAGTTATTTTAATTCAAGTTTAAATAACATGAGTTGTTTGTTTTATAAAATTTGTCTCAGGGTGGTACAACTGATTTACAATATCAGTATATGGTTAGAATGCTTTTTGGTTAAAATAAGTTAATTCATGTGTGGGTTCTTTTAGCTTACAGAATACCAAATTATTTACTAGAACTCTTATTCTACCGTTATTAGGCAGTTTGAAGACGATTACAATTCAATCATCTCTTAATAATTAACATTCAAAATTATAACCATGCCTACTTTGAACATTTTAGGTTAACAAAATTATTAGTCAATCGACAAAATGATTTAAAGAACGTTTGTTAACGTTAAAATAACTCTTGATAAAACATTTAAAATGTGAACAATAAAATAATATCTTGAAACAGTGTTGTTGAATGGAACATCTGAATCATCATTTGACTCTACAAAAAGGAAATTGTATAGTTGTAAGTATTTATGTAGGTTGACAACCTTAGTTTCTTATTCATAATAGACATAAACATTTAAATAGTAATAGTAGTAGACTTTTCCTAAATTACAAAACATAAATAGCATTGGAATTTTTCATTAACTTTCGTTAATTGTTTCATACAGTTGACAACTCTCAGTCGTTTATGAATGCTTGTTGGTTTGATCTGTGTTTAATAAACAACAACTTTAATCGGGTGTAGTTATATCACACTCAGTATTTGTACATAATACATAATTGATTGTTTGCGAAATTCTTAAAAATAGAGTATTCAAATTAAGTTGAGGATTGTCATTAGTACTGTTGATTGAATAATATTGATAATACACCTTAATCTACATACTTTATTTACACACATTATTGGAATGTGGTTCGATTATATCGTTTTTCAAATTCTTAATTAATATTGAAAAAATCACTGTACTCCCTTTTTTTTTAAATTAAATCCCGGAATTGCTATGGATTATACACTTAGCAATCCTTATTACGCACTGTTACACTTAAAACACCTTCAATACTAGTGTAGTTATGTTGGCACAAATTGAGGTTATGTTGCTTTGTTTACAACGGTGACGCGCACAAATTATGTGAACAGCTGTTTCTTAGCGGTGTCGAGTAGCCGTCTGCCTTCCTCTGAAGTTGATTAAAAAGTCTCTGGAAAAAGCATCTCTCTCTGCCGTTCCGTCTTGTGATCGTTGTAAATTTGGCTAATTTCTTGGATCTGATTGGTTGACGATCTTTAATTTAATGCACATACCCCCTCCGCGCAATATTTTAATTGTTGTTATTAGGGTGGGGTGGCTGGTTTGGAGATTATAAACATTTGCTCGATTTGACACAAATATCTTATAATTGTAATAACTTTCCTATTATGGCATAGATTTAAAATCTAAGCTTATCACTGTATTGGTAACACTTGGCTCTTTATTTTGAGTCCACTCATGGTGTGCTTCTGTTCATTATTAAGGGAGTTAATGTTTGAGATTATCACATTACACTATTCACTATTAATTGTATTTATTCTTAAACTAAAACTATTTAATGGCACTCATGCCTCCTTGTGGGCATGCCTTCCAAGTCCTCCCACACTTCTCACTTATTTGTTACTTATATCTAATGACAAAATATAGTGCTTATGCTATCATTGACTTAGCCTATGAGTCTATCAATTGTATTTACAAATTATTTATAATAAAAGGTATCTGGGTAACTTCTGTATTACCCCAGTTGTAAACATTAAGTTGTTACAACTACTGTTAGTCTTTCTTTGTCTGGAATGTATTGTTATTCCTTGGTATTTTTGTCATTAATATGACCTCTATATGGCACTATGAGGTGTACATTTATATTAACTCTTATTTGGGATTCTATTGTCTTTTCAGACTATTACTTAGTTTGGATGGTTTACTAGTAGTAGTATATTGATAGTTAGTCTTGTGTTTTTTAACACACTAGTCTTTTCCTTAGCGTATAGCATTGGATAATAGTAATTACACCTGGTGTCATATGACAGGTGTGCTTAATTATTCTTATTACACATTATGTCCTTGCTTATAATAGGCCTACTCTTATGTTATTATAATAGTGTTATTGTACTTTACCTATGACATAGTTATTCGTCTGTTATTCCTATTTAGCATGACAATGTGGTTTTATCTATGTTTCACTTAGTGAATCTCATTTTGGCTGGTTTTGGTTCACTCTCTTTACTTAAATTCTTATATAAAAATTACTCTTGGTATCTTATATTGGTATTGATAGAAAGCTTATTACTTCTACTTGATTTGGGGTACAAAATATTTTAGTTTTGGTATGTTTTACCTACTATTAAATATGAAGTTAGGTGGACAGTACCTGTATTTTAGGTTATGTGGTTTTATTATTTGTAGCAACAATGGGTGTATTAAGTTGATACAAATTTACATTTTTTAACCTCGTTTATTCAAGTCTAATGTTATTAATGACAACTGGTAATTCATTATTTATTTCCTTTTTTACCTTACATGATTTTTTGATTACTTGACTAACAATTATTATAATTATGAGACAATTCTAATTCTTCCTTTACCTTACATTGATGCTGTGTATAACATGTCATTATGCTTTTATTTACAGCTTCTTTTATGTTAACATTATTGTTACTTTCACTCTTTGTCTAATATAGGATGTCCTACTCATTTAGCCTACAATATTATTAGTTGCATATGGGTCATCTAAGTTAGTCAGTTATTGTCTATCTTTTCAATCTGTAAGTTCTTCAGTTATTACTTATACGGGTAAGATGTTAATCTATAGTTGACAGTCTATTTCTTGATGTATATAATATATTTAAAATTTATATTTACTTTACCTCAAAATGTTATTTTTCCCTTATTTGGAACACTAAGGGTCCCGAAACATGTTCGAAATTAGAGAAAAATAACATCTTGAGGTAAAGTAAATATACATTTTAAGTATATATATATATAAAATATTTTATATTACTCTTTCAGAAACGTTACTATCTAATTCGTTTTTTTAATAGTTTATTATTCATTCTCAAGTATTTCTTAAAAACATTCTTCCTTGATCAAATAAGATCGAAACCGCCTTTTCCTTGTAAACAGTTCAAGTTCATTGAGTTCTTAACATTAACGAAACAAAATTCTGTGCGACTTCTTTGTACAAATACAGATATTAATGTCGTTTCTGCACATCTACACATCTTCTTACCTAAAACAGATCTTCAGCACACTTAAATTTTCCCTTTTTAACTTTTTTACAAGTTGCAAGCTTACCTATTAAACGTCATTTCTAGTCATTTTGTCTCTCCTCTATGGTTGTATGGTTGTCCTAGATCTTTGTCAGGCTCGTTTATAATCAGTATTTGGTGTGATGGAACTAAAGACTATGTTAACAGCTCATGTCACTTTCAGTGTTTCTGACTTTTATTAATTTTCTCGGTCGTATGTAATTCCCTAACCCGTCTCTGATTTCCACATTCTGTCACAGGCGGAACATGAAAATAATTGTAATTTATTATTTGTTTTCAAATAGTCCTTTAAAACATTCCTCCCTAATGAAATAAGATTTAAAAAAGCCTTTTGCCTGTGAACAGTTGAACTATTCATTGAGTTCATAACATTAGCAAAAGAAATGCTATGCAACTTCTTTGTGAAAATACAGTTATTAATGTTGTTGCAGACCATACACAGCTTCTTACTATAACAGATCTTTAATCCACTTAAGATTTTCTCCTCCATCTGTTTTTGGAAGGTATAAGCTTAGCTACTAATTGCTACTTCTCGTCGTTGTATCTTCTACATGGTTGTCCTAGATCCTCGTCCGGTTCGTTTATAATTAATATTTGATGTTTCCAGTTAATTCATGTGCTTCCAGTGCTTCTGATTTTGATTAATTTCTATTGTACTAAGTTCTCTAATCCGTCTCTCATAACCACAGTCTGTCATTGGTAATCTCTTTATGGAGTAAAATCAGATTTCAAAACATAATAAGTGTTCAATTAATATTTAACGATAGCCTATAAAAAATTGTTACATTAAATATTTTGTTTAGATTTCAAATTGAGGATTAATTTACATTAATTATAAGAAGTAATTGGATAACGCAAGAAATAGCTTACGAATATTGCAGAAATCCAGTTGCTTACTTATAAGAATTTACTTCAATTCAACAAAAAACTCATTATTTGAAAATATAATTATTTTTCCAACGATATTAATAACGAAGGTTGTTATTCTGCACTGTAAGTTTTGTTACGAAATGGACAAAAAAAAAAAGTTTGTTTTTGAAGCGAGTCAACTACAGAGGTTGTCACTGTGCGTCCAGTTACGGTCACTGCGCTATTTCATATTCATAATGTGGACACTGATGGAGTCACAAACATTTATATGCTCCGAGTTGCCTGTTTTTAACTCTGTATATTACTCTCTGGTAGGAATGTTTTATAATTTGATTGTTATCAGTATATTTGTTTATATTGGATAGGCCTACAGAGATTAGAATACATACTTTGTCATAAAACATCAAATTCTTAAACCACAAGAATTTGAAATTGAAGTTTCATTAATAAGAATAAAAAGTAACGGGACCAATGAAAATGACGAACTTAAATGCCAACTGAAATTTAGGCAAACGTATAGTGGTAGTTTGGATAATTGTGAAATAAGAATGGCTTTGCATGGTTTGATTCCAAACATTAGAAAATATCGGTATGGAGAACCATACATGGCTTCCATATTCTAAGATTTATATTTAAAATCATTTTCGAAATGAAATATTACCATAGAAACTACTTCTTTCTACTTACTGCTTCAGCCTTAACCACAGTACTGTGGTCACTAACGTATACCACCTCACGTTATCGCACTCGATTTTCACTGACGATGGAAGTCGATGGCATTGCCGAAACGTCTGATTTTGTAGGAAACATTGGACTACGGCCAAATATCCCGGGAAGGAATTTTAACAAAAACTACTTCTTTGTTGCCGATAACGTTGTACACACATATATAAAAAATATGCATAAAATTAATGGCTTGTATAAGTTAATGATCGATCTCCATTAAGTAGTGCTCAAGTTTCCAAAGTTTTAATATTATGATGTCCGTAATTAAAACATCAGAGCAGGTTTAGTGTGTATGAGGGTACACCGTGGACAAAAATTTTCAACATTTCCTATTGAGCGTTGCTTAGAGTAAAGCTGCGAATCTACAGTGTACGTTTCACAGAACAAACACGCGGAAAAGAAGGGGCGCTCCGAAGTCACTCATGGACCCTCAGCATCTTGCAGAGGGTTCATTCCCTAAAGACGAAAAGTCTGCCTATGAATCGTTCCTCTGTAAACAGGTGCAGTTACATTGCCCAGCGATCCACAGGAAGCAAATCGCTATCCTCGCTGGACAATTTTTCGGCTTGCACGCATTATGTTGGTATGGGTTTCGGCACTTTCCATTTAAAAAGAGTGCAAATGTAAGAAAATAAACATGAATGAGGCCAGAAATAACGCGAATTGTGTGTGTGTGTGTGTGTGTGTGTGTTCCCTGCCTTTTTATTGCGGTAGTCATAATAATAAAATGGAAACGTAAACATTACATAACTGAGATATGCTTGCCTGCCACGAACGATATATTTTCTCTCATACATGATTCACATTAAAATGAAAAAATTATAATTTTATTGCCTGGCAACAAAGTTATTTTATTTTTAACAATTACCATTGTTTGAAAAAGTTTAAATGAATTTTCAAGTACTTTACTGTTGTTAAAACGTAAAAGGTTGCAGGTAAACTATCCCTTCCCCTTAACCGATCTTCACCAAAATCAGAAGGCCTTGAGTTCTCTACAATTCAGGATGCAAAAAATTATTTGATTCTGTTTGAATATGCGGCAGTTATCGTTCGTCATAGAAAAAATTACCCTTGTTAAAACATAAAACGTTGCTAGTAAACTACCCCTTTCCCTTAACTGATCTTCACCAAAAACAATAGGTCTTGAGAACTCTACAAATCAGGGCTGTATGCAAAAAATTATTTGATTCTGTTTGAATTTGCGGCAGTTATCGTTTGCCATAGAAAATACCCTTGTGAAAAAACGTTGCAGGTAAACTACCCCTTTCCCTTAACCGATCTACACCAAAAACAACAGGTCTTGAGAACTCTACAATTTAGGGCTGTATGAAAATAATCTTTTGATTCTGTTTGAATTTGAGGCTGTTATCGTTTGCCATATAAAATACCCTTGTTAAAACATAAAACGTTGCAGGTAAACTACCCCTTTCCCTTAACAGATCTTCACCAAAAACAACAGGTCTTGAGAACTCTATAATTTAGGGCTGTATGCGGAACATTATTTGATTCTGTTTGAATTTGCGGCTGTTATCGTTTGCCAAAAAAAAAAATACCCTTGATTAAAAAAAACCGTTGCTGGTAAACTACCCCTTTCCCTCAACCTATCTTCATCAAAAACAATAGGTCGTGAGTACTCTACAAATAAGGACTGTATGCAAAAAATTATTTGATTCTATTTGAATTTGCGGCTGTTATCGTTTGCCATAGAAAAAAAATCTACAGACACACAGATAGACATACAGACACTTTTCGAAAAACGGCTTTTCTTCATGTTTTTAGTGTAGTACAATCAGAATCTGCAATAATCTCGAACACGATTTTTTTTGCCATCACCATACTTCCATTTCCTTAAGGAATATGGAAGTAACAAACAAAGATTTTAGTAATACCAATTGGTTTCATATTTACTAATTAATACCATTCTACTAATTGAACTAGGACTGAATCTTGTTAATTACTGACAGCGTGGTTTTGGAAATGATCATGGGAATCAACTGTAGTGCGCATCGCGATAACAACCCATGTAAGACAATCACGAGTCTAACAAACTGCTTACACAAATTGAGTAATAATTTTCAAACATTTTCTAAATTTGCGTTACCAAAAGGATTGACACTGTATCCAACGAAACTATAGCTTCGCGTTTTACTAGGTTTTCAGACATAGGAAGTAGAAAATTTAGAAAATTCCATTAAAAGTTTACACATTTTCAGTATGTCTTGAGCAAGTATGTACATGCAGCATTTTTCTTCTCTGACAATTTCAGGGAACTAATCCAGTAAACTGCATACTGTGAGTACAGGATTTAATATGCCTGCAATCTATTTCAGTAAGAGTTTATATATTTAAGCGTTTATTAACTATACAAATAGATTTAATCCATATAAAACAAATTTTGTCGAATAGTAATTTTTTTATTTCATTAATGAGCAATATTGTTGTTTGTCGTTGTAATATAAGTGTAGTTTATGCGTTGTTTACGACAAAGGTGTGTAGTTTGTCGTTGTTTGTGCTATATTAAAAAATATCGGTATGGAGAACCATACATGACTTCCATATTCTAAGATTTATATTTAAAATCATTTTCAGCCAAACAGCCAGGCTGTGTCTTACCTGCCTTTTTATTGCTGTATTAAATGAAAAATATTATATTACATTAAAATGAAAAAATTATAATTTTATTGCCTGGTAACAAAATTATTTTATTTTTAACAATTACCATTGTTTCAACAAGTTTAAATAAATTTTCAAGTACTTTACTCTTGTTAAAACGTATAAGGTTGCAGGTAAACTACCCCTTCCCCTTAACCGATCTTCACCAAAATCGAAAGTCATTGAGACCTCTACAATTCAGGGACGTATGCAAAAAATTATTTGATTCTGTTTGAATTTGCGGCTGTTATCGTTTGCCATAGAAAATACGCTTGATAAAAAAACGTTGCAGGTAAACTACCCCTTCCCCTTAACCGATCTTCACCAAAAACAATAGGTCTTGAGTACTCTACAAATCAGGACTGTATGCAAAACATTATTTGATTCTGTTTGAATTTGCGGCTGTTATCGTTTGCCATAGAAAATACCCTTGTTAAAAAAACGTTGCAGGTAAACTACCCCTTTCCCTCAACCGATCTTCACCAAAAACAATAGGTCTTGAGAAATCTACAATTCAGGGCTGTATGCGAAACATTATTTGATTCTGTTTGAATTTGCGGCTATCGTTTGCCAAAAAAAAAAATTTCCCTTGATAAAAAAAACCGTAGCAGGTAAACTACCCCTTCCCCTCAACCGATCTTCACCAAAAACAATAGATCGCGAGTACTCTACAAACCAGGGCTGTATGCAAAAAATTATTTGATTCTGTTTGAATTTGCGGCAGTTGTCGTTTGCCATAGAAAATACGCATGATAAAAAACGTTGCTGGTAAACTACCCCTTCCCCTCAACCGATCTTCACCAAAAACAATAGGTCTTGAGTACTCTACAAATCAGTGCTGTATGCAGAAAATTATTTGATTCTGTTTGAATTTGCGGCTGTTATCGTTTGCCATAGAAAATACCCTTGTTAAAAAAACGTTGTAGGTAAACTACCCCTTTCCCTTAACCGATCTTCACCAAAAACAAAAGGTATTGAGAACTCTACAATTTAGGGCTGTATGCAAATAATCTTTTCATTCTGTTTGAATTTGCGGCTGTTATCGTTTGCCATAGGAAATACCCTTGTTAAAACATAAAACGTTACAGGTAAACTACCCCTTTCCCTTAACCGATCTTCACCAAAAACAATAGGTCTTGAGAACTCTACAATTCAGGGCTGTATGCGAAACATTATTTGATTCTGTTTGAATTTGCGGCTGTTATCGTTTGCCAAACAAACAAAATTACCCTTGCTAAAAAAAAACCGTTGCAGGTAAACTACCCCTTTCCCTCAACCGATCTTCACCAAAAACAATAGGTCGCGAGAACTCTGCAAAACCGGGCTGTATGCAAAAAATTATTTGATTCTGTTTGAATTTGCGGCAGTTATCGTTTGCCATAGAAAAAAAATCTACAGACAGACAGACACATAGACACACAGACACACAGACAGACAGACAGACAGACAGACAGACAGACAGACAGACACACAGACACTTTTCGGAAAACGACTTTTTTTCATGTTTTGAGTGTAGTAGAATAAGAATCTGCAATAATCTCGAACACGATTTTTTTTGCCATCACCATACTTCCATTCCTTAAGGAATATGGAAGTAAAAAACTTAGTTAACGCCATAAGCGTCTGCAGAAGATGGCAGACATTTGTTCCAGTTTCCTGGTATTGTTTATTTGATTTATATTGTAATACAAAATGTCGTCTTTGTGTATCATGACTTTGTTAAATTTGAAATATCTATTAATGTAGTCCTTATGTTTCAACACTTACTTTTTTTATTACAATAGAATAAATATCAAATACTGAGGTATTTTTATTTTAATTTTGGTAGTTTTATTCGCAAAATTTCGAACGCAGAAGCCCAGAATTTACTTGCTCAGAAGGAAAGCTTGGTTACGCCACTGTCTATAAACGTTCCTAAGTTGCAGAAGTATGTACAACCACAGGCCCCTTAAATATAAGTCTACTATTTAGACCGTGTAAAGTTGCTGGGTCGGACGACAATTCCGACTGGGTTCTTCATCCTTTTTCTCAAACTATAGTTGAAATCCTATAAATTTAATCTATATGTGAAAATGAAACGATCCCGTTTAAATATATATAGTCTTCATAGGAAAATGTAAATGAAAGGAAACTTAAACAATTGTCAAAAATGGCGAATTATTATATTATTAAATACGGCTAGTAAAACACTGACAATGATACCTAATAATAGGCTTTCCGAAGTAGTTGAATCCTCTCTCAGACTATCTCTCGGAATCGATGCTCTGGATAGATCACATTAACACTTTGCGCATAATAACAGAAAACTATTATAACGCTATTTTATACTATGTAGAAATAATTTGTACGCTCACATTAAAATATCATCTAAAAGATTCACTTCTAAAAGAAGTTGACTTACTTTATCGAATTATTTTCAGCGCACTTTTGATACTATAAACTACACAGACATCTGGAGTGTCCTTGCAGAGTAAGGTATTTTAGGTAAACTAGTTAGAATCGCAGAGACCTTTACGAAAACGCTAGCTGTAGGATACTGCACGGAGCGAGAGAAAATGGTGAGATCCCATAAAATAATAGGATTAAATAAGGACATACCCTCTCCGTCGTGTCATTCAACGTAGAGGGACAAGGCAGTTCAATTGCACAAGGCAGTTGACGCTTCTAGAGACGATTTTGAAGGAGTTGACGCATTTTGTGGGCGATTAGAAGGTTTACCTATACTATTCAGATGACACATGTATGCTGTCTGTTAGCTTGGGGGAAATGAAGGAAATGATAAAATGTTTGCAGAAGAGAAGCCCAAAAACCCTTAAAAATAAATTCAAACAAAACATAAACACTTTCGCTTGGACATTCAAAATGTTAAGTAACTCTGCATAAACACTTACCCTATTGAGATTGTCACAATGTTTGTTTATCTTAGTTCTGTCATAGACATTGCTGAACAGATATGGGATAGATAAGGTTTGGGGGGGCACTGATTGGGATCCAGATCTGTATAAACAGATGTTTTCAAAAATATTACTCGCTTCTGGCTAGGCTAGATCACTAACGCAGGACTGAAGAAGAACATACCGTAAACAAAGTGAAAAATAAATTCAAAAATGAAAATCCAGATAGCTGGGCTTATCCTCAGAAAACCGATGGACGGCATCTCGCGACAAGCCGTTAATTCGAATTGTCAAGGACCCCGCAACAGAGGACCACCGAGTATCACATAGAGAATGTCGGTTTCTCGAGGAGGCAAAGATGCTGGGGATATCCTGGAAAGAGATTGAACAAATCGGTTCAGATGTGTGTGTTCATTCCATCACTTCACTCACTAACTCTGTTACTGTATTATTACTGTATTATTATTCATTATTATTATTATTAGTTGATGGCTTCTGAAGTATTTGTGCTTTATTTTAACTAAATTGTAGTAGGTTTAAATATTTGTATTTTTATTACGAAACTGTAGATGGCTTTTTTCAGAATCAAATTACAAAATCAAAATGGTTTAGACGAAAAGTTATTACTTTTATATTACCGTGAGCACATCATTTTTATGCAGAATAACAGAGCCACGACATTTGCCTCAAATACTCTAAACTATGTGCCTACATTATATGCCTGCTAGATTATAATCCAGATGCCTCTAGAATATATGGCAAGTATCTATATGGCAAGTATCTAGAAGTATTAGTGGCCGACTCAATTCGTAACCACTTCGCTTATGTATTCTAAGGAGTGCTGTACTTCACCGGTTACAAATCATTATACCAATATTTATATAAAATATGCGTACACATTTTAAATTAATGGTTTATATATAATGATCGATATATTTCATAATTATACATGGGAAGTGAAAATGAACAGAGGAGGCGAAATTTTAACAATACGTTTGCGAAACAAAGAGAGCCGCCCCTTTTATGAAATACAGCGGCTGACGAAAGGTTTACTAACTCTAATAACAGAGAACACAGTGCTCTTATAATTACTTTTTTTTTGGTACTTACAATGGTGCGGCAGAGAAGAAATGTTGCAAAATATTTTTCGTAGCTCTGATAATTACTGTCTGATAGTGTCCGTTTTACATGTTTTACAATCGTCAAGGCAAGGGTTTCTTTGTTGTATATTATGATAACATTTGAAGCGTAGCTTGTGTTCGGCGTTTAAAAAACATTTCTTTCAACAGAGTATTATATGTAGGCCCTATATTAGCGACATATTATTTAATTTTATTATTATATTCTTTTTATATTCAAAAGATACTTTTCGAAAAATATATTTTTAAAATAAAATTTTCTACACATACTAAGTGTGTGTGTGTAGAAATCAAAATGTAGGTCTACGTGTTCTAGACGTAACTAAGCTGTTTGTTATTATCACGTATTTTCAATTACATAACAAGATAAATGTGCTAGTACGGATGAACTTGCATTTATTCTGTTTTCTAAACGCAGAATAGTTATGCTTATTAAATATGCTTTGTGTTAAGTTCATTAATAGCTAATAAACAACAAAAAATATAAAGTAGACATTGTATTACACAGTGATAATATTATAGTAGATTGGTCTTCTAGTTAACACTCGAATGTTATGGAGTTGACATCAAATATAAACACTGTCATGAAAAATGTAGGCCTACATGTTACACAAAGGGCCTTCTACTTATCATGTACTTACATACATATTCTGTTAAAATGGTATACCACTAACACAACCATGTGTTGTTTTTTTGTAATAGATATCATATGTTAATAAACATGAAATACATGTTAACAGCTATTAGCAGCTATTAATCTAATCAGCTTGTAATGGCATTTTGACTTTAGTATGTCTGCTGAGAGAATTTTTAACTATAATTTAATTTATGTATGCCCTGAAAGAAAATGAAAACCATATTGATAAACATTGTCTCACATTAACTTCATAATAGATTTAGACTTAATATTTTTTTGTGTATACTAAATAGACTAATAATTACATTAGTTACATTATATATTACAATACATTATACATTAATAATATTTATACTAAATACAATAATCACCATACGCATTTACAAGAGTGAGTGGAGGCACTACCTACTACTGTAGAAGGCAGTGGTCTTCTAGTAGGTAGTGGTGGAGGTCGTCCAGAATTGCCCTTCGTATCACTCTCTATGTTCGGCTGCACAGGTATAGTTGGAAACGCTACTATAAGGTCATTAAAGAGTGTTCTATAAAAACTGACGATTCAGTCCGCTGCTTAGAGTCAAGAGCTTGAAACATTACAACAGTACAAAAGTTAAACTCGTGCGGGGTAAAGGCTAAACTTGATTAACTCTGATGGACTGCAAAGCTTTTTATCTCTAAAATCCAGACAATAAATAAAAAATAGGAAGACCATAAATGAAACGGATTGACTGAAGACCGCGACTAGAAGATACGTTGTATACCCATACACCATCTTGCGGCAGAATCGTTTTCAGTAGAACAGATGTGCATTTCAGTTTCGCCTCTGTAAGTAAAGAACAACATTGATTACAATTTTCAATATTTGCCTAAAAGCAGCAAGAAGCAGCAGTGTAGTCTACATCGTTTCACAACATACACTGTCACAGCATTTCAATCTATTGTGTTCAGTTACTAACAGGAAAGACGTTAATGTTACGAGGTCAGACCACTTTGAATATTACGGGAACCGATTATGCAATACAGTGTAACTCGGTAGTCAATCAGACGGGACTTCCTAACGCATGCGTGAACATTTACTAAGTTTTGGAATATTAAATTAGCTGTGACTATCGTATTCATAATGTGTGAATGACTAGATCAGCGAATTCGTATTTCATTTTGCGTAAAACTCGAACATTCGTTCGTGGAAACTAAGAGAAAGATTAAGAAGGCTTTCGGAGAGAAATACACTGATACAATTATTGGTACAAACACTTTAAAGATGACCGGAAATCAGTTTAATGTGATGCACGTTTTGGAAGGCTTTTAATATCCGAAAATGTTGAATGCTTGCGGGCTGCAATAATAAAAAACTGGTCGGCTAACACTACAAGAATTAGAAGAAGATCTGGTATTCCGCGGACTTGTGTTTCGGAGATTTTGCCGAAAGATTTTGGACACAAAATTCATGCCACACCTACTGTCGCAAGAGAAAAAAATCCGTGATGAAGTTGTACAAGATATGCTCGATACCGCTAACAGTGATCCAAAGAAATCCTAAATGGAGATGAATCGTGAGTTTATGACTGTGACCCCGAAACAGAATCCCAGTCTTCCCCAATGTGGAAGAAAATTATGAATACAACACTCACAGCAATACGTGTTTACACATCAAGAGTCTCACAGCTAACTGAATAGTCCAATACGTTAATGAATCTTTACCACGCATGCGTCAAAATGTTCCGTTTGATGGGTTACCCAGTTATAATGCATTTGTACAACCGGTAACCGTAATATTCAAAATGGTCGGACACTATTCGGTCAGACCTCGTATCGTGTGCTCAATGAATGTGCTCAGTTGAATAAGCGAGAACAAACGAGTCTTTAGGTAAAATTACCTTAGGTAAAATTACCGTTCAGCAGCTTCGATACCAACAGAATGTGCTTGTGTCACGCGCGCGCGCGCGCGCGCGCGCACACACACACACACACACACAATATATTGCAACAGAACAAATAGAAGGCATAGTATTAAAACCATAATAATAACAGAGTCTTTTATCTGGAGTAAGGTATATATTTAAACGAATAAAAATATGGTCTGTAATTGAACAAAAATTATTTATTCTAAATTTAATAATGTCTGTAAATGATTTGAAAGTTTCTTTTCTTAAATGTTTTTTTTTACTTGGTCGTTGAATTCCACTGATGAATCCGTTGAACCGTTTCATTGCCACCTCTCGCTGGCTGCTGAATCTGCTGCTCTGATGACACGTGGAACTCTCCGCACACACGCACGCACGCCGATACAACGATAGCGTTTATCTCGTTTCTCAGGGCTCGATAATGGGTGTAATTTAAATTAATGTAGTTTCGGTGTATTGTACGTACACCTTCCCGTGTCTTGACGTGTTCTTGCATTCAACCAGATGTATTACGGTAAATACACCTAAATCTTCACTAACACGATAGAGCACTATTTAATTAATAATTTAATTTATTTTAGTTATAGTATCCAAATGAATTTTAGCAAACGGGCAACTCGTTGCTAAGATTCCGTACTCGTAACCCTTACGTAGAACGTATACTGATACGACAAACTCGCACAGAGACAACGTCTGTTAAGGCCGAGCTGTTAGGGAGAACTGACTGAAGCTTCCTTCGCGAAAAACCAATCTGACTGAAAATTTAGAAGTATGAGCTGTCCAAGTTTCAATTCAATACGTTCATTTATACCAGAGTTATTCATGTAAATACGAATAACATGCACACACGCGCACTCGCGCACTATATTCGCACTTGACATGACAGAAAATAAATTTATGGGCATTTTGACATACAACAGTTAAATACCCATTTCTTATTTCAAAACTTATAGCTATTTTACAAAATTTAAACAAAATCAATTTTCAACATGTCTATAACGTCATAAATTGGTATAAAAGCATGTAGTCCTAGCTACAAATACCCTTTCTGCGATTGTTCCATTGCAGGAATATCCCCTCCACGTATAAAAAAAATTTGTTTACATGTCCACAATTTTTTTTAACATAAAATAATATCACCTCCATTTTATAACAATATAATAAAACTCAAAATAAATAAATAATACTTTTTAAACTAAAAAAATCTCTCTTCTCCAATAAATTTGACATCTGTCACTTTGAATGTAAACAAATCCATACACGTGGTTGATATCTCCGTTATCATTTGACCCACAAAGATTAGCTAATATAAACAGTTCATGACGTCATACTACCTACTCCCACACAATCAACGCACCTCACATTTACTGAGATTTTTTCAATCATACATTGAATTTACACATTTTCATTTAACTTAGCAATTAGTCTATTACATTCATTCTTTAGATACCCAGATATACGTGAACACATTAACTTTTGACATAATATTTTCGTAATGACGACGCATGGAATTTCCCAATAGTTTTGTTTGTAACATGATTCGTAACAATATAAGTACGTTTTCCCACCTATTCAGATAACATGAATGGACCATTATAAAGTCTATGCAACTTTGCTGTTGTATTACCAATACTACGACCAACGTTCAAAGCTCTGAGCAATATTAATTCGCCGACTCTAAATGATTGCAGCTTATGCTCGGAATTGAATTTTTCTGTACGCTGTTCTGCAAACTTCTTTATCCGCTCTTTCGCATCCAAACGGTTAATCTCGTTCGGCACAGGCAAATTCTGAATAGCTATACGTTTTACACATTCACTCCAAACACGCTTCGGTTGAACATCCGATTGCAGCTCTAACGGTGTATATCCAGTAGTGGTATTGTAACTACCATTTATGGCGTTCTCGAAAAACTCAAGATACTCCGGCCACTTGCTTTGGTTTGTGTTACAATATGTTCTGAATAATCGACCGAGCTCCCTATTGACCGTCTCGACAAGATTTCCTTGAGGTCTCCTAATGGATGTCAATACCGCTTGAATGTTCCTCTTCTCCAACTCAGCTTTCCACTTCTTATTTTGGAATTGTTTGCCTTGGTCGGATAGGATCTTCTTGACATGGCCATACTTAGGGATGTATTTTTCCAGAATTATTTTAAGTACTGTATCCGTCGTGGGTCTACCTATGGCATACAGACTTACGTTTTTGGTGAAAGCATCCGTGCGCACAACCAGATTTCTCATACCCCGAGACGCATGTGGTAATGGACCAAGGAAATCGATACACAATAATTCATTTTTACCATGCATCACTACGTTTCCCATTTCTACATACGTATGTTGGTTTGGGTATTTGCCTGTCTAGCAGGTGCGGCAGGTACGTAGAACTGACTTGACTTTCCTGGCCATGTTCATCCATATGAAGTCCTCACGCAGCGTCAAGTAGCACTTGTATGCTCCTGCATGAGCAAGACTTTCATGGCACGCCCAGGTCAGGTCCTCTACGAGATGGTCCGGAACCATTATCTGTTGATAATGTCCGGAACCATTGTCCATCTATAAGTTTGTACAAAACATTGTTAACAATTTGAAATTTGGGATTTTCTTTAGTTTGGATTTTATTTATGATTTTTTAAAATTTTTGTCGTCTCGTTGTTGCTCAATTATTAATGTTTTTAAGTAAAGATTTGAGCTCGTTAGGTAACGCATATTTAACAGCTAATATTTGAATTTCATTTTTATCAGAGGTATAAGGTTCCTGCTGCACAGGTGGCTAACGACTTAGAGTATCCGCCATCTTGTTGTCACTGGCTTAACAATATTTAATACTGAAATCATACTCTTGCATAGCCATTATCCAGCGTGACATACGGGCATTAGCAAGTTTACATTTTAATAAAAACGACAAAGCTTGGTTATCAGACAGAATTTCAAAATGTTTACCTACTAAATAATATCTAAATTTACTAACACAATACACAATCGCTAAAATTTATTTTTCTGACGTGAAATAATTTCGTTCAGCACCTTTTAATGAACGATTGACATGCGCGATAACTTTAAGCTCTCCGTTATCATTCCGCTGATACAGAATTCCGCCAATGCCATAATCAGACGCATCGCACTTCAGTACATACGTCCCTTCCTTCTCGGGGTGAACACGTGTAGATTTTCCCTAAATAACTCCTTAACTGCGTTAAATGCGTCTTCATATCTTACCTCCCATCGCCATTTGGTATTTTTCCTAAGCAGTTCCAGCAGTGGTTCAATTGTTTTAGCATAAGGAGGTGCGAACCGACGGTAATATCCGGTAAGTCCTAGAAAAGCTCTGATATCCTTTGCTTTTTTAGGTGTTGGAAATCCAGTGATGGATTGTATCTTCTCAGGGTCCGTACTAACACCCTGCGCTGATATGATGTGACCTAAAAACTTGATTTCGGATTTCCCAAACTCGCACTTTTCGTAGTTTAGAACCAAGTTGGCCTGACGGAGTTTGCTGAACACTATGTCGAGATGTTTTAAGTACTCGTCAAACGATATTACCAAGATGTCGTCAACAAATACACTAACGAAATCCTCAACCTTAGGACCAAATGCTAACTCCAAACATTTTACCATCGCCGCGAGGCTGGTTACTAATCCAAATGGAACTACCTTAAATTGATAGCATTTGTTCTTATATAAAAACGCAGTAAATTTTCTGCTATCTTCAGCTAACGGTATCTGCCAGAATCCACTCTTAAGATCTAAACGAGACATATACTTAACACCTTGGCATTTTGTAAACAAGTTCACAGCATTAGGCGCACAGTCAAAACATTTTTTTGTTATGCTATTTAAATTACGCATATCTAAACATATCCTTATTTGATTATTTTTCTTCTTTACAATCACCATAGGATTCAGAAAATT
Source organism: Magicicada septendecula (assembly GCA_034769895.1). NCBI lineage: Eukaryota > Metazoa > Arthropoda > Insecta > Hemiptera > Cicadidae > Magicicada > Magicicada septendecula. The sequence continues at coordinate 427,092,664 of CM068367.1, read as the reverse complement.
ACTGTTGGAACGTTCAATGATGTTACCATCCAACATTTTTTTAATTTCTCATCCACAAGTTTTTGGTAGTGAAGTGGAATCGGATATGTTTACGCATCAATTTATTTTCGTCAGAAACTTCTATTTCATGTGTGTATACGTGCGTTGTAGTGTGATTGTTTCCAAATGTTGCCGTATGTTTATTTATCAGCTGGTTAAGTTTGTCACGCTGTACTGAGGTTAATTTATCTGTATTATTATTATTATTTCTATTATTATTGTTTTTGTTTACCACTAGCTTGGCCGTAGGTTTGGTTAAGTGGATGTAATTCGCCTCCGACTCATTATCAATGTCAATATTACCTAACTCTACACTATGCCCCTTATTACTAACAGTACACATTCATTTATTATTTTTAAAATCGATAATTGCATCTATTTTTTAAGTGTCCGTTCCTATAATAACAAATAACAACATATAAAAAAAAATATTATACAAATATAATTAAATTTTTAACAACTAGGACAGGTGTTTCAAGTTCCATACCTTGAGATGAAATGTTTACATACGCTTGTTAATTTACTTTTTGTAACTCATCAGTGGCGGTTTTAATGGTGGTATTGTTTATAGGTAAGATTGGTACCTTTTTAAATTTCACTATGTTTTTGTTTATAAAATTCTCACTAATTAATGATATTTGTGCACCACTGTCTATTAGCACATTACTTATACAATTACTTATTCTCGCTCTTAACACACTACATCTACTTACGCGTATTACTATCTCTAGGTACATTATTCACATCGTCATTACTGTCATTTACAAGTTCACTATGTATACCGTCTGGGTATACACCGGATACGCAGTAGGTCATACTCATGTTGTTATTTTCTATGCTTTCACTGGATTTCTGATTCTGACTGGTATACATTTTATTAGTTTTGTTTGTTTTGCACGGACACCCGTCGTGCAACCTGTGTTCATTATTGGTTATCTTCAGCTACAGACGCGACTTTACGATTACTAAACTTAGAGGAATTTTGCTCACGATCAGGTTTTTCCTATTGTTTACTTTAATAGTCATTCTGTTTTTGTGTGTTAATGGTGTTTATTTGTTTATATTGTAACGAAGAGATGTAGTCGTCTCTGTAAAAATGTATTTGTTGTGTGTTCGCCTCACACTGGTGTCGTTACATCAATGTTTTGCGCTAACGAAGTCCGCAGCGATGTTTCAAATTACCAGTACAACGCGAGTGGAAACCTTACCAGTTATTCCATAGGGGTTTATGAATACCGGGTAGCGCCAAATTGTATATTTAAAACAATTAAATTAATAAATAACGTGACAAAAGTGTTTTAAGCTATGACGGCTGGGAGTATTCGAATTTGTTCCCGCCTTCGTACGACCTACTGAATCAAGCAGGTAGTTTGTCGAGTTGCAGCGTGAGCGCTGGCCGTCAATTCTGGAAGTTCGCTAAAATGCACAAATTATACAATACATTCCCTATGAATTAAAATCAATGGTTACACTCTGTACTAGTTTCTTTAATTATTGATTGGTAATTATTCAGTTTGACAAGAAAATTATATTTGGTTATTCAACAATTTTGCACCGACATTGATATGAGACAATCTCTCTAGTGTTTGGCGAAATCGATTTTGGAAGGATTCATACGGCCTAAGATGGCTACAGTATAGTTTGTTTACAATCTGTTCCGTTTACAATCTAGGTTCTTTTGATTATGAGAAAAACATTAATAATGATTACAATAAAAAGTACACTACCTTACATTATTCGTACTTAAATAGTATAATGTGTAGCTACAATTTGTTCCTGCTGTGTAGTAAAGTGTGTTTCAAAAGTTCGCAGTTTAACATTAGGTTATTTTCTTAATTAATAAATTTTCAGTGTTTGTTTTATTTTACTTAATCTTTGAAAGAAATTATATTATAACTGTGAGAAATATTTAAAGTGAGTTTATTTCAGGAAATTGGGTAATTCAATGATACTTATCAAATCAGAAGGCTTGTGATAAACCGTTGTTCAGGTGAAACAGACTAGTCATCAATTTTGAATGATTTGGGCTGCTGGCATCTTTTTCATGTAAGTTGTGGTAATTTCTTCATTTAATTTTTATTCAAATTGGTCCTTGGCATCAGTTAAATGTTATTGCTCCTCGTCTTCTTCTTACTTGTTCATGTTTCTGAATTTTGACTACTTTTTATACATTTTAAATGAAAATCTAGGCCATTCAAAATCTGGCGTCTAATCTGCATGAGCGTCACTTATAGAATCCTATAAATTAACGGAAAATTCGTAGCCAACGTCTGTTGTCATGGTTACAAATTAATCCTGATTGGTTAATCTTGGCTTATAACCATTGTTATCAAATTTGAATTTTTATTCAAAATTACTGTATATCTTCTGAATGCTTTTATTCTTCTGTCTTCCTTCCTGAGTATTATATATTATCACTACTGTCTGTATTTCCTTTCAAAGATTATTTTGATATCACATAAGGTTGGGTTCTTGGAAATATTAATGTTTGTACATTTATGTTAATATTTGTTAATTACATTTCTCTTTTAATTTAAGTCCTTATTTTAACATTTTTCTTTTAAAATGATTTACAAATTATCCTTGGCTATTTACTCACCTTGGATTTGTTAATTTCCTTGTTGATTTTATACAATTTGAAGTTATTTGTTTTTGACAGTTAGGCATTTCCTAGGCCCTAGTAGCCATTGATTATATTTACTTATTTTATACAAATTATATCTCATTTTATTCTAATGCGTTTTATTTTGTTATTATAATTGATTGGTTAATTTGTTGGTGTGTTTTGGATTTGTTCTTATCCTATTTGTATGTTTCTATTATTTTCTACATAACTGATTTTCTAGTGTAATTAGAACTGTATTGTTTCAACTTCTTATTTATCTATTTTCCCCTTGTTAACAATATGGCTACTACTTATTATTCTTTATCACTTAAAACATAACATTTAGGCCTATGGTCTGTACAATTCCTCCATCCATATCCTATTCATAACTTTAATTAAACAATTTTTTAACAGTTATTAGATAAAGTTTGTTTACAATTCATTTCATTCTTTATTATTGTTTGGGTGATAAACATCATCACACCACTTAAACTTCCTTAACTGATTATCCCTTATAACCTGGGGTGTTTATTGATTTCATTTTTAATTTCTTATTTCTTAAATAATATCTACCTTCTGTCCATGGTAACACTAGCTGTTTACCCTTCATGGGATTCTCCCTTTTAAATACTATTGTTTATAATTAAACTTAATTTCTTTAACAATAAGATTCTTTTTTAAATAATACTGTCATCATCTCTCTTCAGTGTTCATTTCATATTATTAAGTGTTTACATCTAATACTGTCATTAATAACATTCTTAATTATTAATATGGTTCACCCTTAATCATTTAGTGTTTATTATAGCTTATTTATTAAACGTTTTTTTATTTATCACTTTATTCCCTAATTATTTTGGGGTTTTTACACTTTCACTTTTGCACTTCTTAAATGTTTTATTTTAAGTGTTTATAAATGGGTAATCCCTATAATTACTTTTTCTTCGTCACTTAGTTAATTTTATTTTCTCAACATCTCATTATCTCTATCTTTATAAATATTATCTATACTATTAGTATGAAAATATTATCTATACTATTAACAAGTTTATGTCTTTATAGAGTTTTTTATCACATCTAACTCTAATTCTTGGGTTAGTGTACTTTTATTTTTCATATTACTTTATTGGGTTTTATCAAATCATTTACATTTATTTTTGAATCGATAATAATACTTCTTTTTTACATTGGTTAGTTATTGGCTTCGTTTCCAATCTTACATTTGAGTGTACCATTTCTCCTTTTCATATCCTATATTATTTGTTGGTGTCTTATGATTTGGTTTAACTTTATTTCCTTTACACTTGGTTTGTTTCATGTTCATTTTCCTTCTTCTTCCAAACCATCTTATTTTGTTTCATTTTATTTTGGTTTTCCCCTTCTCATTTGGTTTTATTTCATTTGGTTGTATGGAGTCATTCTCTTTCTTCAGTTGGTTTCCTTCTTATTTGGTTTCGTCTTTTCCCTTCTTCTTTTGGTTCTTTTTATTTGGTTTCGTCTTTTCCCTTTTCTTTTGGTTCTTTTTATTTGGTCAATCACTTGGGTTAGGTCGTGTCGTAGTTTGTCGAGTCATTGTCATTTTATTTTATTTTAAACATTTTATTATACGAATTATTTTTTTATACTGAAGATTCATCTTTTTTTTATCCCTGGTATTGGGGTGGCTTATTTGTGTTGTAACATAATGCCTTTCCTTCAAAATTGATCATTTTGATAAAACACTAGCATAGTTTTGAATGAAATTATCAGTTGTATACAATCTTTTTCCTTTTCCTTCTTGTTTATTTCTTCTTTCTTATTTCTATTCTTACTTGTTCCATTCCTTTTTATTTAGATCTGTTTTTAGTGCGTTCTCCCTTTTATATAATTTTTTCCCTAACTTTTTAGTAGCTGTTTTCTTCCATTACTACCTATTTTTCTGAGACCAGAGGAACATCATCTCTGCTCAGTTAATTTGATTGCTGGACCTATTCTCAGTCAATCTTAAATACCTTTTTTGTCATCTTGTGACTTCAATTAATAATAATAATATTTTTTGGGATTGTCCACTTAGTGGTTTTTTCGATCATTTTAGCCTTTTACTCATTCTTTCTTCCGCTGTATCTTTGCTATATACTGTTATTTACTCATACAGTTGATTGTTTTTTTTTATTTAGTTGTTAATTTCATTATTTCTAACTTTTCATTAGCTTGTTTTTCTTTCCTTTTGGTGATCATTTTAATTATTTTAAACATCTTTTTTCTTTTTCTTGGTTGATTAACATTGTTTTGCTTTAGCCATTGGTTGTATATTTGCTCTATACCTTATTTCTTTTTCTTCCTCCTACCAGTTCATTTTTTTTTTTTTTTGAATACTCAATATTCCTTATAATTTTAGGTATTTGTCTTAGCAGTTCTTGCTTGATTTTATTTTTGTTTATTTTAATTTGTTTTAAATATTATTCTGAATAATTTTTGTAAGTTTGTTGATGTTACTTTGTAGGAATTTTTGTAACTTATTCCTTATATATAAAAAAATTTTTTTTTTCTTTTACTTTATATGTTATTTATACATTTTAGTAAGGTGATCTTACTTTGTAGGAATTTTTGTAACTTATTCCTTATATATTATATTTTTATATTATGCCTCATATGTCATCGAAATATTGTTGTAAGTTGTTCTTACTTAGTTTTTGAATTTTGGCATTTCTCTTCCTCTTTTCTTCCTTATTGGTTGGCTTGGTCAGTAATTCGAAGATCAGTCCCATTTCTCGGTGTTCGTCTTCACTTTGTTTACCCATGGTCCATCATTTCCTCTGCACTTGTGGTTCGGATAACCTTGGTGTGTAAAACTAATTCCTTCCTTGTGAAGTAGGTCTCTTCTATCTTGTACCACAATTCTTCTAGTATCATATGTTCATTTGTCTCCATGTCTACGTCATTCACTGTATTATATTGTTTATTAATCAAAGAAGTTAGGCGTACCTCCCTCATTAGTGTTGTCATTGATTCTTAATCCTGCATTTCCAATTCTGGTGTACTCAAGTGTTTTAGAGACCTTCTTGATTTGTGACACACTATTGTGTTGAGAGTCCTTTCAGTTTTGGGTAATTTCCATTTTCTTATCGATTTGCTGACGTTTTCCTCCGCTTGTTTGTTGTTAATTCCTTCTATAATTTCTTTTAAGGTCCTCCTACAATCTTTATATTTCATTAATTTGCTTTGGTCAGTAATTGGTAAATTAAACACATCAATTAGTCCATGCTTCATCATCTCCACTTCTTCTCTTGTTTTTAGTAGTTTCTTTTTATATATGTTTCCTATTTCCTTTGTTTTCTTAATCTTCTTAATTATTCGATTCTTCTTTACTCTTCTACGGTTGGTTTTTATGTGCTTAATTCTCTCATTGTTGTTGTTATCTTTATTTTCAGAAAATAATACACTTTTGTCTTCTTTATTATCAATTTTTTCATTGATACCTTCAGAAGTGTTGTCTAGTGTTTCAGTCACTTGTGTGAAACCACTATCTACTGTTTCATTAAGTTGATCTGCTGGATAATTTGTTTCTTCCCATTTCTTATTCATCCCCGTTTTTGTCAGCTTGACTTCTTCACGATGTCCTATTAGTATGTATCTTAATTCTCCCTTCAGTTCCTCATTACTTTTTTTGGATGTCCTCCGTCAATTGCTGTTGTAGAGCTTCTTGGTTCTTCCGCTAAGTGTCACTGTGTTCCTCCATTTTCTCGTTTATCTGCTGGTTCAATGTTTAATTTTTTCCTTCAATTTTATTGTTCAGCGTTTCAATATCTTCCCTTAAAATCTCAATTTGTCTTTTTGAATTATCATTGATTTTTTTCCTCCCTTTTGTCTATTTTTTCGTTATTTTGGTCTATTTTTCCATTATTTTCTTCCTTCGTTTTCTTGAAATTGTTATTAATTTGTCCAAATTGCTCCATCATAAACCTCATCAGTTGCTGCCTCTCTTCGGTTGGTGTAATTTCATCCGGTGGATTTTCGACTGTATCTCCTGCTTGTTGTTCCCGTTCCCTGTCTTGACTTGGTTTCTCCGGTTGGTTGCCGACTATCACTTCCGGTTCTGGTTGGGTTGGGTTTTCCGGTTGGTCCCCTTGGGTATCCTCTTCGATCGTTTCTTCGATTATTTCTTCCATCATTTCCATTTCTTCTCCATTGTTATTTTCAGTTCCCTGCTTAGCTTTATATCTTGTAACCATAGAATGTTGCATATTTTCCCGTAATCGCCGCTAGTCGTCTTTTTCTAGCCTCACCAGTTGGTCGCGAATCTGTAACGAAGAGATGTAGTCGTCTCTGTAAAAATGTATTTGTTGTGTGTTCGCCTCACACTGGTGTCGTTACATCAATGTTTTGCGCTAACGAAGTCCGCAGCGATGTTTCAAATTACCAGTACAACGCGAGTGGAAACCTTACCTGTTACCGGGTGGCGCCAAATTGTATATTTTAAACAATTAAATTAATAAATAACGTGACAAAAGTGTTTTAAGCTATGACGGCCGGGAGTATTCGAATTTGTTCCCGCCTTCGTACGACCTACTGAATCAAGCAGGTAGTTTGTCGAGTTGCAGCGTGAGCGCTGGCCGTCAATTCTGGAAGTTCGCTAAAATGCACAAATTATACAATACATTCCCTATGAATTAAAATCAATGGTTACACTCTGTACTAGTTTCTTTAATTATTGATTGGTAATTATTCAGTTTGACAAGAAAATTATATTTGGTTATTCAACAATTTTGCACCGACATTGATATGAGACAATCTCTCTAGTGTTTGGCGAAATCGATTTTGGAAGGATTCATACGGCCTAAGATGGCTACAGTATAGTTTGTTTACAATCTGTTCCGTTTACAATCTAGGTTCTTTTGATTATGAGAAAAACAAGGCTTGTGATAAACCGTTGTTTAGGTGAAATAGACTAGTCATCAATTTTGAATGATTTGGGCTGCTGGCATCTTTTTCATGTTAGTTGTGGTAATTTCTTCATTTAATTTTTATTCAAATTGGTCCTTGGCATCAGTTAAATGTTATCGCTCCTCGTCTTCTTCTTACTTGTTCATGTTTCTGAATTTTGACTACTTTTTATACATTTTAAATGAAAATCTAGGCCATTCAAAATCTGGCGTCTAATCTGCATGAGCGTCACTTATAGAGTCCTATAAATTAACGGAAAATTCGTAACCAACGTCTGTTGTCATGGTTACAAATTAATCCTGATTGGTTAATCTTGGCTTATAACCATTGTTATCAAATTTGAATTTTTATTCAAAATTACTGTATATCTTCTGAATGCTTTTATTCTTCTGTCTTCCTTCCTGATTATTAAATATTATCACTACTGTCTGTATTTCCTTTCAAAGATTATTTTGATATCACATAAGGTTGGGTTCTTGGAAATATTAATGTTTGTACATTTATGTTAATATTTGTTAATTACATTTCTCTTTTAATTTAAGTCCTTATTTAACATTTTTCTTTTAAAATGATTTACAAATTATCCTTGGCTATTTACTCGCCTTGGATTTGTTAATTTCCTTGTTGATTTTATACAATTTGTAGTTATTTGTTTTTGACAGTTAGGCATTTACTAGGTCCTAGTAGCCATTGATTATATTTACTTATTGTATACAAATTATATCTCATTTTTACTTCCATATTCCTTAAGGAAATGGAAGTATGGTGATGGCAAAAAAAATCGTGTTCTAGATTATTGCAGATTCTGATTGTACTACACTCAAAACATGAAAAAAAGTCGTTTTTCGAAAAGTGTCTGTTTGTGTGTCTGTCTGTCTATAAATTTTTTTCTATGGCAAACGATAACAGCCGCAAATTCAAACAGAATCAAATAATTGTTTGCACACAACCATGGTTTGTAGAGTACTCACTACCTATTGTTTTTGGTGAAGATCGGTTGAGGGAAAGGGGTAGTTTACCTGCAACGGTTTTTTTAAATCAAGGGTAATTTTTTTTTTGGCAAACGATAACAGCCGCAAATTCAAACAGAATCAAATAATGTTTCGTATACAGCCCTGAATTGTAGAGTTCTCAAGACCTGTTGATTTTGGTGAAGATCGGTTAAGAGAAAGGGGTAGTTTACCTGCAACGTTTTATGTTTTAACAAGGGTTTTTCTATGGCAAACGATAACAGCCGCAAATTCAAACAGAATCAAAAGATTATTTGCATTAGCCCTAAATTGTAGAGTTCTCAAGACCTGTTGTTTTTGGTGAAGATCGGTTAAGGGAAAGGGGTAGTTTACCAGCAACGTTTTTTTAACAAGGGTTATTTCTATGTCAAACGATAACAGCAGCAAATTCAAACAGAATCAAATAATTTTTTGCATCCTGAATTGAAGAGAACTCAAGACCATTTGTTTTTGGTGAAGATCGGTTAAGGGGAAGGGGTAGTTTACCTGCAACCTTTTACGTTTTAACAACAGTAAAGTACTTGAAAATTCATTTAAACTTTTTCAAACAATGGTAATTGTTAAAAATAAAATAATTTTGTTGCCAGGCAATAAAATTATGATTTTTTCATTTTAATGTAAATCATGGATAAGAGAAAATATATCGTGCGTGGCAGGCAAGCATATCTCAGTTATATACTGTTTACGTTTCCATTTTATTATTATGACTACTGCAATAAAAAGGCAGGGAAGATACACACACTCACACACACACACACACACAAAATTCGCGTTATTTCTGGCCTCATTCATGTTTATTTACTTACATTTGCACGCTTTTTAAATGGAAAGTGCCGAAACCCATACCAACATAACGCGTGCAAGACGAAAAAGTGTCCAGCGTGGATAGCGATTTGCTTCCTGTGGATCGCTGGGCAGTGTAACTGCACGTGTTTACAGAGGAACAATTCATAGACAGACTTTTCATCTTTAGGGAATGAACCCTCTGCAAGATGCTGAGGGTCCATGAGTGACTTCGGAGCGCTCCTTCTTTTCCGCGTGTTTGTTCTGTGAAACGTACACTGTAGATTCGCAGCTTTATTCTAAGCAACGCTAAAGAGGAAATGTTGAAAATTTTTGTCCACGGTGTACGCTCATACACACTAAACCTGCTCTGATGTTTTAATTACGTACGTCATAATATTAAAACTTTGGAAACTGGTCACTACTTAATGGAGATCAATCATTAACTTATACAAGCCATTAATTTTATGCATATTTTATATATATATGTGTACAACGTTATCGGCAACAAAGAAGTAGTTTTTGTTAAAATTCCTTCCCGGGATATTTGGCCGTAGTCCAATGTTTTCTACAAAACCAGACGTTTCGGCAATGCCATCGACTTCTATCATCAGTGAAAATCGAGTACGATAACGTGAGGTGGTATACGGCTGAAGGCTGAAGCAGTAAGTAGAAAGAAGTAGTTTCTATGGTAATATTTCATTTCGAAAATGATTTTAAATATAAATCTTAGAATATGGAAGTCATGTATGGTTCTCCATACCGATATTATTCAAATGTGTTTTGTTTTGTTATTATAATTGATTGGTTTATTTGTTGGTGTGTTTTGGATTTGTTTTTATCCTATTTTTATGTTTCTATTATTTTCTACATAACTGATTTTCTAGTGTAATTAGAACTGTATTGTTTCAACTTCTTATTTATCTATTTTGCCCTTGTTAACAATATGGCTACTACTTATTATTCTTTAATTAAACAATTTTTTAACAGTTATTAGGTAAAGTTTGTTTACAATTCATTTCATTCTTTATTATTGTTTGGGTGATAAACATCATCACACCACTTAAACTTCCTTAACTGATTATGCCTTATAACCTGGGGTGTTTATTGATTTAATTTTAATTTCTTATTTCTTAAATAATATCTACCTTCTATCCATGGTAACACCAACTGTTTACCCTTCATGGGATTCTCCCTTTTAAATACTATTGTATATAATTAAACTTAATTTCTTTAACAATAAGATTCTTTTTTAAATAATACTGTCATCATCTCTCTTCAGTGTTCATTTCATATTATTAAGTGTTTACATTTAATACTATCATTAATAACATTTTTAATTATTAATATGGTTCACACTTAATCATTTAGTGTTTATTATAGCTTATTTATTAAACTTTTTTTATTTATCACTTTATTTCCTAATTATTTTGGGGTTTTTTAGACTTTCACTTTTGCACTTCTTAAATGTTTTATTTTTAGTGTTTATAAATGGGTAATCCCTATAATTACTTTTTCTTCGTCACTTAGTTAATTTTATTTTCTCACCATCTCACTATCTCTCTTTTTATAAATATTATCTATACTATTAACAAGTTTATGTCTTTATAGAGTTTTTTATCACATCTAACTCTAATTCTTGGGTTAGTGTACTTTTGTTTTTCATATTACTTTATTGGGTTTTATCAAATCATTTACATTTACTTTTGGATCGATAATAATAATTATTTTTTACAATGGTTAGTTATTGGTTTCGTTTCCAATCTTACACTTGAGTGTACCATTTCTCCTTTTCATATCCTATATTATTTGTTGGTGTCTTTTGATTTGGTTTAACTTTATTTCCTTTACACTTGTTTTGTTTCATGTTCATTTTCCTTCTTCTTCCCTTTCATCTTATTTTGTTTCATTTTGTTTTGGTTTTCCCCTTCTCATTTGGTTTTATTTCATTTGGTTGTATGGAGTCATTCTCTTCCTTCAATTGGTTTCCTTCTTATTTGGTTTCGTCTTTTCCCTTCTTCTTTTGGTTCTTTTTATTTGGTCAATCACTTTCTTATTTGGTTTCGTCTTTTCCCTTCTTCTCTTGGTTATTTTTATTTGGTCAATCACTTGGGTTAGGTCATGTCGTCGTTTGTCGCGTCATTGTCATTTTATTTTATTTTATACATTTTATTATACGAATTATTTTTTATATTGTAGATTCATCTTTTTTTTATCCCTGGTATTGGGGTGGCTTATTTGTGTTGTAACAATATGTACTGTAACTTTCAACATTGCCATCAACATTTTCCCGTTTTGTAAGTAGCAACAACAGCTCTTCTAATGTTTTAATTCCTTGGGTAATTACTGCTACCTGTACTCCTCTACTAAAATGGTGGGCCAGCTTGTTGACGATTTCAGTTTCCGAAATCTCAGGCTCTAGAAGTTTTGCCTTCGCTACAAGTTGAATTAGGTATTTTTCCTTGGTGCCTTTACTCGGAGTATACTTACCGAATTCAAGCTGCACATGTACTTTACGCTGGATTTCGTCATTCCAGTAGCGTGCCTTAAAATTGTCAACAAGATCTTCATATACTACTATCTTGTCTTGTATGATGGAAAACCATTCTGCAGCTGTACCCTTTAGATGTCAACTACCTAGTTTATCTTGTCAACATCGCCAAGATTGTCGTTGATATTTTCCATACTACGTTGGCATTGTTTTAGGAACTGTACGGGATTCTCGTGTTCAAGGCCATAAAATTTCATGTGTGTGTTTATATCATCGTGAGTTTTATATACATATTATAAGTAATTTGTTTTGCGGGTGTAGTAGATTGCTGTACTTTTTTTATTTGTTGTTCCAAAACCTCTAATTTGTTTTCATGACTGTTTATGAATTCATTTATCGCGGTCGTCTGCGATTGCATCCGCTCCTCTACTGATAACATGCGCGTTTCACACTCAGTTATTCGCGAGTTATTTACTTCAAGCGCCGCTTCAAAATGAACGCGGATGGACTCAACTTTTTCAGTTATTTTCTTTTCGGCCGCTTCAACGATACTTTTACTTTGTTTTGCTTGTTCGTGTACGGCAGCGAATAATTTTTTATTTTCCTCGTGAATACTTAACCTAACATGCACAAATTAAATATTTCACTCGAGATACGTAATTTCCCTAAATATTATGCTACAGTTCTAACCTTAAAACAGTCTTTCAGAGTATATGGAAAATATCAAGTATACACACTCTAAAGACAAATTAAGCACAGTTCAAATAAAAATAAATTTTTACAATATACTATTTACTCGTGCCCAGCACGTTGCAAATAGAAGGCATAGTATTAAAAACATAATAATAATAGAATCTTTTATCTGGAGTAAGGTATATTTTAAACGAATTTAAATAAGGTCTGTAATTGAAAAAATTATTTATTCTAAATTTAATAATGTCTGTAAATGATTTGAAAGTTTCTTTCCTTAAATGTTTTTTTTACTTGGTCGTTGAATTCCACTGATGAATCCGTTGAACCGTTTCACTGCCACCTCTCGCTGGCTGCTGAATCTGCTGCTCTGATGACACGTGGAACTCTCCGCACACACGCACGCACGCCGATACACCGATAGCGTTTATCTCGTTTCTCAGGGCTCGATAATGGGTGTAATTTAAATTAATGTAGTTTCGGTGTATTGTACGTACACCTTCCCGTGTCTTGATGTGTCCTCGCGTTCACCCAGATGTATTACGGTAAATACACCTGACCCTATAAGGAAATCTTCACTAACACGATAGAGCACTATTTAATTAATAATTTAATTTATTTTAGTTATAGTACCCAAGTGGATTTTAGCAAACGGGCAATTCGTTGCTAAGATTCCGTACTCGTAACCCTTATGTAGAACGTATACTGATACGACAAAACTCGCACAGAGACAACGTCTGTTAAGGCTGAGCTGTTAGGGAGAACTGACTGAAGCTTCCTTCGCGAAAAACCAATATGAATGAAAATTGGAGCCTCTGATTAGTCAAAACCCCTAGCACGTGATTGATGGTTAGATTGATAGACAGAAATCCTGATCAATTTTGCTGAAGACTGCAAAAGCATGTATAGATTTTATCTAAAAGTTTTATGACTTTCAGAAGATAAGGATTCTTTATAAAAGTGAATTCTGTTAAAAATTACATATTAAAATAATATGTTTTGAGTCTTTGACATATGAAAAATGTAGCGCTAATTAGAAGTATGAGCTGTCCGAGTTTCAATTTAATACGTTCATTTACACCAGAGTTATTCATGTAAATACGAATAACACACACACACGCGCACTCGCGCACTAAATTCGCACTTGACATGACAGAAAATAAATTTATGGGCATTTTGATAACAGTTAATTACCCATTTCTTATTTCAAAACTTATAGCTATTTTACAAAATTTAAACAAAATCAATTTTCAACATGTCTATAATGTCATAAATTTGTATAAAAGCATGTAGTCATAGCTACAAATACCCAACAACAGTTAATTACCCATTTCTTATTTCAAAACTTATAGCTATTTTACAAAATTAAAAACAAAATCAATTTTCAACATGTCTATAACGTCATAAATTGGTATAAAAGCATGTAGTCCTAACTACAAATACCCTTTCTGCGATGTTCCAATGCAATATATATATATATTGCAATAGAACATTGCAGTAAATGAAATTGTAGCTCGGACTACATGCTGATATATCATTTTATGACGTTATATACATGTTAAAATTTGATTTTTGTTTGATTCTGTTAATTAGAGATAAGTTTTGAATTAAGAATTGGGTAAAAGACTATTATGTATCAAAATGCCCATAAATTTATTTTCTGTCATCTCAAGTGCGAATTTAGTGCGCGAGTGCGCGTGTGTGCGTGTTATTCGTATTTACATGAATAACTGTGTTATAAATGAACGTATTGAACTGAGATGTGGACAGCGCAAGCATCTTAAATAGCGCTATATTTTCTGTGTGTCAGAGACTTGTTACATACTATTTAATAGGGATTTTTTAGTAAAAATCAACTTTCTATAGATTCTTTATCTTTCGTAAGTAATGAGGTTTGTAGATAAAATCTATACCTGCTTCTGCAGAAATCTGCCAATCTGTTCAAGAAGTTTATCTATCAGTTCTACCCATCAATCACGTGATAGGTGTTTCGACCAAACAGCGACCCCAATTTTCATTAAGATTGGGTCTCCGGCAACATAAGTCTAGTCAGTTCCATCCAGCAGCTCGAATATTACCGACGTGCTCTCTGTGCGAGTTTTTCGAACAGAAACGTTCTTACGTAAGAGTTATCAAGGACAATTTAGCGACGAGTTACCCGTTAGCTAATACCTTGTATTGGTACGAACTCAATATTTTTCAAATAATAAAATATTTATATTAAACAGTGCTGGTCTCGCGTGAGTCAAAATTCCCGCATAGGGGAGGTTTATCCATCCGGGATACTCCTGTGTTAACGCGAGGACACCTCAAGACGGGGGAAGGTGCACGCTAAAATCACCATAGTAAATAAATATTAAATTACAGCCCAGTTCAGTAGCTTGAGATAAAGAGTAAACTGTTATCGGGTGTGTCGGCGTGCGTGCGTACAAGAGCAGTGTCAGCGAAGCGTCAGTGTGCGGAAGTAGCAGACGACGAGGGAGCAGATTTCGACGGATCACAGGACCAGCAGTGAGACGAATCAGCATATTTGGATACAACGTTAAAGTAACAATTGACATTTTAAACAGATCAGTTCTGATAATTCTAAGACAATTATTAAATTAAAATAAATTATTTGTGAATTACAGACCATTTTTAAAATTTGTTTCAAAATATACAACCTTGCTCCAGATAACTGACTATATCGTTCAATTATTACTATGCCTAATATATGTTTTGTCGCAATATATTATACTAAAAATAAATATTTAGTATAAAATATTATAAAATGTATGTATGAAGTTAATAATAATATAATATAAAATATAATAAAAAATAAAAATGTATAATGAAATAAAATAATATTATAATATACAATTAATTATAAACTTATATATGTATATATATTTATATAATATAGCCTATATTAAACTAAAGAATGTTTTGTTAGTTTTCCGTACATTAGGTCTACTTATTTGTATTTTTTGCATTATTTCGACAGTTTTCTTTACCGTCATCTCCAGACAACATGAATATATATTTTTAATATAGGCCTAAATATTAAATGTTAAATATAAATATTAGCACCATTATTGACGTTAGTTGACGATATAAAGATAACGATGTGTTTGCACGTAACTTGTGAGACATACTTCCAGGGCTGAATTGAACGCCAGTCGTCCGGCATTCACGTGTCGGTTAGTTTTTACCGTTCGTCGGTAACAGTGAAGCTGAGTGCTGTAATTCCATTGTCCAGTTTTCAAAAAATTATCTCGTGTTTTGTACTCGTTCGTTTATTAGTTAGTTTTATGTATATTTGAATAAGTTTCTATACTTATGTAGGCTATATTTTATGTATAAGTTTGTTTGTATAGTAAGTTTGCCCAATTGTTTATATAACATTGCCATTGTTTTGTAAGCACATGACCGTATGTGTATTATTCATATCATATTATAAATATCCTGAAATTCATATCCTGTATTTTATGGCATGCATCAAAAATTGCATTGATGTGCATGTCTGTATGATTGATTTTATAAACGCAGTTAAGTGTTCAAAGTATGTTTTTTCTATTTGTCTTTCGCGTGATCTATATAAAATTTATTGAAATCTTCCAAATCTTTACATTCGATTCTGTTAATAACGATGTTTAGTATGCCATCGACTTGCGAATTAATTTCTTATATTATTGTTGTTTATTTTTAAGCTACGTTAATATCAGTATATTTGTATAATTTTAGAAGATTCCATATATTTTTCTTGTTTATAAACGAAATGTTGCACATTTTGGGGGGTTTTTAGTACCTTTGTTATTACCGTCTAAAATGACTAAAATAACTAAAATTTTAAGTGCTTAGATATGCTATTTTTGTACAATTCAATTTAATTTTCAATTTTGTTTACTATTTATTTGTGGATCCAATTTTTTATAGTATTTTTACACTTCTTTCCTCACTAGTTGCTTTGTTTTTAGACATACATACCAGAGCTTGTTAATAAGTGATTGGAAAGCTGCTAAATGTATTATGGCGATTCATTAATTTAGTCTTTTTTAGCGGTATTTTTGTTGGGTTCTTAGATTGTAGAAGCGGATTTGAGTATAATCACGCTACAGCTAGTGGGTTTCCTTCATTTGCCATATTTTAATTGCTTAGTCTATAGTTTATGAGTAGGCCTGTAGTTAAAACTAAGTAATTGAATTTGTTAGTTTTTCCACTTTGTGTAATAATTTTAAATGTTCATTGCTTAGTTAATTTCCATGCTTATTTTTATTGTTGTCTTGATTATTCATCTCTTCTTTCACAGCACTAACACTTAACTAAAAATGAACTTCTTCATGTGAAAACTTACTGATTTTATTGGACGCGTTTCGGCTTACGTATCCGCCTTCTTCAGCTTTGATACAGACTGCCAGCATTTTGTAACGGTTGTGTGGAAGGTGTAGTGGGGGTGGTGTGTGGAGGAAGGGGATTGGCGCGGGGATTCAACTTACTGTTTGTTTTCTGTATAATTGTGTCAAAAAGTGTACGTGATTTATATTGTAATTGATCGTTGAGTATGTTGTTTGGTTGTGTTGTGTGGTGTTTATATATTTCGTATTGTTCAGTTGTGTTGAGTTTTCAACCTTTGGGTATGTAATGTAAAATTTCAAGTTTAGTGTCTATGTTGGTGTAACTGTGGTTTTCTGTGTGTATGTGTGTGGCAAATGCGGAGTGTATATTGTTGTTGTTTAAAGCTTTTAAGTGTTCAGAATAACGGGATGAAAAAGATCTTCCCGTCTGGCCTATGTAGAAACTATTGCAGTCATTACAATTTAATTTGTAAACACCTGTTTTGTTATATTTGTCTATGTCTGTGTTTGTATTACTGATGTGTTTTTTGATGATATTGGTTGTTCTGTATGCTATTTTGTATTTGTGTTTTTTGAATGTGTTGGCGATTTTGTGTGTGTATGAGTTGTGGTATGTGAGTGTGATGTATTTATTGTGTTGTGTGTTGATGGTATTTTGTGTTTTGTTGTTTTTGTTTTTGATGCGTTTGTGTAGTATGTTTATTAAATTGGGGTTATAACCGTTTTTGATTGCTATGTATTTTATTGTGTTGAGTTCGTCGGTGTAATCTTGTTTATTTAAGGGTATTTT
Organism: Magicicada septendecula; assembly: GCA_034769895.1. Lineage (NCBI taxonomy): Eukaryota > Metazoa > Arthropoda > Insecta > Hemiptera > Cicadidae > Magicicada > Magicicada septendecula. Next base: position 427,074,999 of record CM068367.1, on the reverse strand, counting down.
AGTTAGTCTATGGAGCATATGGTTGAAGGCGTATATTTTATGTTGTGTTGGGTGGTTTGATGTGTTGTGTATAACCATGTCGGTTGTGGTTGGTTTCCTGTATATTTTGTACGTGTGTGTATTTTTAGTTTTGTTAATTGTTAGGTCTAGAAAATTTATACTATTGTTTTGTTCAGTTTTCAGTGTAAATTTTAATTTGTGGTGTATAGTGTTTATGTATTTGTGGAAGTTTTCAACTTGTCTTGTGTTGCCTTTGAATAAAAGTAATATATCATCTACATACCTGTGCCAGTATATAATTTTGTTAGTGTATTTGTTGTTGTTTATTATGTGGTTCTGTTCAATGTTGTGTATATATATTTCTGCTAGTATTCCTGATATGGGGGATCCCATCGGGAGTCCTTCTGTTTGTGTGTATATCTTGTTATTGTATGTAAAGTAATTTTGTTCAGTTATTATTTTGGTAAGTGTGATGATTTCTTGTATGTGTGTTGTTTTGTCTGAGTAGTTGTTCTAGTGTTTGTATGGTTTCTTTGATGGGGACATTAGTGTATAAATTGGTTATATCAAAAGATGCCAGAGTTGAGTTATGTGGGATGTGTATGTGTTCAGTTTTCCTGACTAGGTCAATGTTGTTTTTGATAGTGTGTTGTTACTGAGTTTAATGTTTTCTCTGATTATTTTGTCTAGTTGTTTTGCGATTTTGTGGGAGGGGGCCTGTGTGTTGTTTATTAATGGTCTGATTGGAATGTTAGGTTTATGTATTTTTGGTAATGCATTTAGTTTAGGGGGGTTAGGTTTTATTTGTTTAAGGTATTTGGCGTTTTCTGGTTTGATTATATGTTTTGTGTTGTTTATAAATTTGTTGATCTGTTTATGAAATTTTAGTGTGGGGTCTTTATTTATTTCCGTTATATTATTTTCGTTGAAGAAACTTTCGATTTTAGTGTTTAATTGGTGTTTGTCCATTATGACGCTAATGTTACCTTTGTCGGCTTTTAGGATTGTTGTGTTGTGTTCAAGTAACTTGTGTTTTACATTATTAAGTGTTTTTATTTCATTGTTGTGTATTTTTGGTTTTGTATGTGTGTTTTGAAGTTTTCGTTTTATGTCGTGACGTATCGGGTCTTGGTCGTTAAGGTGCGTGTTTTGTAAGCCGTTTCTGCGTCTATGATGATGTCGCGTATGTGTTTATTGTGATTTTTTATGTTAGTTGTATTGGTATTCAAATTATGTTTCAGTCCTTTGTTTAATAAATCCATTTCATCTTTTGTGAAATTAATGTGTGTTGTATTAACTACGCGTGTGTGGAATTTGTGTGCCGGTTCAGGGATTGATTCAATTGTGCGTGTTGTGAGGTTAGTTATTTTTTTGTTGTGTCGATGTTGTATTGTCAATTTGAGTTTTTCTATGTTGTCTTGTGTGTGTTGTATTACATTTTCAAGTTCTGTGTGGTGTAATATTTGTGTGAGTTTCATGTGTAAGTTATATGCCTGTCTATTGAGTGTGTCTTTTTTATGGTATAAATAATTGATTATGTTGTTTAGGTTTATTTGTTCTAATTTCCGTTTGGTTTGAAGTGCTGTATGTGTGTTTTGTTTTATTGTAACTTGTGCGTGTGTTGGTATGATGTTGTGTTTTCGACAAGTTTTATTGAATGCTATGTGTAAGGAAGTTTTTGTTACTTGTTGCTTGGCGTTTCTGTACTTATTGATGAAATACGCTTTATCTGCGGTATTATAGTTGTCTTGATTATTCATCTCTTCTTTCACAGCACTAACACTTAACTAAAAATGAACTTTTTCATGTGAAAACTTACTGATTTTATTGGACGCGTTTCGGCTTACGTATCCGCCTTCTTCAGCTTTGATACAGACTGCCAGCATTTTGTAACGGTTGTGTGGAAGGTGTAGTGGGGGTGGTGTGTGGAGGAAGGGGATTGGCGCGGGGATTCAACTTACTGTTTGTTTTCTGTATAATTGTGTCAAAAAGTGTATGTGATTAGTAATTATATGAAAGATTAAAACTTTCATAAATGCAAATAATGAGATTTTTTCAGACGTGAACGTGGGACTTTTTGATATTATTAAAGTTAAACGCTGAGGAACTATAATGTTGATTATGTTAATAATATATTTTGTTAAATAATAAACCTTGAATTTAAAGAAGCAACCAAATTCAGACTTGTACTTTTTCTAGACCTACCAAATAATCCTGCAAAGTAGGACGTCCAGCCATCAACGTGTTGACCTCCCAATCCACACTAGTGACTAATGACTCAGATGTTTGTCGTCATATGGATTCTAACACTCATGACACAATAAAATACCCCCCCCTCGAAATAATATATATATGAGATATGTTGATGATATTTTACATAATTCAAACAATTAAAATAACACTAAACTAAAAATGAAGTTTTTCATGTGAAAACTTACTGATTTTATTGGACGCGTTTCGGCTTACGTGCCTTCTTCAGCTTTGATACAGACTGCCAGCATTTTGTAACGGTTGTGTGGAAGGTGTAGTGGTGGTGGTGTGTGGAGGAAGGGGATTGGCGCGGGGATTCAACTTACTGTTTGTTTTCTGTATAATTGTGTCAAAAAGTGTATGTGATTTATATTGTAATTGATCGTTGAGTATGTTGTTTGGTTGTGTTGTGTGGTGTTTATATATTTCGTATTGTTCAGTTGTGTTGAGTTTTCTATGGGAAGATTCCCGAAAAAAATGGAAGAAGAGAAGGCGTGGAGGTGATAAAATCATTACACGCTTATATGTAGTATCACCAAAAGACATCGAACTTTTCCATTTACGATTGCTTTTATTACATGTCTGTGGTCCAAAATCATTTGAGGATATTAGAACATACAATGGAATTATACACACTTCTTTTGTTGAAGCGTGCCATGCTCGCGGCATTGCTTCAAATGATAATGAATGGCGCGAATGTTTAAATGAAGCAAAAGAATTACATTCACCAAAACAAATGCGAAATTTATTTGGTTACATTTGTGCATTAAATGTGCCAGCCAATGCATTGGCGTTATGGAATGAATTTTAAGTATATCTTAGTGAAGATTTTTTGAGAGATTACAACGAAGAAGTATCCTTTAATACAGCTCTATTAGAAATTGAAGATATTTTGAATGTTCATAATTTGTCATGTCAAGAACTTGGTTTACCAGTTCCCACGTATTCGCAGAGAATAGACGAAGCAAATGCTATTGATTCAATAGAACAAGAGTTTCTGTTTTCTGAGCATTATGAAACTGCAAATATTGAACAGCGTAATCTATTTGATCGTGTGATTCGTGAAGTTTTGCATCATGATACTGGATATAATGTTTTTTGTTTAACCGCTCATGCAGGTTGTGGAAAAACATTTACACAAACAGCAATCATTCACAAATTAAATTCGCTTAATCTTAGTTGCATTGCAACAGCGTTCAGTGGCATAGCTTCAACTCTGTTACTTGGAGGTAGAACTTTACACAATGTGTTTAAATTGCCTATACCCATTTTGGAAAATTCTGTAGCGAATATTACCGCAAATAGTAGCTATGGACGTTACATAAATTCATTATCATTGATAATTATTGATGAAATTTCAATGTGCCCACTGCAAGTGTTGAAAATCATAGATAGATTATTCCAGGATCTATGCGATGAAAATGATAAACATAAACCATTTGGAGGGAAAACGATACTTCTGTGCGGTGATTTTCGGTAAATCTTACCAGTTATCCCACATGGATCACGTGCAACTTTAATTGAAAATTGTGTCACGAGTTGGCATAAATTTGTTTATTTTCATAAAGCAACGTTTACTCAAATATGAGAGCCTTACCAAGTGAAATAGAATTTGTCGAATTCTTGAAAAAAATTGGTAATGATGAAGCCCCACAATTCCCTCAGTTTGGTGAAAATATTATTGAAATACCTCAGCAATTAATAGGAGATGAAAATAATATTATTAATGAGGTGTATGGAAATATTTCCGAAAACATACTCTCAGATAACATATTGAAGTTAGTTATTTTAGCACCTAAAAATGATGATTGTACTTTTATTAATACTGATATACTTAATCGAATACCAGGTGAACAGAAAACATATCATACCTACGATAAAATAATTTGTGATGATGACAATGAAATCAATAACTATCCAGTAGTGTTTTTGAATTCTTTGACTATTAGTGGTTTGCCACCACATAAGTTAGTATTGAAAGTTAATTGCATCGTTTCACTGATCAGAAACTTAAATACAAAGGAAGCATTAGTCAATGGAACAAGAATGCGCATCAAGTGTATGCATCGTAATGCTATTGATTGCGAAGTTTTAACTGGAACCGCACGCAATAAGAATTTTGATTCCACGTATAAATTTAACATATTCCGGTACTGTTTTACCATTTAACTTTCAAAGAACTCAATTTCCAATTATACCTGCATTTGTGATGACAATAAATAAGTCTCAAGGACAAACATTCGAAAAAATTTGAATTTTATTGAGGCAGCCAGTTTTTACACATGGTCAATTGTACGTCGCAGCAAGTAGAGTTCGATCATTCGATGGTTCGAGATTTTATATTTCCGAATATAATGGCCAAGGGCATTTAGCAAATGATAAAAGAGTTTTTACAAAAAACATCGTTTACACAGAAGTTCTGAATCATTAAATTCACTTTCAAACTATTTTAAGTTCAATGGACAACATTTATTTTTTTAACCGCCCGGTTTTTTTGATTTAATGAAAAATATATGAAAAAATACGACGCACGTATTTTTTATTTCATTTTTTATTTTGTATTAATTTTTTATTTAAATTTTATATAATTCGAAAAAGATAGGCAAAATAACTGTGTAGCCTTGGCGAAACCTGGTCAGTATGGCAATAAAAAAACCCCAAGGAAATGTCAAAAAACGCGTTATTGCTTTTTAAATATGGCTTAGCCAAGCTAAACCTCATTTTTCCTATCTTTCATATTTTTCAAATAACTCAAAAATTTATGCATAGAAAAAAAATTAAAAAATTATATAAGCTTTGTAGCAGATAATCTTCAAACTGTTTTCGAATTTTGTACTTACCAAAAATGAAATGTAATCCACTGGAATTGAAAACAATGTATCTTATACTTCTATGAATGTCAAGTCTCATTTTTATTAGCGTTTATTTGATTCAATAATAACATGACAAAATTAAAACTGACAATGAATAATATCAAAAAATAAATGCGAATACCAGCTGTAATTGTGTTTTTTTTTTCAACTGTTACTAACATTAAATTTTAAATTTCATAGGTATTGCAGGGAATTAAGGCAAACAACACACGCTAATGACGTATTTGTACACGCTCGCAGCTGACGTAATAGAACAAAATTCAAAAAAATTATATGCGATGATTATAGAGGTATACTCTTTGACAAAAGAACCTCAATAACGTTCAAACTTAAAAATTTAATGAATTACGGTCGAATTTCGACCACTGGGCGACCACTAGTAGTGAATTATTATGTGCCAACGTTTGCAATTAGTAAAGTGCGTTATTTGTCGTGACGCTGTTAAATAAGCGGTATTTATCGTTTGCTAAGTTAGCGTGTGTTTGACAAACGCAAACTAGAGGAAGTGTAGTATACGACACTTTATTCTAATCTTTGTTTCTTTAAACTGTAATAAAGTTATAGTTAGCGACTTTTCTGTGTTCCACTATTCTGTTTCCACGGCTAGAATACGACGATCCGTGAGACCGTGGTAACAATACAACTGTCCCTTGTGTGATATGAGTACATTATCTGACATAAATAAATAAGATGATAATTATCTGATTAATAAATGTAGCATGATGCAATGTAAAAATCCTTCTTTATATGAAATATAAAATATATTATTATCGACAAATTCTATTTCACTTGGTAAGGCTCTCATATTTGAGTAAACGTTGCTTTATGAAAATAAACAAATTTATGCCAACTCGTGACACAATTTTCAATTAAAGTTGCACGTGATCCATGTGGGATAACTGGTAAGATTTACCGAAAATCACCGCACAGAAGTATCGTTTTCCCTCCAAATGGTTTATGTTTATCATTTTCATCGCATAGATCCTGGAATAATCTATCTATGATTTTCAACACTTGCAGTGGGCACATTGAAATTTCATTAATAATTATCAATGATAATGAATTTATGTAACGTCCATAGCTACTATTTGCGGTAATATTCGCTACAGAATTTTCCAAAATGGGTATAGGCAATTTAAACACATTGTGTAAAGTTCTACCTCCAAGTAACAGAGTTGAAGCTATGCCACTGAACGCTGTTGCTATGCAACTAAGATTAAGCGAATTTAATTTGTGAATGATTGCTGTTTGTGTAAATGTTTTTCCACAACCTGCATGAGCGGTTAAACAAAAAACATTATATCCAGTATCATGATGCAAAACTTCACGAATCACACGATCAAATAGATTACGCTGTTCAATATTTGCAGTTTCATAATGCTCAGAAAACAGAAACTCTTGTTCTATTGAATCAATAGCATTTGCTTCGTCTATTCTCTGCGAATACGTGGGAACTGGTAAACCAAGTTCTTGACATGACAAATTATGAACATTCAAAATATCTTCAATTTCTAATAGAGCTGTATTAAAGGATACTTCTTCGTTGTAATCTCTCAAAAAATCTTCACTAAGATATACTTAAAATTCATTCCATAACGCCAATGCATTGGCTGGCACATTTAATGCACAAATGTAACCAAATAAATTTCGCATTTGTTTTGGTGAATGTAATTCTTTTGCTTCATTTAAACATTCGCGCCATTCATTATCATTTGAAGCAATGCCGCGAGCATGGCACGCTTCAACAAAAGAAGTGTGTATAATTCCATTGTATGTTCTAACATCCTCAAATGATTTTGGACCACAGACATGTAATAAAAGCAATCGTAAATGGAAAAGTTCGATGTCTTTTGGTGATACTACATATATGCGTGTAATGATTTTATCACCTCCACGCCTTCTCTTCTTCCATTTTTTTCGGGAATCTTCCCACACATAATGCAAAGGAATTTCAATATACTGTACTTATATTCATGCGCTGATGGATCTGATCGATTCAATTCAAAAAATGCTAATAATTTTGTTTGTCTTGCATTTTCAATTGCTTGACGTTCTTGCCCTTCTCGAAAGTAAACATTCTGTCTACGCGGTAAATGAATGTCAAGTCTAACGATGACATGTGATTGAAAATGCATTGGTAATTCATAGATGCGCCATACAGCTTCAGTTGATCCGACATAACGGCCATTTAAAAAATTTTTAACTTCATCAGTTTGTATTTCTTGACCTGGTTCATTTCTCTCTGAACCTAATTCAACAGATGCACTGTCATAGCCTTTATACACGTATTTATAAATGTATTTAACACTTTTAACTGTAGTGCATACTTCAACATTTATATGGCAATTAAATTTGGCAAGTAAATACGGATTGTATGGTACAACATAACGATTGTCGAGGCAACTACCGCGAAAAATAATGTAGTTGGTACATTATGAGAAATACTGATATGCCACCCAGTTGGTACATTATGAGAAATATTGATATGCCACCCAGTATCACCATTTGGAAAAAGTAATGGATACGCTAAAGGGTCCAATGATGAATCCAAAACAGAGATATTTTTAATGGTACCATTAACTTTTGAAAATGAAACCATATTTCGTTCAAAGGGTGGCTCACCATCAACTGTACTAAATATTACTGCTACATCAGTTTGAACTGCATCATTATAACAGCGTAGATCTAAATCACGATTTACTTTAATGAGCATACAAATTTCTTTATTTTGATTTTTATCTCTCTGACAATGATCTTTCATTGCAATGAATGACCGAACGAAAGGATTAATGCGTTCCAATTCAAGAGAGATTTCGCGCATTATATTGTTATTGCATGTTTGATTATAGTGTTCACGTAAACTATAATTGACAGCAGTGTCAACATCATAAAAATATAATTGCGCATAACATGGTGAGCGACCATATCCAGCAGTCATTGGACCTGATCTGTGATAAAAAACATCGTGTATTTTAAAATGATACACTCCACGCGTAACTGTATCCGAAATTTTAGCTTCTGAGCTAACCATAGCAAATGATGAATTGTATTTACGAATGTTTTCAAAATAATTTTTTGACTTTCTTTTTATTGAAGGTTCATTTGAAGTAAGTCCATCATACAATGATTTAAAGTATTCATTTTGACTTAAGGCCGGTAATATCGCTTTACCCTTATGACAACATGAAGTGAATGCAGTCCTTTCACCTAAAGTGACCTCAGATTCGAAATGTTTTGCATTGCAAAACCTGCATTGTAAATGCACTAATCCACAATCAAAAGTATTAAAATTTCTTTGAATGACATTCAGTGCGCATTTAAATGTATCCCTCAAAATAATTTCATCATTTTGTATACTATTTACACTATTTAAATTTGCATTTGGTCTATTATCATTTTGACTTTCACGCAAATATATATTCCTTCTTCTTTGTCTCTCACTCCGACCCGTCAATGTTCTATGTCGAGGCATAATGGAAGTAGGTGCGAATATCTGAATGTAAAAAAAAAAAAACATGTAATGAAATTACTGAAACTAAGATTAGACAGGGTTTAATTTAAAAATAATAAAATGTACTCATTTTTTTGAAACCACCAATAATAATTAGGCGAGAGTAAGTCAATTCAAATTGCTGCTACAACATTTTCCTTTTGCAACAGGTGTATATTAAGGGAGCTGTATTTCACTTTCAACTGCACATTAATATATGAAACACAGATATCTAATATACAAAATATAAAATAAACGCTTTTTTGCCTTGACATACACTCCACAGACTCTTGAAAAAGGAACATTTGAAATCACACAAAATTCACAGCTCATTCAGTCAATCTGTCAGTATTAAGCAAGCTGTATTTCACTTTCAACTGCACATTAATATATAAAACACAGATATCTAATATACAAAATATAAAATAAACGCTTTTTTGCCTTGACAGACACTCCACAGACTATTGTTGCCTGGGAACAAAATTATTTTATTTTTAACAATTACCATTGTTTGAAAAAGTTTAAATGAATTTTCAAGTGCAAATGAATGTTTTATTTTATTTAATTTAATGTATTTGTAACACATATTAAATATAAATTTTAGCTTTCTGCACTCCTTCTCCGTATAAACTTTAACTATGCCAAATCTCACACTCCTCCATGCGCGCAATATCCTTAAAAAGGTGTACAAAGTTTTCTCTTCACGTATTAATATATAGATGCTTAGATTTAAAATTATTTTTCTACAACATGAGAATACTAGTATACAGTACAAAATACAAAATAAAAAAATGTTTTCCTGGCCAATTCATCGTCAATCAAATAGATTTTTAAAATACAACATTGCGTCTCTTGTGCGTTTAAGCGACTCTCATCTCGAAACATATTTTACGTTCACAGTGTATCTGATTTCTCTTTACAACCAATAAAGTTTAATTACAATTTCTTACTTCCAGTGTGTACTAATAAGGTGAACATTTCTCTATTTCTGACGGTGTAAATTTCTTCAGAGACTGGCCTAATGAAAGAGAGTAGGTGATATTAGTTGGAAAACAAATTCCAGTAATCAGTTAGCACTTCTTGTGTTAAAATCTTTAAAATTCAGCAACATACCTGCGGACGACGGTAGAAGCAGAAGCCGTCTACTTCTACTCAAGACGCCAGGATCTTTTTATTTATTTTTGACATCAATATATTAATGATTTACTTGCAACCAAATAAACCTAACCTAAGATAGGCCCAAATGTGCCGGGGGTCTAACGAAGAATTTACTGATTCTCCTTACTATCGACCTATCCAGCGCCAAACAACCCATTTGTCTGCCGAAACGACTAGAAAAATCAGAACCTAAAGGAAACCACGAGTACACTGTATAGCTAACATACACAGTCGCACACAAATATCAAAACTAACACACACACACACACACACACACACACACACACACACACACACACACACACACACACACACACACACACACACACACACACACACACACACACACACACACACACACACACACACACACACACACACACACACAGTTCAGAGTAGAAAGCAAGCAGGCTATATTATTAATTAGTCAGCTGTTATTAGGGAAAGTATATAGAGAGCAAATAGGAACCTGCGAATTTCAAACTGTCACCGTTCACTAGACGAAGTTAATTCCGTTGTATTGCGACCTCATCCGTTGTCTGATGACTCTAGTGAGCGAGGGAGGCGTGTACGATGCCAACTGAGGAGCAGCGACTCACATCGCCGCCTGGAAGAGGAAGTCAACAACGGATTTGGTCTGTCACTATCTCGTTTGACAAGGTAATGAGGGCAGATAAGATGTAAATCAATTAGTACGTACATCAGGTAGCAGATAAGATTAGGTACGTAACTTAGTTAGCAGATAGTTACTTTAACATATCAATTCATACTCCGTTTTATACTGAACTATTATCTTAAAAAATAAATGTTTTATGAATAACATCTCCCAGCGGATGAACGCCAGCTAACATGCTAACATGAAGCATAATTACTAACACTGATAAGCGCATGTTACAGTGTGTTTATAACTACGTTATGGAGCTCAGCTTAATGCTTAGCCAACATTATTCTAATCGTCTGGGAGCTGTCCGTTTAACTGCATTCCCTTAGGAAAATGTGACGCGTAACTGCACGCTACGGAAAAGCTGAAGTCTCGTGACGCATTAGTATTAATATTAATATGATTTGTATCAATCCATTTATGTTCACTACACTATAAATATCGGTATGGAGAACCATACATGACTTCCATATTCTAAGATTTATTTTTAAAATCATTTTCGAAATGAAATATTACCATAGAAACTACTTCTTTCTACTTACTGCTTCAGCCTTAACCACAGTACTGTGGTCACTAACATATACCACCTCACGTTATCGCACTCGATATTCACTGATGATGGAAGTCGATGGCATTGCCGAAACGTCTGGTTTTGTAGAAAACATTGGACTACGGCCAAATATCCCGAGAAGGAATTTTAACAAAAACTACTTCTTTGTTGCCGATAACGTTGTACACATATATATATATAAAATATGCATAAAATTAATGGCTTGTATAAGTTAATGATTGATCTCCATTAAGTAGTGCTCAAGTTTCCAAAGTTTTAATATTATGATGTCCGTAATTAAAACATCAGAGCAGGTTTAGTGTGAATGAGGGTACACTGTGGACAAAAATTTTCAACATTTCCTATTGAGCGTTGCTTAGAGTAAAGCTGCGAATCTACAGTGTATGTTTCACAGAACAAACACGCGAAAAAGAAGGAGCGCTCCGAAGTCACTCATGGACCCTCAGCATCTTGCAGAGGGTTCATTCCCTAAAGACGAAAAGTCTGTCTATGAATCGTTCCTCTAAACACGTGCAGTTACATTGCCCAGCGATCCACAGGAAGCAAATTGATGTCCATTTTTTCGGCTTGCACGCGTTATGTTGGTGTGGGTTTCGGCACTTTCCATTTAAAAAGCGTGCAAATGTAAGAAAATAAACATGAGTGAGGCCAGAAATAACGTGAATTGTGTGTGTGTGTGTGTCTTACCTGCCTTTTTATTGCTGTAGGCATAATAATAAAATGGAAACGTAAACATTACGTAACTGAGATATGCTTACCTGCCACGAACGATATATTATTTTATACATGGAGGAGTTCAGTGACATACACACGTTGTAACGTTACATAACCCGGTCCCAATAACGTAACTCATGATAATAAAAGTCAGAAATGGGTAAACTAAAGCTCGCTCAAAATTTAATTATATCACTCAACATGATAAACAATTTGAGTGGTATACAGTGCAAAGTGAGTGATAGTGTACCCATTGAGGTGAAAAACAAAAGTGAAAGTAATGTATTACCAAACTGTGCTGTATGTTTTGGATAGGATAAAACTATGGAAGTAGGATGTAATAATACTGATTGATTTTTGTAATTTTATTTATTTATTGTAAGTTATAGAGTATGGACCACAACTTGTTATACATAAGTTAATGTTATATTTTTTAAATATTTGTGTTGTAATATAGAATAACCCAGGGTCAGTTTTAAAAGACATAAAAATTTAATTACCAAAAGATAATAAAAATTAAAATAATCCTATGAAGGAAATGGCAACAGGAAGTAGTGCCGGGTATGAATACTATTCGAGACTAAATAAATAATATATAAATTTATTTAAGGATAATAAAATGATAAAATACTTATATACAATGTCATAAAAAAATTAACCAAGGCTTATTATATAAATTAAATTAGTAAAGAAACCGGAATGGAAAGGAATTATTTTTCCATAAATAAAATATAAATTTATAATAATTACAAACTGCCTGCATAATAAAAATACTATGTGTTACTAAGAGTGATGAAAATAACAAGTATTGTTAAATAATAGATATAAAAATTTTGAACTAAACTGGAGAGTTGAAGAAACGATGCGACAAAAATTATAAAAAATAACCTTTTTTGGGACGTTGGAGGAGTTGAAATTAAGGCAAGATTAACAAATAGAGTGACCACTATCTAATTATACCTGATTAATCCAAATTAAATGGTTGTAAACATTAATAAACAGTGGATGAAAACCTTCTGCGGATACAACATGGTTTGGCCTAGTTCCCGTTGACAATTGGAAAATACTCCAAACGAAAAGGAAATAATAACGCAAGACGGACCTCATCACACAAAAGCGGCTATCCAGTAAGAACCATACGGAGGGAGGTAATATAAACATTTTTTCGTAATAATTCCAGAAGAAAAAACTCGTTTTGAACTGTGAAATAGAACAAAAAATAATCATTTGATCATATGTTTTTTCAAAGTAAACAAATATACACTGCTCTCTTACGGCAATTCCGGGAACTACGTACTACATGAAAAATAAACAAAATTATTTATTAATTTTTCGGTATTTGTAAAGCGTAGTAATTATCCATTTCTGACAATCTCGTAACACAAAGAACTCACCCTGAACCCTGGGGAATTATTAAGAATTATGTAATAATTGATGTTTTTTATTATAGCGTAATATTGGGTAAATAACAACATATATGTTTTGCTCCTTAGACTACTCTATGTTTACTCGGTAAAGTCGAGATGATGTTTTTTTTCAGATAAGATTAATTGTGATACCTATATCTTGGTGGCAGGAGACAAAAGTCAATAATAAATAAAGCAATATTATTGAAAATTAATATTGAATAATAAAGTGTTATAATTTATTGTAGTGGGTAGTTATAGAAAATTTCAGCACAACAAACAGAAGAAATCGTCTCAACTGAGTGGAAATAATGATACTTACTCTCTCTTCTGCATAAGGCTGAACAACTTCCCTCCTTGACCACTAATCACACACTCTCGATTTCTCTTCAGATTGAGTAAAACAAAATAAACAAAATCCTTTATTTTACCTCTTGAAAAACAACGTCAGTTATTATAATTCAGAAGTGACGCATCTTACTTGAGGTATATAATAAAACTCTACTATATCTCACTCACACAGTAGAACGTTACAAAAATGGCGCTCAACGTAAAAGGGCGGTAATTAGAAAAGAATTTTGATATTTAATAAAAAATATATATCAAAAAATCTAATTATCGTTGGCAGTTATGAGAAAACAAGAAATGCCTAATACTCGAGGAAAATCGAAGAAGAGGGCAGAAGAAAAGGAGATTGAAGAAGGTGGACAGGAACAAGAAATAGAATTAGTTACGGACAGTGAAATGGACCAACAGACAGGTGATACAGAAGAAACCGAAATAGTTATGGATACGGAAACGGAAATAGTGGAAGAAGATGCCCAAGGGGATCAACCAGATAAACCCAACCAAAAAGAAGATATAAGTATACAGGAGATGTTAAGAATTATAATGGAAGGGAATAAAAAGATCCAGGAAGATAATAAGCGAACCAATGAGGAAAATAAAGAGAATTTTAGAAAACAGGAGGAAAAATTTGACAAAATAGATGAGAATTTTAAGAAACAGGAAGAGAACTCAAGGAAACAGAATGAAACCTTGAGGGACAGTTTGAAACAAATTGAGAAAATAAACGAAGAGAATTTAAAACAATTTGAGTGTAAAATGGAGAATTTCAATAAGGAGATATGGGAAACTTTCGGAGAGAAGTTTGAAAATGTTAATACGCGTATCCAAAAAGCAGATACATACAAGGAGGAGACAAATAAACAAATGGACAGTAGTCTCAATAATTTGGATGAAACATCAGACAGCACTTCAGAAGGTATTAAAGTAAGTCCGAATACAGAAGAGAGGAGGAAGGAAATAGAAATTACAGAATACCAAGGTGTAATGCCATCTGAAAATAAAAATAGCCACAACAAAAAGGATGTTCAAACCGTGGGAAAGAAGACCAAGAAAATAATAAAAACAAGTAGAAAGAAAATAATAAATACCAAGGAAGAATGGGAGATGATTACAGGTGGATTAATTAATGTATTCAACCTTCCAATTAACGAACCGAGGGAGTTAATTAAGTTTACATCCCAGTTGAATGTGTCAACGATGGAAGTGTATCAGACAATATCAGCCGTATCTTCAAGACGGAAGACAACATGCAAATATTGGGCAAATAATCCAGAGTTAAAAGGGAATGAAATGAGATTAAAAATGAGCAACTATGTTATGTTAGAGGAGGTACGATACTTATTAGTTAAAAAGGAACGAATTATGACGGAAGACCGGTACTTAAGTGAAAGTTTCATAGCAGCAAAGTGGGAGAGCCGGATGGTAAGAAGATTATCAAGGAGAGAATTAATTACGAACACCCCAGCAATCCGAGAACATGGAGTACCTGAAATAATGGACCACGGTTAAACAGACTCCAAACAAACCAGAAAAAAGGGACGGATTTTATGGATACAGGACCAAGCAACCCATTGTAAAATAAAACCCCAAAATTCTAAAAGCATGTAAGGACAACTTACTCAAGTTATTTTGAAACCATATAATTTAGAATGAAGAGACTAAAACCCCAAAATTCAAAAAAGCATGTAAGGACATCTTACTCAAGTTATTTTGAAACCATATAATTTAAAATGAAGAGACTAAAACCCCAAAATTCAAAAAAGTATGTAAGGACAACTTACTCAAGTTATTTCGAACAATATAATTTAAAATGAAGAAACTAAAAACCCCAAAATTCTAAAAGCATGTAAGGACATCTTACTCAAGTTATTTTGAAACCATATAATTTAAAGTGAAGAGAATAAAAAAAAAACCCCAAAATTCTAAAAGCATGTAAGGACAACTTACTCAAGTTATTTCGAACAATATAATTTAGAATGAAGAAACTAAAACCCCAAAATTCTAAAAGCATGTAAGGACATCTTACTCAAGGTATTTCGAACAATATTATTTAGAATGAAGAGACTAAAAACCCCAAAATTCTAAAAGCATGTAAGGACATCTTACTCAAGTTATTTTGAAACCATATAATTTAAAATGAAGAGACTAAAGACAAAACACCAAGAAAATGTAAGAACAGATTATATAATTTAATTATAAATAACTGATTTAAAATGGACTAATAGAAAAAATAATATTTTGATGGTAACAAAAGAAGAATGAATAAATAAACAATTGATGGTAAGGTGCTCAGATAAGAAGAATAAAGAATAATTTAATGACTCCAATGAAACTGAAGGAGGATGATAATTAATACAATAATTAGAATTTCTCGGAATTGAAGATTATATAAGAAGAAATGATACGGAGAAATATGTCACAAGAAGTAAAGTCAAAAGAATTTTAACATAAGGCCTATCAATAATGTTATATGCTATTAGTTAATGGAAAAGAAGAAGGAATCAAGGAGAAGAAGAAATATATAAATAAATACAAACAGCTACAGTATGAAGAATCCCAAAAGTGTTTGGTACTAGTCGCTAATTGACTACTACTTATAAGTTTTTTATTTTAATGTATTGACCGTAGAAATGTTCCGGCAATAATTTTTATGAGCAGGGATGATGTTCCCCTGGTCTCAGAAGGTGTAAGGATGGACAGCGGTGTATGGACCCAGAGTGGCCACCCGACTGGAACCACCGCACAGGATAGGGAAAAATGTTAGGGAAATTGAATATTTAAGGGATAATAATTATAAAATAGCTGAAAAGAGTGATATTGGATTCCAGAAGTATAGATAAAGAAAATCGAAGGAAGATAGCAGACAGAAGCTTAATTGATAAAGCGAGTATATAAAAGTAAATAGAAATGAGTGTTAAAACAAGTTTAATATGATTAGTGTGACCAGTCCTTATCAAATAAAATGTGGAAGTACCACTACCCAGAAATGAATAATTGATGAATTTGCCTCCAAGAAAGAGAGAGTATAGTAAGAAAACAGCAATTACCACCAGTGTGAATTACCAGGTGTATAATCAGTCGGAAATGAAACACTATTATGAAAACAAAGTCAAGACCATTAGGAGACTTGAACCAATCAACAATTTATTTCTATCAACAAGTTGAACTAAAATAAATTTGTTCTAGTGGGGGGTACACTGTGGACAAAAATTTTCAACATTTCCTATTGAGCGTTGCTTAGAGTAAAGCTACGAATCTACAGTGTATGTTTCACAGAACAAACACGCGAAAAAGAAGGAGCGCTCCGAAGTCACTCATGGACCCTCAGCATCTTGCAGAGGGTTCATTCCCTAAAGACGAAAAGTCTGTCTATGAATCGTTCCTCTAAACACGTGCAGTTACATTGCCCAGCGATCCACAGGAAGCAAATTGATGTCCATTTTTTCGGCTTGCACGCGTTATGTTGGTGTGGGTTTCGGCACTTTCCATTTAAAAAGCGTGCAAATGTAAGAAAATAAACATGAGTGAGGCCAGAAATAACGTGAATTGTGTGTGTGTGTGTGTCTTACCTGCCTTTTTATTGCTGTAGGCATAATAATAAAATGGAAACGTAAACATTACGTAACTGAGATATGCTTACCTGCCACGAACGATATATTATTTTATACATGGAGGAGTTCAGTGACATACACACGTTGTAACGTTACATAACCCGGTCCCAATAACGTAACTCATGATAATAAAAGTCAGAAATGGGTAAACTAAAGCTCGCTTAAAATTTAATTATATCACTCAACATGATAAACAATTTGAGTGGTATACAGTGCAAAGTGAGTGATAG
The DNA here is from genome assembly GCA_034769895.1 of Magicicada septendecula. Lineage (NCBI taxonomy): Eukaryota > Metazoa > Arthropoda > Insecta > Hemiptera > Cicadidae > Magicicada > Magicicada septendecula. The sequence continues at coordinate 427,057,687 of CM068367.1, read as the reverse complement.
TGTACCCATTGAGGTGAAAAACAAAGGTGAAAGTAATGTATTACCAAACTGTGCTGTATGTTTTGGATAGGATAAAACTATGGAAGTAGGATGTAATAATACTGATTGATTTTTGTAATTTTATTTATTTATTGTAAGTTATAGAGTATGGACCACAACTTGTTATACATAAGTTAATGTTATATTTTTTTAAATATTTGTGTTGTAATATAGAATAACCCAGGGTCAGTTTTAAAAGACATAAAAATTTAATTACCAAAAGATAATAAAAATTAAAATAATCCTATGAAGGAAATGGCAACAGGAAGTAGTGCCGGGTATGAATACTATTCGAGACTAAATAAATAATATATAAATTTATTTAAGGATAATAAAATGATAAAATACTTATATACAATGTCATAAAAAAATTAACCAAGGCTTATTATGTAAATTAAATTAGTAAAGAAACCGGAATGGAAAGGAATTATTTTTCCATAAATAAAATATAAATTTATAATAATTACAAACTGCCTGCATAATAAAAATACTATGTGTTACTAAGAGTGATGAAAATAACAAGTATTGTTAAATAATAGATATACAAATTTTGAACTAAACTGGAGAGTTGAAGAAACGATGCGACAAAAATTATAAAAAATAACCTTTTTTGGGACGTTGGAGGAGTTGAAATTAACGTAAGATTAGCAAACAGAGTGACCACTATCTAATTATACCTGATTAATCCAAATTAAATGGTTGTAAACATTAATAAACAGTGGATGAAAACCTTCTGCGGATACAACATGGTTTGGCCTAGTTCCCGTTGACAATTGGAAAATACACCAAACGAAAAGGAAATAATAACGCAAGACGGACCTCATCACACAAAAGCGGCTATCCAGTAAGAACCATACGGAGCGAGGTAATATAAACATTTTTTCGTAATAATTCCAGAAGAAAAAACTCGTTTTGAACTGTGAAATAGAACAAAAAATAATCATTTGATCATATGTTTTTTCAAAGTAAACAAATATACACTGCTCTCTTACGGCAATTCCGGGAACTACGTACTACATGAAAAATAAACAAAATTATTTATTAATTTTTCGGTATTTGTAAAGCGTAGTAATTATCCATTTCTGACAATCTCGTAACACAAAGAACTCACCCTGAACCCTGGGGAATTATTAAGAATTATGTAATAATTGATGTTTTTTATTATAGCGTAATATTGGGTAAATAACAACATATATGTTTTGCTCCTTAGACTACTCTATGTTTACTCGGTAAAGTCGAGATGATGTTTTTTTTCAGATAAGATTAATTGTGATACCTATATCTTGGTGGCAGGAGACAAAAGTCAATAATAAATAAAGCAATATTATTGAAAATTAATATTGAATAATAAAGTGTTATAATTTATTGTAGTGGGTAGTTATAGAAAATTTCAGCACAACAAACAGAAGAAATCGTCTCAACTGAGTGGAAATAATGATACTTACTCTCTCTTCTGCATAAGGCTGAACAACTTCCCTCCTTGACCACTAATCACACACTCTCGATTTCTCTTCAGATTGAGTAAAACAAAATAAACAAAATCCTTTATTTTACCTCTTGAAAAACAACGTCAGTTATTATAATTCAGAAGTGACGCATCTTACTTGAGGTATATAATAAAACTCTACTATATCTCACTCACACAGTAGAACGTTACAAAAATGGCGCTCAACGTAAAAGGGCGGTAATTAGAAAAGAATTTTGATATTTAATAAAAAATATATATCAAAAAATCTAATTATCGTTGGCAGTTATGAGAAAACAAGAAATGCCTAATACTCGAGGAAAATCGAAGAAGAGGGCAGAAGAAAAGGAGATTGAAGAAGGTGGACAGGAACAAGAAATAGAATTAGTTACGGACAGTGAAATGGACCAACAGACAGGTGATACAGAAGAAACCGAAATAGTTATGGATACGGAAACGGAAATAGTGGAAGAAGATGCCCAAGGGGATCAACCAGATAAACCCAACCAAAAAGAAGATATAAGTATACAGGAGATGTTAAGAATTATAATGGAAGGGAATAAAAAGATCCAGGAAGATAATAAGCGAACCAATGAGGAAAATAAAGAGAATTTTAGAAAACAGGAGGAAAAATTTGACAAAATAGATGAGAATTTTAAGAAACAGGAAGAGAACTCAAGGAAACAGAATGAAACCTTGAGGGACAGTTTGAAACAAATTGAGAAAATAAACGAAGAGAATTTAAAACAATTTGAGTGTAAAATGGAGAATTTCAATAAGGAGATATGGGAAACTTTCGGAGAGAAGTTTGAAAATGTTAATACGCGTATCCAAAAAGCAGATACATACAAGGAGGAGACAAATAAACAAATGGACAGTAGTCTCAATAATTTGGATGAAACATCAGACAGCACTTCAGAAGGTATTAAAGTAATTCCGAATACAGAAGAGAGGAGGAAGGAAATAGAAATTACAGAATACCAAGGTGTAATGCCATCTGAAAATAAAAATAGCCACAACAAAAATGATGTTCAAACCGTGGGAAAGAAGACCAAGAAAATAATAAAAACAAGTAGAAAGAAAATAATAAATACCAAGGAAGAATGGGAGATGATTACAGGTGGATTAATTAATGTATTCAACCTTCCAATTAACGAACCGAGGGAGTTAATTAAGTTTACATCCCAGTTGAATGTGTCAACGATGGAAGTGTATCAGACAATATCAGCCGTATCTTCAAGACGGAAGACAACATGCAAATATTGGGCAAATAATCCAGAGTTAAAAGGGAATGAAATGAGATTAAAAATGAGCAACTATGTTATGTTAGAGGAGGTACGATACTTATTAGTTAAAAAGGAACGAATTATGACGGAAGACCGGTACTTAAGTGAAAGTTTCATAGCAGCAAAGTGGGAGAGCCGGATGGTAAGAAGATTATCAAGGAGAGAATTAATTACGAACACCCCAGCAATCCGAGAACATGGAGTACCTGAAATAATGGACCACGGTTAAACAGACTCCAAACAAACCAGAAAAAAGGGACGGATTTTATGGATACAGGACCAAGCAACCCATTGTAAAATAAAACCCCAAAATTCTAAAAGCATGTAAGGACAACTTACTCAAGTTATTTTGAAACCATATAATTTAGAATGAAGAGACTAAAACCCCAAAATTCAAAAAAGCATGTAAGGACATCTTACTCAAGTTATTTTGAAACCATATAATTTAAAATGAAGAGACTAAAACCCCAAAATTCAAAAAAGTATGTAAGGACAACTTACTCAAGTTATTTCGAACAATATAATTTAAAATGAAGAAACTAAAAACCCCAAAATTCTAAAAGCATGTAAGGACATCTTACTCAAGTTATTTTGAAACCATATAATTTAAAGTGAAGAGAATAAAAAAAAACCCCAAAATTCTAAAAGCATGTAAGGACAACTTACTCAAGTTATTTCGAACAATATAATTTAGAATGAAGAAACTAAAACCCCAAAATTCTAAAAGCATGTAAGGACATCTTACTCAAGGTATTTCGAACAATATTATTTAGAATGAAGAGACTAAAAACCCCAAAATTCTAAAAGCATGTAAGGACATCTTACTCAAGTTATTTTGAAACCATATAATTTAAAATGAAGAGACTAAAGACAAAACACCAAGAAAATGTAAGAACAGATTATATAATTTAATTATAAATAACTGATTTAAAATGGACTAATAGGAAAAATAATATTTTGATGGTAACAAAAGAAGAATGAATAAATAAACAATTGATGGTAAGGTGCTCAGATAAGAAGAATAAAGAATAATTTAATGACTCCAATGAAACTGAAGGAGGATGATAATTAATACAATAATTAGAATTTCTCGGAATTGAAGATTATATAAGAAGAAATGATACGGAGAAATATGTCACAAGAAGTAAAGTCAAAAGAATTTTAACATAAGGCCTATCAATAATGTTATATGCTATTAGTTAATGGAAAAGAAGAAGGAATCAAGGAGAAGAAGAAATATATAAATAAATACAAACAGCTACAGTATGAAGAATCCCAAAAGTGTTTGGTACTAGTCGCTAATTGACTACTACTTATAAGTTTTTTATTTTAATGTATTGACCGTAGAAATGTTCCGGCAATAATTTTTATGAGCAGGGATGATGTTCCCCTGGTCTCAGAAGGTGTAAGGATGGACAGCGGTGTATGGACCCAGAGTGGCCACCCGACTGGAACCACCGCACAGGATAGGGAAAAATGTTAGGGAAATTGAATATTTAAGGGATAATAATTATAAAATAGCTGAAAAGAGTGATATTGGATTCCAGAAGTATAGATAAAGAAAATCGAAGGAAGATAGCAGACAGAAGCTTAATTGATAAAGCGAGTATATAAAAGTAAATAGAAATGAGTGTTAAAACAAGTTTAATATGATTAGTGTGACCAGTCCTTATCAAATAAAATGTGGAAGTACCACTACCCAGAAATGAATAATTGATGAATTTGCCTCCAAGAAAGAGAGAGTATAGTAAGAAAACAGCAATTACCACCAGTGTGAATTACCAGGTGTATAATCAGTCGGAAATGAAACACTATTATGAAAACAAAGTCAAGACCATTAGGAGACTTGAACCAATCAACAATTTATTTCTATCAACAAGTTGAACTAAAATAAATTTGTTCTAGTGGGGGGGCGTAGAACGTTACATAACCCGGTCCCAATAACGTAACTCATGATAATAAAAGTCAGAAATGGGTAAACTAAAGCTCGCTCAAAATTTAATTATATCACTCAACATGATAAACAATTTGAGTGGTATACAGTGCAAAGTGAGTGATAGTGTACCCATTGAGGTGAAAAACAAAAGTGAAAGTAATGTATTACCAAACTGTGCTGTATGTTTTGGATAGGATAAAACTATGGAAGTAGGATGTAATAATACTGATTGATTTTTGTAATTTTATTTATTTATTGTAAGTTATAGAGTATGGACCACAACTTGTTATACATAAGTTAATGTTATATTTTTTAAAATATTTGTGTTGTAATATAGAATAACCCAGGGTCAGTTTTAAAAGACATAAAAATTTAATTACCAAAAGATAATAAAAATTAAAATAATCCTATGAAGGAAATGGCAACAGGAAGTAGTGCCGGGTATGAATACTATTCGAGACTAAATAAATAATATATAAATTTATTTAAGGATAATAAAATGATAAAATACTTATATACAATGTCATAAAAAAATTAACCAAGGCTTATTATGTAAATTAAATTAGTAAAGAAACCGGAATGGAAAGGAATTATTTTTCCATAAATAAAATATAAATTTATAATAATTACAAACTGCCTGCATAATAAAAATACTATGTGTTACTAAGAGTGATGAAAATAACAAGTATTGTTAAATAATAGATATAAAAATTTTGAACTAAACTGGAGAGTTGAAGAAACGATGCGACAAAAATTATAAAAAATAACCTTTTTTGGGACGTTGGAGGAGTTGAAATTAAGGCAAGATTAACAAATAGAGTGACCACTATCTAATTATACCTGATTAATCCAAATTAAATGGTTGTAAACATTAATAAACAGTGGATGAAAACCTTCTGCGGATACAACATGGTTTGGCCTAGTTCCCGTTGACAATTGGAAAATACACCAAACGAAAAGGAAATAATAACGCAAGACGGACCTCATCACACAAAAGCGGCTATCCAGTAAGAACCATACGGAGCGAGGTAATATAAACATTTATTCGTAATAATTCCAGAAGAAAAAACTCGTTTTGAACTGTGAAATAGAACAAAAAATAATCATTTGATCATATGTTTTTTCAAAGTAAACAAATATACACTGCTCTCTTACGGCAATTCCGGGAACTACGTACTACATGAAAAATAAACAAAATTATTTATTAATTTTTCGGTATTTGTAAAGCGTAGTAATTATCCATTTCTGACAATCTCGTAACACAAAGAACTCACCCTGAACCCTGGGGAATTATTAAGAATTATGTAATAATTGATGTTTTTTATTATAGCGTAATATTGGGTAAATAACAACATATATGTTTTGCTCCTTAGACTACTCTATGTTTACTCGGTAAAGTCGAGATGATGTTTTTTTTCAGATAAGATTAATTGTGATACCTATATCTTGGTGGCAGGAGACAAAAGTCAATAATAAATAAAGCAATATTATTGAAAATTAATATTGAATAATAAAGTGTTATAATTTATTGTAGTGGGTAGTTATAGAAAATTTCAGCACAACAAACAGAAGAAATCGTCTCAACTGAGTGGAAATAATGATACTTACTCTCTCTTCTGCATAAGGCTGAACAACTTCCCTCCTTGACCACTAATCACACACTCTCGATTTCTCTTCAGATTGAGTAAAACAAAATAAACAAAATCCTTTATTTTACCTCTTGAAAAACAACGTCAGTTATTATAATTCAGAAGTGACGCATCTTACTTGAGGTATATAATAAAACTCTACTATATCTCACTCACACAGTAGAACGTTACAACGTACAGAAGTCATCTTCAAAAATACTAGAAGTCGTCCACGCTTTTATGTTGGCAGTGTAACTTACAGGAAGTTTTTTGATGTTTTTAAAACATCTAGGATGCAAACTTTTCCCGATAACTAAAAGTTTCCTTTTTTCGGTTCCCGTCATGTTCGCACAAACAAAAACTGTAACTCTTTGTTTAGAGAGCTTCCCACCAACGCACTTTTCATTTTTAAATTTGAAAGTCTTATCTGGAGTTAATTTATAAAAAATTCCAGCTTCATGTCCATTAAAGATGTCTTCATCTTTATATGATCGTCTAATTTCTGGCCAAGTGTTACGCACCCAATCGCCTGTAACGTTCAGATCTACGCATTTTGCCTCACCACAAATTTTTGCAAAGGAAATCGAGTGTCGGGCCTTAAATCGATCTAGCCATCCGTTGGAGCACGTAAAATGGCTGGCGCCGGCAGTCCTGTTACAGTGCTTATTGCTTGCATACAATGTATGTCTGTAGCCATGGGCTAGCGCGCGCGCGCGCAAATATATACGTTTATATGAAATTTAGAGTAAAATATCTGAGAAATATTTGACGGTATAACAGAGTAGTACAATATTTAGTGACGTTAAAACCGGGAATTTTTATAATGTTAAAGATATCAGTTTGACCGGACTTATGACAAAATAACGCTACACCCGAGTTGACGTAACAGCCGAGGCCGTAATAACCAAGTTTTACTGTATATATAAAGATATTAACTCAAACATAATTTACATTAAAATGAAAAAATTATAATTTTATTGCCTGGCAACAAAATTTTTTATTTTTAACAATTACCATTGTTTCAAAAAGTTTAAATAAAATTTTCAAGTACTTTACTCTTGTTAAAACGTAAAAGGTTGCAGGTAAACTACCCCTTCCCCTTAACCGATCTTCACCAAAATCGAAAGTCCTTGAGACCTCTACAATTCAGGGACGTATGCAAAACTTATTTGATTCTGTTTGAATTTGCGGCAGTTATCGTTTGCCATAGAAAATACGCTTGATAAAAAACGTTGCCGGTAAACTACCCCTTCCCCTCAACCGATCTTCACCAAAAACAATAGGTCTTGAGTACTCTACAAATCAGGGCTGTATGCAGAAAATTATTTGATTCTGTTTGAATTTGCAGCTGTTATCGTTTGCCATAGAAAATACCCTTGTTAAAAAAACGTTGTAGGTAAACTACCCCTTTCCCTTAACCGATCTTCACCAAAAACAATAGGTCTTGAGAACTCTACAATTTAGGGCTGTATGCAAATAATCTTTTGATTCTGTTTGAATTTGCGGTTGTTATCGTTTGCCATAGGAAATACCCTTGTTAAAACATAAAACGTTACAGGTAAACTACCCGTTTCCCTTAACCGATCTTCACCAAAAACAATAGGTCTTGAGTACTCTACAAATCAGGGCTGTATGCGAAACATTATTTGATGCTGGTTGAAATTGCGGCTGTTATCGTTTGCCAAAAAAACAAATTCCCTTGATAAAAAAAAAACCGTTGCAGGTAAACTACCCCTTTCCCTCAACCGATCTTCACCAAAAACAATAGGTCGTGAGTACTCTACAAATCAGGGCTGTATGCAAAACATTATTTGATTCTGTTTGAATTTGCGGCAGTTATCGTTTGCCATAGAAAAAAAATCTACAGACACACAGACAGACACACAGACAGACAGACACACACACAGACACTTTTCGGAAAACGACTTTTTTTCATGTTTTGAGTGTAGTAGAATCAGAATCTGCAATAATCTCGAACACGATTTTTTTTGCCATCACCATACTTCCATTCCTTAAGGAATATGGAAGTAAATATCGGTATGGAGAACCATACATGACTTCCATATTCTAAGATTTATATTTAAAATCATTTTCAGCCAAACAGCCAGGGAAGGAATTTTAACAAAAAAATACTTCTTTCTTGCCAATAACGTAGTACACATATAAAAAATATTATCCCCTCCCCCTTCAACTATAATTTTGATTTATAGAAAATTACCCCCAGCCCGTTCAACTAGCCTCTCCATTTATAGATATTTCATCTACGTTTCTACAGTGGATTATTAAGATCTTATCAGGATACTTTATCAAAATTAAGTACTTTACTCATGTTACAACAAAAAATGTTTCAGGTAAACTGCCCTTTCCCCGTAACCGATCTTCACCAAAATCAACAGACATTGAGTTCTCTATAGCTCAGGCACATATGTAAAAAATTATTTGATTCTGTTTGAATTTACGGCAGTTATGGTTCGTCATATAAAAAATTACCCATGTTAAAACATAAAACATGAGATTTATAAAACATATCTAAGATTTATATTTAAAATCATTTTTGAAATAAAATATTTTCATAGAACCTACTAACGCTGGGGAAATCTGAGGAGCCAATCAGAGTTGGGCCTACCTGTCACTCTGCTGAATTTGGTGGAAAGCCCTGTCACTGTCGTCAAAGTATCAGCCTTGACAGGGTCCTCTTTTTCTGCAAAATGGGAGAGGAGGCTTGAGATGGAGTGAGTGACATGGTCCCCACCTCAATGAAGAACCCATTGTTCTATAAAAATATATTTAAATTTTGAAAACTGAAAATTCTTTTCTTGTTGTAAATATTTATATTTTACAATCAAAATGACTTAATCAAAAAACAAACATTATTTTTTTATAATAAGTACTTACATATGTTTCTTAATATGCTTACTTTTTCTTCAATGTTGATGATCATTTCCAAACATTCTGACAAAATTGTATCTACAGAACAGTTAACATTCCCCAGGTTTCCATTTCTGCTAATTTCTCATTACACCTTCAATTGACGTATTATTAACCATTTCATAAACTATCGTATAATCTTTTCAGATTTTGTGGTACAAAATCTGAAATTTTCAGATTGCCTGGCAACAAAATTATTTTATTTTCAACAATTACCATTGTTTGAAAAAGTTTAAATGAATTTTCAAGTACTTTACTCTTGTTAAAACGTAAAAGGTTGCAGGTAAACTACCCCTTTCCCTTAACTGATCTTCACCAAAATCTAAAGGCCTTGAGTCCTCTACAATTCACTGATGTATGCAAAAAATTATTTGATTCTGTTTGAATTTGCGGCAGTTATCGTTTGCCATAGAAAATACGCTTGATAAAAAACGTTGCAGGTAAACTACCCCTTCCCCTCAACCGATCTTCACCAAAAACAACAGGTCTTGAGTACTCTACAAATCAGGGCTGTATGCAGAAAATTATTTGATTCTGTTTGAATTTGCGGCTGTTATCGTTTGCCATAGAAAATACCCTTGTTAAAAAAACGTTGTAGGTAAACTACCCCTTTCCCTTAACCGATCTTCACCAAAAACAATAGGTCTTGAGAACTCTACAATTCAGGGCTGTATGCGAAACATTATTTGATTCTGTTTGAATTTGCGGCTGTTATCGTTTGCCATAGGAAATACCCTTGTTAAAACATAAAACGTTACTGGTAAACTACCCCTTTTCCTTAACCGATCTTCACCAAAAACAATAGGTCTTGAGAACTCTACAATTCAGGGCTGTATGCGAAACATTATTTGATTCTGTTTGAAATTGCGGCTGTTATCGTTTGCCAAAAAAAAAAAATTTCCCTTGATAAAAAAAACCGTTGCAGGTAAACTACCCCCTTCCCTCAACCGATCTTTACCAAAAACAACAGGTCGCGAGTCCTCTACAAATCAGGGCTGTATGCAAAAAATTATTTGATTCTGTTTAAATTTGCGGCAGTTATTGTTTGCCATAGAAAAAAAATCTACAGACACACAGACAGACACACACACAGACACTTTTCGGAAAACGACTTTTTTTCATGTTTTGAGTGTAGTAGAATCAGAATTTGCAATAATCTCGAACGCGATTTTTTTTGCCATCACCATACTTCCATTCCTTAAGGAATATGGAAGTAAAAATGGCATGTTCTTGTAGCAGTAACGAGCTGTAACTATAGGTTTTATTTAGTGGCTCGGTGATAACAAAATTAAAAGTTACTTTTTGGTAATTATTTTATTCACTGCATATTTCCATATTTCATACTACATACTGCATATAAAGAGCTTCCATTTTTTTTTACTAAATAATTGTTTTGAAAGGGGATTATTCGCTTGCCAGCAACATCTTGTATGTGTAAACAGAAAATTTGTAATAATTGTGTCTGTTTTTTTTCACATTCATATTATAAATATAGCCTATCGTAGTAAGCACTTTTTCAAAAGTATTTTTTTTTAATTTTTGCCTACAATGATAAAAGCTAATATCTGTGGCTTTTCTTTTATCAGCTGACAAAACGTGACAAAACGTAACCAAAACATGAAGAAAATTTATTTTCCGAAAAGTGGCTGTGTGTGTCTGTATGTAGAATTTTTTCTATGGCAAACGATAACTGCTGCAAATTCAAACAGAATCAAGTAATGTTTTGCATATTTGCCCGCGTTTTAGAAGACTTAATGCCTATTGATTTTGGTGAAAATCGGTTGAGGGGAGGGGTAGTTTACCTGCAACGTGTTACGTTTTAACAAGAGTAAAGTACTTAATTTTGATAAAGTATCCTGAAAAGAAGGTTATAAGAATCCACCGTATAACGGTAGATGAAATATGTATAAATGTAAACGGTAGTTGAAAGGGGAGGGGCAATTTTTTCGTAAACTACCTCTTTGATGTCGAATAAAGAACTTCATTTTGCAGGATAAGTTACTTTATCTCGTGTATTCACTATCTATGATAACATTAATTTGTTTTATAGACAGACATATATTACACAGAATTATTTTATGAACATTTTAAAGCATCTTAATAAATGCAATTTTATTCAAATATCGTTGCGAAGAATATTCAATATTAAAACTCACTGGTCGTCGTATGGTACAGTGAAAACAAAATTACAGACACCAATGAAGTCACTAATAACCAGTTTTCATTAATCACAAATTACAATTTGTAAACAACTTGTTCAATAATTCCAGTTAGATTTGTCCACACGCAATAATGTCAAATAATGGAGTTTCACACTAATTATAAAACAATAAAACTTCACACAATACTTCGACAAACACACGATCCGCGCTAAGGAAATCGCTCTCTGTCAACTGAACTGACTAAGCCAGACGCTCTGCTTTTTTGTAGGTAGCGTACGTGTTCTAGAATGAACTTTCCATCCTCAACCTCAATGCAGTGTACCAGCTAATGCGTATTTCGAGTGTTCTACAGAGTACTCTTAGAACGTACTTGAGCGTGGCCTAGACTGAGTTTACACCTGCTCGACTGGGAGAGGGACGGGTGGAGGACGCTCTAGGCTGTTCGATAGGGTTCTCATTACATTAATTATTACGTTAATTTAATTTCTCTTAGTACTAAATCATTTAGAAAAATACATTAAAATTTTCATTGTTATAATTGTTGAAAAAAATTAGTTGTTTCTAAGGATCAGATCAAAATTTAACAAATTATTTAGTTTAATTCAAACCAACAACGATCATAGACGTTTCTCAACAGACGTCTCTGCAAATAAATTAATCTCGTGGCCAATATACCTGTTATGAAATATTGGAGGGAATGGCGTTTTTAGTAATATGTGTGTGTCTCGATTATAACGCGGGCATTACACTCACACACACCCGTTTGGCGGACACATGCTGGCGTACAGATTGCGTGTTGGGGCCAGTGCAAGTGCGCGCCTTGCATTGAATCCAGCAGCGTTGTTTCAGTAATCCTTGTACTTGTCAATTGTCAAGCTGTAAGTTGAAACATTTGAGCACCAATTACATCAAGAGCAGTTAACCAAGTTATCCGAGTATCGTGATCAGTAGTGCCAGCAAGAAAGAAGACTGTGCAGTGTTGTGCCAGTACCATCTACTGGAAAAGTGCAGTGAAGTGCGGTTCAGTGCAGTGTTGTGTTTTCCCAGTGTGCGTAGTGGATCGTGTGTTTCTCCGCAGCTGCCTGGAGCTGTGGTAAGTCAATTTTAAAATTATTTACTATTGCTTGCTGTGGTACTTGGTAGCGCCACTACTCCTCTCCGCTTGAGGCACGTAGGCCTTGCCTCCGCCAATGGCAACACCCGCTTCTTCCGTCGGTCCTTCTAAGGGCCACCAGTCTCCTGTCGGTCCTTCTCAGGACCACTCAGTTCCTCCTCGCGCTCTGGCGCACCCTTTACCTGACGGTCCTTTTGAGGACCGCCCCACCTCTGCTACGCAGCTGACCCCCGAGGAGACGACCATGGATACCTGGGAGTGGCAAGCTGTCAGCCGGAAATGGCGTGGCAGCGGCAGCTCTGCGGGCTCTGGTCGCGCTCATCACCGGGACTCGGTCGCGGAGCAATCCGTAGCTGCTGACGCTACCAACCAGCCTAAGCGCTTGCCGCCGTTGATCTTCACCCGGCCGGCAGACTGGGCGCGGTTCATCAAACGCTTGCACCGGGCTGTTCCCGCCAACACCTTGACGATTGCTTGTCAAGGTGATTCCTATCTTCGTGTTATACCCTCCACCATCGAATGCTTCAGAATTATACAACAATTCTTGTTTATCGATGGTGCCCCTTCCACCCCTTCGCCTCGCCGGAGGAAGAGGAACTAAAATTTGAAATCATTGGCATCCTTGCTGATGTTCCTACTGCCGACATTAATAAAGAGCTCACAGATCTGGGCTACACAATACACAGTATCACTCCGCTCTTTTCCCCCGGCAAGAAGGTCGCCCGCAACGCCTTCCTGGTTAAGTTAAGAAAGGTAGGTCACTTTGAAACTATTTACGAACTTAACTCTCTCTTTCACTTGCGCGTCAGAGTGCAGGCTTTCGAGTCCAAAACCGGCCCTAAGCAGTGTTATAACTGCCAAAGTTACGGGCACAGCTCCTCCTTTTGTCATATGCCTACACGCTGTGTACGCTGCGGCGAGTCCCATCACAAGAACGACTGTCCTCGTGATCGGAATGCGCCTGCGACGTGCGCAAACTGTAATAAGTCCCATCCGGCCAGCTCAAAAACCTGCACACACTATCTAGTAGCCCTGAGGAAACTTTCCAGGTCTACTAAACAGCCGTTACCCGAGCCTACTCGTAGGCCTACCCCTCAAACATCTGCCGCACCTGCGGCCCCTGCCAAAGCTGCGACACCTGCGCCTGCAACCGTCCCAGCCCGCCCGGCGTCCACCGGAGCGCCCAACTACGTGGCAGCTGCCGCGTCCAGACCCACCGACCCGGCCCCGGCCCAGCAGCCTCAGTCTGCTGCGCCGAAGAAGAAGAAACTAAAGAAAATATCGGCTACCGTCCCCAAGCAGCCGCAAGATGATGCTTCCCAGCCACCATCTGCCCCTGTTCCAAAAGAACCTCGGCAGCCAAAAACCAAGGCCCCGGCCTCCGACAACGGAATTATGTTCCGACAACCCCCGCCCACGCCGGTGACGGCTCCGGCGGCGGCCGAGTCCTCGGACTCGACCTTCGCTAACCGCCTTCGTGCCTGGCTTGAAACCGTCATTCCACAGATTCTTGCTGCCAAGGATGTCCAATCTGTGCTTATAACTATCTTGTCCTCCATCGTGACACTTATCCCCACCCATGGCTAAGCCTCTTCGGCTGGTGGCATGGAACGCCGCTGGCGTTCTATCTCGCCGTGCCGAACTGGCCGCCTTTGCCACAGAATATGACTTAGACGTCATACTCTTATCAGAAACCCATCTAAGAAGGCTTTTTACTAATATACATAAACATTCACGTTTGAGATTACGAATATGTAGGCTTAAACAATCGTTTGTCACTGAGGGTGACAGTGCCTGTCCCAAAAAATGTGATGCGTTTAATTCAACGCTAGCAAACATGTTCAGTGCCCCACAATCCAATGTTTTTGCTTTTCTAGAGGTACTGGAAGACATACAAATTACTACGTATGTCGGTATAAACACAAAGACAATAAGAAAAACATTAAATTTGAAGACTGTTAAGAGACAACAATTTTAAAGTAATATTAAATGTGAGTTATAAACGAAAATATCACTAGGTTAGAATTTATAAAAAAGCATCATAGGTAAGCCTTATATATATATATATATATATATATATATATATATTGTAATAAAACATTGAGTCCGCCTCTTTCAAGCCCCGCGATGGAAGCCAAATTTGTAATAATACTATTTATTACAATGTTAAAATAAATATCGATGTATGTTGCTTGTGCTCTCCTGTAAGTCCCACTGGTTGTGCTAGTCGATTTTGTAATAAAACGATATTGCAAAATATAGCTTAATTTATAATGTGTGTAGTAACGTAGCTAATATCTTCTTGTCTTCTAAGCTCTCACTGTTGATCTTCGCTTTTGTAATACAACCATACTATAATTGTAATTGTATAGTGTTCTGGTATAATATTACCCAGGATAATTTTTATGGTGTGTATGTGTAGTAGTGACGTTCCGCTCTGGGAATCGTCGATTTGGTAAAGTTCCTGGTCTTTGTTATTATCAAATAAACTCAGTGTATTTTGCTGTGGTAGCAAATTGAAATAAAATATAAATTTAAAATTTATATTTATAAAAAAAAAATAATTTCGGAAAAAATATTTTCGGTGTATTTATGTGCTTAATATTTAGGAATAAATCGAGGTTGTTGATCGTAATTATAATTATAATAGTATGGTGTTTATTTTGGTAATAAATTTCTGTTCTGGATATTTGTTAAAAAGATAATCCAATTAACTTCAAGTTAGGCGAAAACGGCTCTCTTCTTCTTACTCTTGAAATGTTGTAGTTTCGCATATACTGCCTTTAAAGATTATCTAGTTTTCTTGGTTAATTAATGATTATGTCCTTTTATAAGAGAAATCAACTTCAATTTACCAAAAAACAAACAAAAACGTTTATTAAACACAATAATAAAGTTGGTCGATTAATTAATCGAGATTACAAAGCCGTATCGACTCGCTCAGGGTCGGTCGATATTAGAAGTTTTACAGTTGTATTATAAAAACAGGTTCTTTGAACGGTTATTTATATAAAAAGCCAGAGAAGGTCAGGGACATGAAAGTATAACACTTACAATTCAAAAAATGTCTTAAATTTAAACAATATAATGGTAATTATTAATAATAAAAGTTTATATATAATTTTATTCGAACCAGAAAGCAGTCTAGTCGTGTCTTATTGTGGTGACGATCCTGGATCAAAATGGCCGCCTGACGCATGCGCGTTGATAGCTTCTAATGTAAACAAAGTACTTGTTGAGATAATATGGCCTTTCTTCGGTTAAATGTTCTTCGCAACTGTATATGATCTTCTGGGGTATAGTTTATTGTCACTGGTGTATCATGGAATAGTTCACTTTGTGTAAAAATGTTGTTAAATGGGTATATCTACTGGTGTTTATGCGTGTCAGTTAACCTCGAATTTTCACTTAGTGTTTGGTGCGATTTCAGTGTTATTTCATTTAATTAGTTATATGTGATTTCGTTTATAGGTGTTATGTAGTTCATGGGTCAACTTCACCACTTCACTTTCATTAAAATAGTTAAAAATTTAGTTTTACATAAAATGATTCCGAACTCCGTTATAACGTAACGGCCATTAAAGGTTGGTTCTATCAAATATTCACATGAAGTGCTCTCTTCGAGGTATAATAATGAACTGTCTGTATTTCCTTCGTCTCATGAAAATCTTAGCCTATATAATATATCTCATACATTGTTTCAAATTGCCATAACTTCCGACACACTTTAAAAATGTACATTATGCTCATAAAATAAATTCGTTATTAGTTAACTGTTTGAAATATAAAATACATATTCGTTTTCACTATTCTATTCTACTTATTTTGATAGTAATTAAGTTAGTATTACAAAGTTTTATCTGAAAATTATATTTCTTATAATTTTTGGGAGGTAGGCCTAAAATTATACTTCCTGTTTTCTAAGTAAATAATAGCCATTTTCCCTAATATAATTATTATTCTATTAAATCTGAAATTTGTATAATTATCAATTCTCACTTATTTTATTGCAATTTAGTATTTTAATGATGGTTTTTTAATATAATTCATTTGTATATGACTCCCCCAAGGATAGTGTCAGTTAATCTATTTCAGTTTTAATGGTATTTTATTAGAGAATTAAATAATTGTACTCATATAATGACCATATCTTTAGAAAGCCTTATTTACATAGTATTTAATCTGTTGAGTTTATCTTGCCTAATATTGTCATTTTATCTGGTTTATAAGACTAGGTTTGTTAATTATTCTGCAGTTTAAATTTATTCTTTGGCCTAGATCTGATGTGTGGCTAATTTCCAAATGTTTTATTAATGTAATTATTTTATATCCTTCTCTGACTGGTATAACATAAATTATTGATTATATAATTAACATATAACATCTCTCTATATCAAAACTGGTGTTCTGAATAACATTGCTTAGTATATTACCTAATAACATAAATAAAAAATATTCTATAACATTGGAATGGTATCTAATTTTAGATATGTCATTCCTAAATTAAAATGAACAATAAAATAACAAATTATAACACTAACATTTCTTATAGATAATTCTTACGTATCTAATTACTATCTGTAATAGGAATCTGACATCCTGGTTACATATAATGGTTAACATCTTATACTACTCAACATTAACAATTTGTTTTGTAATTCCCCATTTTACAAGATTTATGCCCCCTCTTTAAGTATAACCCTGGCTATCTAAGTTATATTCCATTCTATGGAATGTTCATACAGCTTTAGTAGCTTTTTATTAGTAACATTACTATTTCATTATCAAAGTAGACACTGTTCATAAAACTTAAAGTTAATTGCTTTGTACTGTAACTCATGCACCTTTTTAAAGTTTATTATTTATAATTTGATCACTTGCACTTGTCTATGGTGAATTATCAATATATTTACTAGTCTTTCTCTAGTTTTTAACATGAAATATTCAACCATGGGGGAACTGTGAAGATTTGTTTATACAAACTAAACAATAACTTTTTGAATGCACTAATATTTAATACTACTAACACTTTTAGTTTTTTGTCAGTTTTACAGTGATTGGTTTTTTAGGATGTTATACTTTCTCTTTGGACATTCATTGATTTTGGGGTTTTTTGGGGGTTCTTTCCCTATGGGGTTTTTGTTTTATATGGGTCGTCTTAATTATTCTTCTTTCTTCTTTGAGTTTGGTTCTTCTTCTTTCTTCCTTCTTCGGTAGATTTAGTTTTGATTAGTCTTCTTTCTTCTTTAGTTTTAATTAGTTTTGTTTCTTCTTTCTTCAGTAGTTTTGGTTTTGAGTTATTCTTCTTTCTTCTGTCTTCAGTAAATTTGGTTTTTTCTTCTTTCTTCAGTGGTTTTGGTTATTCTTCTTTCTTCTCTAGTTTTAATTATTCTTCTTTCTTCTTTCTTCAGTAGTTTTGATTGTTCTTCTTTCTTCCTTCTTCTGTAGTAGTAGTTTTAATTAGTCTTCTTTCTTCCTTGATTTTAATTATTCTTCTTTCTTCTTTCTTCAGTAGTTTTAATTAGTTCTTCTTTCTTCTCTAGTTTTAATTATTCTTCTTTCTTCTGTCTTCTGTAGCTTTGATTGTTCTTCTTTCTTCTGTCTTCAGTTGTAGTAGATTTGGTTGTTCTTCTTTCTTCAGTGGTTTTGGTTATTCTTCTTTCTTCTCTAGTTTTAATTATTCTTCTTTCTTCAGTAGCTTTGATTGTTCTTCTTTCTTCCTTCTTCTGTAGTAGTAGTTTTAATTAGTCTTCTTTCTTCCTTGATTTTAATTATTCTTCTTTCTTCTTTCTTCAGTAGTTTTAGTTAGTTCTTCTTTCTTCTCTATTTTTAATTATTCTTCTTTCTTCTGTCTTCAGTAGCTTTGATTGTTCTTCTTTCTTCTGTCTTCAGTTGTAGTAGATTTGGTTGTTCTTCTTTCTTCAGTGGTTTTGGTTATTCTTCTTTCTTCTCTAGTTTTAATTATTCTTCTTTCTTCAGTAGCTTTGATTGTTCTTCTTTCTTCCTTCTTCTGTAGTAGTAGTTTTAATTAGTCTTCTTTCTTCCTTGATTTTAATTATTCTTCTTTCTTCTTTCTTCAGTAGTTTTAATTAGTTCTTCTTTCTTCTCTAGTTTTAATTATTCTTCTTTCTTCTTTTTTCAGTAGCTTTGATTGTTCTTCTTTCTTCCTTCTTCTGTAGTAGTAGTTTTAATTAGTCTTCTTTCTTCCTTGATTTTAATTATTCTTCTTTCTTCTTTCTTCAGTAGTTTTAATTAGTTCTTCTTTCTTCTCTAGTTTTAATTATTCTTCTTTCTTCTGTCTTCAGTAGCTTTGATTGTTCTTCTTTCTTCTGTCTTCAGTTGTAGTAGATTTGGTTGTTCTTCTTTCTTCAGTGGTTTTGGTTATTCTTCTTTCTTCTCTAGTTTTAATTATTCTTCTTTCTTCAGTAGCTTTGATTGTTCTTCTTTCTTCCTTCTTCTGTAGTAGTAGTTTTAATTAGTCTTCTTTCTTCCTTGATTTTAATTATTCTTCTTTCTTCTTTCTTCAGTAGTTTTAATTAGTTCTTCTTTCTTCTCTAGTTTTAATTATTCTTCTTTCTTCAGTAGCTTTGATTGTTCTTCTTTCTTCCTTCTTCTGTAGTAGTAGTTTTAATTAGTCTTCTTTCTTCCTTGATTTTAATTATTCTTCTTTCTTCTTTCTTCAGTAGTTTTAATTAGTTCTTCTTTCTTCTCTAGTTTTAATTATTCTTCTTTCTTCTTTTTTCAGTAGCTTTGATTGTTCTTCTTTCTTCCTTCTTCTGTAGTAGTAGTTTTAATTAGACTTCTTTCTTCCTTGATTTTAATTATTCTTCTTTGTTCTTTCTTCAGTAGTTTTAATTAGTTCTTCTTTCTTCTCTAGTTTTAGTTATTCTTCTTTCTTCTTTTTTCAGTAGCTTTGATTGTTCTTCTTTCTTCTTTCTTCAGTAGTTTTAATTTTGACTATTCTTCTTTCTTCAGTAATAGTAGTTTTAATTAGTCTTCTTTCTTCTGTCTTCAGTTGCTTTGATTGTTCTTCCTTCTTCTTTCTTCAGTAGCAGTAGTTTTAATTATTCTTCTTTTTCTATCTTCAGTTGTTTTGATTCTTTCTTCTTTCTTCTTTCTTCTGTAGTTTTATTTTGGGTTATTCTTCTTTCTTCTTTGAGTTTGGTTCTTCTTCTTTCTTCCTTCTTCGGTAGATTTAGTTTTAATTAGTTCTTCTTTCTTCTCTAGTTTTAGTTAGTCTTCTTTCTTCTTTGGTTTTAATTATTCTTCTTTCTTCTGTCTTCAGTAGTTTTTCGCTGTGTATGCCTTTGTTTCTTCTCGTCTGGTTTCCTTGTCGGGGTATATTAATTGCCTGCTTCTTTCTTACCTGGGTAATTTTGTTGTTATCATTTTTATTTTCCTGGGTTTTAAATTTGTATTATATTATATTATTTGCAGAATTTTTCTTTATTTAACCTTTCTTGTGAATATATTAGTAAATAGTGCATTTTAATTAATTCTCATCTGGATATTCCATATATTAGAGCTTTATTAATGATCATTGATTAATGCATTTGTGTGGATTATCTGTCACGCTACAGATTGCTCTCTTCCAGAAGTGATTAGTTCAGATCATACTTAGTTTGTCTGAAGTAATTGCTTACGACATTATATTATAAATTATATTTCTTTACTTCCTTCACATTTCTAAAAATTTTTTTTCCTATATTTTTGAGCTTATCTATATTTCATTATTAACTGGATTCTTACTGATAGTAATAGTCATCTGAGGTTCGTTGTTTTTTATTTTTCCATTTTCTTCTTAACTCGTTTCTTTATCCTTGGAATATTTATTCCCTAAAATTCCCTAACACGTTAGCTGGGGCAGTGTCCAGAGGGGCTCTGTAGGCTTCACACTCTGCTGGCCATGCTACGTCATTTATTGATAACAGAGGTAAATCATCTCTGACCAATACATAATAATACCGCTGGACTTATCTCAGACAGTTATTAATAAAAATTATATAAGAATAGTCCACCTTATGACTATAAAAAAAAATTAAATATCTTTGGATATTTCACTTCGTATACGAACAGATCTATTAACATTTCTATCTTAGTTAATTTCTATCTCAGTTATTTTTCTCAATGGTTAGCTCTGCTGGCATTTTATTTCTCCTTGTGGTTGGAAGCTGGTATAATATAATTATCACTCATTATTCAGTGTAAAGTTTTTAATTCTCTGTCATTTTTTGACTGTTATCACAATCTCCTTCTGGTCATTGGTGGCATATATTTTGTATTATATTTTTGTTCCTTTCTTAATTCTTGTGAATCGTTCCACTAGTATTATGTTTTTTCAATTACTCTTTTAATTGTCTTTCTAATAACTGACATTTATTGTATGATCATCTTTTTCGTATGGATTTATTTATATATAGTTTTTCCTTCCTTTTTTCAAAATTTTATTTTGCTCTTGCTTTTTATCCAAATGCACTCTTTACTTATTAATTCCATATGTTTAATATCTCTGTTTATTTGACATAAAATTCTCATTAATTTTACTTCACAATAAGTTTATTCATTTAAATTGTATCAGTGGTTTGTACTGCCATTTCTTTATTCTTGAAAGTTTTTTCAGAATTGGTCCCATATATAAATGTTTGTAATGTGTTATCCAAATTCCTTTTCTTCTTGTTCATTTCTAAAAGTTGTTTTTAAGATAAGGTAGTAAGTTGTTCTTACTTCTTTTTTGAATTTTGGTGGTTTAATTCAAAATTCATTTTCTTTTTGTTCATAAATTGTTTTCTAAATAATAGGTAGTAAGTAGTCATTACTTCATTTTTGAATTTAGATATTTTTAATTCAAAATTCATTTTTTTTTGTCCATAAATTGTTTTTTAAATAATAGGTAGTAAGTAGTCATTACTTCATTTTTGAATTTAGTGATTTAATTCAAAATTCATTTTCTTTTGTCCATAAATTGTTTTTTAAATAATAGGTAGTAAGTAGTCATTACTTCTTTTTTGAATTTAGTGATTTAATTCAAAATTCATTTTTTCTTGTCCATAAATTGTTTTTTAAATAATGGGTAGTAAGTAGTCATTACTTCATTTTTGAATTTAGTGATTTAATTCAAAATTCATTTTTTCTTGTCCATAAATTGTTTTTTAAATAATGGGTAGTAAGTAGTCATTACTTCATTTTTGAATTTAGTGATTTAATTCAAAATTCATTTTCTTTTGTCCATAAATTGTTTTTTAAATAATAGGTAGTAAGTAGTCATTACTTCTTTTTTGAATTTAGTGATTTAATTCTTTCTTCCATACATTCAATTACTCATAATATTTTTTCATGGAAGCCTGGTTATATACTCCCTTTATCCTTTCTGAATCGATTTCTTTGATTTCATAGGTATTATTATTTTTCACATTGGATATTATATATGGTCCGATGTATAATAGCAATAACTTCTTCGTTATTCCTTCCAGTGTGCTGGGTAATTCACGATTTCTTAACAAAATTTTTTCTCCCTTTTCATATATTATTAATTTACCACTAGCCTTTTGATACTTATTTTGCCGTTTCAATTGGTCTTCTGCCACCTTGTTATAGAATTTAGCTTTATCAAATCTGTACACATGGTTACTGGGGAACTCGAGGATATCTGTGATCTCTCGTGGGGGTGGTTTCTCGTACATCGCAGAGTATGGGGTTATCCCTATAGCTGGATGGTATGCTAAGTTGAGGAATTCCTCCGTGGCTTCTAGATAGTCTTGCCACCTTTTTTGTTGATGGTGACAATAAGTCCTGAGGATCCTCCCCACTTCTCGCAACACCCGCTCTGCCGGATTACTGCTCGGATGGTAGACCGAGGTCTTGTATGTACGAATGCCCATTGACAATAAGGTATCCCGCCATTTTCCACCCTTAAACTGGGTTCCATGATCAGTAATGATCGAAGATGGTTTCCCCAGGTGTGGGATATACTGTTCAGTTAGTATCCCCAGAATTTTCCGGGTAGTCGCTCGATTAGTAGTGTATAGCTTAACATACTTGGTGAAGTGGTCCATTATGATGGTTAGGTATCGATATTGGTGTCGACCTCCACTACGGGGAAATGGTCCGCAAATGTCTATGAATACCTTCTCCAATTTTGCTTGGGAAGTGATTGAGATCATCACACCTTCCTTCTTCTCATTATTAGTTTTCACCAGCTGGCAGATTTTACAACTCTTTATATACATTTGGACTTTTCTATTGATGTTTTTTATATAGCAGCTCTCCTCCAGAGCTTTTATTACCTTGAGGGCGCCCATATGCCCGTAACGTATGTGGTAATTTACTATCAATTCCCTTTCGATCTGTGTCGGAACAACTACCTTCCAGATCTCTTCCTTCAAGGAGGTTTTAACGAACAATATTTGTTTATTCATCTGGTAGTATTTAGTAACGGTTTCATCTCCCTCTTCTAGCCGAAGTTTGAGGCTTCTCAATTTTGGGTCCGCTTGTTGGTGGGTGTTCATGTTGGTCAATATTGTTGTTAAATCGGCTCTGGTGCTAAGAAGATGATATATTTTCAGCACGCTTTCTTTCTCCCCTTCGAAAGTTTGTTCTTCCACATTGACCCGGGATAACACATCCGCTACTATATTCTTTTTACCAGGGATGTACTCCCATTGTAGATGGTATTCTTGAAGGGCAAGTATCCACCTCGTTAGTCTGCCATGGTTCAGTTTGCAGCTTTTTAAGAATGAAATAGATTTATGGTCCTTTCGGATAGTAACGGGGTATCCCAAAATGTAAGTGCGGAACTTACCGCAAGCAAATACCACGCTCAGTAACTCTTTTTCCGTCACCGTGTAATTCCTTTCGCATTGGTTCAAACACCTGCTCGCGAAGCTAATTACTTGAGGTTGACCCTTCTCGTCCTCTTGATACAGTGTCGTTCCCAGACTGATGTTGCTGGCATCGCAATTCATGAAGAACGGTAACTTAAAGTTTGGGTGGCGAAGTATTATAGTAGCCAGAAATTTGTCCTTAATTTGTTGAAAAATCCCCGCTTGTTCCTTACACCATACCCACTTGTTTTTAGATGATAATTGAGGTTGAAACCTCGCAGTTAACTCTGAATATTGTTCCTGGAACTTTCTATAATAATTGCAGAGTCCCAGGAATGACTGCAATTGCTTCCTGTTTTTGGGTGCCGGGAATTTCTGGATGGCTTCTACCTTTTCTGCCGACGGTGAGATTCCTTGATCGTCCAAGTTAAATCCTAAAAATTGCACTTCTCTGGCAATAAACTTGGATTTTTCCAACTTCAGCGTGACGTTACTGGCAGATAATTTTTTTAGCACATGTTCCACACGGTAACAGTGTTCCTCCCACGTCTCAGATGTTATCAGTAGGTCGTCGACGTACACGGTTGTAAACTGAAGTGCTTCTTGTCCCAATATCTGGTCCATGCAGGTCACAAAGATGGCAACTGAGTTTACCAATCCGAAGGGCAATCTTTTGAATTGGTAATTACGCCCCTCGAATATGAAAGCCAGATATTGGCGACTCCGTGGGTGCAACTCTACCTGCCAGTATCCGCACACCGTATCCCAAGTGCTGAAGTATTGGGTACCATGGAAGCGTTTCAGGATTTCCTCAATCTCACCGGGCGATGTTCTATCATTAATGATTTTCTTGTTTATTTCCCGTGCATCCAAACAAAGCCGGACTTCGCCGTTTTTCTTGGGAATTGCGACAATAGGGCTGGTGTATGGGGATTGACTAGGTTCTATAATATCGTTATTAATCATTCGATTAATTTCCGCTCTTACTGCC
Organism: Magicicada septendecula; assembly: GCA_034769895.1. Lineage (NCBI taxonomy): Eukaryota > Metazoa > Arthropoda > Insecta > Hemiptera > Cicadidae > Magicicada > Magicicada septendecula. Next base: position 427,033,318 of record CM068367.1, on the reverse strand, counting down.
TCTTTTCGAGAATGTGCGATAGGGTAGGATTTCCTATTAAACTCTACTGTATCTCGGAATTGAAGGGTACATTGATAATTTCTTACCTTGCCTGGCTCATCGGAAAATACTGAGCGGTATCTTTCATAAATTTGTATTAGCTGATTCGCTTGAGTATTGGGTAATTTTTCTCTATTAATTCCGCTTCGGAAATCCCTTATCTCCTGTATTTTCTGGGACCATAAATCCTCGTCTGTAAGTTCATATACTATAGTGTTAGGAATGGTGTTAGTATTGGTATAATTTATGCTACGTATTTGCTGGTGGATACTGCTGGGAAGTGTCACCTCACTACCGACTAAATCGGCCGTCCAGGTTAGATCTCCGGTAAAGAGTGATACCTTCTCCATTCGTAAATCAATAATAGCCGAGTTCCTTCTCAGTACATCACATCCCACTAATATGTTGAAGGGTAATCCTGCTGCAATTAAGAAGACCATATTCATAGCTATACCCTTACTAACGACATTCAATGATACTTGTTTTCTGATTGTCTTGTTTTGGCGACCCGTGGCACCGATTAATATAATGTTATTTATAGGTAAGGTTGGCAATAGCTTACCACATTTTCCTTGGATTCTCTCCAATTCTGTAGTGTTAATTATGGATACATTCGCACCGGTATCGATCATTAGTTGTGCGAATGTTCCTTCGACTTCTGCATTAATGTATATTATTTCATTATTTATTATAGGGAGGCGAGTGTTGTCCTCCTCCAGTAATTCATTTCGAATATTTTTCAAATAATTACATGGAATGATTGTAATTTTATTGGAATTATTTATTATTGGCAATTCCTTTACATACCCAGGCGATAGAAGCAGCAAAAGGTCCTTATGGTTTATCACTGCCTCCTCCCGTTTAAATTCTCCTCATCTTGGTTATTAATAGGACCAACAGAGGCATCAGTGGGGAAACCTTGAGTAGGTTCCAGTCTTTCAGTTCTCGGTTCGTAGGTTGGTTCCCTATTTGTACGCCGCTCCGGGTCATCTAGGCTAGTACTTCGCCTTGGCAGATTATAACTCGAGTTGTCCCGTTCTCGGCTTCTGTTTCGATCTTCGTACTCGTGTACGCTGCTCCGTCGTTGCTGGTTATACCTGCGATGGTTGTTTCCTTCCGCCCATATAAAATTTACCCGTGGTCGGGAGAACAGGTTGTTGTTGTTATTAGGATTATGGTAACCCCTATTGTTATTGTCAAACCGTTCGGTGTTATTGGTAGGATTGGTGTTTCTTTGTCTATTTACGTAATTATTCGGGTAATAATTACCTCGATTACCGGAGAACCCGTTATTATTTCTGTTATTATTTGGGTTTATATTCCCGTGGTTATTATTGTTGTTGTTACCATTCGTGGGATGTTGATTATGGTAATTCGGATTATATCTATTTCCTTGGTACCCACTGTTGACCGGTTGACTATTATTGTTTGATGACGGATTATTTCGAACTTCTGGCCGCTCATTTCTTCTTCTGCTCTGCCTGTAATATTCTTCATTCTCATAGTTCTCCAATAGCTCCGTCATCGCCTGTATGGTCTTTATCTGACTACCTCTTCGAGCTCTTATGACCTCTTCGTCGTAATGATAAGAGAGCTTGTTCACCAGGCATTCCTCTGGTATGGCTGGTTCCAGGTGCTTGGCCAGGCACACCTTCCCAAGAAAGTACGCAGTCATGGTACTGCCAAACTGAGTTCTATATCGGCCATTGCAGATGTTGTCCCTTATTAAATTCTGGGTGGTCTCTGACCAATACTTAGACTTGAACAAACTTCTGAACTGCGGATAATCGGTTATTTCGCTCCTGTTCGCCATCCACCAATTATCCGTCATATCACGGAATGATTCGTCTAATAGTTCACGATTATTGGACCATCGATTACTTTTATGTTTGGCCATATATTCCTCGATATGGGCCAAGAACTCCATTGGCTTCCTTTTATATTGGCGGAAGTTAAGCCATTCTCTGTTCTCGTTGATTGGGATATTAGTAAAGCTGGTTGGTCGGCTCCGAATGGCTTCCATGTCCTCCTGGTTCTGTCTCACTTGACCCGTGATGTTAGTCATCGCTTCCTCCATTCCGTCACATCTTTCCGTAATTCGAGATCGTACCTTGTCGAGTTCTTCCTGGCTTTCCTTTCGGTTTTCTTCTGCCTTCTTGTGAGTAGATTCTTCAAGATTTGTGACCTTGGTGTTCAACACTTCCTTGAACTCTTGTACCTCCACTTCCGTCAGCCGACATCTTCCATCAACTTCTCTTATCTGTTGATTTATAGTTATGGTTTCGTCTTCCAGCCTTTTGGTCATAGATTTCTTATTTTCCTTGAGTTCCTGGTTCATTTCCTTTCTTAATAGTTCCATTCGTTCGTCTAATTTGTCTAGATTCTCCTGGTTCACTTCCCGTAATTCTTCCCGTAGTAGTTGGTTATCCTCTCTTAACTCTTCCAACCTCTCCCCCATCTTCTCTTCCATTTTCTTGTTATTCTCCTCCAATTTTTCTTCCATCTTTTTGCTGGTTTCCTCCATTTTCTGATTAGTTTCATCAATTTTTCTGCTTAAAGATCGGTTGTCTTTCTTCATTTCCTTGTTGGTTTCTTCAATCTTGTCTTCCAAATTCTTCTTATTTTCTTCCATTTTCCTTTCCACCTTCTTACTGGTTTCCTCAATTCTCTTATGGGTGTCTTCAATCTTTTTACTTAATTCTTCCTTTGTTTCTTGGTTGTCCTTCTTCAATTCCTCTTTTGTTGCTTGGTTGTCCTTCTTCAATTCCTCTATGTTTTTATTTATTTCATTCAATTCTTCCTTGGTTGAATCCATTTTCTTACTGGTCTCTCCTATGTCCTTTTTCAATTCTTCCTTGGTGGACTGATTATTGTCATCCATTTTCCTTTCCATCTTCTTGCTGTTTTCTTCCATGTCCTTTTTCATTTGCATGAACATTTCCATCATTTTCTCTAAAATCGGATCTTCTGTTGTTTTGGATTTATCCTGGTCTTGGACATGGACGTCCCTTGTTTGAATGGGTATTTCGGGTTGTTTCTCTGGTGGTGCTGGTTGTTGATGTTCTACCCGTTCTAGTATCTTTTCCACGTCCTCCACTGGGGTCGCCTCCTTATCCTCCATATCGAGTTCTTTCTCGGCCTCCGCCGCTCTCTTCTTTGATGTGGCACGACGCATCATCTTCCCTGATTCCCTGGCTGACTAACCGCTGCCAAGCTGAATTAGGAATTGGGTAAGTAATTACCACCTTTCAACCCCTAATTACAGCCCTTTAGTTGGACGCCAAATTTGTAATGAAACTGTGAAGTCCGCCTCCTTCAAGTCCCGCGATGGAAGCCAAATTTGTAATAATACTATTTATTACAATGTTAAAATAAATATCGATGTATGTTGCTTGTGCTCTCCTGTAAGTCCCACTGGTTGTGCTAGTCGATTTTGTAATAAAACGATATTGCAAAATATAACTTAATTTATAATGTGTGTAGTAACGTAGCTAATATCTTCTTGTCTTCTAAGCTCTCACTGTTGATCTTCGCTTTTGTAATACAACCATACTATAATTGTAATTGTATAGTGTTCTGGTATAATATTACCCAGGATAATTTTTATGGTGTTTATGTGTAGTAGTGACGTTCCGCTCTGGGAATCGTCGATTTGGTAAAGTTCCTGGTCTTTGTTATTATCAAATAAACTCAGTGTATTTTGCTGTGGTAGCAAATTGAAATAAAATATAAATTTAAAATTTATATTTATAAAAAAAAAATAATTTCGGGAAAAATATTTTCGGTGTATTTATGTGCTTAATATTTAGGAATAAATCGAGGTTGTTGATCGTAATTATAATTATAATAGTATGGTGTTTATTTTGGTAATAAATTTCTGTTCTGGATATTTGTTAAAAAGATAATCCAATTAACTTCAAGTTAGGCGAAAACGGCTCTCTTCTTCTTACTCTTGAAATGTTGTAGTTTCGCATATACTGCCTTTAAAGATTATCTAGTTTTCTTGGTTAATTAATGATTATGTCCTTTTATAAGAGAAATCAACTTCAATTTACCAAAAAACAAACAAAAACGTTTATTAAACACAATAATAAAGTTGGTCGATTAATTAATCGAGATTACAAAGCCGTATCGACTCGCTCAGGGTCGGTCGATATTAGAAGTTTTACAGTTGTATTATAAAAACAGGTTCTTTGAACGGTTATTTATATAAAAAGCCAGAGAAGGTCAGGGACATGAAAGTATAACACTTACAATTCAAAAAATGTCTTAAATTTAAACAATATAATGGTAATTATTAATAATAAAAGTTTATATATAATTTTATTCGAACCAGAAAGCAGTCTAGTCGTGTCTTATTGTGGTGACGATCCTGGATCAAAATGGCCGCCTGACGCATGCGCGTTGATAGCTTCTAATGTAAACAAAGTACTTGTTGAGATAATATGGCCTTTCTTCGGTTAAATGTTCTTCGCAACTGTATATGATCTTCTGGGGTATAGTTTATTGTCACTGGTGTATCATGGAATAGTTCACTTTGTGTAAAAATGTTGTTAAATGGGTATATCTACTGGTGTTTATGCGTGTCAGTTAACCTCGAATTTTCACTTAGTGTTTGGTGCGATTTCAGTGTTATTTCATTTAATTAGTTATATGTGATTTCGTTTATAGGTGTTATGTAGTTCATGGGTCAACTTCACCACTTCACTTTCATTAAAATAGTTAAAAATTTAGTTTTACATAAAATGATTCCGAACTCCGTTATAACGTAACGGCCATTAAAGGTTGGTTCTATCAAATATTCACATGAAGTGCTCTCTTCGAGGTATAATAATGAACTGTCTGTATTTCCTTCGTCTCATGAAAATCTTAGCCTATATAATATATCTCATACATTGTTTCAAATTGCCATAACTTCCGACACACTTTAAAAATGTACATTATGCTCATAAAATAAATTCGTTATTAGTCAACTGTTTGAAATATAAAATACATATTCGTTTTCACTATTCTATTCTACTTATTTTGATAGTAATTAAGTTAGTATTACAAAGTTTTATCTGAAAATTATATTTCTTATAATTTTTGGGAGGTAGGCCTAAAATTATACTTCCTGTTTTCTAAGTAAATAATAGCCATTTTCCCTAATATAATTATTATTCTATTAAATCTGAAATTTGTATAATTATCAATTCTCACTTATTTTATTGCAATTTAGTATTTTAATGATGGTTTTTTAATATAATTCATTTGTATATGACTCCCCCTAGGATAGTGTCAGTTAATCTATTTCAGTTTTAATGGTATTTTATTAGAGAATTAAATAATTGTACTCATATAATGACCATATCTTTAGAAAGCCTTATTTACATAGTATTTAATCTGTTGAGTTTATCTTGCCTAAATATTGTCATTTTATCTGGTTTATAAGACTAGGTTTGTTAATTATTCTGCAGTTTAAATTTATTCTTTGGCCTAGATCTGATGTGTGGCTAATTTCCAAATGTTTTATTAATGTAATTATTTTATATCCTTCTCTGACTGGTATAACATAAATTATTGATTATATAATTAACATATAACATCTCTCTATATCAAAACTGGTGTTCTGAATAACATTGCTTAGTATATTACCTAATAACATAAATAAAAAATATTCTATAACATTGGAATGGTATCTAATTTTAGATATGTCATTCCTAAATTAAAATGAACAATAAAATAACAAATTATAACACTAACATTTCTTATGGATAATTCTTACGTATCTAATTACTATCTGTAATAGGAATCTGACATCCTGATTACATATAATGGTTAACATCTTATACTACTCAACATTAACAATTTGTTTTGTAATTCCCCATTTTACAAGATTTATGCCCCCTCTTTAAGTATAACCCTGGCTATCTAAGTTATATTCCATTCTATGGAATGTTCATACAGCTTTAGTAGCTTTTTATTAGTAACATTACTATTTCATTATCAAAGTAGACACTGTTCATAAAACTTAAAGTTTATTGCTTTGTACTGTAACTCATGCACCTTTTTAAAGTTTATTATTTATAATTTGATCACTTGCACTTGTCTATGGTGAATTATCAATATATTTACTAGTCTTTCTCTAGTTTTTAACATGAAATATTCAACCATGGGGGAACTGTGAAGATTTGTTTATACAAACTAAACAATAACTTTTTGAATGCACTAATATTTAATACTACTAACACTTTTAGTTTTTTGTCAGTTTTACAGTGATATGGTTTTTTAGGATGTTATACTTTCTCTTTGGACATTCATTGATTTTGGGGTTTTTTGGGGGTTCTTTCCCTATGGGGTTTTTGTTTTATATGGGTCGTCTTAATTATTCTTCTTTCTTCTTTGAGTTTGGTTCTTCTTCTTTCTTCCTTCTTCGGTAGATTTAGTTTTGATTAGTCTTCTTTCTTCTTTAGTTTTAATTAGTTTTGTTTCTTCTTTCTTCAGTAGTTTTGGTTTTGAGTTATTCTTCTTTCTTCTGTCTTCAGTAAATTTGGTTTTTTCTTCTTTCTTCAGTGGTTTTGGTTATTCTTCTTTCTTCTCTAGTTTTAATTATTCTTCTCTCTTCTTTCTTAAGTAGCTTTGATTGTTCTTCTTTCTTCCTTCTTCTGTAGTAGTAGTTTTAATTAGTCTTCTTTCTTCCTTGATTTTAATTATTCTTCTTTCTTCTTTCTTCAGTAGTTTTAATTAGTTCTTCTTTCTTCTCTAGTTTTAATTATTCTTCTTTCTTCTGTCTTCAGTAGCTTTGATTGTTCTTCTTTCTTCTGTCTTCAGTTGTAGTAGATTTGGTTGTTCTTCTTTCTTCAGTGGTTTTGGTTATTCTTCTTTCTTCTCTAGTTTTAATTATTCTTCTTTCTTCAGTAGCTTTGATTGTTCTTCTTTCTTCCTTCTTCTGTAGTAGTAGTTTTAATTAGTCTTCTTTCTTCCTTGATTTTAATTATTCTTCTTTCTTCTTTCTTCAGTAGTTTTAATTAGTTCTTCTTTCTTCTCTAGTTTTAATTATTCTTCTTTCTTCTTTTTTCAGTAGCTTTGATTGTTCTTCTTTCTTCCTTCTTCTGTAGTAGTAGTTTTAATTATTCTTCTTTCTTCCTTGATTTTAATTATTCTTCTTTCTTCTTTCTTCAGTAGTTTTAATTAGTTCTTCTTTCTTCTCTATTTTTAATTATTCTTCTTTCTTCTGTCTTCAGTAGCTTTGATTGTTCTTCTTTCTTCTGTCTTCAGTTGTAGTAGATTTGGTTGTTCTTCTTTCTTCAGTGGTTTTGGTTATTCTTCTTTCTTCTCTAGTTTTAATTATTCTTCTTTCTTCAGTAGCTTTGATTGTTCTTCTTTCTTCCTTCTTCTGTAGTAGTAGTTTTAATTAGTCTTCTTTCTTCCTTGATTTTAATTATTCTTCTTTCTTCTTTCTTCAGTAGTTTTAATTAGTTCTTCTTTCTTCTCTAGTTTTAATTATTCTTCTTTCTTCTTTTTTCAGTAGCTTTGATTGTTCTTCTTTCTTCCTTCTTCTGTAGTAGTAGTTTTAAATAGTCTTCTTTCTTCCTTGATTTTAATTATTCTTCTTTCTTCTTTCTTCAGTAGTTTTAATTAGTTCTTCTTTCTTCTCTAGTTTTAATTATTCTTCTTTCTTCTGTCTTCAGTAGCTTTGATTGTTCTTCTTTCTTCTGTCTTCAGTTGTAGTAGATTTGGTTGTTCTTCTTTCTTCAGTGGTTTTGGTTATTCTTCTTTCTTCTCTAGTTTTAATTATTCTTCTTTCTTCAGTAGCTTTGATTGTTCTTCTTTCTTCCTTCTTCTGTAGTAGTAGTTTTAATTAGTCTTCTTTCTTCCTTGATTTTAATTATTCTTCTTTCTTCTTTCTTCAGTAGTTTTAATTAGTTCTTCTTTCTTCTCTAGTTTTAATTATTCTTCTTTCTTCAGTAGCTTTGATTGTTCTTCTTTCTTCCTTCTTCTGTAGTAGTAGTTTTAATTAGTCTTCTTTCTTCCTTGATTTTAATTATTCTTCTTTCTTCTTTCTTCAGTAGTTTTAATTAGTTCTTCTTTCTTCTCTAGTTTTAATTATTCTTCTTTCTTCTTTTTTCAGTAGCTTTGATTGTTCTTCTTTCTTCCTTCTTCTGTAGTAGTAGTTTTAATTAGTCTTCTTTCTTCCTTGATTTTAATTATTCTTCTTTCTTCTTTCTTCAGTAGTTTTAATTAGTTCTGCTTTCTTCTCTAGTTTTAATTATTCTTCTTTCTTCTTTTTTCAGTAGCTTTGATTGTTCTTCTTTCTTCCTTCTTCTGTAGTAGTAGTTTTAATTAGTCTTCTTTCTTCCTTGATTTTAATTATTCTTCTTTCTTCTTTCTTCAGTAGTTTTAATTGGTTCTTCTTTCTTCTCTAGTTTTAATTATTCTTCTTTCTTCTTTTTTCAGTAGCTTTGACTATTCTTCTTTCTTCAGTAATAGTAGTTTTAATTAGTCTTCTTTCTTCTGTCTTCAGTTGCTTTGATTGTTCTTCCTTCTTCTTTCTTCAGTAGCAGTAGTTTTAATTATTCTTCTTTTTCTATCTTCAGTTGTTTTGATTCTTTCTTCTTTCTTCTTTCTTCTGTAGTTTTATTTTGAGTTATTCTTCTTTCTTCTTTGAGTTTGGTTCTTCTTCTTTCTTCCTTCTTCGGTAGATTTAGTTTTAATTAGTTCTTCTTTCTTCTCTAGTTTTAGTTAGTCTTCTTTCTTCTTTGGTTTTAATTATTCTTCTTTCTTCTGTCTTCAGTAGTTTTTCGCTGTGTATGCCTTTGTTTCTTCTAGTCTGGTTTTCTTGTCGGGGTATATTAATTGCCTGCTTCTTTCTTACCTGGGTAATTTTGTTGTTATCATTTTTAGTTTCCTGGGTTTTTAAATTTGTATTATATTATATTATTTGCAGAATTTTTCTTTATTTAACTTTTCTTGTGAATATATTAGTAAATAGTGCATTTTAATTAATTCTCATCTGGATATTCCATATATTAGAGCTTTATTAATGATCATTGAGTAATGCATTTGTGTGGATTATCTGTCACGCTACAATATATATATTGTAACATAACAAGATTATGCCCTAGGGTAAATATAATATAATCATCAAAATTCGTTGTGAATTATGCCTAAACGCAATCTTTCTCATAAATGAAAACAAAGAAGTATAAAATCAATTTAACAAATAAAGAAATGAAAACAAAATATAACTATTTAAAAGTAAATAATAATGTCAAGGAGTAAAAGGTAATAAAAAACAAAAGGGAAATATTATAATAAGTAAATACAAAGGAAATAGGAAATGAAAACTTATTAATTAAATAATTTAATGACAATGACAAGACAATGACTTGACGATGACTATTACACCCAGGAGGGAAGATCGAATGATAATAAATATGTAAATAGTTGTAATAAATAAAAATATAGTGTATAAATGTTAACAAATTAGGAAGTAAGTAAAAAAGAAATTTGTTATTGCATAAGCCTATTAAACTGTAGGGAGGTCTGCGAACCTCAAGTAGTTGTTTTATGTAATCGCACTACGAACTGAAAGTGATTTAAATATTACAATTAACATAATATTAAACAATAATCACAAACGTTAGGTAGTTTAATAACGTAAGAAAGTGAAAATAACGATGAGTGACGTTAAAAAACAGTGTATAGTGAAAGTAAATAGGAAATAGACCTGGTTATAAATAAGCAGTGAATAAAACATATAATTTATATAAAACAACTATATAGGTAATATAGTAAGATCAAACAAAGTGTACAATAATTAAAAATATTGGAATAGTGCACTAGAAACTAATTATATATATCAATGACTAATAAAAAACAAGATTCAACTGAATCATGTTAATTAAAAAATATAAAAACAAACCTGTAACCCATAAACATGTCATAGCCAAGAGCATTACTAATTGAATCGGGAGTTTTTTAAAAGAAAGTGTATTGTTGAAATATATTTGAAATAGGTCAGATCAGACTAATTTGAAGCTGGACATTTTATACAAAAAAAACTAATATTACACAATGAATTAATGAAGGAAGACTTAAAATATAATGAGAAGCATAACGGTTTAATACAATACACGGAAAACTGAAGGCCAGAAGATAAATATCAAGAAATAATCTGTAGACTAAACACCAAATTTGGTGAGATTGTTCCATCATGTTAAAATATACCTTTGATCACACATTATTCAATTCAAAGCACAAGAACAAAGAAATGAAATAACAAAAACACTATAAACATTATGATTATTAATTTTATTTGTTCATTGTAATTTTTTTTATTAGTTGTTCCTATTTAAGTTGTTTCTTTTGTATCATCCAAAGAACCCCTAACTCAACCCACATATACAACATCACTTTACTAAAACAGATTTAGAATTATTAGATTTTATTTCATATGTATGACTTTAACTGTTAGAATTTAATTAATTTTTTATTAACCCTGAAAAAGAGTTTTCATGTTATTGAATCTAAAGGAGCTACTAACTGAAGAGAAGGGCATTGTATGTTAGTGAATCTCAATATATATTAAAGAGAAAAGAATAATAAAATTTATTGAAATTTAGATAAGACAGAATAAAAGAGTTCAAAGTTTTTAATTCACATAGTTAGACAATAATTAATTTAACATAATTTGGCACCAACAACCTGAGGCTACAGAATATAGTTACATTGATGAACGGTAAGATTAAGATTTAAGACTTATAAGACTTATGATAATACTATAAAACAAAAGTAACAATAGAGATAATAACTAAAACTGATTTAACAATATATATATATAACAATAAATATATAATTTATTAATAATATATATATATTTAATATATATATATTAAAAGGAGTAAAGCTTTCTATAATAGCGTAGGCCTACTTTAGTATTTAAGTTTTGTATTGCAGCGATAATAGAAGTTTTGAACTGTGTGAGTTTTGTATTGCATAATGTTATACCGTTTTCTACTGTACGATTCAAACTAACAATATACTAAAGGTATATTTACCTATTACTTCGAAAATTCCATATTAGCGCTTCCAACGGCCAAATTACTAATTCTTGAATCTAACCACAGCGTATATTCTAATTTCTGAGCAAGCTTTATTAGTTTATATGCAACAACAAAAGTAACAACAAAAGTAACAACAAATTATAACAACAAAATAATAACAAATTTATAATCAGCGGCCCTCTTTTTTTTCACATCTGGTTTAGAGCGACCAAAACTGACCGCAACGTGCACCTTGTCAAACCCCGTTCATATAATCCCCTAGTTCGGGAATTCAGTAATAAAATTAATTCAGTTTTAGTTACTAAAAATTGTATTAAAGTATCTAATAGTAAGCGTGATTAATATGGGAAAAATGCAACAAGGCTATGCAAAAATGTTTGGCTTGTAACTGCATCTTTATTAAATTGAGAAATATTTCACAGACTAAGTGAGTTGTGTAACTTAATCTGTATTCACAAAACCTTAACGTTATTATATAGTCTAAGTTTAATTATCTAGTTTTTTTAATAAAAAAGTAAAACTAACATGTTATAATATACAGATTTCTCTTATTTCTCCTAAATTCATTGAGGGTGAGTGTGCACCCTTGACACCCCTAGGCGAACGCCTTTGTTTTACTTCAGATACATTTTTTCCAGAAAGTTCTTTTTATTTTTAATTAATAAAAAAGAAACAGTGAAAAACAATTTTTCATTTTAAAAAAGCTAAAGAAAACTTGTGTAAAATGCATATTTATTAATAGTAAAAGGTATAACTTGAAAATTGCACTCTCAACAATTTTACGGAGACAAAGTCATGTTGTACCCAGGGAGAAATATAAATTCGTAGAAAGCGGGGAGAAAATAAAACTAAAACTACCGATTAGAGCGGTGGTACTTCAAAGTAAGAAATATTAAAATGTTGTAGGAGGACGCGGTAGTTGTTCATAAAGACGACCTTGCGTTGACGCCCGTGAGTCGGCTAAAAACTATAAAAGTAACATAGCGGACGAACCGTCGTAAGACTGTATTATTTTCAAGGGTGTCAGAAACTTCCCTAAGATTGTAAAAAGTTAAGTGCATCTAACAAAAGGAACCGTTATGTTAGACAGAGAGCGAGAAGAGCGAGATGGAAAGAGACGCTATGTTTCCTACCCCATTTTCACGCGCAAATAGTTGACGAATAACGGAAAGCGTCATTTTTTACGCGGGACGTGTTCACTAGACAGATTGGTAAATTTGAAATTAGCGGTATGTCAGACCAATCGGCGTGTAATTTGTAGATAGTTGGTGAGGTTAGTTTGTAGCAATGTATAAAAAAAACGAAGTGTAGGAAGTTAAGTTAGTCTACAGGGAGATTACAATACAAAGACTCGTATTTAGTGTATTAAGAAATTTGTCAGTAAATAAAATAAGTATATTTCAATCGCAACGGAAAAGTCAGTTACGGTAACGCGATATTAAGCCTTGTGGAAGTTACGTAACATAAACACTTAATAAGCGTTGCCGTTGACAAGGATACTTTTTTGAGTAACTAGAAACGATAAATTAAAAGCGAGTAATATATCCAAGTTTTACTTAATACAACATAAATCGTTGAATGTCGAAATACATAGCGAAATTTAATGTGTCAAACATCATAGTACGGGACAGTCGGTCGAGAATAGTTATCAATCCGGTGTTGGACGCACTTAGCTTTAATAAGGATATACTGGGTATTCAACAAGTGTATTAGTATACGGCACATGTGTAATTATCACTAAGTTAATTAAGTGAATTGTGTAATACCTGTGAAACCAGTGTAAAAATAGTGCAACTAACAAGGATAACTGTTCAACGGTCAACGTCGGAGCACCAGCCTGGAACCCGCAGAATTGATGACATCGCATCGCAGAGTGAATTCAACATACACGTAAATAATAAAATGAACACTCATTTTAATATGGCTTATTAAATTTAAATGTATGTCAATCATATTTGGTGACGCAATAAGTCTAAGAATCCATTGCCAAGAAATAAGCACGAACAAATTTTATAGTAAATTTATTGAAGTACTGACGTATACATTTTGTAATATGTGAATGCAAATCGTTATGAAAAAACTTAATTAATAACAATCAAATTGTGTTTATTTATTACTGGCGCCCTGGGATAATTCTTAAGAGTCGGTACACTAAAGTAAGTGTGACAGGATGTTGCTGAGAATTAGTCATTGAGTAATTTAGCTTGATAAACTCTTACTTTATACATGCTCGTAGGCCAAGTAGTATAAAATAGTAGTTAGGCCTATTAAAAGTGTATTACAAAGGTATCCAGCACTTTCACCAAAATAGCCACTATTTTTGAAAATGTGTATATTTTTGAAGTTATTGAATGTAAATCCGTAAGCCTACGTTCAATTGCTTTTGTGGCATGGTCCTAACATCTTTTACTTCTTTAAATTTCATGTCGATTGACTTAGTATTATTATAGTAATAATAAAAAAATCTTACCTTTGGTGTTAATAAAAGTTGAATGAAGAACGAAATCAAAATGATAGAACCTAATAGATAAAATGCATAATTGAAAACTTGTAACAACTGTACAAGTTATACTGTTGATAAGTTATCAACTGTATATATTATAGGCATAATAACACTCAAACAACGATCAACCTATCAAAAACTGAATTTTAATACATGTATGGATGAATGTTTGGCATTCTACAGTACATCATACAAGCCAAACATTGTTTAAAGAAAACCATGTAATAATTCACTGTTAATGATTCACTTCAACAACTAGTTGCTAAAAAAATTACAGGCCAACAACGCCGCGTGAACTGTCTCTTTGTTTACAGGTGTTATTGTTTTCGGTTACTTTGTCAAGTTATAGCTTCTACATAACACAAATAATATATTTATAAATATCTAGTACTCTACAAAAGTTTAAAAATGAAAAAATGAATATTTTTCCTAAATTAAAAAAAAACGGTGAAAATGGCACCAGTGCGGACCCCACCCTCCGCACCACCTATGGTACGCCACTGTCTAGAACAGTGGATACACTTACAGCACAGCCGATACTGGTAGAAGTTGCTGACTATAGGAGTATAACTGTCTGTCCGACGTAACGATGGGTTGCCACGCCAGGGTGGATGGCTCTCGCAATTAGGCACTTACACACCTCACGGTTTCCCATACGCGGGTTACAGCCCAGCCGAAACTGGTAGAAGTTGCTGACTATAGGAGTATAACTGTCTGTCCGAAATAACGATGGGTTGCCACGCCAGGGTGGATGGATCTCGCAATTAGGCACTTACACACCTCACGGTTTCCATACGCGGGTTACAGCCCAGCCGAAACTGGTAGAAGTCGCTGACTATAGGAGTATAACTGTCTGTCCGACGTAACGATGGGTTGCCACGCCAGGGTGGATGGCTCTCGCAATTAGGCACTTACACACCTCATGGTTTCCATACGCGGGTTACAGCCCAGCCGAAACTGGTAGAAGTTGCTGACTATAGGAGTATAAGTGTCTGTCCGACGTAACAATGGGTTGCTACGCCAGGGTGGATGGATCTCGCAATTAGGCACTTACACACCTCACGGTTTCCATACGCGGGTTACAGCCCAGCCGAAACTGGTAGAAGTCGCTGACTATAGGAGTATAACTGTCTGTCCGACGTAACGATGGGTTGCCACGCCAGGGTGGATGGCTCTCGCAATTAGGCACTTACACACCTCATGGTTTCCATACGCGGGTTACAGCCCAGCCGAAACTGGTAGAAGTTGCTGACTATAGGAGTACTAGCTGACCCGGCCACGCGTTGCTGTGGCTAAAGTTTTTGTTATATTACATTATAGTAAACAATCTAAGAGGAACAATAAGAGAACATCAGTCACGGAGTCCACTATGCTTTTTCACACAGATGGTATTTGTAAAAAAATATGGTGATTCCTTATTTGACTTTCTACTACTATAACCCTTTAGTACAATGAAATTATTTACGAACAAAGACGAAAATGTTGATGTTGGTATACAAATTCACTGGATTGAGATTTGAAGGGGAAGTACGTTGAACACAATTAATTAAAATGTTCTTACACTTGATATTAAGCAGAAATCAATAGGTACAAAATAAAAATTTATCAGATTTATTATTTCCATTTAATTTTATAACAAATATAAGTATATTACAGTATAATACAGTAAATAACATGTGACGCTTAAACTCATGAATGAGGTAGGCAAGGCAGACAGTCTTAAACTTTTAAACATTAATATCTATTTTTTTGAATTATAAATACTTTCAATTTCAATTTAATTTAACACCAATCGGTGCACAATGTTTTTGGTTAACCTGTCTTTAGCTAACACAAATAGATTCGACGGTTTCCCAACACGTGAACACGCAACATATAGTTGCCCATGAGAAAAACATGGATTTTCCAAATCTAAACCACAAATGGACATTGTTTGACCTTGAGATTTATTTATAGACATGGCGAAAGCTAAACGAATTGGAAACTGTAGCCTTTTGAAGGGTATGGTAGAATCTGATGGTATCATCGGAATACGTGGCAGCAGGACCACTTTTCCTTTAAACTTCCCAGCCAAAATGGTTGCTTCAAGAATGTTTCCGGTGATCTTTTTGATGACCAAACGCGTACCGTTACATAATTGAGGTGGATTCAAATTACGGAGGAGAATAATAGGGGAACCAATCTTTAATCGAAGATTATGTGGTGGCATTTCAGGGATATCTAATGAATTTAAAAATTCAATCGGAAAATTTACACTTTCATTTTCATCAACAACAGTATCGATTGATTTAAAAGACATCAGATCGCCTGGTAACAACTGTTGTATCTGGAAGTTAATTTCGTCAACATCAACGTTTTTGGCTGCCAAAATCGCCCGTTGACTAAGCCATTCATGATTCAAATAATTATTCTGTATATCCGGGAAAATACTCTGAATCAATTCATTTTTATCCTGAACAACAGTGCAAAAATTGTCTGGTAGTTTAATGCATTGCGTATTTGGTTGCAGTTCTATTTTACCGTTCCCAATATCTAGTAGTTGTTCGGAAAATATTTGTGCTGATGGATCATTTTGCAATTGTACTCGCATATTTATGGTCAATCGAAGTGTTTCAACACTTCGCCATAAGAATGATTGTTTCAAACATGCATTAATCTCATCCGCGAAAGTAGAGCGAGGTATAACCGGTAAGGTCTGCCGGAAGTCACCAGACAAAAGTAAGATAGCACCACCGAAAAGTTTATTATTGCTGTTTAAATCTTGCATAGTTCTGTTTAATGCTTCAAGTGAATATTTGTGTGCCATTGTGCACTCATCCCAAATTATTATAGAACTCTTCCGCAACACTGCAGCTATTCCACTATTCTTTTTGATGTTACACATTGCATCTGGTTTATTATGAACGTCCAATGGCAGCTTGAATGTTGAATGTGCTGTTCGCCCACCATCCAGTAAAGTAGCCGCAATGCCTGACGATGCTACTGCTAATGCGATTTTTTGTTGCGACCGTATTTTGGCAAGAATCAACGACATTAAAAATGTCTTACCGGTTCCACCGGGTGCATCCAAGAAAAAAAACCGCCTTGTTCAGCAGCAACAGCCAGCATAATCCGATCATAAATAATTTTTTGTTCTGCTGTCAGTAATGGTTCACTGTTCATGATAATTGTTGCTAAACTTCCATGGTCATATTGATTTTCTCGTTGTAAATCGGTATTGACTAAGTCGGTGGCTGGACGATTAGGTGATGGCATACCATAATGATTAAGTGGTAAATTTGAAATAAGAACACATAAATCCTCGATCAAGACCAATGCTTCATTGTACATCTCTGGTGTATAATCTATGTTTTGGCATTGATTTGTTTGTCTAATTCGGTGCAAGATGTCTTCTGTCATACAATTTTTATATTTTTCCCACAAAGTTTGTGCTTGCGAGGGATAACATGTCGTCAAAATAATTGCAAACAACTGACGAATGTTATTCGGTGTTGATGTCAACGCAGCATCAGCAAGCGTTAAGTCCCAATGGTTATCGTCTTCTAGCAATTGCAGTTCACGACATGCATCCTGGTATGTATTGAATACTCGACCATTAACTGTTCGTAAAAATTCAAAAGACGTTGGTCCGGGAACATTCACCAATAACAAACGTAAATAGAAGCACTCACGTTGCTTTGGATGTACCGTGTAAAGTCTCCCCAATGTCTTAGCTTTGAATATGCCTGTAATGGAAGGATGTGGTTTTCCTTGTTTCCGTGGCTCCCATTTTTTACTGGATTTGTTCCATGTGAAATAACGTGGAACATCACCATACACCAATGTCTTCGCGAATTGGCCAAAAACATCAGGTTTTTGACACAATGTAAAAAATTCAGTTAGAGTCGTTTTCGGAGCTTCGAACGCTCTTTGGAGAACATTTTCTTCAGTGAAGTATACACGTTGACCGTTTTCAAGATGTATTGCCAGATGTTGGACAGCAGGATCTCTTTCGTGGATGGGAAAGCTGAGAATATGCCAAATAGCTTCATTGCTGCTAATGTATCTGCCCATTTGGTATCGTGCTATTTCGTCATTTTTATTTATGTTTTGTACTTCAAATATGGCCAAATCACTGCCTTTGTTTACATATTTACAAATATACTTAATTGATTTAACAGAACTGCAAAGCTCAACATTGATATGAGCTTTGTAAGTTTTTGAAAGTAGTGGTGAGTATGGTACCACCCACTGATTATCAAACTCAACTTGATTTGGAAAGTTCGGCAGTCGCATTGTAAATGTGTGGCCACCATTCTCAGTACTTCTGCGGCGATACATTGGATAACCATCAATATCCGTGATCGTGTCATTCGTATGCGGCTTTGGGAAGTTTTTTTTACATTTTCCATTTTCCATGCACGGTGACGTCATGTTGAAAGCACCGCATGGCCCATGGATCATGTGTTTGGTGACAATATCAAATAATTCTTGATCAATTAATGGGTCTGGAATTTCGGCTGAAATTATTTGATCGATTTCTTCAGGACGGATTCTATCTTTAAGCCAAACCAAAATGTGGGCATGAGGCAAACCTCGCTTTTGCCACTCTATCGTATACAGCCAACAACGTGTGATACCAAAAATTGAATATTTAACAATAAAATCAATTAAGGATTTCAATTTTTGTTTAAACACACGTGCAGTTAAATCATGACGATGAATGGCTTGTTGTCCTGGCAATAGTAAAGTTTGTATCTCTTCCCAATTCGGATTACATGTGAATGTAATAAATAAATCCGGTCGGCCGTAATGACGTACGTAAGTCATCGCATCTTGTATGTATTCCTGCATGTTCCGTGGACTGCCGATGTAGCTTGAAGGTAAAATGAAAGCATTACCGATGTCATTGGGATTTAAATTTCCATCGATGTTTCCAGCAACAGCATCTCGTAAGTGAATATATTCTTCCGATCGTAGTTTTGCCTGGTTGAATCGAAGGAATCGCAAGCGTTCGCTTTCGACCTTAGCATACATATCAACAATGTATTGATGGAACAGCTGACGATATCGAAGGATATAATTGTCTTGATGTTGTCTAACCATTATTCGGTGTGCGTAGTAGTTCATTGAGCTAACTTTATTATTTCTGTAATCACCTAAAAAAATAAAAAATAAAATGCAATACGAAATTAAAATCTATACATACAGTAAGAAAGTAAATAGATAATTGTCAAATTTACCGGTATTTGGATCATACTGTTTGATATTAAGGTGATATTCATCTTGTCCTTGCCAAAATATCAATGGATATTGTAGTGCGTCATATGAACGGTGTAGATCCGAAATCGTACTGACAGTGTTGTCTCGCCGTGTAATTTTTATAGATCTTTTGTCAACTGGATCACCAACCATGATAACAGCAACCTCATCAACAGTTGGAGCGTTGAATCTACCAGCATGTTCACCTAATGGTACTTTGTCGGCTTTTATGACGATTTGATAATTGTCATTTTGCAGTCGTGGCGAAACTCTTTTGATCAATTGAATTAGTTGATTGTGATCTTCTAAAAAATTTTCCAATAATATCACAATTGCTCTTTCCTCTGCTTGTTCAATAAAATTATACAGGCACCGAGTCGTCACGCGCTCTTCACAATCGCCCATAAAATAAATTTGAAGAAATTTCGGATTGTTATCAGGCATTGGCATCAGTGATCCGATTTTATGGTACACCTGGCCTTGAATTTTGAATGTAGTTTCAAAATTACGTCCATCGGATGCACGATCGCAAATTTTAGTTGCCCCAAATGACGTCATTTGGAAGCAAGAATTAAATTTGCGTATCTTACGCAAAAATAATTTGGAATCATCTGAATTGCCAGTAAGAAGGGATAATAAAGGCTCCGGCGGAGCGGGTAGAGGTGACAGCACAACTTTTCCTGATGCGCAGCACATGCCGGCTGCTTCATTCCGAAATTTCAATGCCTGACAATATTGACATACTTTATCCATTCCACCGATAGCAATTTTTGAATGCGCTGAGTAGTTAATATCTGGTGCATATTCAAAGGCAAGCCGAACGAATGATGCACGTGTTAATGAGCGGCTGATCCGTTGCCTTTGTCGATCTAGTACTCGTACTGTAGCTATGTTTCGTTCTCGTGCCGCTCTTGTTCTCGTAATATTCTGTTGCAGACGTTCGTCACGCTGTTCTTGAGATTCTTGTGCACGACTTTCTGCAGTCCTGATTCTTTGAGCTGCATTTCTTGTTTCGATTTGTTCTGGTAATTGCTGAGCTCTTTCAACACGTTTGCGTCGTGACCCTTTGCTGCTCGCGTTGTTGAGGTTAGATCTTTTCGGTGGCATTTGACTGAAAATAATAATTTAATCGTTTAAATATTAGAAAGAGGAACTGAAAAACATGTTATCATAGCACATTGAAATAATAAGTGCAAAATAATTTTCAATGGAGGTTAAATAAATCGTTTAAATATTAGAAAGAGGAACTGAAAAACATGTTATCATAGCACATTGAAATAATAAGTGCAAAATAATTTTCAATGGAGGTTAAATAAAAATAATATAAAAATTTTTGTACAATTATTGAAAAAGTGTGGGGAGCTTTGTGCCATTTTCTCATTGATATATTAATTAACTTTTATAAAACTATGTGATATTACTTACATGTATAAATTGAAATTATTGTTCCTGTGCTCCTACTGTGGCTATGTCTCGTTCTCCTGCTGCTCTTGTTCTTATGATATTCTCTTGAAGACGTTCGTTACACTGTTCTTGAGATTCTTGTGCATGACCTTCTGCTGTCCTGATTCTTTGAGCTGGATTTCTTGATTCAATTTGTTCTGCCAACTGATGGGCTCTTTTAATACGTTTGCGTCGTGCCTCTCTTGTGCTCGCATTGTTGAGGTTAGATTTTTTCCGTCGAAAGGTATCGACATCTGTTCAATAAATTAAAATTGCGACTATAATTTGAGATTTAAACTATCCTATCTCTCAAGTTGGATCGAACTGCACATGGTGTGCGAATTTTATTATAATCGGTTAAGTGGTTTAGGAGTCCATTGAGGACAAACATTGTGACACGAGATTTATATATATTAAGATAAGTGTCTGTCCGACGTAACAATGGGTTGCTACGCCAGGGTGGATGGATCTCGCAATTAGGCACTTACACACCTCACGGTTTCCATACGCGGGTTACAGCCCAGCCGAAACTGGTAGAAGTTGCTGACTATAGGAGTATAACTGTCTGTCCGACGTAACGATGGGTTGCCACGCCAGGGTGGATAGCTCTCGCAATTAGGCACTTACACACCTCACGGTTTCACATACGCGGGTTACAGCCCAGCCGAAACTGGTAGAAGTTGCTGACTATAGGAGTATAACTGTCTGTCCGACGTAACGATGAGTTGCCACGCCAGGGTGGATGCCTCTCGCAATTAGGCACTTACACACCTCACGGTTTCCATACGCGGGTTACAGCCCAGCCGAAACTGGTAGAAGTTGCTGACTATAGCAGTATAACTGTCTGTCCGACGTAAAGATGGGTTGCCACGCCAGGGTGGATGGCTCTCGAATTAGGCACTTACAAACCTCACGGTTTCCCATACGCGGGTTACAGCCCAGCCGAAACTGGTAGAAGTTGCTGACTATAGGAGTATAATTGTCTGTCCGACGTAACGATGGGTTGCCACGCCAGGGTGGATGGCTCTCGCAATTAAGCACTTACACGCCTCACGGTTTCCTCTACCCGGGGTTACAGCCCAGCTGAAACTGGTAGACGTTGCTGACTATAGGATTATAACTGTCTGTCCGACGTAACGATGGGTTGCCACGCCAGGGTGGATGGCTCTCGCAATTAGGCACTTACACACCTCACGGTTTCCATACGCGGGTTACAGCCCAGCCGAAACTGGTAGAAGTTGCTGACTATAGGAGGATAACTGTCTGTCCGACGTAACGATGGTTTGCCACGCCAGGGTGGATGGCTCTCGCAATTAAGCACTTCCACATCTCACGGTTTCCCATACCCGGGGTTACAGCCCAGCTGAAACTGGTAGAAGTTGCTGACTATAGGAGTATAACTGTCTGTCCGACGTAACGATGGGTTGCCACGCCATGGTGGATGGCTCTCGCAATTAGGCACTTACACACCTCACGGTTTCCATACGCGGGTTACAGCCCAGCCGAAACTGGTAGAAGTTGCTGACTATAGGAGTATAACTGTCTGTCCGCCGTAACGATGGGTTGCCACGCCAGGATGGATAGCTCTCGCAATTAAGCACTTACACACCTCACGGTTTCCATACGCGGGTTACAGCCCAGCCGAAACTGGTAGAAGTTGCTGACTATAGGAGTATAACTGTCTGTCCGACGTAACGATGGGTTGCCACGCCAGGGTGGATGGCTCTCGCAATTAGGCACTTACATACCTCACGGTTTCCCATACCCGGGGTTACAGCCCAGCTGAAACTGGTAGACGTTGCTGACTATAGGAGTATAACTGTCTGTCCGTCGTAACGATGGGTTGCTACGCCAGGGTGTGTGGCTCTCGCAATTAGGCACTTACACACCTCACGGTTTCCCATACCCGGGGTTACAGCCCAGCCGAAACTGGTAGACGTTGCTGACTATAGGAGTATAACTGTCTGTCTGACTTTCTGGCAGACGCTGGTTTGCAAGCCGCCGCCTGCGGGAGTTGCCGTGGCAGGATTCAAGGATGCTCAGAATGGCGGTAGGCGGTTCTGTGGGGGGATGTTTATATCTAGCATGGAAGAAAAAAAAATGTTTTTGTTAGCCGAAACTTAATGAACCTTAATTTACATATTTCGAATGTTAAATGAAAAGGTTTAAAGTTACTTGTGAAACCAGTTTATGGACACTGGGGTGTAATTTAATGTACAAACAAGTATCAATTACACCGTTCAATTTGGTAAGTGCTGTTTCACATTAAGGGAATAACTAGGCGTTAACAAAAACAATTTTCGTTAATCTACAACCTCTTTAAACACGGATAATATACGTTACGGCACAGCAAACAACCTAGAAAATTTTACTGCACACACACCGTGCCAATAATTATTGTTTGTCAGTACGGTTTTACACTCATATTTTACATTTACAACGGGAGTGTACTCAGTTAGATGCAATAGCCTTAATTCTTTACAGTCGTATTAATAATAATAACAACAACAATAATAATAATAATAATAATAATAATAACAACAATAAAACAACAACAACCAGAACAATGCTAATTATGGTGATGATGAATATTATTATTATCAACTACCCAACGGGCAGTAGAAGATAAGGGACAATTAGAAGGAGCCCGATAAGGGCGCAATAGGCTCCATCCTGAAGTAATATGCTAAGTGGTTCCAGTACGAATACGAATGGCTTAATAAGTGGGTTTTTTTAGTGGGTAGTCCCACACACCAAGGGACACACGGTTTCCTCTGACGGTGCATAAAACACTTTTCCCCCTCTTAAAAGTTATTATCAACACATCATTAAATCATTAAAATCATTTTTAATCGTACTATTATCTATATATATGAAACTCAAAGTCTGAGGATTTGTGGGTACTGTATACAAATCCACACCGTTACACCGATTGTCACCAAATTTTGCACAGCTAACCTTTGACATAAGGCGTAAAATACTGTCTAACTTGGAATTTGATATTTTGTCCCGTTCGCACGATTTAGGACCGTTTAATTATGCCTTTTCGTTGACGCGTATAAAGATGTCAGCAACACCATAGAGACCAGAATTAATTACCATAGTAACAAGTAAATAAACAAAAGCTATTTAGCAGAATCAGAACTGTACATTTATTCGTTTCTGGAGTACATTTTCAATGTTTTATATTATATGCGATTGTATCGATATGTTACGATGTGCAAAATAAGAAGTGTACTAATTGTAAAATGTCCTATTACTTAATGCAAAGCAAAAATACGTGTTGTTTTCATTTGTGAGGTTAGGTGACAACGGTTTTTTGTTTTTAGTTAACTGCTGAAATAAATAAAAGCAATGGTTGAGGAAAACATAACGTTTAATGTGTTATACAATGCTTCTAACACAGTAACACTTAACATAAAGAATTTAGCGTTTTTGATTTAACAGGTACTTTACAAATATCTCCAAAGGCTTTATGAACGGGTACCTTTAAATCTCCGAAGGCTGTTGCACCAACAAATAATTTAGTGCAAGTTAAAATAGTACAAGTGTTGAAAACAGCTTTGGAGAGAATTTGACTAATGAGTACAAAATTGTCAAAATTGTTAGCTGACAGAACGGCGTATAGACATAGACAATATAATTATATTAAAATACTTATTAAAAGTCAAATATTCGCGTGCGAAGCCGCAGCTAACAGCTAGTAAAAATATGTTTTCAAAATATATGTTTCATTGCTATGTAAAAACCTTCGCAAACGCTTTCCAGAGTCTTCAAGATTTGAAATGTATTGAACGCTGAATAATACCACTTTCGTATGTCCGTGTACTGTGAATTTTTTTTAAAGACATTCTGTCATTTTATGGCCTCGATTCAATAGACGCTTTTTTAATGGATTCTGTAATCTGTAGGCTACATATTACTCCCCCCTATTTATCGATTTCGTACGCCTCGGTAATCCCATTATTATCAGTTCAGGACGCCCCATCCATTTTCTCCCCATCCTGATCTCCTGCATACACTATCTTATCCTCAAGTGGTCACTTCTTGACCTGTTCGCGTCTGTGTCTCGTGTGGAACTTCAGATATATAAATGATTTCAGAAAGTGACTATATAAACTTAAATCGTGAAGTGTTTTAATAAATATGTTAGTGAACAATCAACTTATTATTCACAACGCGTGACACTGTGAAATGGATATTATTGATGCAGATAAATAAACGGTTTAATCACAGATACTTCTGTCATCTCCCAAAAAACAAAGTTAACTTCAATAAAACACACAGGTATTGCAGATATCGATATACCGCCATGTTTTTGTACTTCAGTATAAACTACAGTCAAGCTTAAGAAACCACTTGTGTTATGAGAAGAATATTAGTCTTGGTATTTCAGATTTTATTTTTAACCTTATTCCGCAAAATATTCACATTGTTGTTTCAATTTCTTTTAAAATCTTTATCTTCGGTCTACAGTTGTTGACTGAGTACTGAAGTCTTGTATGTACTAAAGATTCAGGTAAATAATGTTTTAATGGCTGGACACATTACTAGTGAGAAATACTACTGTAATTAACCAAAATATTATTGATCCCATGAAGCAATTTGCTTTCTGATACATTAACATCAACTGTAATTGTGATTTATGTTGAATTGTGAATTGTTGAATTATGTTGAAAACGGTGTAATTTTTCGGTGTAAATCTAGCTTCTTCATTTATTTTGATTTATTTCCTGTAAATCATGAAACCTTATGACTTTATATATATTTACAAAAACTACACACACACACACACACACACACAAAACGAATTTTACTTTTGCTTGTAGGTTCTGTACTAGTTTTATTTGAAAAGGAGATTAGTTAATGTTTTCTCCTTTCTTTAGAGTTTAATGGTATAGAGAATACGCTATGGGTATAGTGGTTTCCGAACCACCCGCGTATGCCATATCTTCATAACTGTCCGTGCTTTGAACAGAACAGATCCGCCAAGTAAATCCAAAGCACTCTGAGCTTTCTACTTACCATTTATCTAAGTAGAAATTGAGTAGAACGATTTGTGGTAGCTTACTAGTCTTAAGTATATGATTATCAATGAAACAACAACTCAACTGAAACAAGTAACGTCTATTACAGTTATGTGACCAAATGTCGCGAGGATACGGGACATGTTTTAGAGTCTCAACTCGAGTTTGGATACTGAAAATTATGGATTCAAACTATCTCAGGTGTCAGTGACCGTATCTGTCACACGAGTAGACTAGTACAATTTACTTACGAGACATAAAAAGTGTCGTGAACGTGATTTGTTGAGACAAAATAACGTTTGATTGCTTGAGTTTAACTGAAAATGTTGCAACATTGTATTTGTCAGAGACTGTTATAGGAATAAAAATTGTACGGTGTTTTTTACGCCAGAAAAGAACGGTTATTAATATGTAGTTTATTTCGTCATTACGAGCGGTTTGGAGGCTATAATCTGTGCGTGATTAGAGGGCAACCTACAGGTACCACACAAAACGTCAAGTGGCAGTCATTCTAGGTTGTTGTCGGATCAATAACCTTCCAGTTGCTTCATTCTCAACAGCGCGGGCACAAACTCATCTGGCCACTACTCTACAAAAAGTCTCAGCAAAGTTAGCCGATGTTAATAATAAAAGCTTTTTCATTGTATTTTCTGTATGTGTACATTCCATTATAACGTAGAAAATAATCATTAATTGGCTGCCGTATTAATTAATGTAGTCACGGTAATTTTTAGGTAGCCTGACTAGTCATTACGGCAAGCCATTAATCTACACAGCAGTTAGACGCTAAGCAATAATGATTTGGCAAACATGAGATACAGTTTTTTGTGCTAATTATGTATATTTTTGGGTTATAGTTGCTTCAGATAAAATTTTGGTGGATGTAAGATTTATTTGGGGAGAAGACCTGCAAAAGGCAGATCTCTAGGTCAGTGGTTCCCAAACTTTTCAGTTCGCGGACTCCCCCAAATAATTTAAAAATTTACGGACCCCGTCTGAGTTCTGAAATAAAACAAACAGTAAATGTGATACAAAATCTTCTTCTGCACTACAAGGATTAGGGATTTGCCTGTTCCGTATAAAATACAAAATATACAAAATACAAAATTTTTTAAAATTGTATAAAATCAAAATTCTCTTAACTTGCAAAATTATAATATAATTTAATGTGAACAATTAAGCTGCTTTTGAACAATTAGCTCTGCAACACTGGGTTTAATGTCTTAGAATATTAAGTCACTCTCGACATCAAGTTTATTTCTTAACTCTTGACTTCACGTACGTGAGCAGGGAGAATGCGGTTTCACACAAATAAGTAGAGGGAAACAAAGTTAAACGCTTCAAAGCTTTTCTTGCGAGTTCAGGATAGTCAGTCATTACATATAACCAAACGTTAGCTAGCTGTAATTGCAAAAACTGTAATTTTAATGAACTTTAATTTGAAAGTTCTGCCAATGAATCTTCTTTTTTAGTGTAAGAGAGAGGCTGACAAACAGATCTGCTACACACGACTTAAAGACATGATTAAAGCCATTAGTTTGAAATTACTTTTACAATTACAATTAGTTTGAACCTAAAACAAAAATACTGGAATCATCTACTATTCGTTTTAAGATTCTAAAATTTAGATTTTAGAGCATAAAAATTCGGAGAAAATTAGGCCGCCTCGCCTTCACAATTAAACGGGACAAAAGAGCAAAAATGAAAGCCCATACAATGGAAAAGTACTTAGTAAAAGCAAATTGTAGATTTCTGTATGGAACCACGTCCAGCAAACGTATTAAGAATATTTTAAGTGAAAATTAGGAAATTACATGTTATATAATATTAGGCCTACCGGTATTATCGGTATTCAAATTGTATACATTTATTAGTAACAAATGTAGACGATAAAAAATGTAGTAATATACAAAATTTATAACATAAAAATGTTGTAACAAAACATGCAAATTCCTTGTAGGTCTAAAGCGCATCGTCAAAACAATATCCTAAAGCAACATAAATTAAACAAAAAACTACATTAAAAGTAATAAAATGAATCACTTATCATTACAGGTTAATGGTTCCGTCTTGGATTAATAAACACTTAATATTTCTTTTTAATAATTAATGAATATTTAAAACGATTCAAAATGTAACTTTCCTGGTCTAAATTGCTGCAAAGACGTTTATTAAATCACTATAATCTAAATACGAAGCAATGTTGTTTTCGATTGAAATTGCCGCTAGATTTGATACCCTGTCGTAAGATATTGTTGATTGTAGGTGCGATTTAATCAGTTTAAGTTTACTAAACGATCTTTCAGAAGAAGACACAGACACTGGTAAAGTAAGAAAAATTTGTAAAGCTGTTGGTAGTGTTTTGTAGGCTTCTAATCCCACTGAAGAAATGTATCGTAGCAGTCCCTGAGGTGTAAAGTACATTTGTTATCCGCTAACGTTTGCCCTTTTTAATAAAAGTATGATGTCTTGGTCATGTGGATACAGTTTTGCGAGCATTGTGCGCTTTATATTGATTTGGGAAAGCTGTTCCTTAAAATGTATATCCAAAACATTTACGTACGCCTCAAATTTACACAGGAACCCAAAGCGTTTTTCTAACTCTTTTGTGTTAGAGAAACGACTTGAAATTTCAACTGGCAGTTTGTTCAGAATTTCTATTAGAGAACGTCGTATTTCTTCCCGAAAGGTTAATGCAGAATCGTCTGCATACTCCCCTGGCATCGTGCGCTTCCTTCGTATACTTTTTGTGATACTGGTACCTGCTCTGCCTTACTAATGGCATTGTCACACAGCTCATTCCTCCAAACTTTTAATTTGTCCGTTAGCGTCTCCAGAAGTGTCAGTGCTTGAATAAAGCTTATTACTTTGGTCTGCTAGATTTTCTGAATTTTGTCCATAGAAGAAAGAATATCTGTCCAGAAAAAGAGCAAGGCCACAAAATTAAAGTTTTCTATCGTATTAATTATTAAATGCTGTATCTTCCCTCGTACCAATATTGTTTCAGTGTGTGTATCACTCAGTTTCTCCAATGCAGCGATCAGTTCATCCAGCTGAGTGGATATTGCTTTCACCGCATCTGCTTTTATACACCACCTGGTATCACAACGTCCTTTTAGAGTAATATTTACGAAGTCTTTAAGAACACTCCGTCTATGAGTAGAACAGGAAAAGAAGGTGAATAGACGTTCTACTGTCTCAAAAAGTGTCACTGCCTGAACATTTACTTGAGCTGCATGAACTCCAACCAAGTTAAGTG
Source organism: Magicicada septendecula (assembly GCA_034769895.1). Taxonomy (NCBI): domain Eukaryota; kingdom Metazoa; phylum Arthropoda; class Insecta; order Hemiptera; family Cicadidae; genus Magicicada; species Magicicada septendecula. The sequence continues at coordinate 427,004,761 of CM068367.1, read as the reverse complement.
AATAGTTGTCACAGGAAAGAAATACAGCTAGTGGATTCAAATCTAACATTCTATTCAAAACTCCTGAATGATTCCAGCCACTGTTGCTTGATTGTTCATACGACTGACCTCTGCAATCGCTAAGATTCAATGCATCTCTCTCAACTTTACTTGTAATAGCTCTGTGATCACCTCCGCTGTTTTCACTTCTAAAGGAATAAAATCTATGAAGGCTTCTTTGATATCAACAGAATTGCGTTTAATTTCAACAAATCTTACAATCTGAACCATTTGCTCTACATGTGCAGCATCTGATGTTGTGTCAAATATAATACTAAAGTACTTCGCCTTCTTATATGCAGTAATAATATATTTGCGCATTCTTTCTCCTAACAGGTATAACTAAATTTTGATTAGTTACGATTAATATTTATAATTAAATTTTGTTTACTGTTAATTTATCTATGCCCCGCGTGGTGGGACGCCAAATTGTAACTAAAATAGTGTTTATTGTTCTTTTAATTTAATTAATTGATTAATTAATAACTCTGTTTAATTAATTCTCACACTGTAGTGGTGCCAAATTGACCAATTATAGTGTGCGCGCCAATTGTGTCGGCGTCAAATATAATTATTAAAGTTTTTGATGTTACATACTAAATTTTATCTTTAGGTGTATCAAATGATTGACAACATACACAAGGCTTTGCAAGGTTAACTTAATTTATTATACTTAACAACATTGATGTCACTTCCTTAAATTATGACAATTAATAGCATTGACATGACTTACTTATTCCCCTGAAAAGAAATACAACATATATCTTGAATCCTTACTGACTACATCAATCTACCATTTATTATTTTGTTAACCCTTGCTAACTTTCTTATACTCTTCATCTAGAGGCTTATTAGATTTTTAATCATCATTATTACACATTTTATTCTATTAGATTTTAATCATCATTACTACACATTTTATTCTATTAGATTTTAATCATCATTATTACACATTTTATTCTATATTAACCAATTCATAATAAATGGATTCATAAAATTTGATATCGATTACCATCATCTGTCATAATTATCTTATGAATTTGCCTGACTAGCTACTTGATATTACTTTCTCTAAATATTATTACGTATGGGTACTTTCAGATGAACAGACAGTGTTATACTTAATTAGTGCATGAATATAAAATTTACTTGGTATACGTTAATCCATTCTATGGCGAAAAGTCCTCTGCGCTGTTATCCTGTTTCTTGTCTCTCCAGGTTCTGGGAATCCTTGCGGCTGGCATTATATCCTCGTATCATGGACTGACGCACTTATCACTTCTCTTCTCGCACTCCGACACAAATGTATGTTATTTTTAGTTTAGTTCTGGTGATTTGACCTTCGAATTTCGTACATGATATTTAATAATTCTAACTTTTATTGAAATGTTCTACTCAAGTGTCATTACTATGTGCTGTATGTTTTGTGATTTGATTCACACTGTTTTCGTGGATTTACTTTATTAACCCGACATTTGTTTATATTTACTGGTGTTTATAATTGTTGTCTACCTCTTACTCATTTTACCGCACTTCGCTCCGTTTAACATCCTTGATAATATTATTACTCAAGTCGACCAACTTAGTCGATTTTAATTATATTTCGTCATGTCGTTTAACAAACTCTAAGTTCCATTACCGGTTTAAGATTCTCGACTGTTCGTACTCACACCGATTCTGCAACCAATACGACTTTTTCCGTTACAACATCCGCACTCCCGTCAGTTCCGATATCTAACTTATACGACTCCGGCTATTAGATATTATATATAAGGCTCCCGATACACAATTCCGTCGTTCATACTCTCCGTATCAGAATAAAACTCCAGACTTAAGACCTAAGACATAAGACATAAGACATAAGATCCCCGCTCGCGGTCAACACTCTAGTTTTCTCTAATCCCACTATTTTCTCTAATTCCCACTTAATTTCTCAACCTTTGCGCTTCTATTCGTTTTCGCTTGTTTTCTGGTGGAAACTCCGCCTTAACACTCTAGATTCTCAACTCCCTTCGTTTCTTATTCGTTCCTCCAGTTCGTTTCCTTGGTAACCACTTCTTGTAGAGACATTCTCCTCAACTCTTGATTCTGATAGGCTTTCTTATTCCCTACCCTTACAAGTTCATGGTTGGCTCCACCCCATCGTTTGAGTCGGATGTCCAATTTCACGGCTGTCTATCACTCTCGTATTTTGGCGTACTTGTCCTTTATAGATAAAGTGCTTTTAATTGTTGTTTGGCCCCTTTCATCTTCTCTTTTTGTTCACCATGTGTCCTGCTTCTTACCCGTGACCAATTTCTCGTATTGTCAACTAGTTTCTCCTAGTCGTTCCCACGACGAGTGTGGTCAATTCCGAGTATTCCAGACAGCTGCTATATCTTGCTCTCCAAGCCTTTCTTCATCGCGTACCCTTCTGGTAAAGCTGGACGTCCCGTCGTTCGTTCATAGTGAAAGAGTATTGTCTACTCAAGTCAGGCTTTTCCTTTGTATTGTTGCGATGTAACACTGCATTTGGTGTGCAGCTCGACACATGTGGCTAATTGTCTTTGGGATAGCGTCGCTATGTCGCCTTGTCAACGATCTATTGTTTCTTCTTAGCGATATATTTCGCCTTTGTCTACCTTGGGCCGTTGCGCGTCATCCGCAATTCGCTTCACCGTACAACTGCTGCAACTTTAGGCATTGTTCGCCTAAACCCTGCCTTCCCTTGTCTGTTACCGAACCATCGTATATCTGTCAGCAACCCTCGTTACACCGTCCACTTACAAAAAAAAATTTTATTTAGACATTTTATCGATATACAGGCTTATTATTTCATTTTGAATAGTTGGTGAAACATACGATGTGCACCCAGATTTACGACAGACTGAATCCAAATGAGATCTCATGAGAGGGTCATATTTAGCCAAGTGTTTTAACAAAGCCAGAAAGTTTCCAGGATTTGGATCGTTAGTTCTCTCTGTGCCAGATTTTGTTGTGCAAGAGTTTGTACTGTCGCAATGACCCGTTCAAGGATTTCTTTCTATGTCTTAGCTGCTTTACTCATTTGTTCCTGAAGTAGATCATCAATAAGTACTCCTTTGTTTAAAGAACGTTCCAATACTTTCCATTCCAAAAACGCAGAGCGATGAGCAGGACTATTTTTGTGAACCAGAATACGCGGATGTAACTTTCGCCACAACAAAAAACCCATTTTAACTAATGAAATGGATTCTACGATAGTTTTTTTATTGTGGAAATAAAGTGCAACAAAAGCAAAATAGAGATTTTTTTAGTTGGTGAAAAACACATTCACGTGTGATTTACCTTTTCGCCATTTTACAAGGTTTTACCAAAACAATACTTGTTTAAGGATCGTCCAGCTTTATCTTCAGGAAAATGGTTGTCTTTGTTCTGCAACTGACATGTTCCTCTATTCATCACTATATCTTGGAAGGATTGAGATATCTTGTTTGGTCAAGCTCACATATCTTGTAGAGCAGCACCGGGAACACGGTATTATTTGTTGCTAGTAATGTTCTCTCCTTCCTCGCCTGTAATTTCAAGACTGCACGATGCAACATCATCTATGATACTAGAACCAAGTGACTCTTGTAACTGTACTTTGACACTTTCACAGTTTGATGTATTCACGTCGTTAACTTTACTGTATTTATCAACAGCCTCGTCGCTAACAACATCCATTTTTTGATCGCACGTTGATTTCTTGTAAATTGTAATATTTTGATACTCAAGGTGCGATTTTCCTTGAATAAAAGACTTCATAAACTTTGAAACTTGTAGTTCTTAATCTTTCTTTCTTCCTCTTGAGAACCTGAGCGCCATGAGATTATTCGTTTCATGTCAGCTTCATGAAAAAACGCGTTCATGTCAGCTTCATGTTCATTGAGAAAACGCGTTTTTTGTTTATATAAAGGCTGTTAATATTTTAAGGAGTTTATGTAGAATGAACACATTTTTGTTTATATCGAGATTGATTGATGTGGGGAAATAAGATTGCCCCACATTCAGTAGTACAGAGGAAGAAAGAATTGACGAAATTTTATTTAAAATTCCAGAACTGTCAGTTGACATTACTAAACTGAATTTAGAATTAATTAGAATAATCCATATAATAATAATAATAATAATAATAATAATAATAATAATAATAATAATAATAATAATAATAATAAAATAATAATAATAATAATAATAATAATAGCTGTAACTAGCGGACACGAAATACAACGAGAAATTCCAGCAAGTTGTGTAAACAAATTTGTTGATAAGTATGTTTATCGTTGTTTTGTTTATTGAGAAGCCAATATAGTTTAAGCCACATAATCACATCCCATTCAACAACCCACAAGAAAGTAAGTTAATGACTTAATGAATACTTTATTACGCCTGCACAAACAAGCATTAAAGTTGTTAAGGTACATTAAGAAGAAGGCGATGATCATGACTACGATAAGATGACTGTACGAATGATGCAGGGAAGACGATGATAAAATGTGGACAACACTACGTCTCTGCCGCCAAATATTACCCCATTTCAGGTACTCTCTTTCACATACTGAGGAGATGGTAAATAGACCCTTGAACTCGGAACGTTTAAATTATTAGCCAGGCGCCATACCTACTAGTCTATCAGGCCAATTTTAAGCAAATGAACATTTCATAAAATATTTATGTCATTTTTACTCAAATTATACATTTATGAAGAAATATTTGCTTTAGGAATCCACTGGTTTTGTCTGTTTCAAGGCCTTATTTATTGCCAACTTTAAAGGTCTATTGCCCCAGTGTGTAGCGTATGTGTATACGAGTGTACACAGGTTTCCTTAAATTCATTCGACGATTTTGTAGTTGTGAGAAAATTGGTAGGAATTTAAGATCCGTTTAATCACAGATTCTGATAGTTTAGCACAGGAAACACGGGGCCTAGACGCAAAAGACAAATGAACTGTACATAACAGGGTACATAAGTAAAGATATATGTAGTAACACAGCTAGCACGTGTCCAACCTACCGTGAAAACTTACAGACCGTGAACAAGAACGTTCAAGTCCTCGCGTGTGTGTAATGTAACGAAATGTATTATACAACGTAAAGAAATTTTATTTTATATTCATACCGGCTAAAGCTTAAACATTCTGTTATTTAAGGTTAATTCAAATGAAACGGATAAAAAATGATACATTTATGTATTCAAATAGTGTGTAATATACGAAGTACTCTTTTTATTTGATAAAGAAACATAGTACTACTTTACCGACGTCCCTAAGTTTTGAACATTTCAAAAATGATCGCCCAATTTATAGTTTGGTTAAAATTTTCTTTAATTTGATAAACTTGTGCGCTTTTTTTCAAAAATTTTCCACTCACCTTTTTCCCTCCCATCTCCGTATTTTCTGGGAATTAATCTAAAATATAGTAATTTTTGTTTGGTAAAGTAACATAGTACTAAGATTTTAATGAAAATTCCTCCTAATTTGTCCACATGCATTTTCGATATTTTAACAAAAATTTTGCCCAGGTTTTGGTCCCCCACGTCCCAAAGTTTTAAAAATTTAAAAAATGATCACTATATTTATATTTTGGTTAAATTGTAGGGTAAAAGAATGGACTCACATGGTAAGTTTAACGAAAGTCGTTTGACACGTTCAAAAGTTATCGTGAGACTTAAACCCCAAAAGATAGACAGATAGATGCCAAACGGTCGAGTTAAAACTGAGAATTCGCTTCGCTCAGTCAATTAAAAATACCGGTTTGCAACAAGCGAGACATCGTTTGATGTATATTACATACGAAGTCGCTCATTAGACTAGTAAAACTACTACTACAAGTAGTACCAAATCATTACGGGTGCGGTGTAGAGAATACTGGACTTTACTAAGAGTATATAATCATACCTAGACAATTACTACAGTTGTACTCAGTAGTGATTAGAAAAGTCAGTGCTTGACAGTAAGATGCCATTAACGTTCCTCCAGTGGCCACGTAGGACAAAGTACAGAATCATGGACTGTACTTATTATTTTTATACTGATTTTATTATTGTTTCTATTTTTTAGCGTAAATAACGTGTACTTTTATTCAAAATTATGCCGGAAAAATGTTACAAATGTTAGAAGAATGAGTTAAAACTAGGGCTATTTTAAAATGTCCAACAGGAGCCTCAATACGTATAGATGATAGATGAAACACTTAACGCTATACAGCGATCCAAGTGACAAGTAAACGTTTAAGCCTACGTACGCGACAAAATGTCAAATGATAAAATGAAGTTAAAAGTATTAATAACAAAAACACTGCTTGCTGGCAGAGCAGAAGAACGTGGGTTGTACGTATTAATTAATCAATTAATTAATTAATTAATTATACGTTATTAATCCACGTGTCTCTATGTTGTCCCAGCCAGAGTCGTTTCAATCATTTCACTGTATAAAAAAGGTATTTTACTTCATATTTAATATTTTTATGAACTTTTAATAAGCAGGAATGAACTCTAAAATGTTGTGCAGATGTTCCTTGTATACCACATTGCATAGGCAGCCAGTGAGTAATCTCTGGCTAAGTCTAAATACACTTGTCGTCAATGCTTTCTGGTGTCTCAGAGTTCTGTCACTATTCAATAAACTCTGTTTGTGTTCCGAATAGTTCGGTTAAGGGAACACATTTGTATAGAGTCTGCAGCTCGTTCTGACACAACTTGGTAAGTACTGTATTAGTTTTTCATTTGAAAATTATTAATAAAAAGATTTTATGCTTGGTTGGAATTCAAGTAGCTCATGTAAATGTTCAGGGAGTGACATTTTTATTAACTAATAAAGAATTTGTGCTTAGCTGAAGAAAAACGTTTACCACTTATTACAGTTTGATTCAAATCGACGCTGATTCCAGAAATGCCTCTGTAGCAGACTTTCGTTACTATCTCTGTTACTATAATTGAGATGAAATGACAAGAACAGTAAATTCGTGCTTACAGGTTGAGGTTTTCATTACTTAATGAATTTATTATAAAAGAATATAATCTCACTATTATATTAGAAATTATTAATATTATGAATTATTATATTATGTTTATTAATATTTTAAATAAAATTCTTCAATTAAAACGCACTCCAAAATTTCTAATCGCAAAATGTGTAGCTACATATGCCAACATAGATACAATGTAACTTTGCTTTGATAGTAATTTTGGAGTAATATAAACGTGTATGGCGGGAGATCCCACTTCATCCATGTTGTCTTTACGCAGTTCTCTTCAGCTTCCGTCAGAACTTTTGTCCTTCAAATCCATCAGAATTTCTCACCTTCTTTCCCGTTTCGTCGTTTTCCTTAGTTTTTCCGTCAGTTAATAATTTATGTACAGTGTTCTTCCTCAGAATATGATTGTTTCAACTACCTTTCTATTTCATAATACTCTGTGAGAAACTTCATCGTCCTGTAGTCATTAAAATTTACCAATTATCGTGTTTCTCTCCAATTTTACACTTTCGCCTAGAGCCACATTTCAAAACTTTTCTAAATGTAATCTTTTTCTTCAAGAATTGATACGTCTCTGAGGCAACGTGCTTTTGACAGCGTCAGTGTTTAATTTCTAATGTGGTAAAACAACCTCGTTGGCGTAAACACAAATAACTGTTGCTGTGGTTTTTGTCAATCATTGCTGTAACCAAAAACATTTATCGCGTGCCCACCTTAGACGAGCAAAACTGCGATTGTTTACTGTGATTCGTCCCATTGAATTGAGGCAGCTAACAGGATTTATGAAATTGAATCAACAAGCGGGCGGATCCATCCGTAGGCAACGCATTTATACTGCGGGCGGCCGCTACGGTTACACATTATATTTTTCTCTCTGCAACTACCGATAAACGTTAAATACATTCGTGTATTAATAGACATATACAGTACATCGCATAAATGTTTAGTGCGACTTAATGATTACATGGGATATAAAACAACAAATCTGTTCACACAAATTACAACTAACTATATTTTGGGGTGAGATTAATGTAACAGTTGGTGATTATAACAGATTTATTTGCTTCATTGTACTTTACCATACACATGCGATGAAGATTGTACAATATTGATTGTGGATATTTTTTGGTAAAATTCTATTTGTATTTGTACTAAAACATGTAAAAAGTTTACGAAGTAATTGCGTAATGTTCTCAATAATTGGCCTCCACGTTCAATATAGGCCTAACTGGGGAATATCAAATACTGTCAGTTAAGTTGACAATATTTTTGTGAGTGCATTATTGTATACTATATACTGTACATTGTATAGTATAATAATACAATACTACATACTATAGGCCTACTTGACTATATATACTATACTATACTATATATATATATATACTATACTATACAATAGTATATAATAATACAATACTATATACTGTATTATTGTAAGTGTTGGTGGGAGGATTACATTTATAGTACCTACTGAAGTAACGTCAAATAATTGAGCAACCCTCTATAGTCGATTGTTCAGCGTAGTTAGCGGACTGCCTATTTAATCAGACGTTCTGAAAGATACTTTCGTTTTTCATTTCTATAGTATTTGTTTATTTCGGTAGTAAAAATTATATAGTGTTTAATTTATTACCTCGGAAATAAAAATATAGTTTTATGTTGTCGGTGATAGATAATATGTACATACTGTAGTCGATAATTTCAAAGTAGCAAATTTTTAATTATGTTAGTCATTAATTTTAAGACTACATTAGTTTTATTTAAATTAAAATTTAATTTTGAAAAGCTAATGTATTATTCGATAAAGAAAATAAATGACGTTGCTTGACTATATGTTCGGTTTTCACTTTCCTTCTATTTATTCAACGAAAGTGGAAAGTCGCACACATTAAGATCCAAAAACAGTTTTTCCAGAGCCTATACAGTGAACTTGCTGCTTTTAGAAAGGACAGAGTTCTGTCTATCGCTGACTGTTCGTTTCTTTCAGGTTATTTATTACTCTGTATCTTTGTCTGAGTTCAGCAAAAATACTATAGTATTCAGTTACAGTATATATTTCACTTTAAGTGTTTCGCCACAAGTGTAACAAGGTTTTTACTGTCCTTGTAGTAAGTAAGAAGGGGTCAAATTAGTGTGCCATTTGCCATTTACGGACTCTCTGCTTCAAGGCAGAAAGTTTGCTATGCATTAAGAATGGTGCAAACATTTGCTCGTCAGGTCGATTTATAGCTCACCCGCAGCGTCAGCTTCTTCGTTACAATACCCACATGACCCATACACCAAACTAAAGTAAAGTTGAACCAAGGCATTATCTATCGCAATAACGGATCCACTGTGCCCGGATTGTCCAAGGCAGTTAGAAAATTTAGTTAATCTGTACAGATAACAACTTTTCTTTCACCTCGATGTTCACAGAATCGAAGAGCTTACGACACTTCATACAGTTCGGCAGTGTATACACTTGCCGCCATGGACAGTATCCAAGAGAGTGAGGAGCCCTCGATGACAAACGCACTACCCACTCCGCTCTTGGTGATAATCACCAGTGTACACAATGGTATGTTCAGCAGCGTATTTCTCCAGAACTGATCTAAAAAGAGAGTTTCAATTCAGTTGGATGGCACAATTTATTGCTTCTACTAGAGACATTCAGCCGGCAATTTGGTTTGCGAAGCAGCCAGGGAGGCATCTCGCATGGAACGTGCGCCTGGATGTTATTGTGCCGGGTTATTTCGAGCGCACGGATGACGGCTGGTCGAGTAAACGTACGACAGTTTAACACACACACACACACACACACACACACACACACACACACACACACACACACACACACACACACACACACACACACACACACACACACACACACACACACACACACACACACACACACACACACACACACACACACACACACATGTATGTATATGGAAGTCCGTTGTTTACAATACATGTAGTTTATGTGACTCGGTAATGCTAAACGTTTTGCCACATATCATAGCAACAGTAATTGACGTCTGAGATGTAATGACAGCATTTCTGCTTCACAATATAAGCTTAGTGTTGTGCTAGTGCGAAATAGCCCTGTGGCACGGAGCATTGTGAACACGATCTAGCTTGTTTAAGCACAACCTCCTGGCTGAAGAGTACACCGCGCATCCATAAGCTATTTTGGATAAACCTAGTGCAGTGTACATGAGCGATAAGATTTCCATATCAGTTCCTCAGGTCAATAGAAGGTGCAGGTAATGGAATTTAGTGAGGATTTGTACCTCGCAACCAAGTCGTCCACATACGCATTCCACGTTAAATGTCTGTCTATAATACGACTGCCCAACCCGATTACGGAAAGACCATAAAATGTCCCTGAGATGTAGATAAATTTGGGTAAGTTACCTCGGCACCAATCATGTAGCTGTTAAATGATGTTGAACTTCCACATTTCATCGAATGCTTTTTCCATGTACCAACAATACGTTTTCCTAGGATGAAAGTGTTTTGAACTACGATTTCCAGATATACCAGTCAATCAGTAGTAGAATGGTGCTTGAGTATCCTCACCGGTGTACGGTTAGTAGGCCGTATTTTTCATGATATCAGGTGGGTTGGTTGTTAACCGCCCTTTCCAATAATTTTTGCAAAAAGCATGTCAACGATATTGGGCGATAGTTTTTTGCTTTAAAGGGATCCTTTCAGGCCTTAAGAAGCAGCCTTCCTTCTATCGTTTAGCATAGTATATGACGTTATAAAGAGCCAGGAGTGTAGCTATAGCTATATCCGGCAGTTGACCTTATCTATTGCTGTAAGGAATTTCGTCCGGCCGAAGAGTACACCGCGGACGAAATCTTGACGTTGAAAGTTGACCTTAGCATATCGCGCAGCCAAAGTGATAGCAATTTCATCGGGGTTTGCACATCAATTCACCAACGTACTCTATACAAGTGATAGGCTTGAACACTGATATACCAGCAACTGATATGATCTTCCGTACTTCGTCGACTTGTTATGGTCGAGATGTAGTTTTCCCAGCTTGATGTTTTAGTAGTTAGTATTGTTCTACGAGCGGCGGCTCTATGTCGCTTAAAAGCGATGTGATTTTCTTAGGTCGGCGCTCGGTTGTACCTGTTTAGGGCTTGTTGTGTCTCTCTTATTATGTCTCTCACAACGGTGTTCCACCATGGTACCGGTGTTCGGGATGAACTACTACCGGTCAACGGGGTATGCTCCGTAGCTGCTACAGTTACAGCAGCATTAAGACTGTAATCTTCTTCTGCATTGCCACTGGCATCTGAAGGTGTTACAGCAGTCGAGAAGTGTGTCCAGGCAGCACGGTCCACGCGCCATCTTTTCGGCATGCATAGAACGTTCTTTGGCGTTCGCATTTTTATGAGCATTGGAAAGTGTTCGTTCCTGTGAAGCAAGAGGGGTACAGTTATATGACAACTTCAAATGGGACTACCAACCAGGAGTAATGAAGATATTAGCTGCTCGTCCAGGTCCTATAGATCTCTGGTAGGTCCCCGTGGTCGGTGAGATTATTGGCACCGGCAATGGAGCTGAACTCCTATCCAGAGCTCACCTCCTGGTCTTCGGGAATATTTTTTGTCAACCCTTTCATTTTTAGAAAGTCGTTCCTGGTTTATGTGAGAGAATGAGGTGATGGACGGCGGTATTCTTTCGCCGCCTCGTCCCCACTGAGGATGGTTGCAATTTGCAGCCACGAGGTTTAAGCCCGTCGCGTTCCTCTTGGCGGAGAAATATGGGTCTTTCAGCAGACTATCTCTAAGCACCGTCTGTATTTCAATTTCGGCACCACTGTCATTTTTAAATTTCTGATTTCCTGTAAACTTCAGAAAAGTATCGCTCAATATACTATGTCACTGCAGCTAATATATCCTTCACCTGGTGATACTGTTGAATTTACAGCCTGTGTGTGACTGTTTTGTCCTGGTTGACTGGACATACAAGTTTCTTCGCATCTGAAGTAGGTAACTTTTTTCATTGTACGTAGCTCTTGCTTATAAATGGGACAATTACGGGTTGATGGATGAATGTTGACCGCCACAATTAACACACCGAATTTACAGGTTCAGTACAGAGGTGGTCACCGTGAGCCGACTTCACACAGAAGCTCATCTCGATGCATGTGCCCGAAACGCAAGCACTGAAAACACTGCATTCGCCGAGGGATGCCACAGTCTGCTTATGAATCCATGCTCTGATCTTTTCCGGAAGGGCTGTGCTGTTGAAAATTAGGACATGGGACGCAGATGGAAGCGTCTGTCTATTCTTTCGCATCGTTTGCCTTAAACATGCAATTGGCCTTTTAGGGCAGTCTGCGTCGTAATTCCTTCCTATGTGCAGAGTAGATCACTGCACACAGTGACCCATTGTGGTGCTCAGAGTGGTTCGACTTCTGTCAACTATTTTCTGCAGCTTGAGAAGCTTTGAACTTTGTTGATCGTTCAGGGTATCCATGAGTAATCGACCTGATGATTTCCTGGATGTCCTGTGCGACTGATCCAGCCCAACCGCTGCTAGCCTTTTCAGTTAGGAAGGTACTCACTTTCGCAAAATCACCTTCTTTCCTCTTGATAACACGATACTTCGGCACTGATGTCACATTCGCAGAGATGCCAGAAATGTTTTGGCATCGACCAAGGAGTACTGGCTGTGTCTCTTCACCCTCCGAGGAGGTCTATTTTCTGCGGCGTGTTTAGGAGATCCGTCAATTCCAGAATTATTGTATAAACAAATAGTTCTCACAAATACCAGATAAATAAACAGACCACCGCGGCAGAGCGATCGAGTACCACGGATTCGACTACGTACAAAAGTATACGTCCTGGTGCCCCAAGGTCATCGTTCACGCCTCACTAACGTAGGTCTATCCTCCCATTGGTATGATCGATCCCACCGTGGGGTACGGTGTATTTTAAAGCAGTACACATAACCTTGTTAGTTTCGTAACCAGTGCCCTGTTAGCCAGCTAAAGTGTGACAGCTGTTGACCACCATCCACGAGACCAAGTGCAGTTAGTCGTAGTTTTTATAAGTTAGTTAAATTTTAAGACATTTTTAAAGCCTTTATTTGTAAGTAGTTTCACTTCACGTTAAGGGTGTTGTTTCATGATCTAATTTTGTCAACCGCTAATGTATTATTCCCCCCCCTAAAAAATGGTATAAATATAAAAATTAGTATAGCGATGAATTATAATGATATTATATATATATATATATATATAATGAGTATAGTGATAAATTATAATGATATAATAAATAACGTCTTCATATAGCGTGTGTTAAATTACTCTCATAAAATGCGATTAATCAGTAAACATTGCATACTACACTAATTCAAGTTTTCCAATCTTTAAGCAATAAAAGAATTTCAAATTCTTTAAAAGTTCATTGGACTTTTTTCGAGAAACAGGAACGATTACTTATAGATTCTGCACTAACCAAAAATTAAATTCGAAAGTGGCTTTAAGACGGTATTTTTTATTTAGGCATCAACATCGATCACATTATTTAGTTAATTCAGATAAACTAATCTACGTAAGGCAATGTATCAATCGGTAACATGGAACCACTCAATCTCCGTCTCAAAAGTCGTCATCATAGAGCAGTATCGTAAGTCGTGGTCATAGAGTTTACCACTTATGTCAGACGGCTTAGATACTCCGAAATGTAAAACAGTTATATGTTGATTAATGTTAAAAGATATATAAATTGTAAATATAATTATGTCACTACCGACTCGGAACAGAAAGTTTTTTGTTGGTAAAAACGTAAATGTTTTACCTTATAGCCTGAACCAGTTTTCGCTTATTATAAGCGTCGTCAGAAGCTACCACTGGGAGCGCTGTCCATCTTGTTCTTGGCCACGGCGTCGACTTTTGAAGGATCGATGTTGTGTGTGTGTCGGGTGTGATATGTTCGAATAATACGTGCGATTTGTACGTACCATACCTCACACACACAACATCGATCCTAATCCTACCTAATCCTATTCTAACCTATTCGAACCCGTGAATTCTAAAATGACTGGAATTTAATATGATTTAAAGAAGGCTGTAATAAATTTTTGAATTGATTATTCAGGTATTGGATAGAAGAATGTCGTTAAATTTGTTTTTGTTAACAGTTGTAATGCTTCGTTTATTTCACAGTGTACACATTTCGTATAAGCTAGTAACTAAGTTAATTAACTGAGGTTAGGCCTGCTGTTGGACATCTTAACGTACTTTGAATTCTTACACGTCAGTCATTACAGAACGATTTTTAGTTTTATGTGTACTGCGACGTTTAAATGAAGAGTTGTAAATACAATTATACACTTGAATTAGGTAGAGCGTTATGAATCACGTGACGCTTCGTAATACTTTAGTAAAATTGTAAGTGTGAAAACGGGTTTTTAACAGGAAAAATTTATTGGTCATAAAAATGTTATTACGCGAACTCTGTTTACTATTTTGTTGCTCATAAAAATAGTCGTAAAATTCTATGCATATTCAGCTTGACTCTATGCAAAACACTTCCAGTTGATCTGATAAGAGGATGGAAACATCACGACATGTAACGTGTTTTGGAAAAACGGACCTGTCTTCGATTTAAACAGCTCGACAGGGGGAAAATAAATTTCTTTTAAAATGGCAAGCAACTTTGGAATATGTGTCTCAAGAAAGTTGTTTGTACTGTGCACCTTATTACGAAAGAAATACAAATACAAGGAAAACGATCTATACGTAAAATAATATTTGAGCTGAAGAAATCAGTAGGCAGTCATGTACGGGAGAAGATTTATGGGGGAAACAGGATGAAGCACGAGTTTGAAAGAGATGACTCATCATGTTGATGAAGAGAAGAATGTCGGACAGCGAGGAGAACAACCAGTTACATGCAGGACGACGTCAAAGCATAACGAAGGAGGACGCTGGAATCATCAGCATGCAGGATGAGTGCTGAAGAAAAACACGGATAACTCTAGAGGATCTTCAGATACCTCAGTAAGAGTTAATCGAAATCTTAAAACAGTTATAGTTTCTGTTATTTTAAAACATAAGTTCAAAATTATTGACGTTGTGCACACCTCGCAGACGCAAAGAAATTACTAATATTTATTGTAATTATAGAAATTAAATTACACTTTTGGAATCATCACATTTTTGTAATTATCCTTATTTAGATTGTTAGTCAACACTGTAACACCGACGCTCTACAGGATAGGTGCATGTGTACAGTACGTGACGCTTATCATGAATAAGAACAGGAGTCAATTGAAAGATGAGTCTGTGCGAAACAAATTTGTGCAGCGATATCAGTGCGTTATACAAGACAATGATGACAGTGTATTAGCAAAAGTGTCAAGTGTTTAATTGGTTGTATGTGTTGCGGACTATCGTAACTGAGTGAATTTTATTATTTATTATGATAGTGCGTCAACTGTATAGAAGAACTGTTATAATATGAGTGCTTTAGTTTGAACTAAATTGGTAATAAGAACTGTGACTATCAACAACTGTGGATTTCAACAAGTTATTTCACTGTTTTAAGATCGTAAAATCCACTATTCCACTGTCGTAACCTATTTTGCAATTTAAAAAAGTCGTGCAAGTAAAACACTTAATTTAAAATCATAAAAACAGTGACGAAGAAAAGACAAATATATTTTATTACATTAATCAGATTTGCAGTTTTATTGTTTAGTACACCTGAGTATATATATATATATATACACACACACACACACACACACACAAGTATTGTTTATGATTTGTGAATTAAAATAGGTACAACTACTATGATATAATTTACAGCCTAAACAGTATAAACATCCTATGATCCATACCCTGTATATTTTTGTTGAATGATTTACTACGTAAGCAAACGAAATGAGAAAGAAACGTCGCAACGTATAAGCATTTGGTTCTAATTAAATTCCCACGTCTAAGTGTTGAAGGATGTTAACGTATAAGTGTTAATATTATTTTTAAATAGCGTAGGCGGATGATGTCAGGTAGAGTTTAAGTTTTGTTTGTACACGAGTTAAAACCTGCAACAGTCTCTCAATGGAAAATTTATTCCGTCTGCAATAAGAACAAAAGAGAGCCGCATTTATCTCTCACTACATGTGTGTAGAACGTATGATGGATCCCCACGAATAGTAGAGAATATTGGCTGAATTGCAGAGAAAACAATTATAATTATTTACACACTTACTAACAAGCCAGAGGGGCAAATAACACAGGAACCAATTTACAAAATAAAAGTTAAGCAAATTTCCAATATTTTTGCTATCCTGTATTTTGGCGATAGCGATTTCAACAGAACATTTGTACGTTGTGTATTCAGGCAGTGTGAAATTCCGTCTCATACTCTCACGTCACTCGAAACGTGTTACGTTGTATAGAAATAAGTTGCTAAAAGGGGGTGTTATTTAAACTTTACAAACAAAGTAATTATATACGTATACTGTGCTAGAAACATGACTGACATCTGAAGCTGAGCATTAGACACACTTCAGTGACTTCACATAATGTTATTATGAGTTTAAAATCAAATCCTTTCAGATTCTCAGCGCTGCTGTCTACATATGTGCATTAACTGTGCCGGCTTAATTACAGCGTCAATATTTATACACGACAGTCAACAAGATATGAAAAATAGCACTGAGGTCTTTTATAATAGGCTTACTAAACTACTTGAAAGATGGGAGTAGAGATATGAGAATCAACCAGTTTCACACTTACTTTTCTACAACAAAAATCATATTCTAAAATTATAATTTCTGAACTTTTTGTACCATCTAAATGAAAAAGAAGACGCCATTGCCAACGTAATCAAACAACCTATCAGCCTACCCCCCTCAACGTTCTGTTGTGTTCACCCCAAAAATACTACAAACATTCAATTAAATTTTTATACAATTTGATAAGCTGTAAAAAGTTTCGTAAGTTTTGTTATTTTGTGAGAAAATTCTAGGCTATAGAATTAATGGATAAGTGGTTTTCGACCTTGTTACGATAGTTCAAAAAAGGTGTGATATCTCTTTGAAAGGGGATGTAAGAGTTTGTAAGAACAGTACAGTGAATGATTAAAAAAGTTAGATTACATGATTCCGTCATCCTTGTGCAAATCCCTATGTCAATAGAGTAGATACTATGCCTAGCAGACGGAAGATGATGAATAACGAGTTTCTGACGCTAACAACTAGAACTTACGGTTAAGGGAAACAGGCACCATAAGAACCTACAGTGGCATTCCTAAGTCTGCTAACGTATAGTAGAATATGGATAAATGTAAACGAAAGTTAATAAATTAAAGTTAGTTATAGTGTCAATTATAAATAGTAACTCAAAACGTAAAAAGTAACGTGAAACAATCTTTTTAGAGAAACAGAAAATATATTTTACTTTGGCAAGGGAAAGTAACCATGCTCCGAAAAAAGAAAACTAGCTTTTTAGAATCACTTTTGTAGATAGTGTACATGCATAATTCTATTCAAAATAAGAAATTTTAATAAATGACCTAAATTGTACCAAAAGCTTCAAAAGTGAGGGACACCTTTAGAAAATAATAATTAGGCCTACTCACAAAAACTAATTTACAATTATTATTTCACGTAATAACAAACGGTACACACAGTTTAAACTTTAAAATTTAATGACAATATTACATTATAGTTAAGCTGACACCAGCTGTGGGTATTGGTTGGATACCGAGACACGCCACTGAGAATGACTGCCGTGAGCGCAGCCGAAACGTCTGGCACGAAAACTGTCGACAGTGGAACGCTGCTTAACAACCTGGAAGATTTTATGTAAGACTATAGACAGTATTAAGTATAGACAGTATTAAGGGCCGGCGTCAGTATTAAATATAGCTTCTGTGACCCTTCCTTCCATGGGATAGAATTGCCACTATAAATAAATCAACTTCATTGATTTGTACAAAAACTTAAAGAAAAGATGTAATGAAAATGGAATTTTCTTTACAAAAAAGAATATACATCTGGGCAGAGGAAAATCAATTGTATAATCATGCATAATAAATTTATATTCGATAAATTGGTTGAATTTGTCTAAGATTCGATAAGTAGCAATGTTTGAAATACAAGTTTATCCAAAATGCAGAAGGTTTAATTGACTGCAAAACTGAAAGTCATGAAATGGTAACTAATAGTATACATAAAAGTAAGAACAATCCATGATTGAGAGAAGGATCATCTTAATAAAAGAGGTGATTGGTTTTGATTAGAAAAAAACTGTAGTAAATAAAAGGTATTATAAATGAAATTCAACAAGAGTTAGCCGAAAAATTGTTACATTAAAGAAACTTGCCAAAACCGAAAGGCGCAGGGATAGACAACAGTGTTAAATTATGGAAGTATTGAGATATAATCTTACATTCACGATTTTTACGTGTTTTCAACATGTGTTTGAAACAAAATATTGATTGTATAGATTGGCAGGCAGCCAAGGTCATAAAAAGGTGATAAAAATCTACGCGAGAGTTATAAAGGACTAACAGATACAACCTATAAATTTTAGGCGAACGTTTCATTAAAAGATAAGAAAGGTAGTAGAAAATGTGGTAAGAGCATTAAGGATGAGAACCAAAAAAGGTAGAAGTTAAACGGTACGATATGAAATTTTATACAAAGTGAATATTATAACGTTGCAGAACTCATACCCTATAAGGGATCCACAAATATAATATAGCTGTAAGAGAAGTAAACTAATTTGAAGCATAATGATCAATAACTATACAAAGGTAATGAGAGAATAAAAAGAAAAATAGTAGACAAAGATAATAAATGAGTGAATAAACTCGACTGACAGACAAATGACTGTGACCCAACCCCAGTGATTGGCCAGATAAAGGCTATAAAATAAAAAGTAAACGAATAAAAAACCTAACTAATATTTCATTTTGTAGCATGTATTACCCAAGTGATGTAAAAGAAAGTACACCACCAGTAATAAACATGTAAACCCATTGTTATTATATTATGATGATAAAAATACTACCATGAAAGGGTAGAATAGAATCGAATTGTAAAGACTTGATGAAGGAATTATAGGGACTAATGTTAATAGCCAAAAAAACTAACTTTACAAAAAGTTGTATGACTAACGTTGTGGTTTAGAATGTTATGTGTTTTAAAATAACATTATTAATATAAAAACAAACACATGAGGTTTTAAAAACTGACTTTAAAATTAGATTTGTCAAAACTAATTTAAACCAAGAGTGAGAGGTAGATAGTGAGTGTTAATGATAACCAGTGAACCAAACTAATATATGATAGCAACAGTGATTGTAAAACTTAAAGAATTTGAAGATGAATCACTACTGTGAATTTAAACAGAGTGTATTACAAACGTGACTGTAATTTAATAAACACTTAGCCAGCGTAATCAGTGAAGGTGATAGATAGGATAGGGATGAGTTAATATAAACAATTAATAGTAGTAATAAAAGAAAAGAACAGTGGTAATAAACAATAAAAAATACTAAAATGTTGATAGATGAACAATAAAAAACATTAGTAGTGTGTAGAACCTATGGTATAAGAATTATGTTAGACGATTATTAAAAGATAAGTTTTAGTAGAAAATAAGATCAATTTAAAAACCATATTGTTAGATTTAATTAAAGGAATTCTTTTGTTCAATTAAGAAATAATTTTAAATGTTCCTACAAATGGTAGCAACAAAGTTAGTATGTCAACCAATTTTATTGTGTTAATAACTAAGAAACAAATTACTTATGATTTAAATAATAGTAAAACATCCTATATTACAAAATAGTAACAAGGATGGTGATCACAATATTGTAAATGGTGTCAAGACACCATGCTCCAAAGTTGTTGTTAGTTTATCTAAAAAAGTTGTATTTTATAAGAAGGAATGGGGCTGGATCATGAGAAGTCCATAAACCATTTTAATGTAATATGTACCATAGAAAGATTAAGTGGTAAAAAGTTTGTGTAAGAAATATTAGAAAATACAGACAAGCAATTGTATAAGTTTAATAATCACAATAGTACTCACAATTGTAATAAGATAGGAAAAAAGGATGTTAGACAAATGAACTAGCATAGGTCAAGGAATGCTTTTTTAAAATTATGATAACATTTATTTATTGTAAAATGGCCCAAAGTCATTCAAAAGTAGACACTGTAACTAAGTAATGGCAAGCAGAACATATGAAAGTAATAGGTAATGTTTAAATTGTGTAAATTAAGAAATTCCAGACATTTATAGCTTAGGCCTATAAAATGCCTAACTGTCAAAATTCAGAAAAAGCAATTTATAAGCAATTAACCGTTGTATGTGAGAAATAAGACAAAGTGACTTGTTAATTTAAATTATCTAACCATAAGAGTATGTCAGAAATAGAGTAAACATAAAAAATAAGTGAAATATGTAATAAAATAACATTAGCAAATTGGTCAAAACGTTGATACAGGACCAAGCCCAGCATTATGGGATATCAAATTAATCTTTGAGAGAATATAAAGACATTGATGTTAATATCTCACACATTGGTAATAACACCAATGAATTATAGCAATTATAAAATATTAGGTCAATTTGGGGCCAAAACCCAAGCTTTCATAACAATGTAAACAAAATTCTTAACTAATCAGAAGCAGGGAATTATGCTTGGAATTAAGAAAACCGTTAGAATTTTTAGACAATCCATTATTAACGCTCAAGGTATGCAGATGCCAAACTGAATCCGCTCTAATTAAAAAGTAATAAGAGGGAAATGTACTCAAAATGAACAAATATGAATAATAGAAATTGAATCTGGATCCATTGAACACATGATGAAACCATAAATCAAAATTCAATAATTGAAATTAAAAAAACATTTACTAAATAAAATAGAAAAAAAGAAAACCCGAATGATGAAGAACTAAATACTATGATCAACAATATTTTGAAGAATTACCTGGGACTAATCAGAAGAAATAAGAAGATTTTGTTAAATATAAATGAATTCTATATAATTGCGAATAAAATTAATTAACTTTTCCACAACACAATAACTCTCACTCTGAACTTGGTATAATAAATTCTTTCAAAGATTAGTTGAAACTATATCTTAAAAAAAAAATGAACAACTTCACAAACCATTATTGAAAAATTATTTAAAACTGCATCAGCCTATTTGAAACTGTAACTTAACCTCTATGCGACGCCTATAAGTCGACACACTTTTTAGACACTAAGAACCGAGTTGTAAGTAAACCTGTAGGTAGTATTTAATTAACATTGATGTAAGGTTGTGTACTTTCATAAACATCTTGCTTTATTTTGTTGTAATCCAAAGAACTTATTCATCGTTCTGAACAAAACATTGTATCATTAACCAGAACGCTTGAAAACACGCCTGACCACCCGATGAGCGAGTAAAATTTAATAGCCGGAGCAAACTTTTTTATAATAACAAATATTTTGTACTTAACTTATAAATAATCAGCGAATCTGGACACTAATAAATTAGTACTGAACACTAATAATCGTTCCTTGTTTTATTTGATATATGTCTTAATAATTGTGTACTTTAGCAGTGAAGAAAATTTTTTACCAGAATTATAGGTTGGCAACACTTCAGACTCCACTCGAGATTTGAATTCGCGCTATTCCGTTTGGGTAAGTTTAAATTATTATCGAAGAAAAAGAAGACGACGCAGGAAGAAACTTTTAATTGTTTTTAGTAAAACAATTTGGCGCCTATCGGGAATTAAGGTACATTAATATAAGGACAGGTAAGGAGAAGAACGATACACATTCGGTACTGGTTATTAGTGCGTTCGCGATCGTCATCGTTAGCGATAGACTGAAGATCAACGCCGAGGCGAGTCACGTTACATAATCAATTACTGATCAAACAAAATATAGAAGGACGCTATCGGCTTCTTTATAAATTGACGCCAACAACTTGGGGCTTTTAAAAGAGGTACAGAAGTACGTTATAATATACTTTATAGTTAGCATTTTATAATTACTAAGTAATTATGAAAAGTCTCTAGCATAATCTGCTTTATCCCCTTCGTAGACTTTGAGGCTTTCACTCGTGTTAACAGCGAGAAATTTTCGAAAATTTTGTATGAAAGAGGATGAATATCAGATCTTCTTTGAGCAATATAAAGCCTTAACAATTAAATAAGCATATAGCTTGAGTAGTAAAATATTCAACTCAATGCCGCTAACAAAGGGGTGATACAGGCAATAAAAGGGGTAGGAGCAGTTTATAGTTTGCCGCCTGTGTTTTTCAAACATTTACATAGATGACATTATCCAAAACTGGAAAAAATAATGACTGCGGCATTTTAGACGATAGACATAGGTACAACAATGTCACACTCAAACGACCAGCAATTAATTATGATAACTCAGGATGACTTACAAAAGAAATTATGTCAACTACGGTGAATAAATGAAAAATAAAATTTGAAAAATTCTTTCTTAAAAACGAAAATTATCCCTCAGAGGTAGAATTTCCTGATTCATTAATTCATTACTCTTGTTATTCTTAATCCTTTCCAGCCCAGCAGGTATTTTAAAGTTCGTGGTTTTCTATTTACAAAATGCCTAACATAACTTCCCATGATTATTTTAAGACTCACACTTTATTCAATACTTTTCGTTTCACTGGTTGTTAAGATTGGAATCTTAAAATAATAATTGGGAAGCTATGTTATGATTTTTTTTTTTAAATAGTAAACCATGATCTTAAAGTACTCATTGTGTTGGTTAATATTCATTAACGTAATGATTAATGTAAAACAGTGGCGTCAATTGGCAGTTCGTAACACTATACCGAACTTCACAACTGGTTGGTTCATGCATTTCTTACGGGCAGTGTTAGGATGCGTACAAGGCCTATGTATACTCTTTACCGCTACAAAATGTGTGACTTTTTGTTTTTGTGTGTAGTTTGCCGCTATGCCACAAGGGTGATATCGTATGTATGAATTGAAAAAGAAAATTCTATGGAACACTGTGGTGTATATTTATATTCCCTGTTACGTGCGATACAATATAGATTCACGAAACAGGAAGTTACACTCACATACAACAGCCCCAACCAAAATATGGACAATTTGGAATACACTTTGACCGTCAAAATTTAATTTTTTAAACATATTTTTAGAGACAATTATAATTATATTTTCGACTTTTAAAAAATCACATTTTTATCACTCTACAAAATACAAATAGTTTTGTATAACCTGATACTTTTCGCAAATCCGAAAAAGAATTATGTGTATGACTTAAAGAGTCGTAAGGGAAGAAGTTTCTTTATATTTTTTTATCTCACTGTGAGGCAGAAATTTACTTGAGAAAAAACTATAGACAAATACTGGTTTTCCATTTGGTTTCGAGAACTTTTATACGGGCTCGTTTGCCCATAGTGACGAGCAGTGGCGTATGCTGAGGTTCGCGACCTGGGCTAGCTCACCTTAGAATATTGAAGAAAATGCACTGGAGGGGGTCCCCCTCGTTCACATTTCAAGCTTTTTGAAGTGATGTGATTTTGTGACACCATGCCAATGCATTCTAACTTATATAATAATGACTGATACTTCAACAATAATTATGAAATGGCATCATTAGAAAGACAAAAGCAAGCAAAGAACTTCAATACTTCATTTATTTATTTATAGCATACATTTGTTCCGCAGAAGCCACTAGGGCCGGACGGCGGTAGTGAAACAAATAAAAGTTTACAAAAAGCAAGAACTATATCATTACATCATGAGGAAATAATATATAATTATACTGAAGAAAGTTTGACTTATCGGTTAGTTTAAACCATCAATTAAATAGTTCCTATTGGTAATGACACAGTATACATTGTATAGATAGGTGTAAAAGATAGATATGAATATATAATACATAATAATATAGCACATAGGGCGCATAGAGTACTTCCATTAGAAACATAGTGAGCTTATGAAAACAAAATATGATATAGAAATATGAGGAAAAACAACGAAAGTTAAATACCTTCAAATACTTATTTGAACAAGAACTCCATTCTTCTCTCCTTTTGTGTGAATTTCAGGATTACGCTTTCATAAAATGTTTCTTCTGACCACTTTTTCATATTAAGAAGAATGTTTTTCTCAATAGATATAACAGCCAAGTTGCTTAACCGGACTTGTCCTTGTGTGGCTCTGAGGTAAGTCTTAATCCTCTTTAGAGCGGAGAAACTTCTTTCAACAGTTGCAGTTGTAGATGGAAATGTCAATGTTAATTCTGCTAGTTTGTACACTTCACTAAACACTATGTCCAAATTATTGAGTTTCATATAAATAGTAATCTCATTCACTGATTTTTTCTTATACTCATCTAGAGTATAAAGCACATTTAGTTCATTTTTGAGGCGAACAATGTCAAAGTATGAACTATATGGTTCTTTAAGTTCTGTCATCAGATTTTGTGGGAAACTTTTACAAAATGTATCAAAATTGTTTGAATCCAATAAAGACACGAATTTAAGATCCTTTTGGGACTCAAACCTGAATTTTATCTGGGACATCACTGTGTCCAGAATTTCGTTAAAAATACGCTGCCATTTGGAACGGTCATCATTTCTCTGTCTTTTGTGTCTTGGTTCATATTCTTTATCTTCATATTCAGAATTACTTGTAGCTTCTGTCCATACAAGATCAAAATCCTCATCTCTAATTTTCTGCAGAGTATCATAGAATTCATTGACTTTGTTCATGCAGTAAGAAATGTCCAAACATTTTTTTGC
Source organism: Magicicada septendecula (assembly GCA_034769895.1). NCBI lineage: Eukaryota > Metazoa > Arthropoda > Insecta > Hemiptera > Cicadidae > Magicicada > Magicicada septendecula. The sequence continues at coordinate 426,979,958 of CM068367.1, read as the reverse complement.
ATTATGTCAAACAGAACATCAGAAATTGCAAATATTTTGCTGAAACTAAGAAGAAGAAATCTAGTGTAGAATTTACGTAAAAAACAAACAAACCCTGAAGCAGTATTCACTTCTTCACCTGTCCAGTCACCGGTTTCATCTTCTATTGATGAAAAGAACATGATAAGAGGCCTTCTATATTCTTTGACAGTATTTACAAGCCTTGATGAGAAATTCCACCTTGTTGGTGCCACTCTCGGTAGTTTCTTCTCCATAAAGTTTTTTAGAGCAGTTGTGCAGACTGTAGAATGTGAAAAAAAGCTAGGTATTCCTGATAAAGTGATGAAAAACCGTTTACATTCTGCTACAAAATGTGTAGACTTTGACAAAACCAAATTCAGCCTGTGACTACAGCAATGAATAAAAGTTGCTGATGGGTACTTATTTTTCACCAAGGTTTGAAGTCCAGACACATGACCGGCCATAACAGCTGCTCCATCGAAAGTTTGGGCTATAAGTTTTTTTGAACATTCTAAATCATCCACAACCTTGGTGACATGTTGGAACAATCCTTGTGCAGTTCGGTCTAAACTGACGTCAGTGAAGTGCAAAAATGGTTCCTGACAGTTTCCTTAATTATCGACAAATCGTAAAACTGTTGATAATTGACTTTTATTGGTTACGTCAGTTGTCTCGTCAAGTAATATTGCAACGAATGTTGCATTAGATATTTCTGATTTGATTTTGTCTGTAATTACGCTACCTACTGCGTCAATTAAATCATTTTGTATTACCGGTGACGTTCCTCTAAAAATTGTTGCGGTTTTTAAATGGTTCGCTATTGTTTGCTCATACGTTGATAAAAATTCCAAAAGTTCTATGAACATGCCTTTATTTGTTGAATCGCTAGACTCATTGTGGCCCCTAAATGGACATTCTTGCTTCCCTAGGAATGTTACTGCGTCAATCAGTCTTCTTAAAATAATTCTATTTTCCTTTACTTTTTCATTATGTAGACTGTCAGCAATCTTCTTCTGTAAATTAAGGTAATGGTCGATTCTTTGAAAACCGAATGTCTGTAACGTATTGAATGATCGTATATGACTAAGTGATTTTTGATGTTTATCACAAGCCGTTACCAAATAATTTAAATTATTAAATCCTGTCTTATTCCAAGGACTTGTATCGGTGCAAAAAAGCAAACACGCCCAGCAGTACAATTTATTAGTTGTACTCGATCCAGTTAACCAAGGGTATTTTTTGTAGTTGGCCTCACTAAAACATCTAGTATACACTCTGTTCTTTTCTTTATGTTCACTTTTAAGTTCTAGAAGGGATGGCTGAGGCCTACCTATCTTTACAATTTGAAGCTTATCCTCATACGGAAGCTGAGCAAATTGTGTCTTTGTCAATAGTTTATTAACTATATCACTCATCTTAATTTATTATTCAAGCCGCACAGCACAAAATATCATTCACAAAATTAATACTAATTTTAAAATGAACCACTGCTTTGCGTGCCACACAGCCTACTGTCTCACACTGTTGGCTAGCTCTCCAAGGAGCGAAGCCTAACCTACGATAAACGTCATTGCCCCCACCAAGTCCCTCACCGTTGTCATAGCAACGCCATTGAATCGTGACGAGAAAGGCTTCGCAAGTTACTTGCGAAGCCTGAGTAAAGCAAGTTGCAGCGATTCAGGCGCCGTTATATGTGAAGTTGTATTGTCTGTAATTAGTAATTACGCTACTACGAAACAGAAGTAAACACGTGAGGGAAACACGTCTGACTTCGATAAAATGAAAAATTTTATGCAAATTCCTAATAGATTGTTTTGTGCTTTAATCTTTGGGCTTCGCAGCTAGCCTAGCTAGCCTAGAATATACGCCCCTGGTGACGAGGTGATTACGAAGTTCGTGCTACCGCTCATGTTTCTTACTGCCGTCATTATGTTCGGATGCCATGAGGGAAAGTTGATAACATTAATTACAAACTACTGCTTAATTAGTTTATTAAAACAAAGAAACCGTTGTTGTATTCGCTGTTATATATTTTAATGTTTAATGTTTCAATCACTTTAATTGGTTTTAATCGCATTAATATTTTAATTGTGAATAAACGTTAATGTGCATCCATTTACCGAGCGACGAGCTTCCCGCAGCAGCTAAATAACGTCATGAGAAAACATTTTTGTTATATTGATTTTAAAGTTATTGTTAATATTTATTATATTATTTTTTTAGTATTTCTCCATTCAATGAATTACTCTGAATATGTTCGCATGATTTTGGTTCTGTAGTACAATATGACATACCATTTTATGTAGTTATGATTTTTACTGAGTATGTACGATCCTATTTATACTAACATACATTTGTGTACTCATTTCAAGTAATTACAATGTTTTCATTGTGTCGTGTGCACGCGAATTTCTATTTGAATGTGATTCTGTAACAGCATGAATGGCGACTTTTACTTATTTGTAAATGCTTACAAGCTTGTTGCGTTTTCATATTATGACTCAATATCTTTATATTAACGTTTACGCTTTACAAGCATTTCAAAACAGTCATGAAACTTATTAATTTTTGTCCACGATTTAAATTGCACAATTTAACGGCCAACGTTCACTTAGTCTCACGAAGTTTGTCAACGATATTTGAATTTCAAGATAATGTGTTCTGAGAGTTCACCACTAGGTTCATTGCCATGAAATTTGAAAATATTTGTGATATTGCTGGTAAAAATATTAAAAATAATTTCGCCCTGTACTAATTTTGAAAAACGAATAAAAGAAAAATATTTACGAACTTATACGTTTTAGATAAAGATAAATTCTATCATAGATAAATTTTTAAATTTGAATTCATGTAAATTGGCTTTGTGAGATTAGTAACTTTTTCGTTAAAATTCAATATGTCTGATCTTAGGACTTATTACTTCTACATATTTTTTTACATTTCGACATGTCCGAGTATTCATAGAAATATTTCTTTAGTGCGATTACCAATAAATTCCTGCCTTTCTATATAGGCCTACTATTAGTAAGTAGGCCTAGCTAGGTGATTTGGAAATAATTCGTTAATTTTAATGGAAAAACAATGCATGGACGTAACTCTGAACATACAGCTTGTGTTTAATATTGTAACGAGATGTTTCCCTCTACATAAAGATTATACCCTAACCTAACATAACTAATCATCTTATCCTAATAATGAAGAACAGAATAATAATTAAGTAAGGAACCTGTATGATGTAAAATATGTATTAAATAGTAAATTTAATATGAATATGAAATAAAATAATAAAACCAAAATACCAAATATGATTAACTGGAAATTAATAATAAATAACTATAGTAAACTGCATATGTAATGTTGTAAAAAATAGGTGAAAGCCTATACAGCAGAACTTAAATGGTTTACCAATCAGGAAAATTTATAACCTAGATGAAATTTGAAGTAAAAGAGGTAAAGAGTCAGAGAATAATCATATCTGAGTGTGAATCAAGTCACTAAAACCATTCAGGGAATGATTAGTATAAAATAAGTGAATAATAACAGTTTTAATTGTATATAGGCCCTAAAAGTGTTATAATGAAAGTTAGGTTATGCACCATATGTCTATGCAAGACAAAGAAATAAAGAAGAAAGTAAGATAAATTGTTTCATGATGAAAAGTATGGACAACAAACATAATAATAAATAAGACAATTATAATTAACTATTGATGTTTAGTAAATAAGTAATAATGTAAATAGTAAGAAACTGATGAGACAAAAGCCTACATGTACTGGGTAAGAAAAATGATAACAATTTATGTAAATAAAACCTGTTAAATGATATAGTATAGAATATAAAAGAACGTATGTTGGTAAAGTATGAAGGTAATAATGAGAAATGTCAAGAATTGACCAGGCATAATGTAGATAATAAGTTGTCAGCTTTGACAAACACTTCATACAGCCAATGTGGAAGTTTATAATGGACAGTACAATGAAAAAAGCTTGCAGTGAAGTATAAAACATATTGTAAAAGTTCAAGTAGATCATAAGTGATAATTAAGAGTTGTTACTTTGTAGTAGAATTAAGTAATTTTAGTTTTAGAAAGGAATTAAGGTCCCGATGAGCATGGACATGATTAAGCCTAGATGGCAATACTAAGTTTTTATAATAAATTGATGTTTATAATGATTATCACTATTGTTAAACCATATAATGTTAAAGTAAAACCAATTATACAACTAAGATTTAAATGATGGAACAGATAAATTAATATTTTATAAAGAATACTAGACTAAATCAATCAGTGAAAATTGTTATTTTATTATTACTGAACAGAACCATGCCTTAAAAGGTCTCAAAATGATCAGCATAAAAATGCTGATAATGGTAGTAATATATTTTTAACTGTGAGTAGCATAAGGAAAATATGTCAGTTTTAAGATTTTTTAATATATTTGATCAAAAAAGGGACTCTTAACTTGGCGTCTTTGATGAGCATCAATCAGAAAACGGAATTTTTGTCATTAAAAACGAAAATGTTTAATAATTCAACCAAACAGAATCCTTCACTGGTCAGGTGAATTAACATATAATGCAACGGCAACGCATCAGTTTTCGCCGGTCATCATACAGTAAAGAACGCCTCCTCTGTGATACAAAAAATGTAAATAGTCTTGTCACAAAAGTCTTGATCCTGATTGAGGTTATGTGCAGTGTAAACAAACCAGTCTAACCTACAAACGGGGAATGTAACCCAACAGTGAACGTCAAGCGTAGTGAAGTGGTTTTAATCATTAAAGGACATTACAGTGAATAATTAATAACAGTGAATTATAAAGAAAATATAAAGAAAAGGAAAGTATAGTGTTTATTTTGAGAATTTATAACGAACTTAATAGTTAATGATCACGATCCAATAGTAACTTGTAATAGACACTTGGGAACTTATGTTTATATTATCACTGTAGATAAACACTAAAACTATGAAAATTATTTCATGTTTAACTATTGTATTTTTTTTTTGTATTCAATGTTTAACTAAATAACTTAGCCAAACTAGGTTAACACCGACACCGGACACTGTACGAAAGTACGAACTGTTCGTCACTATAGATTTTACTTTATTGTTTCATAATATCATATTTAATTTTAAATTGTAATGTTTTGTTCTTCAAAAAAGGCATTTTTTGTTAATTATTGTAGTCAAAAGAACTCATAAGGGTTATATTTTCAAAACGTAAACATAGCCTATATCTCTGAGATTTTTGAACTCATGCTACCAACTGTTGAGCTATCAATACAACAAACCTGGTTAATTCATATTATGAGAAATGTTCTTCATTTTAATGGTAGAAGAATACAATTTTAAATGAAAATAGAAGAAAAACTGGAAAGAATTAATGGTGTATGACGTATTATTTTATAATAATTAACATTTTATAATCAACTTTGAACATTAGTGTTTACTTCAACTTCAGAAGAATAAGTTGGCAGCACTTATATTGGCACAAACCGTGTTATTTAAACGAGTTAACTAGGTCAGTGAACTCAAATAAGATAAAGAGAATAGATTAGATGAAACTCACCAATAATCATTAATACAAACTTTTAATAACACAAGTAAATAAAAACAAAATAAAATAAAAGAAAGTTAGAACATCCTAGATACATACCAGGGAGCACAGGGCATAATTCTAATTATTTTAATAAACTGACCAACCTATTTAATTTATAATTAATCTTAGTGAATCGCATTACCCAACCGGAGAAGAAGTAACCAGAAAATCATTTAATAAGTAAACCATTAATTAACCCAACCATTACCAGTAAGTAAAGACAATTACAACACTATAAATATATTTGTAAACAAATTATTACAAATTGGCGCCCAGGACATCAATGATTTTAACCAGGTAATCCCAAGTTTTATTATATAAAGTAAGTAAAGATTGAAAAGAGAACCGCGAGGTTTCATAATAATGTTATGTTTGCTTATGCATTATGTAAGACTGAGGAAGAAATTGGTCACGTTCTAGAATGTAACTTAACGTGTGTACTGAATAGTGACACGTGTACAACATGTCGGGGTTGTTTTAAGTAAAGTAGCTCAGGCACTGGAAGCAAGACATTACAAGTTGATTAATAGGCAGACGGCTCTAGTGAAGTCGACATTAGTGGTAATTACTCATCCTCTCCTGTGAAGGTATAAACATATGAATATTTGCATAATGAGTCAATAACATAGAAGTAGGTCAGCAGTTAATTCATTAGGATCGTGACAGCCAGTGTTTATTTTATATCTTAGCAAGTAATTGTACTGCAGGGGCTGAAATTTGTGTCTTTTCTAACGATACTCGAGCACAGTTTATTTCGAGAGGAACGGACATTACTCCTGACACGGTGTCACCGCTGATATATATTACACCCAAACAGTATGTACACATACACACCAGTTAATATAACAGGCGATAACCAAAATCTCCGTAGTCTGGAATACGCTCTGAACGTCACAATCTAATTTTTACTTTCATGTTCCGTAAGGAGGAGGAGTAGTTTACCTGCATTGTTTTGTGTTTTAACAAGAGCAAAGTACTTAATTTAGTGCCCCGTAAATAAACTCATATTAATCCACTGTAAAATGCTAAATGAGATATCTATAAATGGAGATGGTAATTTAAGGGGGAGTGGTGATTTTCTGAAAATTACTTTCCTGATACCAAGTAAAGTACGAGTATTTAATTTTGAAGGATAAGATACCTTACCAATTATGATAAAACCATTACTCTATGAAAGTGTAAATATCATTAACGGTGGGGATCGTTTGAGGAGGAGGGATGATTACCTGCGTAGTTCAGTTTCTTTATAAGAATAAAGTACCTAATTTTTATAAATAAAGTGACTCGAAAATAACAACTACCCCGTAATAAGAAAAATATCTATGTAGTGAAAATGGTTTGAGGGTGGGGGATATTTTTTATAAATTACCAAACCGAATCACGTAAATGATTTTAAATATAAATCTTAGAACATGGAAGTCATGTATGGTTCTCCATACCGATATTTCAAACAAATTTTCAAAGACAATTAGAATTCTGTTTCCGACCTTAAAAACAATTACATTTTTATTAACCTGCAAATAAGTGAAAATTTGTAAATGACCTTCGTTTTTATGTGTTAAAACACACAGTACATAGATATCGGATTTCGCGTTGTGCAATACTTGGCTTGTAGGAACTGAGTATTTTTTATATTTTACCTGCCATTATACACGCGTGTTGTGCACGTTCTTGCACTCACAAAATATTGTAAGAAACTTGTATCACCTGTCCAATGTCCATAGTACTAAAAATTGTTTAACCATGTTTTTGTAATTCAAAATTGTACAAGCAAATTTTTTCCTTAATTAATTCCATTTACGTATCGTCGATAAGTCATGGAAATGGTGATTACGAAGAAGACACAACGCAAACATTACCCAGTACATTAGTTAAGATATCGTTCACAGGAATTCTTACACACACATGCGCGTGCGAAACAGTGATGGTACACATTATACAAATGTGTTTTCAGGGATACGTATAACATAAAGTTTGTTACATTAGTATGTACAATACTATAATTAGCATATATGCTATAACTGAAAATATGTGTCAAGGTAAATCGCAAAACATGTATTGTACTTTATTTTATTTTATATTACTGCATAATAATTTCAAATTTCTTCTTCTATTTCCTTCACAAAAGGAATACCTTGTGCTTTGGATTCAAGAAAGCATTATCGAGTTAAGAGTTTTATTATAATTGAAGATATACTTTATTTACAGAGTGTACCATGTCTGTTAGGCCAGTGCACAAACATTTTCAGCGTTGTGCAGTAAGACCATAATCAGTCAATAAAGCCGATTTATAAATATTCTACAAACATAGCTAACGACATACCTGTCGTTTTGTGTACTTTTGACACGTGTTAGCAAACCTAATACTTACGCAAGCACAAAGGTTGAGTACAAACAGTAAAACTCAAGAAATGTGAGTCGGGGAAATAACAGTTCTAAAGTTGACGATTGTTTTCTTATTCAGTCCAGAGGCTGTGAGAATAACGGTCCACTTTGTCGTGACTAAGACGCTGATGTGTAGACTTTAACAATTAACTTTGACTTAAATTAACTTTGACTTAAATTGACTTAAATTAACTTTGACTTAAATTGAATTAAAATTGACTTTAACTTTAACAACAACTAACTCATTAGTTGTAGAAATATGTTTAAGTTGTTGTGCATGCCCAGCGGTGTTTCACATTACAGATACAAGAAGTGTAGAATTACAGTACGCCGCACATCTTGTTTTATGTATATACTATTTTGAACATCTAAACGCATACAAAAAATCAGAAATACATAAATCTAATTTGGCCACACATGCAATAAACACTGGACATGAATTCCCAGACATAACCAACATGACACTATATGACGTGTCGACTACGTCATATCCAGGGAACCTGTGATAATTGACGCTCGCCAATTATACAGGCTGCCTACGTTGTAACAAACTGAAACTCAAAACACAAGACTAACAAAATTACAATTATTCTAACTATAGGAAACAAGGGGAGGGGTTTAACTGATTTATGCACTCACTTTAGTATGTAACAAAGATGACATCCCTTTTATTCACATTATTCACATACGTAACACATTACAAATAAAGGTTTTATTTACTCTGAGATTGTAAGGGGGTTTTCTATCTAAAATAAAATGATCATTTAGATAATGAGTTTACCTCGGATCCGAGTCTTTCTTTTTCTTGTTAAGAATTTTCAATTTTACCATACTTGATTATATGATTACATTATTCCTTAAGTACCATTTGAAGAATGGTTTTATTTAGTTGAGCAACTTTTGAAATTACATAACGAAAGTTAAGTTACAACGTATGATTACAAGAATCGGTGGTTACACCAGTTTAGATCTTAGAGCTTATTAATTGTCTTTTGAAAGTCTTTTTCATCTTTAATTACTTATATTTTAAAATATGTATAACTCACGGAAGACGAGCTCCCGCGTCACCTCTTATATTATGGTTAACTGACCGTGTCTTGACGAGTGATTCTTCCGTACTCTTGTAGTCGAGGATTGTCCTAGGGGTAGTCTGTCCAGTAACGATGAAATGGATGTGATGGTGCCAGGCTAACGTGAAGTCGTCAGGATTCTCGGCGATAGAGTAAAGGCAGTATAGGTCGAAGTCGTCACTTTTCACTGTTATTCACATCACCTGTTTAATTGCACCGTCGTGTTGGAGTTTACTTATTGTTTGTACATTATGTTGGAATTTCTTTTAACTTGAACAATATTTGACTGGTTATTTAAATTACAAGAGATGTCACCTCTTACACACATTTTTCCTTTTTCTTACATGTTTGTATCACAAACATTTACTCACTACATTTTCGTTACTTATGTCTAGCTGTCCACACGTTTAGTGGAAGTTAACACTTAAATTAAAATACACACAAAATAACATTTTGTGAAGAGCCCCAGCGTGGAGCTGTTTAGAGTTAGAAAGCCGCATCGTTAATCCCTAGTTGTTACAACAGGAAAGTTGCAACGACGCGGAGCGAATACTCCGCCATAATATAGTTCCATCTTTTATTTAATACTACAGTCTTACAGTTAGACAAAATAAACAATCGAGATTTTCCTCGTATACTGAAATTATTACACCTATTACTAGTGACTTTAAATTATTAATTCTTTACATTATGGTTTACACGTATTTCTTATTTAATGCCGGCTCGGTATACAAGTTGAATCCGGAATTCACAGGTCATAGCATGATAAGTTTAATAAAGGGTTAACAGTTTTATTCTTTAATTTTTTGCTTCCACAATTTTAATTAATTAATACTAGTTAAATTTTCTTATTTAAGTCTCATCACTACCATGAGTTAGTCCAGGGGTAATTGGTTTAATAGTGCGATTTAATGTTTTTTAACTAACTTCCCATTCTTCGATTTCTATTATTAAATTTTTTTTTGTTTACAATTTAAATCGTCACAACTAATAAAACACATACCACACAAAGGCACCATAATGAACATTTGGGCAAATTTACAAATATACAAACATAAAACACAAAAGAAACTGATACCTGAACAAAACAATACAAATCAATACAAAACATGACACAATTCTCAAAGCACTCAACATCGAAAATACACAAAATACTAAGGTATACACCACAGTCACACACAATAACACCAATTTAAAGTGCCAAAGTACATCAGGAAACCAACAGGAGACCAACAACAACCAACCAACACACAAGTACTTCACAAGATTTAAAATTAGGAAGGCTGAGGATGGGAACACAAAGCGTTCCCCGAAACATGTTCCAAATATGTAAAAAACATCTTGAGGTAAAGAAATTATAAATATTAAATATATTACATATATCAAGGAATAGACTGTAGCAAAAAGTGTTTGAATATATATATTTGTTTGCGTCTGGCACTGGCTATACTAAACCACCAGCTTCATCATGTGTACGTCGTGATTAACCTTTCATAATCGACTATGGATTCTGATGATGACGAAAACGTAAGAAATGAGACGCCATATTATAGACCAATGCATTTAGCTAGACTAAATATTTTTCCACATACTGCACATTCCGACGAAAACAAGAATAGGAATTTTCTTGGTGTAGGCGGGGTGCGATTCTAATACAGTTTAGAGAATTTTAATTATTAAAAAATTTTTGAAACAGCCCGATTTTCTTCAGGCCCATCTAAAATTGGAACATATATAACTGTTGATTGATTTTGTTGTTATTGCGTTATTAAGAATAACATTTGCGTGTAATAAATATGATACTGAGCCTACTGACGAATAAATAATAGTATCTGAATCCCAAAATAAAAACCAATATTCAGTATAATGGTGTTCATAGCTGGGCTGTGATAAAATTTACTGCCACCCTTATCGGTCTGGGCTATTGTTAGTCCTATATTGGCGTAGTTGCAGACACTGTTTGTCATCGTCGGCCCCTTCAATGTCGCATCGCGTCGTTATGAACGACTTCCACTGTATTACACATTATTGTGTGAACACATCATGGAGCAGTAACAATACATTGTTTGTATGTGTGTGTTACGTGTCCTTATTACGGACACTGGCAACACAATGCATGTAGTGCTGGTACATATACGTTCAATGTGGATTCACGTTCTCATGACAGTCGTTCTGAACTGTCTTCCGGCAGGAGTCACTCTATTAGTATGTGAGTTTATCTTATTGTGTCTCAGTAAACAACTTCATATGACTTTCTTTCATTTACAGTTAAACCACATTGTAAATTTTGCAGTAAATGGAGTGATTAAGGTTTAAACGAATTTGTGGAAAATTGAAAAAAACGAAAACAGTGTTTCAACTGTAAACGATATAAACTGTTGGATTCGTGGGTCACGTAGGACGTAGGCCTACAGGCCAACGAAGGCTGTGCGCTCCCTTAATATGATTGTGTTCATCACAGATAATGCGCAACAAATATGTTCTTGTTGATACACGCTTATTTGCAGTAAAGAAACAAAAAAAAGCAAAAATATTATTTTTTGTTTTAAAAAAACTTAATTGCCTATTAACCAGCAGTTTTGTAACCACGATTGTATTAAAAAAGTCAAAATATGAAACATGCCTACCAAATCAGACTATATTTGTTATTTTAGTATCTCTCTACAAGTTGCTTTAACTTTAACGTTTGACATGATAAATTTGTTCCAACGGTACAATACTACAGAGATCATGTTAATTAAATTTAAAAATAATACTGTTACCTCCGCAAGTGTGTATTGTTTAAAACATTTTGGGTTTGCGAGTTTTATTTTTGTAACATTAGCTTTGTGTTTAGCGTTTTTGTACAAACAGTCTTTTAGTATGAACCCAAACATAATTTTTATATAATATAATATGATTACATCTTCTGTTAAAACAGTTTTTGTAGGTTTTTCTATTTGTTACGCTTGTATAGCCCATATAATATTAAACGATGATTGGCATCAATAATATTGTACAATCACTGTTTGTTCATAGCTCATTAAATAGATCCTTATTCGGCTTAATAAAGTTATAAAGTTAAAATACAAAAAATATGAGATATTTTATGTTTTGTTTTCCCATTATTGTTCAAAATAAATAAAAAATAATACAAATTGTGCGACAGACTTTATTCAGATCATTTACTCGTGAGGTACGAGGGCGATTTGAAAAATTCGTGGCTACCATATAAACGGATGTATGGTGTTTCTGTTGTTTACTGCATCGTGGCGCCACGTTCGCCCTACGAACAGCTTTGAAGTGTCAAGTTGAGTCAAGTCATAGTTGCGGAGAAACAGCTGTATAAATAAGGTTATCTCACAGCAACGCTGAAAATGGAGAAAACTGAACATCAAATTTTTGTTAAGAAAGGTTTAACGTCAACAGAAATTTTTAATGAGATGTAGAATGTGTTGGGTGATGCTGGACCTTCATTTATTATAGTGAAAAAATGGACTACTAAATTTAAACGTGGCGTGCAAGTTTGTAAGATGACCTGCGTACTGGGTGTCCGAAAAGTGCCACTACACCAGAAATCATCAATAAAGTGCACGATATTATTTTGGAAGATCGCCGTTTGAAGGTGTCTGAAACTATTAAGCCTGTGGGCATCTCAGATGAAAGGGTACATCACATTCATACTTAGGAATTAGGTATGAAAAAGCTGTCTGCAAGATGGGTGCCGCGTTTGTTGACAAGTGACCAAAAACGCATGCGAATGCAAGCTTCTCAGGAATGCTTGGACCATTTTAAGAAAAATCCGAAAGATTTTATTTGTAGACTTGTAACAACTGGTGAAACTTGGGTCCATTACTTCACTCTAGAAACAAAACAACAGTCGAAACAATGGATGCATAGTGATTCGCCGCCTCCAAAAACGGTAAAATCAATTTCGTCGGCTCGAAAGTGTATGGATCCATTTTTCTGGGATACTAAGGTGATATTGTTACTAGATTGCCTTGAAAAGGGCTAAACAATAAATGGAGAGTATTAAGCTAGCCTTTTGGACCAAGTAAATGTAAAAATTCGAGAAAAAAGACTAGGTTTAGCAACGAAGAAGATCATTTTCCATCAGGATAATGCACGCCCTCACATATGCGTTGTGCCTATGGCAATAATCGCCGAGTTGAAGTACGATCTGTTGCACCGTCCGCCTTATTCGCCTGATTTAGGGCCATCTGACTTTCATCTATTCCCAAACCTCAAAACCATTTCGGGGGGGGGGGAGCGATTTTCCTCAGATGACGAGCTGAAAGCGGCAGTAAACGGTTATTTTGAGGACCTAGAAGAATCGTACTTCCTCAACGGGGTAAGTGACGGGGTAATGACGCTTCACTGCTATTCGTGGGCCAAACGTGGCGCCACGGTGCGGTAAAATACAGAAACGCCACACATTCGTTTCTATGGTAGGCCGTGATCTTTTCAAATCTCCCTCGTATTTGTTCTTTTGTCTAATTTTTCGTTGAAAATTTAACCACCGTTAACGTTAATGTAAGTACTCGAGATGTATCGTAAACATAAATCTGTATGCTGAAGCAACTAGAATTCGTAATGTGTACAACCAGCTGTAAACTCAGTAGCCACGGACGAAACACTTGTGGCAAGCGAAACTATACAAGTAGGCCTAATTACACGATATTTACTACACAGACAGTTACGAGTATTGGGTGCGAAATGACAAATAGGGTCCTATTCTATATTTCGTTTGTTCGAAGTTCTGAGACATGCCGGTAGAATTTACGCTACGAGAATACACACAAATGCCTGTGTTATATTTGTTTTCAATATTGAAAGAATGATTTGAATATTCGCAATTCAAGTCCACATTTCCCTTACCATCTCGTAGTGTAGCGCGCTCCCTTCTGTTACTACTCGTATGTGATGATGCGTCTGTCGTTTCCATTTATCTGACAAATTCCGTTATGAATATTTAAACAGATTTAATTGTACAGTGTTGTGGCTTTTTGTTATGCAGCAAAATTTAGGATGTAGAAATTTCTATGCATTAATAATAAACTTATGAAATATAACTACACATAGCAATACTCGTGGTATACTCTTACATAATTTTTTATAATATTCCTTAAATATAACAGCCATAAGCTTTAAGAATTTAGTAGATTTAAAATTACATTTTATTTTAAAGTAAAGTTTTTTATAAGAGCGTTAACTTATTTATAGTAATTAAAGTAAACTTCTAAATCAAATAAGTTAAAGTAAAATAAAAACCCTATTTTAGATAAATCAAACTTCTCTCTGTCGAAGGAAACTTTATCTCTCAAATTCTGTGGTTACTTTTCATCATTATAATACATTCAGCTTAAATCGTGCGGTGCCGGACACAAGTATCCTTTCCGTCCATGTACTACGGTTTTGTGCTCCTTGAACTTTTGGTCTTGTTAGAGGCCTGCCTTTACATTTGTTACGTCGTGTCTACGTTCCATACAAATATTTATTTTGTCCATCTATCATGTTATGTTTACAATATGACCAACACAATGCCGCGTAGTTGTCATGGTAATCAAGCATCACATATACTTGAGTTTTGTCTCTTAGTGTTACAATCACTATCGACTGCTGTTTGAATTCAACGAATTTTCTTTATAATATATTTTTTCCGTCAGCGTTAGAGTTCTTAAGCCTAAGTACACTCTGCTTAGGCCTATATAATCTTTTTTATAGTCAAGCTGGGGACATGTGACATGTAGATGTTGCTTATTTTACGTCGCCTGCTCAAAGAAAAATGTTTACTTTTACAAATTATAGATTTTTATGGTCTTTACACAATATGTTTTATTCTAGAAATTAAGAATCAGATCCTTAGGTAGTTTTCAATTCGAAGATGATTTTCTGTTTTTAGTAATATTGTTACGTTAATACCAAATTTCTCAGTACCAAGAACAGTATCAGATATAGCAGGATATAACAGTATTTTATACGGATGATGATACGTATGTATCGACACAATAAAACAAAAACATATTATTAGTTTTTTAAAAATAATACTTAATTAAAAATTGTTTTCACTAATCAATAGTTCATTACGTACCATTACCAATAAACAATAACCATCACTAAAGCCATTAAGTGTATACTACTAAATATCAGTTAAAAATAATAAGTACTTAATAGTATTTCAATGAATCACAGCTCACACTACATCGCTATAAAACAATTAGTTAAGTAGTTTGACAGCCATGGAGTCTGTACTTACGTATCTCTTACGGTCGATCTCTTACAGCACTTACGATAACTCGTGATTCGATGCCGTCAGAATTCTGTCGATACTTGTAGAGACAACAAGCATCAAGGACTGCACGGTTCGAGGACGTACTGTTCTGTTATTTATAGCTAATTAAGTTTAACACAGTTATAAGTTTGTTGTATCATCACAACTAACCAACACCGCTAAAAACTTTAACTCGTGTTCATTTGGTTTTCTACATCGGTGTGAGCACACGTGAAAATTTCCTAAAATATACGCGCGTGTGTGTGGGAGGGGGGATCTAAAATTCCATTATTACGAATTGATGTAATGAATCATCCAGGTCTACACTTTGACTCACATCTAATTATTTTGTAAAAATTTGTTACTAGTGTACTTGTTAAAAATGATTATAAGTACGCAAGAGATAAAGAAGGATTTTTACATTGCATCATGCTACATTTATTAATCAGATAATTATCATCTTATTTATTTATGTCAGATAATGTACTCATATCACACAAGGGACAGTTGTATTGTTACCACGGTCTCACGGATCGTCGTATTCTAGCCGTGGAAACAGAATAATGGAACACAGAAAAGTCGCTAACTATAACTTTATTACAGTTTAAAGAAACAAAGATTAGAATAAAGTGTCGTATACTACACTTCCTCTAGTTTGCGTTTGTCAAACACACGCTAACTTAGCAAACGATAAATACCGCTTATTTAACAGCGTCACGACAAATAACGCACTTTACTAATTGCAAACGTTGGCACATAATAATTCACTACTAGTGGTCGCCCAGTGGTCGAAATTCGACCGTAATTCATTAAATTTTTAAGTTTGAACGTTATTGAGGTTCTTTTGTCAAAGAGTATACCTCTATAATCATTGCATATAATTTTTTTGAATTTTGTTCTATTACGTCAGCTGCGAGCGTGTACAAATACGTCATTAGCGTGTGTTGTTTGCCTTAATTCCCTGCAATACCTATGAAATTTAAAATTTAATGTTAGTAACAGTTGAAAAAAAAACACAATTACAGCTTGTATTCGTATTTATTTTTTGATATAATTCATTGTCAGTTTTAATGTTTTCATGTTATTATTAAATCAAATAAACGCTAATAAAAATGAGACTTGACATTCATAGAAGTATAAGATACATCGTTTTCAATTCCAGTGGATTACATTTCATTTTTGGTGAGGTACAAAATTCGAAAACAGTTTGAAGATTATCTGTTACAAAGCTTATATAATTTTTTAATTTTTTTTCTATGCATTAATTTTCGAGTTATTTGAAAAATATGAAAGATAGGAAAAATGAGGTTTAGCTTGGCTAAGCTATATTTAAAAAGCAATAACGCGTTTTTTGACATTTCCTTGGGTTTTTTTTATTGCCATACTGACCAGGTTTCGCCAAGGCTACACAGTTATTTTGCCTATCTTTTTCGAATTATATAAAATTTAAATAAAAAATTAATAAAAAATAAAAAATGAAATAAAAAATACGTGCCTCGTATTTTTTCATATATTTTACATTAAATCAAAAAAACCGGGCGGTTAAAAAAATAAATGTTGTCCATTGAACTTAAAATAGTTTGAAAGTGAATTTAATGATTCAGAACTTCTGTGTAAACGATGTTTTTTGTAAAAACTCTTTCATCATTTGCTAAATGCCCTTGGCCATTATATTCGGAAATATAAAATCTCAAACCATCGAATGATCGAACTCTACTTGCTGCGACGTACAACTGACC
This sequence comes from Magicicada septendecula, assembly GCA_034769895.1. Taxonomy (NCBI): domain Eukaryota; kingdom Metazoa; phylum Arthropoda; class Insecta; order Hemiptera; family Cicadidae; genus Magicicada; species Magicicada septendecula. Next base: position 426,962,914 of record CM068367.1, on the reverse strand, counting down.
ATGTGTAAAAACTGGCTGCCTCTATAAAATTCCAATTTTTTCGAATGTTTGTCCTTGAGACTTATTTATTGTCATCACAAATGCAGGTATAATTGGAAAATGAGTTCTTTGAAAGTTAAATGGTAAAACAATACCGGAATATGTTAAATTTATACGTGGAATCAAAATTCTCTTATTGCGTGCGGTTCCAGTTAAAACGTCGCAATCATTAGCATTACGATGCATACACTTGATGCGCATTCTTGTTCCATTGACTAATGCTTCCTTTGTATTTAAGTTTCTGATCAGTAAAACTATGCAATTAACTTTCAATACTAACTTATGTGGTGGCAAACCACTAATAGTCAAAGAATTCAAAAACTCTACTGGATAGTTATTGATTTCATTGTCATCATCACAAATTATTTTATCGTAGCTATGATTTTTTTATGTTTTCTGTTCACCTGGTATTCGATTAAGTATATCAGTATTAATAAAAGTACAATCATCATTTTTAGGTGCTAAAATAACTGACTTCAATATGTTTTCTGAGAGTATGTTTTCGAAAATATTTCCATACACCTCATTAATAATATTATTTTCATCTCCTATTAATTGATGAGGTATTTCAATAATATTTTCACCAAACTGAGGGAATTGTGGGGCTTCATCATTACCAATTTTTTTCAAGAATTCGACAAATTCTATTTCACTTGGTAAGGCTCTCATATTTTGAGTAAACGTTACTTTATGAAAATAAACAAATTTATGCCAACTCGTGACACAATTTTCAATTAAAGTTACACATGATCCATGTGGGACAACTGGTAAGATTTGCTGAAAATCACCGCACAGAAGTATCGTTTTCCCTCCAAATGGTTTATGTTTATCATTTTCATCGCATAGATCCTGCAATAATCTATCTATGATTTTCAACACTTGCAGTGGGCACATAGAAATTTCATCAATAATTATCAATGATGATGAATTTATGTAACGTCCATAGCTACTATTTGCGGTAATGTTCGCTACAGAATTTTCCAAAATGGGTATAGGCAATTTAAACACATTGTGTAAAGTTCTACCTCCAAGTAATAGAGTTGAAGCTATACCATTGAACGCTGTTGCAATGCAACTAAGATTAATCGAATTTAATTTGTGAATTTAATTTGAATGATAATTTGTGAATTGCTGTTTGTGTGGATGTTTTTCCACAACCTGCATTAGCGGTTAAACAAAAAACATTATATCCAGTATCACGGTGCAAAACTTCACGAATCACACGATCAATTAGATTACGCTGTTCAATATTTGCAGTTTCGTAATGCTCAGAAAACAGAAACTCTTGTTCTATCGGATCAATAGCATTTGCTTTGTCTGTTCTCTGCGAATACGTGGGAACTGGTAAACCAAGTTCTTGACATGACAAATTATGAACATTCAAAATATCTTTAATTTCTAATAGAGCTGTATTAAAGGATACTTCTTCGTTGTAATTTCTCAAAAAATCTTCACTAAGATATACTTTAAATTCATTCCATAACGCCAATGCATTGGCTGGCACATTTAATGCACAAATGTAACCAAATAAATTTCGCATTTGTTTTGGTGAAGTAATTCTTTTGCTTCATTTAAACATTCGCGCCATTCATTATAATTTGAAGCAATGCCGCGAGCATGGCACGCTTCAACAAAAGAAGTGTGTATAATTCCATTGAATGTTCTAACATCCTCAAATGATTTTGGACCACAGACATGTAATAAAAGCAATCGTAAATGGAAAAGTTCAATGTCGTTTGGTGATACTACATATATGCGTGTAATGATTTTATCACCTCCACGCCTTCTCTTCTTCCATTTTTTTCGGGAATCTTCCCACACATAATGCAAAGGAATTTCAATATACTGTACTTATATTCATGCGCTGATGGATCTGATCGATTCAATTCAAAAAATGCTAATAATTTTGTTTGTCTTGCATTTTCAATTGCTTGACGTTCTTGCCCTTCTCGAAAGTAAACATTCTGTCTACGCGGTAAATGAATGTCAAGTCTAACGATGACATGTGATTGAAAATGCATTGGTAATTTATAGATGCGCCATACAGCTTCAGTTGATCTGACAACGGCCATTTAAAAAATTTTTAACTTCATCAATTTGTATTTCTTGACCTGGTTCATTTCTCTCTGAACCTAATTCAACAGATGCACTGTCATAGCCTTTATACACGTATTTATAAATGTATTTAACACTTTTAACTGTAGTGCATACTTCAACATTTATATGGCAATTAAATTTGGCAAGTAAATACGGATTGTATGGTACAACATAACGATTGTCGAGGCAACTACCGCGAACTTCAGCATTAATACCTTTATCACGCCTTCTGTATAATGGATATCCATTTAATGATTCACATGTAAATTCATTAAATCGTTTTGGATAATCTTTTGTGCATTTTCCATATCTCATACATACAGAATTTGGATTAAGTACACCGCATGGACCATGCATCATGTGGTTTACAACATATTCATGTAATGTAGGATGTGTTTGAATGTTAGGAATCTCCGCAGATTCAACTTTATCAATATCGGTAGCGTTAACAATTTTATCTTGCTCATTTAAAGAGAGTAAAATGTGAGCATGAGGCAATCCTCTCTTTTGAAACTCAATTGTATAAATGAGTGCTTCAACTTTACCGAAGATTTTTTTTAGTGTAAGGCCCTCAATTAATGCTTTCAGTTTGGACTTGAATACACGCACAACAATATCAGGTCGAAAATTAGCTGACTCACCTACACCAATATTGCTAACTATTTCAGGCCAACTTGGATTGCAAGTCATTGTAATAAACAAAGAAGGCTTTCCGAAATGTTGTACAACTGATATTGCATCTAAATAATTCTGATACTAATTTCTTGGAGATCCATTGAATGGAGATGGTAAAATTACTCTACGGCCAACATTATTGGCATTGGGGTTCAATTCTAAATAATCTGTTAAATTGTTGTAAACTTCAGACCTAAGACTTGTTTGATTTTGTCGAATGAAACGTAACCTTGTGCCCTCTATTCTCACATACATATCAACTATCCACTGCAGAAATAATTTTTGTGAATGGTGCAACATGCTAAAATCTTCTCTAATTGCAAGTCGATAGGCTTCATACTGAAACATGGTTATTTTATTTCTGGGCGCTCTTGAATTAGATGTAGTTGGTACATTATGAGAAATATTGATATGCCACCCAGTATCACCATTTGGAAAAAGTAATGGATACGCTAAAGGGTCCAATGATGAATCCAAAACAGAGATATTTTTAATGGTACCATTAACTTTTGAAAACGAAACCATATTTCGTTCAAAGGGTGGCTCACCATCAACTGTACTAAATATTACTGCTACATCAGTTTGAACTGCATCATTATAACGGCGTAGATCTAAATCACGATTTACTTTAATGAGCATACAAATTTCTTTATTTTGATTTTCAACTCTCTGACAATGATCTTTCATTGCAATGAATGACCGAACGAAAGGATTAATGCGTTCCAATTCAAGAGAGATTTCGCGCATTATATTGTTATTGCATGTTTGATTATAGTGTTCACGTACTCTATAATTGACAGCAGTGTCAACATCATAAAAATATAATTGCGCATAACATGGTGAGCGACCATATCCAGCAGTCATTGGACCTGATCTGTGATAAAAAACATCATGTATTTTAAAATGATACACTCCACGCGTAACTGTATCCGAAATTTTAGCTTCTGAGCTAACCATAGCAAATGATGAATTGTATTTACGAATGTTTTCAAAATAATTTTTTGACTTTCTTTTAATTGAAGGTCATTTGAAGTAAGTCCATCATACAATGATTTAAAGTATTCATTTTGACTTAAGGCCGGTAATATTGCTTTACCCTTATGACAACATGAAGTGAATGCAGTCCTTTCACCTAAAGTGACCTCAGATTCGAAATGTTTTGCATTGCAAAACCTGCATTGTAAATGCATTAATCCACAATCAAAAGTATTAAAATTTCTTGGAATGACATTCAGTGCGCATTTAAATGTATCCCTCAAAATAATTTCATCATTTTGTATACTATTTAAATTTGCATTTGGTCTATTATCATTTTGACTTTCACGCGAATATATATTCCTTCTGCTTTGTCTCTCACTCCGATCCGTCAATGTTATACTATTTACACTATTTAAATTTGCATTTGGTCTATTATCATTTTGACTTTCACGCGAATATATATTCCTTCTTCTTTGTCTCTCACTCCGACCCGTCAGTGTTCTATGTCGAGGCATAATGGAAGTAGGTGTGAATATCTGAATGTAAAAAAAAAACATGTAATGAAATTACTGAAACTAAGATTAGACAGGGTTTAATTTAAAAATAATAAAATGTACTCACTTTTTTGAAACCACCAATAATAACTAGGCGAGAGTAAGTCAATTGAAATTGCTGCTACAAAATTTTCCTTTTGCAACAGGTGTATATTAAGCAAGCTGTATTTCACTTTCAACTGCACATTAATATATAAAACACAGATATCTAATATACAAAATATAAAATAAACGCTTTTTTGCCTTGACATACACTCCACAGACTATTGAAAAAGGAACATTTGAAATCACACAAAATTCACAGCTCATTCAGTCAATCTGTCAGTAATTATTTGTTGGCAACATTTTAAAATTCTTTGGCGACAATCTCTACTCTGTGCGACTGTTTGACCACAGACTATTATGTGTTTGACATTGGCAGTATGAACGTAAACAAACGACAGACTATTATGTGTTTGACATTGGCAGTATGAACGTACACTAAAATGATAAAATTATAATTTTATTGCCTGGCAACAAAATTATTTTATTTTTAACAATTACCATTGTTTGAAAAAGTTTAAATGAATTTTCAAGTGCAAATGAATGTTTTATTTTATTTAATTTAATGTATTTGTAACACATATTATATATAAATTTTAGCTTTCTGCACTCCTTCTCCATATAAACTTTAACTATGCCAAATCTCACACTCCTCCGTGCGCGCAATATGCTTAAAAAGGGGTACAAAGTTTTCTCTTCACGTATTAATATATAGATAATTGCTTTAAACTAAGTGCACTCCAAATCGCAGTCTTAACAGATTAAAAAGACGCTTTCATCTCTTCACCTTGCAGTACGGGATTGACTTGCTGGCCGCTGGCAACTTGTATTTATATTCCTCAGCGGTTGCAAGACGAATATACCACTATCTGGATGATGCGCTCAGAATGGTCACGTAGCTGAAGAAGCCTAGAAAACAGCGGAAGATTACGTAACACCCTTGTGATACACCCTACAGATCGAATGACGTACACACCACGCAGCTTTATGGGATACATATCTTAAGACTATAAATTTATAATGATAGGTTACAGAGCCCAAACAATGCAGCCTATCCTTTCGTCTTATGTGTGTGTTGCGCGCGCGCGTACGAAGGGTGACTGAGCATCGTTTCTCGTCACTGAACCGATGCTTTAGATATGCTTACAAGGATATAATTTACTTGTGCTAATTAATAATTATACAGAAAACATCAGATAGCACATTTATTTTACTAAAATATTTAATACTTAGACAGGCTTGGGTAGGTTCAATAGTCATTAAACATTCCTACTAACAATGATGCCTACAGCACTCGTTCCAGGCCATCAACTTATGTGTACCGTACTTCGTTTTATTCATTTGTGTTTTACCCTGTCTGTGTAGTTTCTTAGTCGTGATGAAATGCTAGACCTCTTAGCTTTGGCTATGTTGTGAAATCGGTTTGTGTACTGACCAGAAAATCCGCTGGTTATGCTAATTATTTCACAAATACAAATAATTTTCTATAAAATTTGGTCGAATGCAGTGATAGTACTATAGTTACGACCGACATATCTAAATGAAAAGCGGTGTCCAATTTTTAATTACAAAATTGTAATATAATCCAGGTATTATAATTATATAAAATTATAATATTTTATAATCCAGGTAGTTATAAAATATAACTGTCTTGGTAGGGTGAACACAGAGATGGCACACCTATGCTCATTATTTTGATCGTGTTGTATGATCTTATCGTCCGTAGGCTGAAGTTCGATTTTCATGTCAGCGAATTGCTTAGTATATTTGTTTGACAGCTCACCACAGTAATCTCCTCAACCAATGTTTTAACAGTAGCTATTTGGAAATTCCTGACGTAATTGAACTTTTTTTTTGAAAGGGCTGAGTGCATAAGATGTGACAAAGGAGCTGCATTCAATGCTTGGGGACACTTCTCCATCGAATAGAACAGTTAAGCGATAGATTTGTGTGTTTAGTATGGTTTGGAGGTGGCGGCTAAAATTAAGTGAGGGTTGTTGTAAATGCCTATTTTGAGGATGTCGACAAATTGGCTTATCAATCTGCCATAACCGCTTTAGAACATCGCTGAAAAAAACGTGTCGAGCTAAATGAAGATTATGTTGACAAACAAATGCAAATTTAACCAAAATTGGTTACTTTCTTACTCAGGACCATGACTTTTTACGGTACTTGTTTTATTTTACTCAGCCCTCGTACTTGTTAACATCACATTCAAACTATGCGTTTATATGACCACATTAAACAAAGTTTATTGTACGACAGTATGTCTTATTAATATATTTCATGCTTCAAGTTAATTGCATTTTAAAGATGAGACGAGGCTAAATAACTGTAATAACTTGGTATATTGTGAAAGAACGAACTCTATCTAAACCAAAAATTACATTAATTATTGGGTTTCTTCCTACGTTAACATTTTGGTACACTTTCAAATCGTAATAATCTGTGTCCATTATTAAGCACAAAACTTATACCCCTTCAAATAATACAATGTTTCGTAATCGCTTTAGTTTTGGTTTGGTGCAATTTATGTCATACAATTCATTAACCATAGTAATTCTAACTGGTATAAGCAGAATAGTTGTATTTAATCTGGTCAAGTCAGTGCAACTCATATATAAGTATCACATATAGTCTACAAATGTCTTCAATATTTAATTTAGAATTTTCGTAGATGTTTGCAGTTGTTCAACTTTTCACGTCAGTTAAGTAGTGTCATTTATATTCCTGCTGTTCGATGTATGCAAACGGTTTAGGTAAATTTTCTATGTGTATGTGTGTCCTGGGCTCAATAACACAATTTCGCTTGAGCCATTTATACTTACAATGTGTACGTTGGGAAATATTAGCTCCTGTTAGTATCATAACAATACGAGTTCGATGAAAACGTACAAAGACGTGCTGAATGAATTTGTAATCTTTGTTTTTTCTGAACGGTCAGTGTTTTAGACATATATAACAGTATAGCTTATGAAAATTTGTAAAAAGAAAACCGTAAAATCAACAAGTATTCCTAACAATTCGAAATAATTGAGAAGAATAATTTAGCGTCATTTGTTAATTAAGTACTGATGAAAGTATGAAAGCATAACTAAAGAGACGAGTCTATATAAAATCGTTAAGAAATTAAGAAGTTGAGTTGTTAAGCAAAAGGAGATTAAAATCGATAATCAATTTTAATACTTAAATTCAACAACGAAATATTATAAGAAATACAGTGTTACTTATATTGCAAGATTTATCGCCTGAGAAAACTAATTTGAACTACAATCGACGTGAAAAATTATAACAGGCTTATTGAACTGGATCATAGACTATACACAATTTGAATAGCAACGATTTCAGATTTAACAAGAAACAAGACTTAGTGAAACTATCAATATATAATTGTATACCCTAATATATTAACATTTAATAATAATAATAATAATAATAATAATAATAATAATAATAATAATAATAATAATAAGGGCCTACATTAAAAGCATACTAATTGAAACAAGAAGCAATCAAATATACGTTTATTATTATGATTTCATTCTGATACAGATCGTCACCATTTCATTTCACATTATAGGTTTTGCGTGTATACGTAGTCACCAAGTAATCCTTACAGGTGTTAACTGTCACGTAGTTTGGATCACTCTTTATTTTACTAGTTAGGCCAATTATAAATTAATATTTCTACAGATAATGTTAGTTGTCATTCAATATTTGTAATTGATTGTGTATTATATTTATTATAGTATTGTTCTTTGTTACCCTGAGAGAGAACTGAAAAAAATTATAAGCTATAAATTAAAAACATTTATTTAACCAAATCGTAATGGAAACTTACGCATATGAGCCGTTCAGATTTATTTTTAAAATAAACGTTATTACAATATTAATATAAAATTTTAATATACATCAACACACTGTATGCGCGCGCGCGCGCGCTCACACACACACACAGAATAAAATAACTTTTGTGTGACGTTTCTGTGTGACGATTAAAGGAAAAGAGCTGTATGAAAATTCAATTTTAATTCTCAGTAAATGTATTATATATTATTATACACAAAATTTGTAAATACACAATCGTGGGACTACACACACACACTCACGCATACTTAACTATGTGTACTGTATAATATTTGTTAATTAATTATATAGGATATATCTGTCTTTGTCTCTAGGGCTATTAATCTGATGATTGGTTTGTACATCTGTATGCGTGAATATTGGTCTTATGTACACAGTTTGTCTCATGGGTAAATTAGACCTACGGTTTGTCAACTGTGTATGTGAATGATGCAAAGGTACAGATTGTGTGGAATAGTGTACTACGATGAATATGTAAATTATAACAAACATAAAATAGGAAAATTTATTGAACACTCTGTACGGTGTACGGTACGGGTGTAAACATAACCGCCTCACACAAGTATATCACGTGATGTGAAGTCAAGAGGGGTGAGATCTCTGCCTGCTCATTGGTAAACACTGTAAGTTAGTTATTAGTGTGTGTGTGTGTGTGTGTGCGCGCGCGCGTGTGTGTGCGTGTCCGTGTGTGTGTTTGATACTGATGCGGACAGAATACTAGACGCACGCAATTGCAGAATACTGTACTTTTCATGAAATTGCGCAGACCGATTTATTGCACTTGAAAACGGCGTATATCATCGGTCTGTGCAGAATTTACGCGCCCGTGGAGTAGGTAGTACGAATTCGTATATTTATAAAGTGACAGTGTGATTATCTGTTAATTAATCCTATATAAAAATATTTATGGAATAATAAAAAAACATTCCCACGAAGTGAATCTAGAGCAATTTTTTTATTTGATGTCACAAGACAAGTGGAATGCTATCAATCGTGAATTGTGAATATAAATTTCTGGCCCTTAAAGGAGCCGTTGGACAAGGATGCTAATTACTGCTTCTGCGTCGAGCGTTCTGCTCGGGCAGCAGTGTGGTGTTGGGCAGCTGCTCTCGGTGTTGGTTCTGCTCTGCATTTCTCTTCACTCGGCAGCGGGATGTAGAACCCGTTGCTATCCCAAACGTGTTATCTTCTTTCTTCTCCACTTACTGCTGCCCCCTCTCTGGTCTTGCTTACTTCTCGTCGTCCGACGGAATGAATATTGCGGATTCATCAAGGCTGTAAGGATGCGCGTCTTTGAGATGTTCTCAAGGTTTACATGTTGAGAGCCGTTACAACGGCGTTCTCGTACTATCTCGCACTTGTATTTACCGAGGCCGTTCTAAGAGTCCCCTGGACGTACACGGTACCTGCCAAGCCAGCTATGACGAAGTCGTCTTGGGCCTTTGCCTCTTGTATGTAAAATTTACGTACAAGTCGCCGTGCGGTGTCATCCAAGGAACGCACACCGAGTCCACTTGTCAACAAACAAGAAGGAAACCGATGAGAGCGCTTTGCAGCTTGCGCTTTTATGCATAGCGCAAGGTATTCCTAGACCGGGACAGCGTAGGTGATGATCGACAACAAACACGCGTTGACAATCAACTAACTTAGCTTACGGGTCATAGAATTGTTGGCGAGTACCGGAAACCGAGAGCCCAGAGCTGACGGTGGTGACTGTCTGGGCATGGGTGTCAGGTGGGCAGACGATCAAAGTAGACACTGAGGTTGTTTACTTCTGTAGACCAGGGTAAGTATATTCTGCTGATTCTCACTTGGCGTCGCGATTCCTTCCGGCGCTTGGATAATAGAGCCGCGAAGCTGTTGGCATCATGAACAGCAACTTTCCAGTTGTCAGTCCTGTCTACAAGGGCACCAAGTTAGCTCTGTAGTCGTATGATTGGCCTGTTAGCGTTCCGATCGGAGGTATATACCGCCGTGACGTTGGCAAACAATGCAATCTAAACTCCAGGCTCTTTGGTACGTCGTTGATGTAGAGGGAAAGTAGGAGAGGAAGCCTGGCTGTAATGTGTCTCTCGGAAGAGACATAGTCATCTATTTTCACGCAAAAAGTCCGCCCTATCAGGAAGCTAGCAATCAAGTGAATGTAGCAATCTGGGAGCTGAATTTCCAGGAGCTTAAATCAAAAGCCCGTCGTGCCATACACTGTCAAAGGCCTTTTCCACATCTATGAAACAGCCTTCGATCTGTTCCTTTTGACACCCGGCTACCGCAATGCCTTCTTGCCTTCTACCAGTGTTATGAGCTAATGAATGGTGGCATGGCCCGTGCAGAAGTCGAACTGTTTTGGGGACCAGAACGACAAAGTTTCGTAGATGATCTTGTACTCGCTTCTGTACAAGACGTTCATATACCTCTGACAGGAGACTAATGGGTCGGAGGTTGGCGGCACGGGAAACATACCTTCCCTGCTTCGGTAACGTTATGACCGTAACCTTCCGCCATTTCTTGGGAAAGTAGGCCAGCCTAACACACGCGTTGAACAGCGCGAACAAAGAAGGGATCCCCAAGAAGCATAATAAGAAGCTCCTCCTGAAGAACCTCCGAAACATCGGGACCCGCTTTGCGTCGTGAGAAGAAGTACGTTGGTTCGGCGGGTCCAATCGCCTCGCCCAGGAGCATCGACTAACCTGCGTAAGCGTTTGCCGTTCAGAGCAGTCACGTTACACTTCAGGTCGCCTGTGACTATCACTCTTCTGTGTGCATCGACCCTTCTAAGACGGCCGCCAAGTCGGGGTACAGATGTTCTCTGTTTGACGACATGTAAGCCGCCATTACGAGGACTCCGCCAAGGGCTCCATAAACCTTTATGCGGTGGCTTCTAAGTAGGCTCTGTGTGGTAGTCCGATACGGTGATCACCAATAGAGGCGTTCACCGCTACGGCCCCGTACCGCCTGGCCGGCCATCCATATAGCACACAAATTGGCCAATCCGAACCGTCTAGGTGAGGTCAAGTAGATGTCATTTAAAAGTAGCGCGTCGGGTTTGAGTCGGGTCACTAGTTCTTGGAGTTCCTGGACTTTATCAACCAGACCGTTGGCGTTCCAGGCAAGGATCGAGAAATCTCGTTTGAGGACTTGACTCATAGAAGACCTACGTAAATGGCAACTTCCACCAAAATCATGAATCTCTCGGCCACATCAGCACTTCAAGCGGGTCTGATTGAACTGAAGGTATGGACAACTTTGCGGAGGTGGCAGGCCACAAGGAAGTCGTGGACGAAGTTGGTGTCGTCGGAGGCGTAATTCGAGCAGAATGCCGGGAGACTGTCTGCGCATAAAGCGCTAATGCTTCGTGAATGAGGAGGTTATGGAAACTGTGGGTTTGGGCCGGAGATAGAGCCTAGAAACCGGGGCAAAAGCAGAAGCGTTTTTTGTTTTCGCGACGCGCAGGCTGTCTGGACTGGGTGGCAGGAGCTACCCATCTACCGAGGGTTAGAGCGCCACGGGATTTGGTTTTCTTACCATTATCTTTGCCTGTGACTTGAGGGTATCTCGCGAGTGGCAAGGCTGCATCCAGAGCAGGGGGTGATTCCTCAGACTCCACGACCGCGATGATAGTGGCTGGCTGGGACGTCTCACTGCCTGACATCGCATTTGCTTCGTTCTACTTGGCCTTGGGGGGTGGAAGCTGGAGTTGGAGCCTGCGGTGGTGTTGCCTTGACCGCAGGTGGTTGTTTTGGCCGCTTAGTTATAGCTACTTCTGACTGATGTTGAAGGGGCAGTTACGGGAGTTGTAGCAGGAAGCGTAGGGCCTGTCTGCTAAGTTGCAGGACTTGAGCCAAGGCTCGTCTGCCTCGTTGGTAGCAGGGGCTCCTTTGGTTACGCCGCTGGAACTTCTGAATGTAAACCGGGCACGACCGGTAATGAATTCTGTGGCTTAGCCGCGCTCTCTTTATTCATCCAATCTGTTCGTCACAGTGAACCTTTCAGAGGACTGCCAACTCCTGATTGGCTCACTGTGAGCACTCCCGTTTCCCGCCATGTGTTTCAGGCGAATCTATCAGATGGCTCCCGGCTTTGGATAGACTCGCTACGATTACTCCAGGCTGGCACGGGGATCAGATATCTGTCGCTGCGATCAAATTGTCAAGAGTATTCTAAAGACAGTGAAGATCGCCAATAGGTAAAGAAATTTTCAGGTTGTGAAAGTGACGCCAAGACTGTTGTAACAGTCGTTGACAAGCCCGTGATTGATTAATCAAACTCCGACAATTGACAATTTCAGACTATTTATATCTAAGTTCATTAAACCATTCTCTTTGTACAAGCGTTTGTTATCGTAACAATCTACAAGTCGGGACTACAAACGCACTTACATAAGCACACGCAACCGTCAGGAGGACGATCATGGACACACACACCAGGGTAGAGTGATCTACAGCATCAAGTGACAATGAACAAAATTATTTAAATAATAAAAAAACAGAGACAGTAATAAATCAAGGACAATATCAAAAAATCTGTAAAAATTATAAATATGAAAACAGCATAAATAAAATTGTATATAGTGTAGCGTGACAGATAATCCACACAAATACATCACTCAATGATCATTAATAAAGCTCTAATATATGGAATATTCAGATGAGAATCAATTAAAATGCACTATTTAATAAAATGTTCACAAGAAAGGTTGAATAAAGAAAAATTTCTGCAAATAATATAATATAATACAAATTTAAAAACCCAGAAGACTAAAAATGATAATAACAAAATTACCCAGGTAAGATAGAAGCAGGCAATTAATATACCCCGACAAGGAAACCAGACTAGAAGAAACAAAGGCATACACAGCGAAAAACTACAGAAGAAGGAAGAATAGTCAAAACTACCACTACTGAAGAAAGAAGAAGGAAGACTAATTAAAACTACTACAACTGAAGAAAGAAGAAAGAAGACTAATTAAAACTACTACTACTGAAGAAAGAAGACTAATTAAAACTACTACTACAGAAGAAAGAAGAAAGAAGAACAATCAAAGCTACTGAAGAAGGAAGAAAGAAGAATAATTAAAACCAAAGAAGAAAGAAGACTAATTAAAACTACTACTACAGAAGAAAGAAGAAAGAAGAACAATCAAAGCTACTGAAGAAGGAAGAAAGAAGACTAATTAAAACTAAAGAAGAAAGAAGAATAAACCAAATCTAAAGAAGAAGAAAGGAAGAAGAATAATCAAAACCAAATCTACTGAAAAAAGAAGAAGGAAGAATAATCAAAACTAAAGAAGAATAAATCAAATCTACTGAAGAAAGAAGAAAGAAGAATAAACTAAATCTAAAGAAGAAGGAAGAAAGAAGAATAATCAAAACCAAATCTACTGAAAAAAGAAGAAGGAAGAATAATCAAAACTAAAGAAGAAAGAAGACTAATTAAAACTACTGAAGAAAGAAGAACAATCAAAGCTACTGAAGACAGAACAAAAAGAAGAATAATTAAAACCAAAGAAGAAAGAAGAATAATTAAAACTAGAGAAGAAATAAGAATAACCAAAGTTACTGAAGAAAGAAGAAAGAAGAATAACCCAAAACTACTACTACTGAAGAAAGAAGAAAGAAGACTAATTAAAACTAAAGAAGAAAGAAGACTAATTAAAACTACTGAAGAAAGAAGAAAGAAGAACAATCAAAGCTACTGAAGACAGAAGAAAGAAGAATAATTAAAACCAAAGAAGAAAGAAGAATAATTAAAACTAGAGAAGAAAGAAGAATAACCAAAACTACCACTACTGAAGAGAGAAGACAGAAGAATAACTCAAAACCAAAACTACTGAAGAAGGAAGAAAGAAGAATAACCCAAAACAAAAACTACTGAAGAAAGAAGAAACAAGACTAATTAAAACTAGAGAAGAAAGAAGAAAGAAAAACCACCAAATCTACTGAAGAGAGAAGAAGGAAGAATAACCCAAAACTAAAACTACCGAAGAAAGAAGAAAGAAGAAGAATCCAAAACTACAGAAGAAGGAAGAATAACCAAACTCAAAGAAGAAAGAAGAATAATTAAGACGACCCATGTAAAACAAAAACCCCATAGGGAAAGAACCCCAAAAAACCCCAAAATCAACGAATGTCCAAAGAGAAAGTATAACACCTCAAAAAACCATATCACTGTAAAACTGACAAAAAACTAAAAGTGTTAGTAGTATTAAATATTAGTGCATTCAAAAGTTATTGTTTAGTTTGTATAAACAAATCTTCACAGTTTCCCCCATGGTTGAATATTTCATGTTAAAAACTAGAAAAAGACTAGTAAATATATTGATAATTCACCATAAACAAGTGTAAATGATCAAATTATAAATAATAAACTTTAAAAGGTGCATGAGTTACAGTACAAAGTAATAAACTTTAAGTTTTGTGAACAGTGTCTACTTTGATAATGAAATAGTAATGTTACTAATAAAAAGCTACTAAAGCTGTATGAACATTCCATAGAATGGAATATAACTTAAATAGCCAGGGTTATACTTAAAGAGGGGGCATAAATCCTGTAAAATGGGGAATTACAAAACAAACTGTTAATGTTGAGTAGTAAAAGATGTTAACCATTATATGTAACCAGGATGTCAGGTTCCTATTACATATAGTAATTAGATAAGTAAGGATTATTCATAAGAAATGTTAGTGTTATAATTTGTTATTTTATTGTTCATTTTTATTTAGGAATGCAATATCTAAAAATAGATATCATTCCAATGTTATAGAATATTTTTATTTATGTTATTAGGTGATATACAAAACAATGTTGTTCAGAACACCAGTTTTAATATAGAGAGGTGTTATATGTTAATTATATAATCAATAATTACTGTTATACCAGTCAGAGAAGGATATAAAATAACTACATTAATAAAACATTTGACAATTAGCCACACATCAAATCTAGGCCATATAATGAATTTAAACTGCAGAATAATTAACAAACCTAGTCTTATAAACCAGATAAAATGACAATATTTAGGCAAGATAAACTCAACATATTAAATACGATGTAAATAAGGCTTTCTAAAGATATGGGCATTATATGAGTAAAATTATTTATTTGTCTAATAAAATACTATTGAAACTGAAATAGATTCACTGACATTATCATAGGGGGAGTCATATACAAATGAATTGTATTAAAAAACCATCATTAATATACTAAATTGCAATAAAATAAGTGAGAATTGATAATTATATCAATTTCAGATTTAATAGAATAATAATTATATTAGGGAAAATGGCTATTATTTACTTAGAAGACAGGAAGTATAATTTTAGGCCTACCTCCCAAAAATTATAAGAAATATAATTTTCAGATAAAACTTTGTAATACTAACTTAATTACTATCAAAATAAGTAGAATAGAATAGTGAAAACGAATATGTATTTAATATTTCGAACAGTTAACTAATAACGAAATTACTTTCTGAGCATAATGTACGTTTTTAAAGTGTGTCGGAAGTTATGACAATTTGAAACAATGTATGAGATATATTATATAGGCTAAGATTTTCATGAGACGAAGGAAATACAGACAGTTCATTATTATACCTCGAAGAGAGCACTTAACGTGAATATTTGATAGAACCAACCTTTAATGGCTGTTACGTTATAACAGAGTTCGGAATCATTTTATGTAAAATTAAATTTTTTAACTATTTTAATTAAAGTGAAGTGGTGAAGTTGACCCATGAACTACATAACACCAATAAACGAAATCACATATAACTAATTAAATGAAATAACACTGAAATTGCACCAAACACCAAGTGAAAATTCGAGGTTAAACTGACACGCATAAACACCAGTAGATATACCCATTTAACAACATTTTTACACAAGTGAACTATTCCATTATACACCAGTGAGAATAAACTGTACCCCAGAAGATCATATACAATTGCGAAGAACATTTAACCGAAGAAAGGACATATCATTTCAACAAGTACTTCTTCAACATTAGAAGCTATCAACGCGCATGCGTCAGGCGGCCATTTTGATCCAATATCATCACCGTTATAAGACACGACTGTGAACTGCATTCTGGTTCGAATAAAATTATATATAAACTTTTATTATTAATAACTACCATTGTATTGTTTAAATTTAAGACATTTTTAGAATTGTGTTATACTTTCATGTCCCTGACCTTCTCTGGCTTTTTATATTAATAACCGTTCAAAGAACCTATTTTTATGATACAAATGTAAACTTCTAATATCGACCGGCCCTGAGCGAGTCGATACGGCTTTGTAACCTCGATTAATTAATCGACCAACTTTATTATTGTGTTTAATAAACGTTTTTGTTTATTTTTTGGTAAATTGAAGTTGATTTCTCTTATAAAAGGACATAACCATTAAGTAACCAAGAAAACTAGATAATCTTTAAAGGCAGTATATGCGAACCTACAACATTTCAAGAGTAAGAAGAAGAGAGCCGTTTTCGCCTAAACTTGAAGTTAACTGGATTGTCTTTTTAACAAATTTACAGAAGGGAAAATTATTACCAGAACAAACACAATACCATCATAATTATAATTACAATCAACGACCTCAATTTATTCCTAAATTTTAAGAACATAAATACACCGAAAACATTTTTTCAGAAATTATATTTTTTATAAATATAAATTTTAAATTTATATTTTATTTCCAAATAGCAACAACAGCAATTCATACAGATTTTATTTGATAACGACAAAGACCAGGAACTTTACCAAATCGACGATTCCCAGAGCGGAACGTCACTACTACACATACACACCATAAAAATTATTCTGGGTAATATTATACCAGAACACTATTACAATTACAATTATATTATGGTTTTATTACAAAAGTGAAGATCAACAGTGAGAGCATAACGAAGACTAGAAGACATTAGCTACGTTACTACACACATTTATTTATTTTTATATTTGTAATTTCGTGTTTTATTACAAATTTGGCTTCCATCGCGGGGCTTGAACGAGGCAGACGTCTCGTTTTATTACAAATTTGGCTTCCATCGCGGGGCTTGAACAAAGCAGACGTCTCGTATTATTACAAAATTGGCTAGCCCAACCAGTGGGGCTTACAGGAAAGCACAATTCTCACTCATCTACTTTGATTTATTTATTTTTACATTGTAATAATCTCGTTTTATTACAAATTTGGCGTCCAACTAAAGGGCTGTAATTAGGGGTTGAAAGGCGGTAATTACTTACCCAATTCCTAATTCAGCTTGGCAGCGGTTACCCAGCCAGGGAATCAGGGAAGATGCAGCGTTGTGCCACATCAAAGAAGAGAGCGGCGGAGGCCGAGAAAGAATTCGATATGGATAATAAGGAGGCGACCTCAGTGGAGGACGTGGAAAAGATATTAGAACGGGTGGAATATAAAAAACCAGCACCACCAGAAGAACAACCCGAGAAACCACCACGAGCAGAGAATAGTAACATACAGGAGATGCTCAGGATAATGATGGAGAAGATGGAAGAAAACAGCAAGAAGATGGAAGAAAACAGCAAAAAGATGGAAGAAAACAGCAAGAGAATGGAAGAAAAGTTGGAGGAGAATAACAAGAAAATGGATTCAACCAAGGAAGACAATAATAAAAGGTTAGAAGATTTGAAAAAGGACATGGAAGAAAACAGCAAGAAGATGGAAAAGAAAATGGATTCCACAACAGAAGAAAATAGTAAGGAAAGGAAGGAAGACCAACAGTCCTTGAAGGACAATTTGAACGAAATAAATAAGAACATAGAATCCACTAAGGAAGAATTAAGGAAGGATATTGAAGAAAACGGTAAGAAGATGGAAGAAGAAATAGAAGCAACAAAAGAAGAATTGAAGAAGGACAACCAAGCAACAAAAGAAGAGTTGAAGAATGATAACCAATCCTGGAGGGAAGAAATAAGAGAGGACAGATTAAAAAGAGAAGAATTAAGAAATGAGAGGACCAAAGAAATAAAAAATGATAGCCAACCAGAACCAGAACCAGAAGAAGTACCAAACGAAAAAACAGAGGGAAAGGTGGTAGTATTACCTGAAAAGAAAACAAATGGAAACAAAGAAAATATTAAAGATAAGGAAGTGGAACCAATGAAGAGAAGAAGAACACATCCAAAGAAATTAATGAAAACAAAGGAAGAAATGGAGATGATGAACCAGGGTTTATTTGATGATGATAATATCCCTATTACCAACCATGAAGAAATCGTGAGTTCCAGGAATAATGGAAGTAGATTAAGGGTAATCTCAGAGATGGTTTACCAGCAGACAGTAGTTTACCACTGGGAAAGGACCAGAGGTAAACTGAATAAAACATGGGGACTAGATCAGTTTTAGCGCAGGACTGGACAGTGTATTCAAGAAGGATGGAAGTATGACATCTTACCAGACTGTGATGACGGCACAGATGAATCACCAGAATGTGTTCCATTAGAGTACCATCCAGGACAGTTCCAGTGTACAGGTACACTAAAATGTATTCCTTCAGGGTGGATGTGTGATGGTGAACCAGATTATGGGGCTTCAGATAAGCAAATAATTCATAATTCAGGTGAAGATCCTCACAGATATTTTTCATGCAATACCACATATGGACCAGAGACGTACTGGTGTATAAAACACTATGATAGAGGGAGCCGAATAAGCTTAGCAGCCAACAAAGGAATAGCAGCTAGAAAAATGGAATACAAGACAAAGGCCAGAGATGTCACTAGTACCGGAACGATGATGAAGACTATGGTCATCCGGACAATGAGAGCAACTAAAGTGACAGACCACGGTTAAACCAAAGACTACACACCTATACAAAAGAAATGGATGTCATGATAACCGACGACGGCCAAAAACCTATGTCAAAGAAAAAGAAATTATGAGCAACTGTCCAACCTAATAAAAATCTTCAACCTGGGTATATAAAAGAAAAATAATTATAAGAAGTACGTTTGAAGTAAAGAGAAGAAGAGAGCTAATACCATATTTAGGGTAATAATATGATATGTTAACCATATTTATGAAAAAACATTATGGATAATTGAATGAATGGAAGGTTGAATTAAATCTCAAAATTCAAAAGTGAAGTAATGACTACTTACTACCAAATATTTATGGAAAAACTTTATGGAAAATAAAAAGAAGAAAATGAATTTTGAATTAAATATCTAAATTCAAAAAAGAAGTAAGAACAACTTACTACCTATTATTTAGGAAACCATTTATGAATCAAAAAGAAAATGAATTTTGAATTTAATCTCAAAATTCAAAAATGAAGTAATGACTACTTACTACCTATTATTGAGGAAACAATTTATGAACAAAAGAAAATGAATTTTTAATTAAATTTTAAAATTCAAAAACCCAAGTAAGAACAACTTACTACCTACCATTTAGGAAACAATTTATGGACAAAAGAAAATGAATTTTGAATTAAAACGCTAAATTCAAAAATGAAGTAATGACTACTTACTACCAAAACTTTATGAAAAACTTTATGGAAAATAAAAAAAAAAGAAAATGAATTGTGAATTAAACCACAAAATTAAAAAACCCAAGTAAAAACAACTTACTTCCTTATCTTAAAAACAACTTTTAGAAATGAACAAGAAGAAAAAGAATTTGTATAACACATTACAAACAATTATATATGGGACCAATTCTGAAAAACTTTCAAGAATAAAGAAATGGTAGTACAAACCACTGATACAATTTAAATGAATAAACTTATTGTGAAGTAAAACTAATGAGAATTTTATGTCAAATAAACAGAGATATTAAACATATGGAATTAA
Organism: Magicicada septendecula; assembly: GCA_034769895.1. Taxonomy (NCBI): domain Eukaryota; kingdom Metazoa; phylum Arthropoda; class Insecta; order Hemiptera; family Cicadidae; genus Magicicada; species Magicicada septendecula. The sequence continues at coordinate 426,942,842 of CM068367.1, read as the reverse complement.
TAATTAAGGAGTGCATTTGTATAAAAAGCAAGAGCAGAATAAAATTTTGAAAAAGAAAGAAAAAACTATATATAAATAAATCCATAAGAAAAAGATGATCATATAATAAATGTCAGTTGTAAGAAGGACAATTAAAAGAGTAATTGAAAAAACATAATACTAGTGGAACGATTCACAAGGATTAAGAAAGGAACAAAAATATAATACAAAATATATGCTACCAATGACCAGAAGGAGATTGTAATAACAGTCAAAATATGACAGAGAATCAAAAACTTTACACTGAATAATGAGTGATAATTATCTTATACCAGCTTCCAACCACAAGGAGAAATAAAATGCCAGCAGAGCTAACCATTGAGAAAAATAACTGAGATAGAAATTAACTAAGATAGAAATATTAATAGATCTGTTCGTATACGAAGTGAAATATCCAAAGATATTTATAGAATTTTTTTTTATAGTCATAAGGTGGACTATTCTTATATAATTTTTATTAATAACTGACTGAGATAAGTCCAGCAGTATTATTATGTATTGGTCAGAGATGATTTACCTCTGTTATCAATAAATGACGTAGCATGGCCAGCAGAGTGTGAAGCCTACAGAGCCCCTCTGGACACTGCCCCAGCTAACGTGTTAAGGAATTTTAGGGAATAAATATCCCAAGGATAAAGAAACAAGTTAAGAAGAAAATGGAAAAATAAAAAATAACGAACCTCAGATGACTATTACTATCAGAAGAATCCAGTTAATAATGAAATATAGATAAGCTCAAAAATATAGAAGAAAAAATTTTTAGAAATGTGAAGGAAGTAAAGAAATATAATTTATAATATAATGTCATAAGCAATTACTTCAGACAAACTAAGTATGATCTGAACTAATCACTTCTGGAAGAGAGCAATCTGTAACGTGACAGATAATCCACACAAATACATCACTCAATGATCATTAATAAAGCTCTAATATATGGAATATTCAGATGAGAATCAATTAAAATGCACTATTTAATAAAATGTTCACAAGAAAGGTTGAATAAAGAAAAATTTCTGCAAATAATATAATATAATACAAATTTAAAAACCCAGAAGACTAAAAATGATAATAACAAAATTACCCAGGTAAGATAGAAGCAGGCAATTAATATACCCCGACAAGGAAACCAGACTAGAAGAAACAAAGGCATACACAGCGAAAAACTACAGAAGAAGGAAGAATAGTCAAAACTACCACTACTGAAGAAAGAAGAAGGAAGACTAATTAAAACTACTACAACTGAAGAAAGAAGAAAGAAGACTAATTAAAACTACTACTACTGAAGAAAGAAGACTAATTAAAACTACTACTACAGAAGAAAGAAGAAAGAAGAACAATCAAAGCTACTGAAGAAGGAAGAAAGAAGAATAATTAAAACCAAAGAAGAAAGAAGACTAATTAAAACTACTACTACAGAAGAAAGAAGAAAGAAGAACAATCAAAGCAACTGAAGAAAGAAGAAAGAAGACTAATTAAAACTACTACTACTGAAGAAAGAAGACTAATTAAAACTACTACTACAGAAGAAAGAAGAAAGAAGAACAATCAAAGCTACTGAAGAAGGAAGAAAGAAGACTAATTAAAACTAAAGAAGAAAGAAGAATAAACCAAATCTAAAGAAGAAGGAAGAAAGAAGAATAATCAAAACCAAATCTACTGAAAAAAGAAGAAGGAAGAATAATCAAAACTAAAGAAGAATAAATCAAATCTACTGAAGAAAGAAGAAAGAAGAATAAACCAAATCTAAAGAAGAAGGAAGAACGAAGAATAATCAAAACCAAATCTACTGAAAAAAGAAGAAGGAAGAATAATCAAAACTAAAGAAGAAAGAAGACTAATTAAAACTACTGAAGAAAGAAGAACAATCAAAGCTACTGAAGACAGAAGAAAGAAGAATAATTAAAACCAAAGAAGAAAGAAGAATAATTAAAACTAGAGAAGAAATAAGAATAACCAAAGTTACTGAAGAAAGAAGAAAGAAGAATAACCCAAAACTACTACTACTGAAGAAAGAAGAAAGAAGACTAATTAAAACTAAAGAAGAAAGAAGACTAATTAAAACTACTGAAGAAAGAAGAAAGAAGAACAATCAAAGCTACTGAAGACAGAAGAAAGAAGAATAATTAAAACCAAAGAAGAAAGAAGAATAATTAAAACTAGAGAAGAAAGAAGAATAACCAAAACTACCACTACTGAAGAGAGAAGACAGAAGAATAACTCAAAACCAAAACTACTGAAGAAGGAAGAAAGAAGAATAACCCAAAACAAAAACTACTGAAGAAAGAAGAAACAAGACTAATTAAAACTAGAGAAGAAAGAAGAAAGAAAAACCACCAAATCTACTGAAGAGAGAAGAAGGAAGAATAACCCAAAACTAACACTACCGAAGAAAGAAGAAAGAAGAATAATCCAAAACTACAGAAGAAGGAAGAATAACCAAACTCAAAGAAGAAAGAAGAATAATTAAGACGACCCATGTAAAACAAAAACCCCATAGGGAAAGAACCCCAAAAAACCCCAAAATCAATGAATGTCCAAAGAGAAAGTATAACACCCCAAAAAACCATATCACTGTAAAACTGACAAAAAACTAAAAGTGTTAGTAGTATTAAATATTAGTGCATTCAAAAGTTATTGTTTAGTTTGTATAAACAAATCTTCACAGTTTCCCCCATGGTTGAATATTTCATGTTAAAAACTAGAAAAAGACTAGTAAATATATTGCTAATTCACCATAAACAATTGTAAATGATCAAATTATAAATAATAAACTTTAAAAGGTGCATGAGTTACAGTACAAAGTAATAAACTTTAAGTTTTGTGAACAGTGTCTACTTTGATAATGAAATAGTAATGTTACTAATAAAAAGCTACTAAAGCTGTATGAACATTCCATAGAATGGAATATAACTTAAATAGCCAGGGTTATACTTAAAGAGGGGGCATAAATCCTGTAAAATGGGGAATTACAAAACAAACTGTTAATGTTGAGTAGTAAAAGATGTTAACCATTATATGTAACCAGGATGTCAGGTTCCTATTACATATAGTAATTAGATAAGTAAGGATTATTCATAAGAAATGTTAGTGTTATAATTTGTTATTTTATTGTTCATTTTTATTTAGGAATGCAATATCTAAAAATAGATATCATTCCAATGTTATAGAATATTTTTATTTATGTTATTAGGTGATATACAAAACAATGTTGTTCAGAACACCAGTTTTAATATAGAGAGGTGTTATATGTTAATTATATAATCAATAATTACTGTTATACCAGTCAGAGAAGGATATAAAATAACTACATTAATAAAACATTTGACAATTAGCCACACATCAAATCTAGGCCATATAATGAATTTAAACTGCAGAATAATTAACAAACCTAGTCTTATAAACCAGATAAAATGACAATATTTAGGCAAGATAAACTCAACATAATAAATACGATGTAAATAAGGCTTTCTAAAGATATGGGCATTATATGAGTAAAATTATTTATTTGTCTAATAAAATACTATTGAAACTGAAATAGATTCACTGACATTATCATAGGGGGAGTCATATACAAATGAATTGTATTAAAAAACCATCATTAATATACTAAATTGCAATAAAATAAGTGAGAATTGATAATTATATCAATTTCAGATTTAATAGAATAATAATTATATTAGGGAAAATGGCTATTATTTACTTAGAAGACAGGAAGTATAATTTTAGGCCTACCTCCCAAAAATTATAAGAAATATAATTTTCAGATAAAACTTTGTAATACTAACTTAATTACTATCAAAATAAGTAGAATAGAATAGTGAAAACGAATATGTATTTAATATTTCGAACAGTTAACTAATAACGAAATTACTTTCTGAGCATAATGTACGTTTTTAAAGTGTGTCGGAAGTTATGACAATTTGAAACAATGTATGAGATATATTATATAGGCTAAGATTTTCATGAGACGAAGGAAATACAGACAGTTCATTATTATACCTCGAAGAGAGCACTTAACGTGAATATTTGATAGAACCAACCTTTAATGGCTGTTACGTTATAACAGAGTTCGGAATCATTTTATGTAAAATTAAATTTTTTAACTATTTTAATTAAAGTGAAGTGGTGAAGTTGACCCATGAACTACATAACACCAATAAACGAAATCACATATAACTAATTAAATGAAATAACACTGAAATTGCACCAAACACCAAGTGAAAATTCGAGGTTAAACTGACACGCATAAACACCAGTAGATATACCCATTTAACAACATTTTTACACAAGTGAACTATTCCATTATACACCAGTGAGAATAAACTGTACCCCAGAAGATCATATACAATTGCGAAGAACATTTAACCGAAGAAAGGACATATCATTTCAACAAGTACTTCTTCAACATTAGAAGCTATCAACGCGCATGCGTCAGGCGGCCATTTTGATCCAATATCATCACCGTTATAAGACACGACTGTGAACTGCATTCTGGTTCGAATAAAATTATATATAAACTTTTATTATTAATAACTACCATTGTATTGTTTAAATTTAAGACATTTTTAGAATTGTAAGTGTTATACTTTCATGTCCCTGACCTTCTCTGGCTTTTTATATTAATAACCGTTCAAAGAACCTATTTTTATGATACAAATGTAAACTTCTAATATCGACCGGCCCTGAGCGAGTCGATACGGCTTTGTAACCTCGATTAATTAATCGACCAACTTTATTATTGTGTTTAATAAACGTTTTTGTTTATTTTTTGGTAAATTGAAGTTGATTTCTCTTATAAAAGGACATAACCATTAAGTAACCAAGAAAACTAGATAATCTTTAAAGGCAGTATATGCGAACCTACAACATTTCAAGAGTAAGAAGAAGAGAGCCGTTTTCGCCTAAACTTGAAGTTAACTGGATTGTCTTTTTAATAAATTTACAGAAGGGAAAATTATTACCAGAACAAACACAATACCATCATAATTATAATTACAATCAACGACCTCAATTTATTCCTAAATTTTAAGAACATAAATACACCGAAAACATTTTTTCAGAAATTATATTTTTTATAAATATAAATTTTAAATTTATATTTTATTTCCAAATAGCAACAACAGCAATTCATACAGATTTTATTTGATAACGACAAAGACCAGGAACTTTACCAAATCGACGATTCCCAGAGCGGAACGTCACTACTACACATACACACCATAAAAATTATTCTGGGTAATATTATACCAGAACACTATTACAATTACAATTATATTATGGTTTTATTACAAAAGTGAAGATCAACAGTGAGAGCATAACGAAGACTAGAAGACATTAGCTACGTTACTACACACATTTATTTATTTTTATATTTGTAATTTCGTGTTTTATTACAAATTTGGCTTCCATCGCGGGGCGTGAACGAGGCAGACGTCTCGTTTTATTACAATAGTAAAACTGATATAACATTAATTTAACATTTTTTATTTAATAATAATAAAGTAAGAACAAATATATAAAAATTTATATGACACGTTAAGCATTTAAATTCTTTGGGTGCACAGAGTTACTATTAGAATTATGTTATTTCGAAAACATTTATTATCAGAATTTTAAAGTGGTAAATTGTTAATTGCTAATGTTGTCAATAATTCCTTAATGTCTGTAAAGCATCCAAATTAATATACTGTAAACTGTAACTCAGAGTTTAAGAATAAATTATAAAAGTACAAAACGTTTATATTTATTTAAATCTTTTCGAGTAATTTTTTTCACCAGTGCCCAACGAATCTTCAATTAATACCGTAAATACAAGTTTTATTTTTATGGAATAGTATAGCTCTATCAATACTGTAACAACCAAAAATTTAAAAATTTTAGTGTGACTGAAAAGACGTTACATTCAGCATGACACACCTACTCAGCCCACGAGCAATAAATAAAGAAATGTGTGTCGATGTGTCAAGTGAACGTTTACTTCAGACAATGCAAGTACGTTTCACATAGTTGTACAATAGGAACAGGGTTGGCCGTGACAGACTCGACTAAAACACGAGATTTACAGCCTGCAAATGTAAGATAATGGAAACTGTGTCAAGTACCAATTTAGAGGAGAAACTGTGACGGACACACTGCCGGGTTGATTTGTAGAGTACCAGTAAAGAATAAAAGGGGTGTAAGTCACACAATAGTATATACCCTATACGAGGACGGACATCGATACCTAAAATAATAGAATCGAACTTGTAAACAGCAGGGGAACGACTTACTGGCGACAACGGATATTTACGACAGGCAGTAGATGTGCCGTTTTGGAAACGACGTCACGCTGCGCCAGGATAGCGTTCAGGAAAAAAGGGTCAAACACAGCGAACAATAACAAGAGACGACACATTGTTTTCGTGAGAACTGCAGCGAGACCCGGAGTACGCTTAGACAATAGCATGATAGACGAGCATGAAATTTCTCCTGTTCTAGGAAAAGAGTACGGAGGCTTTCGACGCGAACCCGTGGGGAGACAGGATATCCAATCACAACCCAGCATCTACCCAGAGACCTGGTGGAGAGGACCGTCGCCAGCATAGCAACGGGAACGTCGAATGGGAAGTGAAGAACGACACTCTGGCTTAAGGGTAGGAGATCTTCCGTCCTATCATGTTCAACTTGAGGCGTGTTTTCCAGTACGGTGCATTGTGGTACACGATGTTTGATAAAAACTGCTTGCAGAGCACGCGGGAGGACAGTCTCTCATAAATTTTCAACCATTTACTTAGGACAGTCTTTCATAAATTTTTACTCATATACTTTGAGCAGTCAGTCGGTCAGTAGAACAGTCTTTATAATTTTCAACAGTCGGTCGTCAAAGTTCGATTAACATACGGACGGCAGTGGGACTTTGAAATTTTGCCACGCGTCATATAACTAAGAGACTTAGACATTTCGATATTGGCGCGTATCCGGTAATAGTGTACTTTCAGTGTCTAAAAACATGCGACATACGCCAGTGCTTAACAATTATAGAATTATTTATTATACTCTAATTCAGAATTGAACTAACCAGTCACACTTACATCAATAATCGACGCGTAGAACTTTCGTTGATGTAATACCGGACGGCGAAATAATAACATTATACAGTGTTGCGGTGCGATTCAATATCATGTGGAACAATTACACCGCGGCATCAAAACACTAACAGTAATGAACATATCAAACGTTGAACAATAGACAGACATATATATATATACACCATAGTTAACGATGAACTTTAATACGAACACACAGCGCGAGTGAATCTGTTTCGCGTGTGTTAAGTGTCAGTCACAGCACAGCTTCCCACACATGATCCAGCAGAGAGGAGTTACGCCGATGGAAATTTCGGATAATTCATCTAAACAAGTAATCTTTATGCTATTCTTATCATAAGGAACTCTACTGTCCTGTCTCTTTTTCAAGAAACACCCCTTGAGCATTTAAATTAAACATGATAAACATAATTTAACGCCATCCATCTGAGGCATACGATGAACGCATTAGTATAGGATTTATTGTTTGAATATTTGTGTTTCTATATATCGATTACATTATATATATATGTGTATGTTTTTCAGCAAACAACGTATTGGATTCACCTTGTAATTTGATGTATAAACATGTGTTCTTTTATGTTCTTTTCATGAGTTTATGAATGTATGTATTTACAGGGAATCATCCATATTATATATATATATTGAATTTAATGAATGATATAATGTTAATAAATAAGTGCTTATTTTATCAATATGCGTTCATCATTGTCAAATTACCTCAGAACGAGAAAGTAATGACATTTGAGTGATTTATGGTAGTTTATTTTATTTTCTTTATTAATGCAACAACTAGAGTCTCCATGCAATAGTTATGCTAACGTAAAGTAATTAACGTGTTATTTATTGATTACACGAGCTCATTATGCAAATTAATGTATTCAATAATTACTCAATCACAGATTAGTTAATTCAGTAGCGTAATAGCATAACACCCCAACAGTGTTGTATTTGGCTGCCCAACGCGTGGCAGATGTTGTATTTGCCGCCCAAAGAACGTGGGGCATTACAATTATCAAAAACTCCCAATATAAAGAAAATCTTGTAATACGATGTTTATTGTAAATGTAAGTTATTTAAATGATGATTATTACATACTGTGGTAATAATACATGCACACTTATGAAAAGAAGCATACACTTAAAAAAATTTCATATTTGTTTTTAAATAAAACGCAAGTTTTAATGTTTTTAAATTCATCTTAATTATTTCATCTGGCGATAATCACTCCTCTTTACAAATTAATTCTTTGTATGTGCCGTAGTGTTTGAACGTAACTCAAACAAGCTCAAGTCCCACGGCCTGGTTGGGTATGAAAACGTGTTAGAGTTGCATTCAACACACGGTCACGCACGCACCATAACGTAACGTTGCAATATACAGAGAGAGAGAGAGAGAGAGAGAGAGAGAGAGAGAGAGAGAGAGAGAGAGAGAGAGAGAGAGAGAGAGAGAGAGAGTAATTAATATTTCACTATTTATGGTCAATTCTCTAACAGAATGGAAGACACGAAAAATATGTGATATAATGGAAATAATTTTTGTTAAATTTAATACTATGCAATAGGGATATCGCTAATAAAATGAAAATTTAAAAAGAAACGTACATTGATTTACCGCAGTGGGACGTAGACGATGTCTAGAGATACGAAAAGTACATTTGTTAGGACAGCATGTCTACTTTCATATTACGAGGAATACACGAACTAAACACTTTGAATGAGGTTTTGTAGACATTATAACCATGTTATTGCTAGCAAGAGAAGGAAGAAGAACAAACAATTCCATCAGGTTTGGTAGAAACCCTTTACGTTTTCTCTACTGTGTAGAAAGTCAAATGTGTAGAAAATTGTAATATAATACAATAATTTAAGTACTTATGATCTTATTAGAAGGCATCTTACTATTGAATTTCTAAAAATATTACTAAAGGACGTTCTTTGTAGTCCCACTTAACGTGTTTTTAATTGCACAGTAAACGCAGAGACAAGACAAAGCTCGTGTTTGATTTTAAAAAGTGACGATTGAATTTTCAAAATTATCAAATTAAAAATACAATCCTTTATATCATAATAAACTGCTCATTGAATTTACAAAACATAAGTACTGTTTTCTCCAATAAACGTTAGATAAATTTACTGTAAATTAACCATGACTAATTACGAATTATTTTTACCCTTATTTGTAAGTTACGTGAGGTAACGTGTAACATATGTATTTCACTTTGTAAACGAATCGGATAAAATTAATTACACCTTGGATTATATAATACATTAATTATGCTTCATGTTTACTTAAAAAAACACTTTTGGTTTTGGAAATTAATAATAACTTATAAGTAAGTATAAAATGTTTGGTGTATCATCTCGTACACGTTTTCCGTTTATGTAAACCAATCGATGTTATTTTTGTAATTTTCTCTTACTAAAGTTTTTAATAACTGGACGGTTTTTTATCGAATTTATTTGTTTATTAATTTAATTAATATTTTTCTTACAGTATTATACTTATAATAAACTTGTTTTAAGAAGATACAACAAATAGGTAGATGCCTATGTGGAAGCGAGACCTGAATAGAATAATCAAACTAAAAACGTATAAGTGTAATTTAAAAAATAATCATTAACAACAAAATCACACACACACACACACACACACACACACACACACACACACACACACACACACACACACACACACACACACACACACACACACACACACACACACACACACACACACACACACACACACACACACACACACACACACACACACACACACACACACAACATGAAAAGTATTTACACTCTATAGAACAGTTTAAGAAATATTTATTATTCCTCGATTCAATTACTACTTCTTATATCATTAACGGCTTACTTCCCAAAATAAACAAAGGTTGACAACTCACCCGTGTAACATAGCGGATCACAATTAATCTGTAGCAATCAGAATAGTTCCACAGCTTTTCAGTGGTTTCCAAAAATTATTTTCTCTCTATAAGGTTTATTTTTTCTTTGATTAAAGGACGATGAAGAAAAACAAACAGATCTCTTCAATAATTACGTGAGAAATTTGTAGAACTTGGTTTTTTGTTTCGTAACAGTATTTAACAATGCATTTCAACAATAACAATGCAATATATTTTAAATTTAAAATATACATTCGTTACATTTTTGTTTATTTAATAACGCTTTTAGTACGAGTCAAATTATTCTAAAAGCTACAAAGAGTTTTAATATTTTGAATTATACGTTCTGTTCTGGGTCTCATCTCAAAATTAATAAACAAATGATCAGACTAATTACTCTCTTCTTATTTTGCCTTTAAAAAGCTATTAATGATTACACGTCGTTAGACGTTTCTTACAATACTTAATTATCTTGTTGCAATTTTTTGATTAGCAAGTAATTATTTACGCGTACACTACCAGTAGTAGTTAGTTACACAATAGTAACACAATTGAATAGTCTGATATTCTTAAATAAAATAACTTGTGCTTAATAAGTAGTTAATATTTATTACCATCATGTTAGTATATATCCAGTAAAATAATGCCAGTACAGAACAGTTTTGTTGTCTTAAATCATCCACTTCAGTTGCAGTTAGTAAAAATGTGATACAATCTGCATATTTCCAGGCCTTACCATACCCAGATACAGATAAGTCTATGTTGTGTCATACACCAGAATACTGTAACGTTGACTCCTTACCATTGTGCTTCACTATTGATTACAATAAATTCTGCAAATATATGAATCCATAAGTAATTATAAATATTTAAATGTATATTTTAACGTTACATATAACCAACACAATACCAACATGAAATAAAACTAAGTATCCTTAATCTAACGCCATATAAACAACAAAATGTGAATATTAAAGAAGAACCTAGGACGAATAGTGACTAATTTAAGGGAATAAAATAAATTATTATTAACAAATAATGTATTATAGAAGAAATTAAGACAAACGACTAGAGACAAGACAACGTTGACCCAAATACCCAATAGATCAGACAGTGAGAAGAAGACAACAACACCTATAACAAGATATTTATTAAGAATGGAAATGGTCTATGTCCATGGGGTGACTGATTGAATTGGCAGGTTGCTGAGCCAGCCTGGCATGGGACCAATATTCAAGCTGGCCAATACAATACAGCAGTTTCTGAGACCAGTGAAGGACGTCAGGAACCCGCTCTTGTTGTGCGGAGTGTATGGAGTCCCTTCGCAGACTCCAAAAGTTTATAAATATGGGTATCCTATCACAGCCACTAGCCTTAACCACAGTTCAGTAGTTACTGACTGCGAAACCTTGGTCAGTGTGTTGCAGCCTTCTGCACTGAAGATGGCCGTTGAAGGCATGGCCGAAACGTTTACACCCAACAATCTTGAACCACGGCTTTACAGCTCAGCAAGCCGAAGTTCTGATAACATTGAAGCCGGCTGTGAAAGCCTCAAACAGATTGGAAACCTTGTTACAGCTTTTGACAGTTTGTTGGAAAGGAAGTGAGCGACACATATAACTTATAGGAAGAAAATGACAAAAATGCAAGTGAGGGCACAAACAAGTAGTACTAATCTATAATTAATAATAGGATCAACATGAGTGTAGGAGGGTAAAAGAGAAAGGTTATATATAGGGTGGCTAAGATTATTATATATAGAACAGAAAAATAAAACAAAAACTTAAGAGAAGCATAAAGATGTATGCATCAATAATAAAAATAAATACAGAAAATTATACTTGAGGAAAGAAAAAAACAACAAATAGGTGGTAAAAATATACACACTTACTTAAAGGAGACGGATTAAATGAAAATTAGCTAGAAAAACAAGATGATGAGAGAAGAGATCTAATGTGGAGGCCAGACTTTCATAATAAAAAGTATTCAAACCTTCAAAAAAAGCAGTAAGGATTGTCAGTGGTTTATATAGTTGAAGAATCCAGTGTTCTTCAGATAAATAGGAATTAATACATTATTTTCACACAAACACATCATATATACTATATATCAAATATCATATGCACTAAACATATCAAATACTACGTATGTTCAGAAAGGTGTATTATTTATTCTATACATATAATAGCCTATGTACTATTCTGGAAAAACACATCCAGGCTAGTGTACTGATTATCCCACCACCAGTTTAACAGCAAAGTTGTCAAAAACACTAAAATAATATATAGAAGAATTGAAACTAAAGCAAAAGTTTTAAAAACTTTAGAATTAAAAGTTAGGGATAGAAGAATTGCCAGAATAAGAACAATACTTATGAGATTCTGGACCAAATTACCAAAAAAACAAAGGGGACTTACAACCAAGCCTCGCTGAAGAAATATTTCGAAGAATAAGAATATAACAATTGATAATTTCTTCAATGCCAAGAAGGAATATTCAGAAATAAACAATATAGTAAGGAGGCAATATGTAACGTTACATATAACCAACACAATACCAACATGAAATAAAACTAAGTATCCATAATCTAACGCCATATAAACAACAAAATGTGAATATTAAAGAAGAACCTAGGACGAATACTGACTAATTTAAGGGAATAAAAGAAATTATTATTATAAAATAATGTATTGTAGAAGAAATGAAGACAAACGACTAGAGACAAGACAACGTTGACCCAAATACCCAATAGATCAGACAGTGAGAAGAAGACAACAACACCTATAACAAGATATTTATTAAGAATGGTAATAGAATCAGTGCGACCAGGGAAAATAAAATGAATTCAACTAAAAGAAGAAGTAAACAATGACAAGAATAAAATAAATAAAATAGAAGATAAATTATTGATAAGAATGGAGGAAAAAGAAGTGATTTAAAAGCTGAATTAAAACCCTATGGAATGACATGACACTGACAACAAACCATTTATACCGTAAATTAACTTAAATGACTTTACAATATGACCAGAACTCAAAAGTAAACTAATGATAGCAGATAAAGTAAGGGGGAGAGTGAATATAAAAAGTGTAATTGTATAAATTAAGAATGTATCAGGTAGAAGAATTGATAACAATATATAATCGATATCGGCACGTATTCTCAGATACGCCCGAAAAAATAATGGATTTTCAGTGCGAGATTAAATTTAAGGAACCAGTAGAGTTTAAAAAGAAATCATATCCTATTGCCTACTCTTTAAAAGAGGCAGTTCGAACTGAAATTAATAGACTAATTGACGATGACATAATTGAATACAGCCATTCCCCATACACCAAACCTATTGTAGCAGTACCTAAGAAAAACGGAAAGGTGAGAATATGTTTAGACGCCAGGGAAATAAACAAGACGATAATAAACGATCGAACATCACCAGGGGAGAGCGAAGAAATCCTCAAGAAATTTTACGGAACACGTTTCATTAGTACATGGGACACCGTTTGTGGATATTGGCAGGTGAAACTACATCCCAATAGCCGAAAGTATATGGCTTTCATATTCGAAGGGCGTAATTACCAATTTAAGAGGCTACCTTTTGGACTTGTAAATTCAGTAGCAGTGTTTGTAAAATGTATGGATAACATTCTGGGACAAGAAGCGCTTCAATTTACAACAGTATATGTGGATGAGATCATTACCTCGAACAACTGGGAAGATCATTGCAGAAGGATTGAACAAGTATTTTTAAAATTAGCAGAAAATAACATAACGCTAAAACTAGAAAAATCCAAGTTCATCGCAGATGAAGTACAGTTTTTAGGTTTCAATCTATCAGAAAACGGAATAACACCATCACAGGAGAAAATAGAATCAATCCAACTATTCCCAACGCCTAAGAACAAGAAGCAATTACAGTCATTTTTAGGCATATGCAATTACTATAGGAAATTTCAGAGTAATTATTCAGAACTAACGTCAAACTTTGCACACCAACTATCATCTAAAGACAAGTGGACGTGGGGACCAGAGTAGGACACTACCTTTCAAGTAGTAAAAAACAAATTTTTAGAGTCAGTGATGCTACATCACCCCGCCTTCAATAAAGCCTTTTATATGAATTGCGACGCCAGCGATGTAAGTCTAGGATCAGTTTTGTACCAGGAAGACGACGAAGGGAACCTCCATGTGATTAGCTTCGCTAGTAGAGTATTGAATAAATGTGAACGCAACTACCACGTAACAGAGAAAGAGCTGCTCAGCATAGTGTTTGCGTGCAATAAATTTAGAACTTATATTTTAGGCTAAACACTAACGGTCAGAACGGACCACAAATCTATATCATTTTTGAAGAACTGCAGACTAAGCCATGGGAGACTGACGAGATGGACACTAGCGTTGCAGGAATACAACATTAATTGGGAGTATGTACCAGGAAGGAGTAACATAGCAGCAGATGTATTATCAAGAGTCAATATACAAAACCAAACGTTTGAAGGGGAAAAGGAGACAATAGCTAAGATATACCATATCATCAAAGACAAATCAGAATTAGCAGACATTATTGGCAAACTAATACAGCAACAGAAGAATGACAGTAAACTGAATAAAATTCGTCAGAGGTTGGCAGAACCAGATGACAGAATAACACCATACTACGGCATACACGATGATCTGTTATTTATTAAAACAAAGTATCATTACAACCAATGGAAAATCGTTATCCCGAGGACAATCGAAAGGGAAATCACAATGGATTACCACATCAGGTATGGACACATGGGGGAATTGAAGGTAATCAGAGCGCTGGAGGAACATGTATACTTCAGAGACATCAATCGAAGAGTGCGCAACTACATTAAACATTGTCACCTATGCCAATTAGTGAAATGCAACAACGACAGAAAGGAGGGGTTGATGATACCAATAACATCCTCTAATAAATTGGAGAAAGTATTTGTGGACATTTGCGTGCGGTCCATTCCCACGCAGTGGAGGACGACGCCAACATAAATTTATTGTCATAATTTTTTATCACTATACTAAATTTACAAAACTCTACCCAATAAACCGAGCAACAACCAGGAAACTGTTAGAAGTAATTATTCGAAGGTACATACCGGAAATGGGAGCACCAAGATCAACAATAACCGATCACGGGACACAATTTAAGGGGAGGAGATGGAAGGAAACATTGTTGGATCATGGGGTAAGGACATTTAAGACATCAGTATACCACCCAAGCAGCAACCCGGCTGAAAGAGTTCTACGAGAAGTGGGAAGGATTTTGAGAACCTACTGCCATAAACAACGGAGAAGATGGGAAGAATACTTATCGCCCGCAGAAGATTTCATCAACTTGGCACATCATCAAGCAATAGACACCACTCCATACACGGCTATGTTTGAAAAGAGACCACCCAGAGAAATTACGGTATTAATAAACTTTCCTCAAAATGATGAATACAAATTCGACCAGGTGAAATTTTATAACAACGCTGCAGAACAAGCAGAGAAGCCACGAAATAAATACAAGAAATTACAACCAAAGGTGATCAAATATAAAATCGGAGACAAGGTGTGATTAAAAAGCCGAGAACTCCCAAGTACAATCGAAGGAATTGCTAAAAAACTACTACTGCTCTACACTGGCCTATATACAATAATCAAAGACAATAAGAAGAATAATTATGAGATTCTGGACCCAATTACCAAAAGAACAAAGGGGACTTACAACCAAGCCTCGCTGAAGAAATATTTCGAAGAATAATAATATAACAATTGATAATTTCTTCAATGCCAAGAAGGAATATTCAGAAATAATCAATATAGTAAGGAGCCAATATGTAACGTTACATATAACCAACACAATACCAACATGAAATAAAACTAATTATCCATAATCTAACGCCATATAAACAACAAAATGTGAATATTAAAGAAGAAACTAGGACGAATACTGACTAATTTAAGGGAATAAAAGAAATTATTTTACAAAATAATGTATTATAGAAGAAATGAAGACAAACGACTAGAGACAAGACAACGTTGACCCAAATACCCAATAGATCAGACAGTGAGAAGAAGACAACAACACCTATAACAAGATATTTATTAAGAATGGTAATAGAATCAGTGCGACCAGGGAAGATCAAATGAATTCAACTAAAAGAAGAAGTAAACAATGACAAGAATAAAATAAATAAAATAGAAGATAAATTATTGATAAGAATGGAGGAAAAAGAAGTGATTTAAAAGCTGAATTAAAACCCTATGGAATGACATGACACTGACAACAAACCATTTATACCGTAAATTAACTTAAATGACTTTACAATATGACCAGAACTCAAAAGTAAACTAATGATAGTAGATAAAGTAAGGGGGAGAGTGAATATAAAAAGTGTAATTGTATAAATTAAGAATGTATAGAGATAACAACTAAATGATATCCAAAAGACTAGTTCAATAAGTTATGTAAATATAAAATTATAAGAAAGAACTATTAGTCAACAATAATGTTGAGAAAATAATAAAAAGAAATATCTGATTATAAATAATAAAAACTAGCACTAATATATGTGAAGAATTAAGTACAATGTGTAAAAAACAAACTATAAAGTCAAACCATTGTTGTGAATCCAGACAAGGACACATAACCTAAACTAACAAGCAGTTGTCAGTTATTAGAATTGCCAAAAACAATAATAAAAATGTTCATAAACTAGAGCATGTTATACTATAATCAAACTAAAGATTACAAGGATCGTTCCAGTAACAAAGAATAGTTATATAGAAAGACTTGTATACATTAGAAGTGTAAAATAACATGCTCAGATGTACAGCATAGTATTAGCACATTGACCAATATAAATAACACATAAAAATGACAATAAAAGAAAAGGGACTAATGTCAGTTTAATAATTGAGACGTAATACCACTAAAATAAGGCAAATCAATAATTATTGCCAAGAATTTAATAATAATGATGTAAATTAAATATAACTGTTATGTGAAACTAGATGCATGAAGTATTAGGGATTTACCAACAAATGACAAGATACTAGGGCAGGACAAAACACTGCCAATACTAACACAAGTGAATAAAAACAATCAGCAATGTCATAGACAAGGTGTCTAGCAAAAATAACTAGAATAATTATGAATAATAATTAGTTAATTGTGTAAAATACAACTGTATAATAGCTATAAGATGTCACAGGGAACAATTGTGAGCAATAATAATGTTTTAGATGTAAGAAATATTATTATAAGAAAAGTATAAAGACGTTGTAAAAAGTATTGAGGTAGGCCTAAACTACTATAGACGATTTTTAACAAATTACCACCTTGAAACTTAACAAGAAGGAGTAATATTTGGTAATTAAATAATAATTTAAAGGGTTATTAAAGTTGAACAGAATAAATAAAATAAAATAAAAAATAACATATGCAAATAGATAGTAAAAAATAGCAATAAGTTTATTTTGTTAATCATTATCAAATTCATATGGTGTGGGTAACCAAAATACTCGTATTAAAAAGACAGAGGCAATGGTAGTAACGAAAAGTGGATTAGAGTACTTATAAGTGAACAATTCTAATTAGAAGGAATTAATGATTTACGATCCCTTGGGCGTCACTATGTGAACCAGTTTTTTATAATCTTAAACCCAGCGCAAAAGACGCGTTGAAAGCGTCTATTTTGACGAAAAATCCCGAAGAAATACGGAAATTATAAAAACTGATCAATCAGCGGTCACTATTAATTATTAGAAGCCAGATTCTGACACCGATGAGTACACAGTTCATCTCCAGACAACGACGAGAGAGCCACGAAGGCCGCAGCAAACAACAATGAAAAAATAGCCTACAGCTGATCTAAATCGTCTTAACCTAGAAAAGCGAAGTTAAGTTAAACCGAATGTCAACAAAAAGTCGAAACAGATTAAACCCAGTGTTCTAATACGGAGTACGTGCGCATAGGCAGTGAAATAATTCATAATTATTAAATAAAAAAATTAATAGTGATAATGCCAGAAAGGACATCGAACTCAAGCATAAGTGACAAATACTAATTACTTAGAATAGTAATACAATTTTTCAATGACGATATTATCGAAACGTATTCACCATATTATATCAGTTTAAATCCAACAAGGCTTGGAACAGTATTTAAACTAATAATTTTAATTATTATTAGAAAAAAATTAAGAAACAAAGACAAATGATTTTACTTATTTAATTGATTAAAGGTTTTATTAATTTATAGTAATTGTAAGAGAAGAGACATTGTCATATGAACAATTAGCATATTTTAAGAATAACAAGAAATATTAAGCGATTTTAAAATGAAAAAGTGAATTAATTTTAACCAAACGTTATTTTCATAATTAACTTGATGAACATTCCGTGATAGGGTGTATCAACTAATTCATGATGAACTTTAAAAACTTTGAATTATAATATAATAATTATTATGTATTGTGTTAACTTTAAGATTGTTCCAAATATTTAATAATATTTCATCGAATTAACTAGGATATCCAGTTACCTGTATTTTTTATGTTATCCAATCTGATGAAGCAGATACTTAATTTTTTCACTAAAATGAATTCATAACCGTATTTTACGGATATTTTAATGTTGTTACAGAGGTTTTATTAATTAAAAATTTATTGGTTATTGTTCAAATGAAATCAGCTCTAACCTCAAATGTCGACAAAAGTCACATGTTTACTTTTTATGTTATTCAATAAGAAATTTTAATAATGTTATCACTCTCCTACTACTATATAATTATAGTAGTGCATTGCTTTAAGTTTTTTGTATCTTCCAGTCTCAAAGAACCTACTTTCTTTGTTAAATAATTTAACTAAAATATTAACGTCTAATGTGGCGAATACTTAGAGTCAGAATTGAAAACCCTGAGATATTATAATTGTAAAGAGTCTACTAGTAAAATTTTAAACAAAAGAATGATTAACAATATTATTGTAATTTAATAACATTTTAAGAATAGTTTCGAAGAATAAACCATAATTATACCCAATCAAAGAGTTCGACAAATCATTTCTTTAGACTAAGACATTACAGCTTAGGTGGACAGCATCAACGGTTGGCAGCATTGATGGCTGCAACAAGTGGGTTTAAATAATTTTAAACGTTTTGACCGCCAATGCAAATCAGCTTTGCCATTAGAACCTCACCCCAAGTAAGTACCTACACAACAGATCATTTCTAATTTCAGTGAGGAGTCACCTAAATAGTTTCGTCTTATCAACGAGAGAACGTCGAGAACAACTACGAACTCATTTTCAACCGAACGTAAGATAAACTCATTATTTTATTTAAACTAATACTAAATCAACCAACTTCAAGATTTTAAAATATTTAAAAAATAATAATCAAACATTTTAAACGAGTGACGTACTCGTCTAATTATAAATTGACGCAACCAACGCGAGGCTTAAAAGAGAAAGAGCAAACGGGTAATATAAGAGATTGGCTTCCATCACAGGGCTTAAAGGAAAGGACGAGAGGTTTTATTACAATATATATATGTGTGTGTGTGTGTGTGTGTGTATATATATATATATATATATATAGTGCAACGATACAAATTATAACTGCATAGATACGTTACATTGAAATTATTACAACAGAGTCTATATCTGCAGGTAGGAAAATTTTATTCATTAACACATTAAAAATTAGTATTGTCTTATGGCTTTATAACATAAAATTGTTTATTAAAAAATTGTCTTTCAATAAATGAGTCTATTGGCTTGTTTTACATATAAGTTACTTGTGCGTAGAATTCCAACGGTTTGCGTAGAGATCAGACGCTCTGCTCGCTGCTGCTACTCTGCGTGTTGCTCGATGACTAATACGCTGACAATTCACGTCTTTGCACACACGCACACTGCGATATAAAACTGTTATTGTTTATAACTTAAATAATCTTAATCTCAAGGATCAAAACTGGGTAAAAATAGATCGTGTATTATGCTTACACAAATCCGGGTTCTTGAAGTGTTCTCGCGTTGACTCTCAGACTATCTCGGTAGATAATCTGCCCCTAACGCAAAATCTTCCACCCTACTCAAAAGAGCACTTATTTAAAATTATGTGAGTTCTATAATGGCAATAACTCGAACCGTGAACCAACTTCTAAGTTTTAAAGAAATCGACTTGTCTTCTCACGAAAAACTCGTGACGGCGAGTAGCCTACTTCTTTCTATGGCAAGACTTCGGAAGAAACTGAACCATCTGTACGCTGTAAGCGTCCGACTCAAATAATTTTTAGACCTTCTGATTGGTGGAAACTCTAGCAACGTCATAGATTTTCTTAGTGATATCCAGAAATCAGGCTGAATCTGTCCGATTCTCCAAAGGCCTGTCTAGATTTAATCTACAAATTTTATTACTTTCTAGGAGACAACGAAAATAAAAGAAGACTGATTTCAGTTAAAAAACATATAAAAATTATAGTTGTAGAGAATTGATTACATGGAAAATGTAGCTTATAAGTTAACCAAGAGAATACCCTGTCCAAATTTCAGAACGAAATTTTAATTTTCAACGAAGTTATTAAATAAAATGTAAATCACACACCCAACGCGCACTTTCACACAAATATTTCGCATGGCATAAAAGAGTATAAAATTGTGAAAATTTTGACATATACCTTGGTTAAAAACTTATGACTACTTTACAAAGAAAAGAACAAATCAATTTAAAACATGTCTATGGTCGTCAGAAAATGTGTTATAGCATTAGTACTCCACTTAAATGAACTTATTATCCATGTGCTGTTGCAATATATAAATTCTTTATATAACATATAGCGGTATATATTATACATACTTCATATGAATAAATTTTATGGGTAAAATAAACGAGTAGAGTAATTCCATTCTTGAATGTATTAATAATAAAAATTATCGAAATAACTAAAAATACTTTTAGTCACACTATTACGTTTATTACAGTTGTTTGCGGAATATTACAACTTTTTGCACTGTAATCCTAACTAGACCAGAAATAATAAATAACCGAAGTAATAGCAATAAAAGCATCAGGAAATACATGACTCATTTCCATTATATTATGAAGTTTGCGATTTACGTCGTTCAATTAAGAATGTATTTGGACAAGAACCGCACAAGATTTTCAAGTTTGATAACATTTTGCACGAAACTTATAAAATCGTATGCATAGGGTAATAATGTAAGAACACTGGTTTGACATATTTCCCTAAAATTTTTCACAAGTGAGTTGAATCTTAATAATAGCTATTGTCACAGTATTATTAGCACATACAACTTCACATACGTTACTGTAAAATAAATGTTCACTGTATCCATATTATTATTGAACTGTCACAATTTTAAATGGGCATAGGTGTGCTGGAACAGGACTGCATTGTCGATGGTATATACTTGATAAAGTAACAACAAAATTTGAAATTAATGAAAAGCGTACAAAAAAGTCATGAAATGAATATCTGGGAAAATCTAAATACAAGCACAACAAAAACAATAGTTCGCTAATTACATAAAAAATGTAAATAAAACAAAAGAAGTTAATTTATATACAATTATAAATTTATTAAAATAAATAAAATATAAACATGAAATATTTTCAATATAGCCGCCAAAATAGCTGTTTATGTAAACAAACATTACTACAATAAAATAATGTTTCCAGTGTAAATTAACTGTATTTTATACTATATGCACATTCCCTTTATTAAGTGGAACCAAGTATAATACAGCAAGCTTTACCCAGAAGCATACAAACTGTGTATTAAATATGTCCTGGGGAATGTAAACTAAAGCATCCAATGTATGCAAAATACGAGACTCAAAGTATACATATTCAGTATAATATTCAGAGTTATAAATAATTTAAACGACCTGGGATAAACTAATTTGTTAGAAACGTTTGGCGAGTCAGCATTATGTAACAGAACTTGTCATTAATGAAATGTCCATTTAATTTTCAGGCAATTGGAGCAATAGTAACATACAGTGATGCAAAAATTAATTAAATACAATAGCTTTTGTTGTACAAAAACTATAACAGGAAGTTCTTTGTGTTATTTCTATCAGAAAGTTAATATAGAAATAGTCACGTCGGACAATGGAAAACGTGCAACATATAAATACTGTTATATGAACTGTCCATATATGGCGTTAGCAGTCACTAATACTGCTAACAATTATAATTGTTCAAAATTAAACGTTATGTATTAAAGTTTATTAAACGTATACTGCATCTCGTTCACGAGCTATCTTTTAAAAATCTAAAATTCAGTCATTATTTAAACTTTACATATGATGTACGTTTTTTGCACTAAATTTAAGTTAAATTAATTATAATGCAGTAAAACTGTTCAAAGCAAAATAAGAGATGCAAGGACACAATACTTTTTCTGATTGGATAAATTTCCGTATTATACAAATCAGTCATTATTTATTCTCTGCGTCATTAATTTATTTACTTTGTTTTAACTATATTACAGAAACTAATGTTTCAACCTATTTTTTATGACTTTAGACGACTCTGGTTGTTTACATATTTTGTTTGTACTGTAACGTATTGCCACGTTACAAATCCAGGGAACCCATCTTAACTGACACTTGCCAATTACATGGGCTGCCTACGTTGTAACGAACTGTTATTAAACTCAAATTAACTGAACAAATTACATAAGATAATTATAAGGAAACAAGGGAAGGTATTTCACTGATTTATGCACTCATTTTCATGTGTAACAAAATGACTTCTCTTTATTAACAACTGTTACTCAAAGATCCCATGACATCATTAATTAGATTAAAATATTTAAATGCTTTTCATAAAAACTTAAGGATCAAACTGATTATGTATTCTTTTACCTCGGATCCGAGTTTACTTTAAGTATATTTATAGCAAAGACTTCGAAGTATTTTGAGTTCATCTAGACGCTTGCAAGACTTCTTTTACCATTTGAAGAATGGTATTATTACTTAAAGTGTTTATAAATTACATTTACATTTAAGGCGTTACAACGTACGATATTGAATCTTACAGTAAACTCTTAGCTTGTCTCATTCTAATTTTAAACAAAATTTATAGTCTTTGAAAAGTCTCTTTTTAATGTGAGTTGTGTATCAAATATGATTAACTCTCGATAGGCAAGCTATCGAGTCACCTTTACAATTGGTCGTAGTAACCTCGTCCTGGGGTGTCTCTCTTTGGAATTCTTGAAGTCGGCATCATCATCTGGGTCGTGTCTTCGGCAAGTACTAGATAGGATGTTCACTGCGGAGATTGGAGTTTCTTTTGTGAAAGTAGATGTAGATCCACGGAGGTCCTCGTCAGCGTCTTATGCATCGTATACGTGTATTTATGAAGTTTATGCAGATCACATCTTCATGTATAAGGTTGTACTTGTATTTACCTCTTGAGGGGAGACGTCATCTTGTTTACTACTAGTTAAGTTTTTGTTTTACTTATTACATTTTTCTTCTCAACACATCTTTATATCATTCACACATTACACAACGCTCGCCACGATTAGCAGTGGTAGCTAACATTTTAAAATTAAATTAAAAAAACAAATGCATTTTCGTGGAGCTCTCGCTCATACGTCTGTACGGTCTGACGGCAGCATAGTGACTCTCTACTAGATTCGACTGGCACATAACAACGGAGAGGGGCAAGTACTCCGCGACAATATAGTTCCTATTTTTATTTAAATTGACATTCTTATTACCAAAAACAATACATTAATTATACATATATAATTTAAGTGAATTATTTTAACTACTACTCGTGCCTTCAAATTTCTAATTACAAACATTATGATTTTTATATCTTCCTAAATTACAGACGACTCGATAAACACGTTGAGTCCGGAACTAACAGGTCACCGCATGATGACTAGCAAAGGGTTAATTGTGATATTAATAAGTTTTTTACAATTCGACTTTTTATTAGTGCTTCTGTTGATTTTCATTCACTTCTCATTCTCATTCTGATTTAGTACAGGGGCTTTAGGTTTAATAGTGCGATTTAAAAATACTTAATCGCTCGCAAATTTAATTTTTATTTATTTAAGATTACAGTTTCAATTAAATCGTCACAGTACACAGCCCCATCTTGAGGTTATAAGTCTATACAGCACTGTAATTACAAATAAATCACTATAAATAACGCACACAGCAAAAAAAATAAATAAATATTTGAATAAAATACCAGATGAAATATCGTAATTGTGCTACAGATTATACACACATTTGAGTCTTTTTACACATATAACGTGTCATAATTACATGCACAGAGAAATTTCTCTTTCTTGTTAGCTTTCATATTTTGCCTTACGCCTGTGCGATTGTCACATAACTTTCAGCCATAATCCTCACTTTAGTACAGCATTTACGAACTGAGAGTTGCGGCACGGAACCTACAGTAGTCTACAATGACTGGGGAAATTTACTTTTCTCTGCGTTTATTTTTGTGTTTTCGTGGTATAAATAAACTGCGTTAGATTAATAAAACAGCAACGCAGAATATATTATCATCCGTTGTGTTCTGTTGGCTTAGATGGTAGATGTTAGATATTGACGTCTGTAATGTTTGACGACAGGTCAGCAGTGACTTTACTATGTATCAGCATTACAGTTTTTCTAAATGTATTACACAGAATAAGCGTAGGATTTCTATGTTCCATTATATGAGACAATATCGGTAGAAAATCCAAAAAACGTAAACTTTTTCAAAGTCGAATTTTCAAAGTTGTATGATACAGATATTTGCTGAAATTTGGCATCATGTTTTTTCGATGAGTAGATTCTGCGTCATTTAAATAAGTACTATAAAAAAATAAATAAAAAAAGAATAACCTGGATTGCGTGCCGGGATCGTTGATATTTCTCCGCATTAGACAAGTTCCGCTTTATCCAGTTCCGATTTGAGCTAGTTTTACAGGAATTTAGATTTGCTCTATGTTACAGTTGACATATGTTTTAATAATAAAATGCAGTCATTTATATAAACGATAGGCATTATATTCGTTATTCACAAATAACGATAGAAAAAAGGAATTAATTAAGTCAGATACAGTGTTTGAGAAAAAAATTTTGTATATTCTTTTAGATGACAAAGACACACACACATACGTAATTCAGACATAGTTTTTCTATGTTGTAGAAATTGTATGTAATGTGTTTTTAGTTAACTGTGGGACTATTTTTAATGTTATCACAAAACCCTACGTAGCAATTCAATAAAGTAATATTTTTACACTATCTGATACTGCCATTTCTCATATATTTAAATCTATACGTTTTGCTTTACTAATGCTATACGGAACATAGAAAGTTACAGTCGATTTGAATGATTACCTTTTAAACAGTTCAGCCTTGTTTGCAGGTAATACTTTTTTTAATCAAATTATAATTAAAAGATTAAAGTATTATTCAGATACTAAGTAGTCTTCAAAACTATGTCTTGTGAAACTATGAAAAACACCGTGTTTTACATATTTTATAAGTTGCTTCGATATATTTCCAATTTAAGTTATCGTTAAACTTAATTTTACTATTTTAATTTTAAAGGATTAATATTAAAAGTATATTAATATACTTATACTATACTGTAGTTTAGAATCTTTTGCGCGTCGACTCAAACTGATACGCTTTGTAGAGGATGTTAATTTGTTCCATCGTACAGTTCAGAACTGTAGACCGTGTGACTGTTTTGAATTATGTAATAATTCATGTAATGATTTTAATCATAATCTACATTATGTAAAACTTTCTAGACCTAAATATTGAATTAGTTGGTGATATGAGAGGTAAGAATGGATGTAAGAACTTTATATCATTAGTCTGTTTTTGATATCAGCGGACACAAAATAACATAATAACATAATTCACAAACCAAACAACTTAAACAAAATGTTTTACATTATTAGTAATTATTGCTTTCATTTAAACGTATTTACAACAGCATCAAACCTTTCTCAAACGGAATTCCTTCAAGCATATAATTTTACTCAAAAGGGAGAAGACTTAACGTAATACGTATACATGCTTACACTACCATGCTACCGTGAATGGGAAATTAATGTACCGTGAATAATTAAGGGTATCAAGTACGTATTGCTACATCTGTGGTAGTATATTGCATGCTTCTTATTGCAATTGTATTTGGCGATTCTTTGAACCCACTGAAGTGTATTAAAAAATTCATATTATGTAAGATCATACGCATTCCTTGTTTAAATAAATAAATTTCATTCATATTTTCTCACATTATTCTTGTATATATGTATTATTATTATTAATAAATAAAACTTTTCTTACAAAAATATATTTTTCGAGACTTTAAACTATCGCCACATCTTTAAAGTGTTTTCAAACTTTAAAAGATGTGACGATATTCACACGAAACAACGTAAAATATTCTAAAAATACAAAATATATTCTTGCAAGAAAAGTTTTATTTATTATTAATAATAATACAAAATAAATAAATATAGTAAATTGTGAGTGAGTGTGTGTGTAAAAAATAAAATTACGTATAGCCTATAAAATCCTTAGTAGTAAAATATTACTGATATATTATTATTACATTATTATCTTAATATAATATGTTAATGTAGTATTAATACTGCTAAAATATTATTGTAGGCTACTGTGATGTTGTTTGAGGTTGAAAGATCTCGTGTGAAAATGTCTGGCCGAAGGGGATTGGTAGCTCCACGTCTGCCACATTCAGTTTTTCGATTCCTTGCCGTTCTTGGTCGCAAGACTTTCATTTATGGAACATGCTTCTACGACTATGTAGGTCATTTGTTAACAACGTGTTTCAGTCACGTACCTGCGGTTTGGATATGTAGAGCCAAACATTGATGTGGTGTGTACCAGATGACAACCAATCAACACATTGCTCATGCTACACACAATAACGTTCCGACAACGCAATAATGCATGTTTGCAGTGCGTTTGTTTTGCTGACGGGAGACAACACCTCGGTGTGCAAGTGACGCAATAGCAAGTGATTATGTGTGATTATGATTTACTGGTTTTTAGTGATCTGTTCATTGTTACAGAAGACTGTGAACGTTGGAATGCGTAACGAGTTTTTAAAATGAAAATCTGTTGGACCTGTATTTAAGTGTTAAATACATTTTACAATTATTTCATTTTTGTTGTTTCATGGGTTTGTTTGTTGTTACAATACTTGGGTTGTTGCGTTGTTTCTACTATATATTTGTATTACAACAACAACAACAACAACAACAACAACAACAACAACAACAACAACAACAACTACTACTACTACTACTACTACTACTACTACTACTACTACTACTACTACTACTACTACTACTACTACAGCAACAACAAACAACAAAAATAACAACAGTACATACAACACTGCAATTATCATCGTAATTGTCATCATCATCATCATCATCATCACTATCACAATTATTAGCAGTGGAATCATCACTATCACAATTATTAGCAGTGGAATCATCACTATAACCACAGATATCTACAGTGGGACCAAAGTAGAAAACAATTCCATAACACTCTACATCACCGAAGAAGACGACGCTGGGAAATGTACAACGCGCCAAACTGAACATACGCGATGCTGATAGAATTACTAGAGCGAGGACACATGTTTGGATTTAGGAAGGGGAGAAGTAAGAGAGACGGGAACATTCTGAATGAGCACAACTAGAAGCTCGAGAAAGATTAAAGGAAAGCCAAGTAAAAATTATTTTGTATTTAAAAAGAATTCAAAGACGCTGAGCATTAAAAGAATGTAAAAAAGATCAACATACAGATGAAAAGAAGTTAATTGAAAATATACTGAGTGCAGAGTAGAGAAGCACAGGTACAGCGTTCTGTCTTTAATTAGAGTAATACAGGTACAAGATAAACTAATAACAGAAACCGCGCACTTTAACAATTGTTTTCCTTTTTGAAAGAAGTAATTTATTCATGTATAGTTTCTTAATTTGGGTGAATAATATAAAGATAAATATTCCATTTAACTTATACTCCACACATTTATAATTCATGTACGAACAACCACAGTAACTGAATTTGGCCACCTATCGCCATGACTGCGTGACGCAGATGTCACTGGCATTGAGTATCCCAAGTTATGTAAGTGATCATTACTTGCACAACCTGTTTCAAGTTAGGTGTTCATTACTGTAGTCTATCTGTTACTTACTTCACGACCAAGAGTGATCACGGTGTAATGATATTTTACCTCTGTCAAAACTAGATAAAAACGTAAAAGGGAAAACCCTGTGTAAGCTTTGATACTGTGTTCGACGCAAGAACTACAAAATTAAGTACTTTAATACTCAGTTATTAATTAAAAGTATATATAATATGATATATCATAACTAGTGGTATTAATAAATACGATGTGTAGGCCTACTTTTGAAAATATTATTGCCGTGTTTATTAAAGCTAAGTAGGAAACTAAAATGAAATATAAATTAAATAACAACGGTAAATGAACTAAAACAAAACTGCATAAATTAACGCTGTGTATAAAGGTTTTATACGTAAACACTTGACAAAGTGATGAGGCTAAAGGAGAGGGAACTGTTTCCCTTTACGATGGTTGTGTGTAGGTTTAATTTCCCGAAGTTTTGCTTGCATGGTAAATTTACCTCAATTTATAATTTCATTAGTAACAAAATTACTCTCGGCTTTCATATTTCACCATGTATTCAATTGAGCTCTAAGAAAACCCTTTCACGCTTCTACATGGCGGCCTTACAAAGGATATGTTACTTATAAATATATCAAAAGCGTAAAAATAATTAAGGGTAAACGGCATATTGAACACAACCGAATTAAGTTATTATTTTTTAAGAATCATGAAGACGAATGTTCTGGGCTTTTAAGCTACCGATGCTACTCTTAAGACTTGTGTACCACGCAAAAAATATATATAATATATTGTGTAGATCGTGTATATACGCAATATAATTGTAGAAGAACATATAATAAACGCGCTCGCGTGTGTACTGCAATGCGGTAGTGTACCCAGCCTGGTCGTGTTACATCTAAACACCTCAGTAGAAAAAGGTAAGTATAGAATGGGTTGCTTGAAATTGTTAAACTTTGTAAAAATATCTCTATTTTATTAAAGGTAAAAAATATATCACTTCTTATAAGTTTACAAGCAGCCTTCATTACAAATACCTTCATGAACATAAGAATATATACACATTAATTTATGAGAGCCTATCACATAAAACATACATATAAGTACGTAGTCGATTATTTTATGTAGGTAATAAATTAATACCTTTAGTATAATAAAAATTAATACTTTAGTATTCCGGTAGGTATAAAATAAAATTTCAGCTATAGGCTGAACTCTTCAGAAGAGGTATGGCAATTATACTTCTACTCTAATTTTTAACTTTTATTAGTAGAATCAAATACACGAGAAAATAAAAAGTATATTTTGTTTGTTAAGACAGTTATTACAGTCTCAGTTCAAGCCATTAACAGTTTACAATTGTCACTAAATGGAGGTTTGTCCTGTACATACAGAGTTTAAATTATGGCAAAGATTGCTGTCCACATAAACTTTTTTTATCACAAAACTGAATTTTTTTTTCAGTCATTTAACAAAATTGATAAACGTCATCTGTGATGTAATACTTTCATTTCAATCTGAAAACGAAAGGCAGAAACGTATATCTACATACAGTGCACGACACGTAGAAAAGAAACTAGAGGACGCTACAAAAGTTTGAAAAGTTACGTTACTTATTTAAAACACTATTCATCCAAATGTGAGGAGGGGTATGTGAGTGTAAGCTCCGCCCACTACTCTCAATACTAAGAAACCGTTGAGTAAAGAATACTTCGTCTATAGAACGTAAAGTTTATAAAACTTTGTTTAAATATAAAATCGAAATTTCAGTTCGAGTTAGGTCTAGACTTGCATCTGACGAGAGTACGCCGCTCATTCACTGTATTCTGGCAAGTAGGCCTTAAGTAATTCCCTCACTTGGGCAGATATGTGGTTTTTACTAGCTGTCGTCCACCAGTAACTCTATCAAAATAAAACTCTGCTCAACAGTCCGTAAAGGACCAAGGCATACAGCACGGTCCTTGGTACGGTAATTCTATCACTGGAGTAAAAAGTTAGTGCTATTTATGTTTTAGACGGGTACCAATTCCTATTGCAGCCGAAATGCTGCTTTTTGAAAGAAATTAAGTTATTGATGTTAATATCGGTTTTCAAATTTTAACACAGAATGTAAATCTTAACCCAACACTTAGGAAAAATGACTTGGGCCCATCTGGTTAGCAGACAACATTTAAGGAAAAAGTGATAAAAAACTTGGCGTTTAGGCCTACAGTAAAGGTTATTTCAGTTGGCTATTAAGCATCTGAACAACAATTATTGTGAAATGAAAGTCGTTTTGTGTGACATAATGTGTACAAAGTAATACAGAATTCATGGTCCTTGTGACGTTTTTGACAAAAACAGTAAATCGAAAACAAAAAATCCTTTCACTTCACAGTATTCTTTCATTTCAATCTGAACCCACTTGAATGAAAGCAACTTACTGAATTTAAAATTAAAAAGGAATAGTTAAAGACTAAGTTCCCTGAAAGTAAAAAAAAGAACAAATTTATTATGCACGTCGAGTATTTTAAATATGTGTAAACTGTATCTTAGTTATATGTACGCGAATACAACACTTTGCGGAAATGAAGCAAATGTCGACAGAAGCGCACGTTTGTAATCTTGGTAATACAGATAAAATGTTCATTTGTAATGCCAAACAGAGAACTGTAATTACGTGTTACATGCGAGTGCGGTTAATTACGGGAAGGTGGTCAGAACCACACCGTGTGGACGCTAAAGAACATACAACCACTGAAAGCAGTTATTTGTAACCAACTAGTCTGTATCCTAACAGGAATGGGTAATTAAAACTGCCACCAAGCAACTCATCCCCCTTGTGCTTGTCCCATTCACCGGATTATGTGCGTACCGGTTTATGTTAATAACTCTAACTTCAACAGATACATGCTTTTCAGTGTCCTTAAATAATCTCAGTAGTAGGGAAACTTGGTCACAAACTTACGCAGCTTTTGAAATTACGATTTGCCAATTTCTGTCAGTGTAGGTGACATGTATAATTTTAACACGCCCAGCTGTGTCGCTAAGAAAATTGTGCAGTAGTTGTATCCCTTTGTGGAACGTTGTGTCTTTTGCTTCAGAAAGGACGCCGTGGTTTTCTATCATCATGGTACAGTTTTCGTAATAACTTTCTTCTTCAACCAAATGCTGGCCGCTATTCAAACTTTCTAAAGATATATTTGTAAACTGTTACACATTTATATAGACTAACATTATTATGATCTGTAATTAGTAAATGAGGAACAGTAGTTTTCATGGAAAAATTATAGATTTGAGATATTAACATGAAACCAAACCAACTTCTTTTCTCGCCTTGACTCATTACATATCAATAAAAATATGAATTTTCTTAATATATATTACTTGGATAAACTACATCTCTTACTGAAATCTAACTTAACAATAGCTTGACTTTGGGTTGACAAATCTATTCTAGAATAACTCAATTAGACAGTTATTCATTCACTTATACAGAAAGTAATAGTTGATCTCATCACGGACTTTTTAGTATTTTAAAATCTTACCAGAAAAAAGTCTTACTGAAGTGCACTAGATGAAGTTTCACTTGAATGAAGGACTTAACTGACTTAAGTGTTAACTATATAAATGAGAAAGGAGCTTTCTGGAATGAACTTTAATTTTTGTTACTTTCCTTACCAACATAAAGATTCCTGCATCACAGCTACAAATTCAGTAATTCAAATAATGTTCAAGTAATATGTATTGCTGCGGGGTTGCAAGCATCGTGATCTCTAAACATAGTAACAAAATACTAATCGCTAGAGAAACCGTAAATCACAAACTTTTTTAAACGTCTGTAAAACAGCAATCGTATTATGACAGTTCTTGTAGGCATACAGATATCCAATACGCATTATACCCAAATATTAACAAACGTCACTGCATTAAATGATTACAGTAGTTTGATAAATTAAATAGTGTAACATTTACTACCAAATACTGATGTGGAATATCACTGCCTCCTCAAACATGTTTCGACAGGTGCTCCCGTGTTGTCATTGTACGATCAGGTATGGTTTCTGATTCCAGCCTCAAATGCCGGAATAATAATCGGGCAGCATCTCGGAAGGTGCTGCGGAAACCAGATTGCTGCCTACATTGCACAAGTATAGGCCTAATGCTGGCCTTCCTTAAATCTGTTTGTTCCGATCTGGCAAATCCAGCCAGAATGCTTTGACTCTATAAACTCCTTTTACATTTCATGAACTTCTTTTACTCCTTCTCCATTACTCGCAACCACCCATTCTTTGATTCCATTCTGCTTTTCCATTTCACCCTTCCGTAACACTCCCTTCAACAACAATCTTGGTTGATCATGCAGTCAGTGTCAATTATTCCTGTTCCTAAGCTTGAAAGACAGACGCTTCCAACTCAAGAGCAACTACGGTTGTCTCCGCGACCACTGTTGAATTTTCAATCACCCCTTCTGTCGTGCAAACAAGTTAATGTTTCATCGGCTTATTCTTCTCCCGTTTATGAAACCGCCAGCAAAGATTCCACGTTTTTGCTTCTGTCAATTTTTTCTTCTGCCATCTCATCTGCTTAATGAATGCGTGGAAAGGTGAATGACCCTGCTTTTTCAGTAGAGCATAGACTCATATACTTTTGACCAAGCCTCGTGACTCAATTTTTAAATTAAGTATAAATCTGTAAGCATTCATAATGTCTGTGTTAAGTATTTTTCACTGTGCTAGTAGCAGTCCGTGGGTTAACCTAATCGATCCAGGCGTAAGCGTACGTCATTCATTCCTAACACTGACAAAACTTTCAGTTGTAATCCTTGTTGTAGAAGAACATAAATGAACTCCTGTATTTTCTCATGGTTCAAAAAATTGTAATGCTATTGACTTTTTCTGTTGTTTATCTTTAAGTATTTCTTTACTATAATGATAAACTATACTGCAACAGTACAAATGTATAGGGTACTGTGCATTGCACAAAGTCTTTAAAATAATTATTTTAAATAAATAAATAATTCATATTGTTGATAATAATAGTTCAGCTTATAATCTGAACGACCAAACTTTCATGTTGAAACAGGTGGATCACGCCAGCCGCTCTGTCTCTGTGTACACACGTATGTTACATGTGTGCGTGAGACCTGTCTATTCCTGAAAAGCGCCACCCTTAAGGAACGCTATTAATTATAGGAATTTATTTAATTTGTAAAGATTGTGTGCATAATAACACAAAACCAAATACACCAAAATATGTATAAAAATGAGACGCATATGTGTATAAAAAATAGTGTAAAAAGGATAAAAAGTGTAATTACAGGAAAATAAAAATAAATAGAACTTATGTTAATTAAGATAAAGAAAAACGTTTTGTACATGGTGAACACATAAAAATTACCGAAGACGAGCGAATTAAGTGTGACAAGAATCGTGTGGGGGAAGTGACGCCTTCGACAGACTCTGACATGAAAAATATTGTCGAAACATGATTTTTGCGCCCTGGGTATAAATACAGGAAACGCGCTAACATCGTTCTCTTTCTCGATCAACCATAGTCGCAGCCGGAGGCTCTGCTTCACGAGTACAACTCTTTCTCGATCAACCACAGTCGCAGCCGGAGGCTCTGCTTCACGAGTACAACTCTTTCTCGATCAACCATAGTCGCAACCGGAGGCTCTGCTTCACGAGTACAACTCTTCCACGTTCAACCATAGTCGCAGCCGGAGGCTCTTCTCGGCAACTACAACTTTTTCTTGATCGACTACTGTTGTAGCCAGAGGCTCTGCGTAGAGACAACAACGTTTGGATCTCAACCACAGCAGCAGTCAGGGACTTCACGAATACTCATCATTTCGTGTGAGCACTTGCAACCTGAGGCCATGACGGGAGACGAGGGAGCAGCCAAGTACATGCAGTAGAATCCAGCGTACGAAAATCAAGGACTCCAGGACGACAAAGGAGCATCCAGTATCAAGGACCTAGGACCGAAGAGGACACGCTGCCGATTTACCACAACAATAAGGTGAAAGACAACCATGTACTTGTAAACCGAGACTCACTCAAAGACCATAATTAACGAAGTAAAAAGAGAGACAATTTAATTCAAATATGAATTAATAATTTTTACAAATGTAAATATTCT
Organism: Magicicada septendecula; assembly: GCA_034769895.1. NCBI lineage: Eukaryota > Metazoa > Arthropoda > Insecta > Hemiptera > Cicadidae > Magicicada > Magicicada septendecula. Next base: position 426,908,485 of record CM068367.1, on the reverse strand, counting down.
TTGTATAATAATTAATGTAATGTTTAAGAATGTTTAACTATAATTTTGATCAGTAACTTTGAAGCTATAATTTGGAATCTATAATTCTTGATATTTAAATTGATAAAAGTAATTAGTGAATTTTTATTAGAAAGCAATGCATATGCCGTAAATTCAAAAGAGATTAGATCATTAGAAAATAATTAGATAATCTAATCAGTATCATACTAATGAGCAAGCTGAGAGCAATATTAGATAATTATAAAGATGTATTAGAATATAAGATTGTATAATATATCTATGTGTAATATGAGAGTATCAATTATATGTAATAACTAGATGTGTGTTAAGACTACACACACATGCAAGTTATAATGATTTTAATTCGCAACAAAAAATAAGAAATTTTATTTAATAAATATTTAAACGATTTTAAACCAAATTACATAGTGTTATTATTATTACGATTACACCCATCATCATACACAACAGGAAGAATTTAAATCGTTGTAGTGTTGTAATACTTTATAGTAAATAGTAAAGCATTTCTTTACTATATTTATTTCCGTTATAACGATAATATATATTAACGGAGACCTTTGACTAGAAAGCGATGAAACTCAATGATGTAACTGGACTCCGACATGGAAGCTTGGAAATGAAAAGAGCAAAAGCGTAAAGAAGAACATGTTTACTTCTCTTGTAACTTGCCGTTTTCAAATTGTTTTATCAGAATATCTAATTCCACATATAAATGTGTGGATCGCAAACTTTATTAGTAATCCCTACAATGTTGGAAAATAAGGCAATATAGTCAACCGTATTTGCTATTTGCTTCAGATCACTGGAGACTCACGCCTTCAACTTAGGTTAGAGCAAGAACAATTAAAATTGTTTTCTCTTTCTCTGTCTGTTGGTTTGCACATGCAACAGTTTCAAATCGCTCTAATCAGTTTACCAAATGAGTGTTTCTATTAAAATTTGGGGCCTTGACGTGAACTTACCTTCTACAGGTGACGTTTCCTTCTCTATTCTCTTTTATTTCAGACGCTTTTTCTGTTTTCGTTATTGGTATTGTCTGTTCAACAATTTGTTCTGAAGTATTTGGGTGTACTTTATTCTTTATTTTGTTTTCTTAATTGGAAAATGATTCTTTTATATTTGAGATAGCTTCTTTCACAGTGGATATTGACGCTTTTATAATTCTCACAGGGTGTTCTACTTCAGGTGTTTTAGTTGATATCGTACGACAGCTACTCTAGTGATTTGTATATTTAAGTCACCTTGCAGCTGACGCTGTTCTGCCGTGGTACATTCTTCTACTTTTTTTGCAATAATTTCAAAAAGAGCTTCTGTTTTTTGCTTTTGTCAGCCCACATTCTGTTTATGTTGTTTTGTTTGTTACTTTTCTGCTTATTCTGCTTTCCGCTTTCTTACCTCTTGTAAGGCAGTGATAAAATTCAGACAGCAGTGAGATATCAAACATCCGAAACTCAAAGTCAGTCACGTGCTCTAATACAGATGGTTTATTAATATTACATTCCGGAGTTTAGAAGATCAAGTGTAGTAGAGCGTGTGTCTTGTTTTGAATTTCGGAAGCTTGATACTTTATTTTTACTGAATTTTTCACTGTAGTACATTATTTTTCCTACTTATTATCCTTGCAGCGTTCTTCCGTTCTAGCAATAGCGCTTTATGACATTTCTCTACTAGTCATAATCAACTAATCACACCAATAATGCCTCTCACGAAATCGCCGTTCTCTCGTTTCCACTCTTAAATGTCCTATATTCCATTCCTGAACACAATTGATATGCGTATCGCCTGTGTCGTGGAATAAATGATTGAACACCAGAGAAATCGACACTCACAAATATTATTAACACTTCTATAACAATAACATTCATATTAAAACAGTTTTTCTAGTTATCCTATTCTCACTATACACGAAGAATAATAAAAGTCTCCTACATTAAATAATTACAATAGTTCCCAAAACAGATAAACAAGTGAGCTGTATAATAACGCATTAAATGACCGCACAATCTGTTTCAGCGAATTCTCTAACTCAACTGGCTACTGACGTCCGTTGATGTCTTTTATGTAAGCAGGTCTCTGATTGTGTATGATGTTTGCGAGTAAGTTCGGGATGACGAAAAATAATCTTATCTCGTTACGTGCTGCAGGAACCAGAATGTTGTGGACTACGTCATCCAAACGAATACGTAACGAAGGTTTACGCACGTTGCCTACATAGAACGGCGTAAAAAAACGTTTCTTCTGAATGATTTGAGCTGTATACTACCACGTAATATTGTAAAATAGAGTACGTACTTATTGCAGAATATTGTAAGCTATACATAAATAATGATGTAAAGTAAGAGTCAATCAATTCTATAACTTAAAATTTTTCTATTTTGTTCTGTTTCCTTCTTTCGCTTTCTCCATCTACGTTAGCTAATATTTAATGAATTTTCATTAGTACTATGAAGAGGTGTTGGAATTTATGTAACTCACAAGATGTTTTCATAAAAGAAACTGTTATATAAGTACACGGTGAAACTCAAAGATAACACAAATTCTTACTGTTAAAGGCTACCTTTGAATATAAGTGGGAATGTTGTTGTTGTTAGCTATTCGTATACTTCACGTGTGGTAAAAGCGACTGGGTCATGTCATATATACTTGATGCTGTTAGTCACGTTACTGCCATTTTGTACAAAAACAAGACATGTTTGTGTAACAAACCGATAAATCAATTACTTTGTTCAAAGTGTTTGAGGGAGTGCGTTAGATTAGCCACCCCATCATAACTGTTACGTTTCTCAAAGCACGGCTGCGTGTGTCAACCACCTATAACTCTTTCAATTTTTTCATGTCGTAGGCGTAATCTTATTACAAAATATTATGACATGTTTAGCTTATTGTTTTTACAGTCATCAGTTGTTATATTAATGCAAAACACGGAAAAATAAACTAATTCTTGAGATATTTCAAACACTGATGTCAAACCCACTCTCACAAAAATATTTTTGAAAATTAAAAAGGTAAGAAACACACACACACACACACACACACACACACACACACACACACACACACACACACACACACACGGGATGTTTGTAAGTAGAAGCTCTCAGAAACCTCCATGGTGGGGATATTATTGGTGAATTGAATTTATGTATGTCTCTCTGTTTTACTCTATTATGTATTTTGTAAAACCTAGATATTTTTGCCTACATATGTTTCTGAATTGCTCAATTTTTATAGATTTAACTTTTGTTGTGCTTCTGTAGACATTAGGACGGTTTCGGACTGTCGAAACGCTGTGTAAATCTTAGGTTAAAAAAGTGCTGGTTACTTGTTACAGTTTATATGTCTCTGGCTGGCCTACACGTTTGGCTTCTCGGAAGCATGTTTTCTAGCTATTCGTAAATAGCTAGTCGTATCCCAGTCGTATTATGCTACAAACTCAAGAAATCATTTGCTCACTTGCAAACAGTTAAATATTTAACATATTAAAAATGGTTAAATATCAGCCAGTTTTAAAATAATAGGTGAGTCCTTTTGTTTCTAATGACTTTCCCAAATAATGTTTAGTAATTATTTTAATACAGGAAAGGTATAATGTGTGCTTACTTGACTTATAAATCTGTTCGTTATAATGTATAATTCAAATTTAAACTAATTTACGAATAGTAACATTCTGACCAGCCGCTAAATTTATTTGTTTTATATTAAGTAAAAATTTAAGATTTAACTGTAAGGATCGTGCCAGCCTAGTAGACGAGTCGTGACACTTTACCGACCAAAGCGTTCGTGAAGACTTAAACATTCAGCCTCTTTCTGATGAAATTCACTAGTACTCTCCAGAATATCTCGTGCGATTTCCTGGACCATATTACACAAGATCTTGCCGGTATCTCGTCGATGTCTGAAGAAACAATGGATCTCAATCTAACTGACGACCATCACCATTCTGCTTACAAATCTAAGCAAATTTCTAAATCCTTCTTAGCGAAAAACTTACTTATAATTTTCCGATGTAATGAAAAGTATTTTCAATATAGGCCTATGTTTTTAATTGTGGTAGTGCCTAATTTTATTATAATCTACATAATATTAAAAAAAAAAAACAAAAAAAAACGCTTGATGAGATTTCTCCAGTTGCAGAGACAGTGTGTTCTGCCGTTCTCTGTTTTTCATTTTCATGCATACGTTTCTCATCCTGTCGTTTTAATTAATCTTAATCCTGAATTTCCATTGTGGATATCTGCTTGGTATCCAGATGGTATCGGTATGTTTGCAGGCCATCGGCCACACACAACGACACACTGCTAAACGCCGTATATCACAGTTTTGACATCACTGTTAAGCCAATCGCACGGGGTTGTAATTTTTAAACAGTGGAGTAAATAATTGAACATCAGAGAAATCGTATAACTTTAAAAGTTTTAATAAAAGAGACAGTTGTCTACAACAGTTTTCCAAGTTATACAGTTGACCAGTGCACACTGTCACTACGAGTGAATAATACCCTGTAAAAATATCCGCATACATAATTCACAATTAATACTGCTGTCAAACAACACTGATTAGCTTCCAAGGGCTGTGCGCCGCTATGGAGATGACCGTCGCCGCGTCCCGAGGTCCCACCGCGGTGACTAAAACTCCTGAATTTAGATGTGACCTACTACCGGCAGTCACTGAATCGCAAAACTCACACTGGTTGGCCACTTACTCAGCCAAGGCATGAGACGTTACAAGAAGCTTCCACGATACGTGTATAATACTCGCATAGTAGAAGGGATAGCGACAAACTGGTAGAACGTTCGAAACCTGGCAGCCTATGACGTACTGGCCACTGTGTAAGTTGGCTATACCACACGCCAATATTGGACAAAGCACAAAATTATGACAGACACATTTAATACATCATTATTTTGCAGTTACTTTTTATAGGGAAGACAATTCTACAACAAGGAATTTGAGAGGTTATTAATGCGCATACAACTGACATAATGTTAGAACCATTTTTACACTTCATACAAGGCTCTGGCAACCCGTTACGGTAGCCAACGTGGCTAACAACGAGCATACAAATTAACAATCGAAACATTTTCCTAAACTTTTCCCATTTTATAAAAGTAAGCCCGAATGAAGCCCAATTTACAAACTGTCATAAAATAATTGACCTCTTGATGTTGACGGTCAATCTGATCACCCTTTGTATCGTTTAACTATCAATCATACGATGCAAGATGCGTAATATGGAGCCACCCAATTTTAGCCAGTACTTCTTTTCCGACTTCAGCTTTCCTCAAGTAGGTCTGTTTTTTGTTCCTGCAACAACAAGGATCATGGACTCCAAAAACATGATACGGTACCACTTTATTACAATAAAAATTTCAGTTTTCAGATTTTCTGACCTTATAATGATGATAATGATAATGTTCATGATGATGATGATAGTAGTAAAAGTAATAAAAGCAACGTTGGGATATTGAAAATATGCTTACAATATTTCTAAAATTATATACATTATTTAAGAATATAATAAATAGGTTATTCAATTCTGAATAAACTCATTTGAAAACAATGGCGTGTAAATTGTACAAAACATGAAATAAGTAATTACTTTTTGACATTCGTCGGAATGTGCTTGAAAACAATGGTGGCACAATTACAAACCAACAGTGAATTTTTCAGTAAGTGTCCTAAAAAGTTTGTAACTACAAAATAACGGTAATTACTAAGAATAAAACATTAATGTTCAATTATTAAATGGACAATTTTTTATAAAATATCTGTGCAACACTTTTGTCAGTAACTTATCAGTTTTGGAAAAGGCGGAGTAACTTTGTCAGTAATAAATCGTATGATATCAATAAGACATTCAAAACATTTGGAGACAACACGCAATCATCCAGCGAAACATTTGTCTTGGGAAAACAGTTAAAATACCACTTAGAAGGAAAGACATATAATAACCTGTGCGATTCATAAAACTAGAACATAACCGTTACATTATTTTCATTCTACTTAATTACATATGTGTGTAACATACATTCACTGTAATGTTACATAAATGACTAAAAATTAATAAAAATTTATTGAATTAAATAATTAATTATTGAATATTATCATTGTTACGATTCTTACAAAATACGGATAAAACATCATAATAATTGCCATTTAGTTATTATTATCAATTATCCAACACCTCCGTGTATATTCACAGCTGTGTTTGTGTGTGTGGGGGGGGAGTGTTTTCCATCGATTGTGGTATTATTTCCAGATACTATTGTGTAGAAGTTATGTACTAATAAACATTTGTATATTCCTGATAACATTGTTATAATGAGTCCATAAAGGTTCATAGTGGCTATAAAATAGTACTGTAATTTATTTTGTGTCTTACAATGTACTTGGAATGCTAGGGTCACTATGTATCGTGGGTAAACTGCTTTAAATTGTAGAAAAACTGGTAATTTATAAACTACACTACAGAGAATTAACTGATTGTGTGCCTGTAGTTTTTCTTATACTTATTTAAATAGTTTTTATTAAACAAATTAAAATAAAAGAGGTTAACGAGCACATAAACCGTGTTTCACGGACTTTCTTGTCATCATTCTCCGACGTAAGTACAAAAGTTTCAGTTCAAGCTACTGAAGGTCATATTAATAGGTTTAATGGGTTTTCAATTTCCTTAACGCCGCCTCAGTAGAAACTTGAAAATGTAAATCGATAATGCAGCGTCCTTCATGCGGCTCTGAAGCATTTCCTAACGTAACGTGTTACTTGGCATTCAGAGACTCGGTTTGGTTTGCTACGTGTCCGTACCAGTGACTGTGTTAATACTGCGTAGTTACATACATTTTTTAGACAGGAGCAGACTGTACATCGTAGCATCATAAAACACATGTTCCGCGTAAAAAATTTGTTTATCACAACGTGAATAACAGAAAGCGGAGAAAGATAGAGAATAAAGGAACAAGAACCAGGAACTAAGAACTTAAATATACAATAAACGGTGAAAATGGTACAGAGGAGGCAGTTAGTTGAATTTAGTTAGTCGTTTGAAACTTGTTTGTTTGGGACAATGTAGTAACAATTCTAGTTGTTGTCCTGCAAAGGGCTCTTTTGTGTAATGCAACCGTATTTCTTAAAACAGTTCTTACATTGTTATTTTGGTAGCTACATTATAATATGCTAAGGTATTATTAACGTTAACTTTTGTATAAGTTGGGTTGCCTTGGTATAGTAACGTATTATGAGCGCAATACAGTGTAACCTCCAACCCATACGCAACCTACCTGTATTGTAAGGTAACAAAAAACTGGACTCTCCTTTAATGAAACACAAGTAAATATTCTTGTAAGTAAGGTAATTTATGAACTGCAATGTAAATAAAACGTAACTTAATCTAACTTAAACCTATTGTTTTACTATAGTAGCCACTAGGCATGTGTAGGCCTACTAATGTCATCCCAGACTCTGCTCAGACACCACTTTGCCTTTGAGTATCGCCACAAGAATTCACAGAGGTCAAGTAACTCCCTAGGAATTCCGCATCTTTTACGGTTATGCCGCTTTGATGACGTCCGTAAGGACTAAATTTGGAGACTGTGGGTACCGCTTTGAAAGTCGACAAAATTGTGATTGTTCAGCATTGAAAATTCAGCCACTGAAATCACTGTTGTTCTAGGAATAATACGTTATTTGATAATTTGGAAAAGGACGACGACAGTCTATCACAATAAACATAGAACATTCATCGTTTACCGAACAGAACATTCATCGGTTACACTTTTCCCCCATTTTACGTCCTTCTGGAAAACAAGATCCGTCTACTCCCACCGTCATTCCCGGGCCCCCAATTCCTATTGGATTGCATGCACACCTCCTGCGTATATTTTCCTCTCTGCAATGAACAAAAGCTTCCGATATCTGTACATACAACAATTTCATTTCACCCGAAACTACTCGTTAACCCGAAGGCATAGTTAACACACAATTTCTTTTCAAATAATATAGTTGGATATGTTTGAAAAACATTTCAAAGAAAACCGTGCAAAGTACTTTGAATTAACAGAAAAGTATAGTATCCAAAGTTCCAGTTACGTGCTACGTATTGCGATTGTAAGTAACAAAGACACAGCCCGACTTCATGAAAACAGTTCTTTTGGGGATAAAATTAAAATGACACACTACCTACCTACCTACCTCGTTTTAAATTATTTAATATTATAAGAAATGTTGAAACATTTCATATAACACATACACATACACATGTGTGTGTGTGTGTATATATATTATAACTACACTACTACTATGCGTTATTGTAATGTAATGTTGTGTGTGAGTACCCACCTGCTGTCTGATCTTGCAGATTCTTCCGACTAGGGCGTGTGGATTTTGGATTTGAAGTTCGCAAGCTAGTAATCTCAAATTATTACAACAACACACAAAATGGGTTACTTTAAAGGGGGAGAGTTTTGTGAGACTGGTAGGCTTTATCGTACAACAATAAAACACTGTTATATGGGGTAATAAAACGTTGTTTATTACACCAACAACACACAAGAATAGAATGGTTATAATCTTATGAATTTTCTTATAGTCTATACAATGAATCGATGTTTTTCGATTGATTAATAGTTGAAATAAACTGAACTCGTTCTTTGCGAGTTAATTGCAATTTAAATTTTACTTTATTAATTGATTTGAATTTAATTAAATTTATTTAATTAATTTGAATCTAAGTGTTCATGAAACAAAATATAAAACTCTAAAATTAATTTGAATAATTAGTTAAAATAAATTAGACGTGACAGTCTAGTTCACGTTATTTCATTTCTAGTGATTCTACTTCTGATCTACTGCAGTATGATCTAAGATTAGATTGTCAGTTAAGATTTGTATAGCGCTTTTATACTACTTCTATTTCTTAACTATAACTTACTAAAGCCTTAAACTGCTATACAGATTATCACAACGAATTTACTTTTTAATTACTAGAGTCTTTGCTTTTTGTTTGGCACCTGAATTATTTGAATTACAATGTTTTAATTGAAAAATAGAAAATTTTATCTGAAAAATAAATAAGTGGATTTTGCTTTCCTGTTACTGAAGAGGATGTCGTCCCGATTTGTCCCTCGTCGATTCGAGTCCTTGGTTAGAGAAAGTAATCTGCTTAGAACTGCTGGATTCGGTCGTGGAGTTCAAAATTCGGCAACACTCTGCTTCCTTGCTGTTTGTGAATATTTTAACGTCTGCTGTTGTCTGCTGGAAGTGCTTCCTGTCCCTCGTCGATTCGCACGTTGCACGTCAGCGTGTGTGTGTGTGCTTCGTTCGAGTGGTCGCTCTGCTCGTCAGCTGTTAACCAATGATTTAGACGGCCTCTCTGCTGTATTCTTGAAGTCTGGTCTTGAAGTCTGGTGGATCTCTTGCGTGCTTATAAGCATATCTCTGGTAGTACACAATAAGCTTGGTTGATGTCTTGAAGAGTATCTCGCCTTTACGCAACAATTACGAGCTATACAGATGATCTGTAGTTATTGTGTTCGTAATTGCGTGTGTGTTGACCGCGTAGAGTCTTCTTGTTGATCTTCACCACTTTGGCTACTAGACGATCGAAGGACTACGTCTTAACTTCGTGAGTACTGACAGAAGAGTGATTTTTCCACCAGAAAACACCGCACTAGCCGGGGCTGCATGAAATGATTTCATTGGTCGACACTCTCCCTACCACATAAAATTTAGAATTCCCTTGGTCCGTGAGAATGAAGTCTGGTTCCCACAGACGGAGAATAGAATTATTATCTAATATAATTATTCGGCGGAACCAATTTGTCGCTACGGATATCCTGTACTTATTTAATTTTGCAATAACTTGGTTGCAAATCAAGTTGTGTGAAATCTAAAATATACAATCTGTCTGAAATTATTATCTTTATAACATAGTAAAATCTCATTACTGTAACTCTATTTTTACAGAAGTTATTCAATTATTTTAATTAACTCTTACATTTGTTAATTATATTGCATCAAATTTGCACACGTCATTATTAATATCTCGGCAAACATTTTGGCTATCTTGGATTTTGCCTTTATTTATTAGTTTCCGAGATATTAATAATTAACAGTTTGGGTGTGGTCGCTTCCTTGTACAGCGAACTGGTTACATAATGACCACGTGTGCGTTGCTTTAGAAAGCATTATTTTCAATGCGCTACATTCAAATGGAGTTTTGACTGTTACTTTTATTTAAATATGGTTTTAGTAGGCGGTAAACATATAACCCCAAATAGTTAATATTTGGTACTGTTATATATTCCCACCCGCTTTAAAAAAAAAATGAATGTAATAATTACAGTTATTTTTTTTTTCTTAATCATTACACACATATTCTGTAATCATTATTCTTATTACCTATACATTGTATTACTTATTCTGAAGACACGTACACAAGTGTTAATGTTATTGCATTATATACAATTTAACTCTAAATACATGTATTAAAATATTATATTTGCAACTTATTGCGTATTAATGTTTTTAAAACGAGTAGTACCCTTTGTTTGGAAACAGTGGCACACGTACAAAAGAATTTGCTGACAGCATTAGAACCGTTATCGCCAGGCGCGCGTCTAATTGCTTGACCTAGTTTCATATGTGGGTCAGGTAGTTGTTATCGCCTGACGTAGCTATTTCCTGCCGTGTGCTCGTTCAGTTGTATACGCTTATTATTTATCGCGCTAGGAAAACATTATTATTAATACACACTTTATCTATAATTATTATTAATAATATTATAAAACACAAATTACTTATTTTAATTTTAATTATTATAATACAATTATTATTAACTCTAAATACTATTTATCTTTTCAAAGTCTTATTATTTCGTCGCGACGCGCTTTGGAACGCCATGCTACTCAAAGTATTTTCTCAAAGAGCTCGCATGGAATTTACCGATTGTTTTCGTTCGGTCCAGCGTCGTAACGATAAACGTGTGAGGTGCGAGTTGTTGAGCCAACAGATAGGGACCATTATATAAGCGAAAAAACTTTGCAGCCACATTTATGTCTCTTCGGCCTACAGGATTCGCCTTGAGCAATACTTTCTCGCCTACTACAAAGTTCGTTAGTTTATGCGTCGTATTAAATTTGTCTGCCCTTTTTCGCCCTTTTTCAACTATTCTTTCCCTCACAAGTTGATTTTTACATTGCACCGGCAGAGGTAGATTATAAGTCTTTGGCTTACTTAAATAATTATCCCAAAACCTCTCTGGCGTGGTTCCAGAGTCTAATTCTGCTGGTGTGTATTCCGTGGTATCGTGATAACTCTCATTTATTGCCTTTTCGAAGAATGGTAAGAACTCGGGCCATTTACTTTGTTCCTTATAGCAATAGATACGGAACATTTTACCGATTTCCCGATTCACCCTTTCGGCAAGGTTTCCCTGTGGTCGTCGTATCGAGGTTAGGACTGCTTTGATACCGTTTCGTTCCAGGGTGGCTGCCCAGTGTTTGTTTTGGAACTGCTTTCCCTGATCACTAAGTACGTTCCTTATTGGTCCATGTTGTGGGATATACTTATTAAGTATAATATTTAAAACGGACTTTGTGGTGGGCCTAGGGATCGCATAGAGGCTAACTTTTTTAGTAAACACATCGACGCAAACTACCATGTGTTTTAGATTTCTGGTAGCCTTGGGTAATGGTCCCAGAAAGTCGATGGCGATCATCTGTCCCTTACCTTCCGTTATCACATTGGCCATGGGAACGTAAGTGTGCAAGTTTGGTACTTTCGCTGTCTGGCATGGATAACATGTTTTTAGCAATTTCTTTACCCTACGGTACATGTTGGTTATTGTAAAATCCTCCTGCAATATTTTGACACATTTTACAGGAGATGCGTGCGCCATTTTTATATGTAAAGATTGTGTTACACACGCAAGCATCGCTGGAGACAATACCACTTTCCATTCGCCCTGTAACAATTTATACAATATATTGTCTTGTATTAGATAGTGAGGATTTGGGTGAGCTGCTAACATTAGCTTTTTAGCAAGGAGTGCGAGGTTATCGTCCTGCTCGCGTCCTAAGTTCTGTAGCATATTAGTAGCTTCAGGCGCGACCGCGTATTGCATATTTAACACTCTCAACTCGTCGTCAGCTGCTTCATATACCTCCTCCTTTTCTACGGGCGGATATCTACTTAGAGTGTCTGCGGTGGTATTCTCTGATCCTTTGCAATATTTAATAGTGAATGAGTACTCCTGAATAGCTAACACCCATCGTGTTAGTCGGGAATTTGCTAATCGACATTTTAATATAAACGATAACGCCTGATTATCAGTGTGAATCTCGAAATGGGTACCGTATAGGTAGTGTCTGAATTTTCTGAGTGCGTTTATTATGGCGAGTATTTCTTTCTCGGAAGTACAATAGTGCAACTCAGCGCCTTTGAGCGTTCTATTGGCGTATGCTACAACATGAAGACTACCTTGTTCGTCTTCTTGATGCAACACGGCGCCGATAGCGTACTCGCTAGCGTCAGTGTACATTACGTACTTCCTACCCTGCTGTGGATGGAACAATTGTAAATTAGATTGGAACAGGCACTTAACCCTCTCAAACGCATCGTTCTGTTCAGAACCCCATTTCCACTTTATATTTTTGCGTACCAGCTGTAGCAACGGGACTGTATATTCGGCGTATTTGCTGGTAAATTTCCTGTAATATCCCGTGAGTCCAAGGAATGCTCGCAGTGCTTTGAGGTTCTTGGGCACCGGGAACTCCATAATACTCCTGAGCTTCTCTGGGTCCGTACTGATACCTGTAGCTGAGATTATATGTCCCAGGAACTTCATTTGGGACTTTACAAACTCGCACTTGTGTAGTTTGAGCTTGATGTTTGCTAACCTCAGCTTCTGGAAGACGCTCCGCAGATGCTCGAAGTGTTCCTCCAAAGTGCGGGATATCACGAGGATGTCATCCACGAATATTACCGTGTATGGGTCTACCTCAGGTCCTAGAGCTCTCTCAAGGCATCTTACAATCGCAGCGAGACTCGTGCTAAGGCCAAAAGGTACCACCTTGTGTTGATAGCATTTGTTATTGAATATAAATGCTGTATACTTACGATCTTGCTCACACAGCGGGACCTGCCAGAAGCTTGCTGTTAGATCTAACTTACCTGGCTCCTTCACATTTAATGAAGAGGTCCTCCGCTGTCGGTGCGCAGTCAAACTCTTTCTCTACGAGACTGTTTAAGTTCCTCATATCCAGGCAGAGTCGGATCTCTCCAGTCTTCTTGCGGACGACCAGCAGTGGGTTGAGGAAGCTGCTATTAGATCTTTCAATAATATCTTCTTCTAACATCCGCTGTATCTCCTGCTGGACCTCGGCCTGGTATTTTATAGGGACCTGGTAGATTCTCCTTATGAACTTCTCCGGCTCTGTGAGGTGGATTCTGTGTTCATACACAGACGAGATTGAATGTTCTTCACTGAAGATATCGCTGAATTCTTCTTGCAGCGACGACAATCTGCGTTCAGTTCGGGAATCTAAGGTGGTCTCCCCCTCTTCAAATTCTTTATAATGAATTACTTGTTTTGGTGGCCGTGTGATTTTAATTGGGTCACCATGGTTTTGTGTGTGTGTCTGTGTGTTTAATTTAAAAGTGTAACTAACATTGTCAATGGTACATTTTAATAAGTGTTCACTGGTGTTAATTTCCGCACGTATTTGTTCCAATACATCTACCCCCAATAACATATCACATATTAAATTGTTTATAGCCACTACACACACTTCAAATTGCACTTCGTCTAGCATGATAGTTAGATAGTATTGAGTGTCAATTTTTTCTTTTGTATCGGTAGCGGTTCGTATATAAAATTGATTGATTGGGAGTGATGGGACCGTACGAAAATATTTTTTATTGGTACGCAGGAACCTTTCACTGACGCCGGATACAACACTACCGGTATCCAACAGAATTCGTGTGGGAACGCTATTGACAAAGGCGTGTAACACCGGACACGCCGCGCTCACAGGCCTTTGTCGCGTGGGACCGGATTCTAGCAACGGATCCCTGATATCCGGTGGGAACACATTATTAACGGGCACACAAGCTACATAATTAAAAGTACACATTTCACACAATATATAATCCTTATAATTAACATGCTTATATTTACACAATTTTGCCGAATTTATAGCGCGTCCTTGCTGGATGCGCATTTTGGCACGTTTTTTGTAGCTTGGTAACTTTTCGATTTATTGTTCGAATTTTTATTGCCCTGGGAGTCGCTGTCTTTTTCAGTTGTATCAGCTTTGGCTAATTCGATCGTTTGAATCGCTCTAATTTGTGCCCCGTCGTTACCCTTACCCTGCCCCTTTGGTCTACCAAAATTTTGTTTTCCCTTGTACTCAAAGGTTTTATTTGGCTGTTTTGACGGTGTTTGGGGTGGAGTAGAACTGGTACTCGGTTTTTGATCCGTTTGCTGATGGTACTGTAGTCGCGTATTCTGCCCTTCATTACTTCGGCGAAAACCGGGATTATAACGCCACCCACCAAAATCAAAAACCGTCTCACTTTGGGACACTAGAATGAGGAGTTCGTCTACCGTGCGAATACCCTGCGTGAATACAGCTACTCTAATATTATGATTAAAATGGTAGGCAAGCTTGGTGACTATGTCAATCTCCGCAAATGCTGGGGTTAAATGCTTCGCGCGTTCGACCTGCTGGATTATATAATTTTCGGCGGTAATACCCATTTTCTTATCAAAACGGCCATATTCCAGTTCATTGCGCAGAAGTCGTTGGGTATGCGAGTTCCAGTATCGGCTTTCAAATTTTTGTTTGAACTCCGCGTGTGTGGACACTCTATCGCGTACAATGTTATACCACTTACGCGCCGAATCACGCATCGCGTTAACCACCCACTGTATTTTGTCTTGATCTTCTAGTCGGGAACCTACTCTAGCCATTTCACTCTCACACGCTAATAAAAATTCAATGGGGTTTTCGTTATTTTCCCCTGTAAAATACACGCGATTTTTCTCGTCGACGGGGCCTTGTACCAAAATATTTGGAGCAGACCTCCTTCGTACCTCCTGTCGTACTTTCAAAATCTCGTCGCTTAACGTTTGTAAAACACTCTCTTTATTAGAGTCAATGTTAGACCGCGTCTCTACAATTGAAGCGTCTAATTTATCTACTCGTCGTTGCGTTTCAGTCACGTCCGCGTGAATTTTTACCTCTAGGGATTCGACCTTCCTAGAGACGTCTAGTGTTTGCTTTTCACAACGGCTTATGTGATCCTTGAACCGGCCTTCCATACGTGTTACTTGTTCAATAAACGATTTTTGCATAGTGGTCTCAAAAACCTTAAACCGTTCATTGATTTTAGTATCGACCGTATTTACTCTTTCGCCGATCTCTGCGACCTTCTTCGTTAATTGTTTATTACTCTCCGCGATTTTTGCATTGCTTTCCGCGATTTCGGTGACTTTAGCGGTCAACTCGTTTACGCTTTCGTCTATTTTCGCAGTTAATTCTTTACTACTTTCTTTATTACTTTGCTTAATCTCGGCGTTTATGTCAGCGTTACTTTGTTCTAATGCTTCGGTTAGACTAACTTTTTGTGCTTCGATATTAGATTTTAATTCGGCGATATTTATCTCAGCATTGGCTGTTATTTGTTCAAATTTCGCGTTCATATTAGCGGTTAATTCGGCATTTGTTTTCTCAAATTTCGCGTTCATATTTTCGTTCATTTGTTGTATTTGTTTAAGTATTTTATCCATATCCATTTTAAATAGACAACAATGTCAAATATACACAATTTAAAATACACAGAACAGTTTCAAATACACACAATAACTTTACTGCTGTACGAACACCAGTCACAAAACTCTTTGGGGATTATTTATGTTGGACGCCAGCTGTTTTACGAATTAAAACAGCAAAGTTTGTTTTAAAGTGAAAATTAAATTTGAATTGAATTTAATTTCTGGCCCCACGTGCAGGGCGACATTTATAACTCTACCTCTACTATGCGTTATTGTAATGTAATGTTGTGTGTGAGTACCCACCTGCTGTCTGATCTTACAGATTCTTCCGACTAGGGCGTGTGGATTTTGGATTTGAAGTTCGCAAGCTAGTAATCTCAAATTATTACAACAACACACAAAATGGGTTACTTTAAAGGGGGAGAGTTTTGTGAGACTGGTAGGCTTTATCGTACAACAATAAAACACTGTTATATGGGGTAATAAAACGTTGTTTATTACACCAACAACACACAAGAATAGAATGGTTATAATCTTATGAATTTTCTTATAGTCTATACAATGAATCGATGTTTTTCGATTGATTAATAGTTGAAATAAACTGAACTCGTTCTTTGCGAGTTAATTGCAATTTAAATTTTACTTTATTAATTGATTTGAATTTAATTAAATTTATTTAATTAATTTGAATCTAAGTGTTCATGAAACAAAATATAAAACTCTAAAATTAATTTGAATAATTAGTTAAAATAAATTAGACGTGACAGTCTAGTTCACGTTATTTCATTTCTAGTGATTCTACTTCTGATCTACTGCAGTATGATCTAAGATTAGATTGTCAGTTAAGATTTGTATAGCGCTTTTATACTACTTCTATTTCTTAACTATAACTTACTAAAGCCTTAAACTGCTATACAGATTATCACAACGAATTTACTTTTTAATTACTAGAGTCTTTGCTTTTTGTTTGGCACCTGAATTATTTGAATTACAATGTTTTAATTGAAAAATAGAAAATTTTATCTGAAAAATAAATAAGTGGATTTTGCTTTCCTGTTACTGAAGAGGATGTCGTCCCGATTTGTCCCTCGTCGATTCGAGTCCTTGGTTAGAGAAAGTAATCTGCTTAGAACTGCTGGATTCGGTCGTGGAGTTCAAAATTCGGCAACACTCTGCTTCCTTGCTGTTTGTGAATATTTTAACGTCTGCTGTTGTCTGCTGGAAGTGCTTCCTGTCCCTCGTCGATTCGCACGTTGCACGTCAGCGTGTGTGTGTGTGCTTCGTTCGAGTGGTCGCTCTGCTCGTCAGCTGTTAACCAATGATTTAGACGGCCTCTCTGCTGTATTCTTGAAGTCTGGTCTTGAAGTCTGGTGGATCTCTTGCGTGCTTATAAGCATATCTCTGGTAGTACACAATAAGCTTGGTTGATGTCTTGAAGAGTATCTCGCCTTTACGCAACAATTACGAGCTATACAGATGATCTGTAGTTATTGTGTTCGTAATTGCGTGTGTGTTGACCGCGTAGAGTCTTCTTGTTGATCTTCACCACTTTGGCTACTAGACGATCGAAGGACTACGTCTTAACTTCGTGAGTACTGACAGAAGAGTGATTTTTCCACCAGAAAACACCGCACTAACCGGGGCTGCATGAAATGATTTCATTGGTCGACACTCTCCCTACCACATAAAATTTAGAATTCCCTTGGTCCGTGAGAATGAAGTCTGGTTCCCACAGACGGAGAATAGAATTATTATCTAATATAATTATTCGGCGGAACCAATTTGTCGCTACGGATATCCTGTACTTATTTAATTTTGCAATAACTTGGTTGCAAATCAAGTTGTGTGAAATCTAAAATATACAATCTGTCTGAAATTATTATCTTTATAACATAGTAAAATCTCATTACTGTAACTCTATTTTTACAGACGTTATTCAATTATTTTAATTAACTCTTACATTTGTTAATTATATTGCATCAAATTTGCACACGTCATTATTAATATCTCGGCAAACATTTTGGCTATCTTGGATTTTGCCTTTATTTATTAGTTTCCGAGATATTAATAATTAACAGTTTGGGTGTGGTCGCTTCCTTGTACAGCGAACTGGTTACATAATGACCACGTGTGCGTTGCTTTAGAAAGCATTATTTTCAATGCGCTACATTCAAATGGAGTTTTGACTGTTACTTTTATTTAAATATGGTTTTAGTAGGCGGTAAACATATAACCCCAAATAGTTAATATTTGGTACTGTTATAATATATATATTGCAACAATACATATATTTTCATATTTGCCAGGGCGGTATGTTTGTAAATATTTAGCATAGAAAGTATATGATGAACAGTTTTTAAAAATATTATGCAGGCTCAGAATTGTCAGATAGCGTACACCTGCCCCGCGTGAATACAGCGCTTGTGTGTTTGTGTGTGTGAACGCAACCTACGATAGGAAGATGGGGTGATGCATACGGCTGTAATCAGGTTTTAACCGGATAAAAATAAACTAATTAATACGTTTTAAACCAGTGAACGAAGACTTACCCAAATTATAAAGACACCATTACATTAAGGAATTCTTAATGAATATGGTGATATAAAAATTATTGCAAAATGTGCAATAATAAGGAAGCTGGATAATTTAATGTTAATTACTAGTGTAATTAAATAGTAATTAATAAGTGTGTTGTATGTGAGTGACCAGGAAAAAATTACGCAAACGATGATATCACTCGTGCTACGAGTATGTTTACGAAATCGTGAAAATGAACCAAAAAGTGATTTGTAATTAAAAGGACGCTTTGCACGAAGTGACAATATCTAACATGTCGAAAACAGTCCTGGACCTGTCATATTGGCGTCCAGTATAAATACCACTGGCAATTTTGGGGCGGTCTCAGACTCAAGAATCTTCACAGAACGTCACGATGCCGGTCTGCCGATCGATCAGGACCACACACACTTTACCACACACACCAAGGCGTATGGAGGAACTCTGGACCATCATAAACAACAACCCGTAGAGACAGAGAACATAGCATCAGCATAATAATCATCATCATCATCATCAAATTCTCAGGATTCAGGACACACGCACACACACACGCACACACACACACACACACACGCAACGGTAACGGCAGATGTACGCAGGTGATGAATAAACAATTAAATTTTTTTTGTTGGTGAAAAGAACTTTCAAAAAGAAAATTATACGAGTTGTATGAACAATAAAGACTTAAAATTTTAAATTTAAACAGTAGTTAAAGTAAATAATTTAATTGAATAAGAAAATTTAAAAAATACTAATCTTCTGTTATATGTTAAAATCTGGGTGTGTCAGTAGAATTAAATAATACGTTGAAAGTAAATGTTATTATTTTATTTTTGTTTATAGCAACAAGTAATTTTATTCTTGAGTTTAATATTATTTTTGTTTGTATATGAGTTGCTATTATTATTTAAACATTTGAGTAAAAGTCAGACACACTGAAATAAAAAGGGTTTAGATAATTTGTTTAACTTGTCTGTTTAGCTAGTAAGATTATATGGTTATTTATTTTAATATGCCATTTATAGCAGAGAAGGTTATATGGTACTTTATGTAAACTTATAAAAGAGAATATTTTATTTATCAAAGATTTGAAATTTTAATATTTGAATATTTTCAATTAACATTAATAAATCTTAGTATGATTATTGGTAACGGTTTTAATTAATTATTTCATTCCAACAACATCTCACTCCTCTTTGAAAATTATTTAATTATTGTGCAACTACATATACTTGACGCAACGAGAATAAAAAAATCCTGCGACCTGTCCGGTATAATATATTTTATAGTTGCGTTGAGTACATGGTAATGTATTTGTGTGAATTTTTGAAATACTTGTAACGTTGCAATATATATATAAAACAATGGTTTGCAACGTCTAACCAGTTGCAAATCATTTGGAAGAAATGAATTCAATGTGTCACATGTACCCTTCGCTACTTAACATCTATTGTTATTCTCTTCCCGAAGGTCCATCAGCCATTCCAAACGGACGTGATATGTGTGTTAAATTTCAGCAGATGCTAAGAGCGATGATGTAACTCACAGGAGGGATGTGTCAAAATTCTCTCACTCTCTGTCTCTCTATCTTTCTCTCTTCATTTTCTCATACGTACGTGCGCGCAGACACAATTTATCGTAATTGCAATTCATTTACTAGACAACAAACGTTTTGACTATTGCTCAAGAGCGTGATGCGTTATATACAACTATTAATATAATTGTTTCTTTGAAATATGTCCAGTTCCTGTAAATGTGGATTTGTGAACGATCTTTCTGGGATGCTGGTTTTACTTGTAGCGTATTAATACAATAACACTACGACTCACATATAGCATGTAGGGGTTGTCAGTCCTAGTGCTTCTTTGTGTGTGTTACCTGTCCTGTAGCCGGCTGTCATTGTCTATAAGGTGCGTGATTTACACATTCCGTGTCAGATATATAGAACCTACACTTTAACGCTAGCTCCGAATAGTTCAGCACTCCTGGCATTCTGAGGCGGGAGTCGAACTCAAGCTGTATGGTATAGCGAGCCAACAAACTACATTGGCTACGGCCATGGGTACAGTATTGTCTAAGTGTTTTAATGTGGCCAGAGATCAATAAATTAACATTTTGTATAATCTAATCAGGGTGAACGCAAGCACGTCATCATACTGTGCACAGAAGCATTACATATTAAGGTCAAATAGATTAAGTGGTTTCATTATTCTGAAACAATGTTTTAAAAATAGAAGGAATATAACCATAACTACAGCTGACTTCAAATGGCAACCCATTCCCACAATCGTATTGTACACATTCTTTTTTAATTTTTTTTTGCAACCATTCTTTCCACCTTAATCCCATCGCATATGCAGGATTTCCACATTTTCTCGCATAAATAATTTAAAAACGTTACTGTGAGAGACTTTTTTCCACGACCGAGTTATTGTAAGTACCAGGAAGGTCTCATTAAACCATTAAACTGTATTTCGTGATACACACTACCTTGCAGTCACACGTGCGTATAGACAGTTAATCACCCCCGCCCATACACATAGACACACGGGCGCGGGCAAAGGACAAAAAGACAATAGCATTGTTTAACCTGAAGATAGGTCGTTTTTATGTAATCTACATTTAGTTACACAGTTAACACAGTTTCTTTTGTTTTTCAAAAGAACGTAACATTTTTATAATTTGGAATCTCAATAAGATCACCTTAAGTAGTTCAGAAATGTGAAGTATACGCAAGATCTTCTGATTACATTGGACTTGTTTTAAGAGCTTTATTGTACTATACAGAATCTGCGTTACTTCACAAGTCTAAACTAATTAGTAGGCCTTATCTACAGGCTAAAAGTTAACGAGGGTACTTTATTTACCAATATTAAAGAACTACATAATCTACAAGAAATTTTTGAAAGTTGGTTTAATTTTGCGGAAACATTTTGATCTCTGTTCTTCTAGTTCAGCGATTCATAATATGGAAGACGGCCTTCTCTAGGAGAGCGGGGGCGACTTTGAGAGGCCGTTGTAAGATTTTCGATAAACAAAATCAATGAAAAAATAACATGAAAATTTAACAAGCAATGACAATTTAATACCTCATTTCTTTAACTTCTGTTAACTTCTCAAACAATAGAATTTAAATTTCAATACATTTATCCAATGAGCACATCCATATTTCCCCTCTTTTGGGAGTTCTAGAGAGTTTAGATTTGTGTAAATGAAACTACAAAAACTAAAAGAAAATGAACTCGTTTTTTGCTGTTTGTGTTGTTGTAACAAAAGGGGTAAGTGCGGGAAAAGAAGGATTAATAGGATTCAAAATTTTAACAGCCGGAAACGATAAAGATAACATCTTACATTACAATATAAATAAAATATATGATATCAGGAAACAAGCACAAATTTTGCCCCATAGTCTGCAGATGCTGATAGTATTCAATGTACAGTTTTGTATAACTTCGCCTTAGGGAGCTCGTGTTTGTAAACTTTTCAGGAAATGGAATTAATTAGGTCTACTCGTTTTGTCACAGGAGTAAATAAAAGATTTTCATAAAATTGTGACTATAGACTGTCAAAAGAAAACACTTCAAAATCGTGATTGGCCACAAATTTTGTTGAAGCTCTCATATAATCCTAAACAATTCACCCGTAGAGGTTATGGAGCGATTCTGAGCTGATTAGGCCTCATTCATGTAGGCATTCCGAACGCTGCGTTCAATTTTAGGTTTACGTATGTACAGAATAACGAACACACTTTAAGGTTTTAATTGCTGTTTTGTCTTTGAAATGGCAAAAGTAACACTACATAAAAGATATGAAAAATAATTAATTATAGATCCAAACGCTATACATCTGTGTAAGATTCGAATAGCAAGCATAAAACTGTTCAATGAAGAAAATTTTTAATTTGCTCTGGAATAAATTACGTACTGCATTATAAATATGGTACAAAGAATTGTATACACTGTGGACTGAATAAACATTAAAAGACGATTAAGTAGGTGCTACTTCCTAAGGGGGCATAACCTCAAAAACCAGGGTGAACATTTGAACCACCCCTCAACCGCCAAACAACTAGCAATGTTTACACGAAGAGATTTCGTAGGGCCTACTCACAAGACGGCTATAACGTACTGTACTCTCATAACAAATTAGCCTAATTGTTTAATACGACTTATAATTACATTTTTATCGGTAAACTTTACACGATTTTCGATATACTTTTTTCTTTATATTTAAGAGAGTTTTATGCTTTTAGCCCTTCAATGCCACTTTTAATGTTTTAACAAGAGTAATTTTTTCTATAACGAACGATAACTGCCGCACATTCAAACAGAATCAAATAATGTTTTACATGCATCCCTGAATTGTAGGGGACTCAAGATCTGTTGATTTTGGTGAAGATCAGTTAAGAGAAAGGTGTAGTTTACCTGCAACGTTTTATGTGATAACAAGGGTAATTTTTTTTACGGCACACGATAACTGCCGTAAATTCAAACATAATCAAATAATGTTTTGCATACTTCCATATGTTGTAGATTACTCAAGGCCTGTTGATTTTGCTGAAGATCGGTTAAGGGAAAGGGGTAGTTTACCTGCAACATTTTATGTTGTAACAAGAGAACGTTTTCCATGGAGAACGATAACTGCCGTAAATTCAAACAGAATCAAATCATTGTTTACATATGTCCCTAAGTTGTAGAGTACTCAAGGTTTGTTGATTTTGGTGAAGATCGGTTAAGGGAAAGGGATAGTTTACCTGCCACATTTAATGTTTTAACAAGAGTAATTGTTTATATGACGAACGATAACTGCCGCACATTCAAACATAATCCAATAATGTTTTGCATGCATCCCTGAATTGTAGAGCACTCAAGAACTGTTTATTTTGGTGAAGATCAGTTAAGAGAAAGGGGTAGTTTACCTGCAACGTTTTGTGTGATAACAAGGTTAATTTTTTCTATGACGAACGATAACTGCCGTAAATTCAAATATAATCAAATACGTTATAGCATACATCCCTATATTGTAGAGAACTCAAGGCTAGTTGATTTTGGTCAAGATCGGTTAAGGGAAAGGGGTAGTTTACCTGCAACCTTTTTATGTTGTAACAAGAGAAATTTTTTCATGAGAAACAATAACTGCCGTAAATTCACACAGAATCAAATAATTTTGTACATATGTGCTTGAGTTGTAGAAGACTCAAGGCTTTTTGATTTTGGTGAAGATCGGTTACGGGGAAAGGGCAGTTTACCTGAAACATTTTTTGTTGTAACAAGAGTAAAGTACTTAATTTTGATAAATAAAGTATCCTGATAAGAAGATCTTAAAAATCCACTGTAGAAACGTAGATGAAATATCTATAAATGAAGAGGCTAGTTGAACGGGGTGGGTGTAATTTTCTATAAATGAAAATTATAGTGGAAGGGGGAGGGGATAATTTTTATATGTGTACTACGTTATCGGCAAAAAAGTAGTAGTTTGTTGTTAAAATTCCTTCCCGGCCTGTTTGGCCGTAGTCCAACATGTTCTGCAAAACCAGACGTTTCGGTAGTGCCGTCGACTGCCATCATAAGTGAAAATCTAGTGCGATAACGTTTAGTGGTATACGTTAGTGGCCACAGTACTGTGGTTATGGCTGAAGGAATAGGTGGACAGAAGTAGTTTCTGTGGAAACATTTCATTTCGTAAATGATTTGAATATACATCTTAGAACATGGAAGTCATGTATGGTTCTCCATACCGATATTTTCATACTTTTCTGTTACCGATCACACTTACAGGCATTGCAGTACTCACCATTGGCTTATAAATGTTCATTATGCTGAATTTGAAATACCCATATCCTTTCTCCCCCACATATTGTTCAGGCAAAAAATTTTAAATACATAAATAATCAAATATCATTTTAAAATTTGATAAACACATAAATTATTGCTTTTACACAGTCACCAAGAAACTTTCCCCTGCCTACAAACATTTCTTTACTAACGTTATTCGGATCTGAAATTAAACCGTGTATCCCCATATACACGTGAGAATATATACGCGCTCTCTCTCTCTCTCTCTCTCTCACACACACACACACACACACACACACACACACACACACACACACACACACACACACACACACAGGCATATGTAGAGAGATTGCCAACTGAAGATTCGAGCTCGGCATTCAAAGAAAAAAGAAGACAAACCAATTAATACAATAAAAAGTGCACGCAATGCAATAAATAAATACATATTTATTGTTGTTGTCTTGATTATTCATCTCTTCTTTCACAGCACTAACACTTAACTAAAAATGAACTTTTTCATGTGAAAACTTACTGATTTTTTTGGACGCGTTTCGGCTTAGTATCCGCCTTCTTCAGCTTTGGTAACAGACTGCCAGCATTTTGTAACGGTTGTGTGGAAGGTGAAGTGGGGGTGGTGTGTGTGGTGGAAGGGGATTGGCGCGGGGATTCAACTTACTGTTTGTTTTCTGTATAATTGTGTCAAAAAGTGTATGTGATTTATACTGTAATTGATCGTTGAGTATGTTGTTTGGTTGTGTTGTGTGGTATTTATATATTTCGTATTGTTCAGTTGTGTTGAGTTTTTGACCTTTGGGTATGTAATGTAAAATTTCAAGATTAGTGTCTATGTTGGTGTAACTGTGGTTTTCTGTGTGCATGTGTGTGGCAAATGCGGAGTGTATATTGTTGTTGGTTAAAGCTTTTAAGTGTTCAGAATAACGGGATGAAAAAGATCTTCCCGTCTGGCCTATGTAGAAACTATTGCAGTCATTACAATTTAATTTGTAAACACCTGTTTTGTTATATTAAATTAGATTAAATTATAGTTACAAATTAAATTGTAATGACTGCAATAGTTTCTACATAGGCCAGACGGGAAGATCTTTTTCATCCCGTTATTCTGAACACTTAGAAGCTTTAACCAACAACAATATACACTCCGCATTTGCCACACACATACACACAGAAAACCACAGTTACACCAACATAGACACTAATCTTGAAATTTTACATTACATACCCAAAGGTCAAAAACCCAACACAACTGAACAATACGAAATATATAAATACCACACAACACAACCAAACAACATACTCAACGATCAATTACAATATAAATCACATACACTTTTTGACACAATTATACAGAAAACAAACAGTAAGTTGAATCCCCGCGCCAATCCCCTTCCTCCACACACCACCCCCACTTCACCTTCCACACAACCGTTACAAAATGCTGGCAGTCTGTTACCAAAGCTGAAGAAGGCGGATACTAAGCCGAAACGCGTCCAATAAAATCAGTAAGTTTTCACATGAAAAAGTTCATTTTTAGTTAAGTGTAACATATTTATTATAATATTTACATTTACTTTTACAATATACTATTAAAACTTTACAGGCATTGCACAAATGCAATGCACAGAGAAGGGCATTGAAAATGCTTCAATAAATCTAAAAAGTATTGTAACATAACAAGATTACACCTCAGAATAAAGACAAGTATACCATCAAAACTCACTGTGAAATATGCATAAACGCAATCTTTTTAGTAATAAAGTACAAAGAAGAATAAAATGAACATAATAAATAAAGAAATGAAGACACAACATATTATTTAAAGATAAAAAAAGTAATTAAAACAAAAAGGAAAATATTATAATGTAAATAATTTAATGACAGTAACAAACAATGACTGACGATGACAATAATACCCAGAAGTGAAGATAAAGTGACAAACAATCATGTAAATAATTATTAATTAATATAATTATAATGTACAAATGTTAAACTTAGAAAATATATAAAAAGACATTTGTTAGTTCATAAGCAGTAGATTAAAACTATGAGGAGGTCTGCGTACCTCAGACAGTTATTTTGTATCATTGAACTACAAACCGTGAATGATATAAATTTTACAAATATAATAATATCCAACTATAATTATATAAATTAGGTTTTGTGATAGTGCTAGAAAGTGAGAATAACAGTGACAGACTTTAAAAAGGAAAAAATCATGTATAATGAAAGTGATTAAACATAATTATAATATGAGCATTGAATGAAACATATAATCTATATGAAACAGTTATGTAGCCCATATAGTGAGATCAAACCAAGTGTAAATAATTAAAAAATAGTGAAATCTTACGTTACAAACTTACAATATAATGTAGTGACGAAGAAAAAATAAGATTCAACGGAATCATATTCATTATAAGAGATGAAACCGAACATGTGAGCCATAAACATATCATAGCCAAAGCCTTAACTGAAGGAATTAGTATTTTGGTAAAAAGGAAGGGATTGTTGGAAAAATATTGAAACGAGGGAGAACATGTTAATTTTACTGCTGGACGTTTTACAAATTAATTGCAGATAGAAGGCGAGATGACAAAGAAAGACTATTGATATAACTAGAAGACTAATATTTTAATCGAAAGTACCAAAAACTTGAAGGCCAGAAGCGAAGAATCAAGCAATACGTTCATAAGGAAAACTACCAGATTGGTGAGATTGCTCCAATATGCTAAGCCAGATATTTGAACCAACATTACTACATTTTAACGATCGAGTTACAGTGAAATACTATAACCAAAACAATATAAATGTTATAATAGTGAATTTTATTTTACACCATAACTATTAGTATAAAGAGTTCCTTTTTAAATTGTTCTTTTGTATGTTCCAAAGGACTCACTAGTCAACATACATCCACAACACCCAACTACAAAACCTTCATTATAACTACATATATATACACAAACTTTTTACAAGTGAACACTTACTTTTGGTTTTTTGTCCCAAACGTTTCGACGTGGTGTCCATCTTCCTCAGTGGGATTTGAAATACAGAATATCTGTACAAAGTAACCGTTATGGGTTGTAGGTGTGTGTGGTGGGGGTTGCTGGTGGGAGGGAATTGGCGCTGGGATTGAAAGTGTGTGTTTGAACAAGTGTATCAAAAAGTATATGTGATCTATAGTGTAATTGGTCATTTAATATGTTGTTTGGTTGTAGTGTGTGATGTCTGTATATTTCATATTGTTCTGCTGTGTTTAGTTTTCTACTTTTAGGTAAGTAGTGTAGTATTTCCATGTTGTGTTCTATGTTTGTGTACCCGTGGTTTTCATTTTGTAAATGTGTGGCGAATGTGGAGTGTATGTAGTTTGTGGTGAGGGCTTTTAAATGTTCATAGTACCTTGAGGAAAAAGATCTTCCCGTCTGGCCGATGTAGAAATCCATTCCTTCATGATAAATATTATGTTTTATGTTATATTATGACTTGAACAATACTTTGATTTTAATTTTACATTAACCCTGAGATTGAGATTTTCCATGTAATCCAACCGAAATGAGCTACCAATAAAAGAAGGGACATTGACTGTCAATACAATTAAGAAATATTAAAGAGAAATAATAAATTTTATTGAAATTCAGTCAAGATAGAAAAGGAGTTTGATTATTTATTTAACATAAAGGTTAAATTCTTACATAGAAGAAGGATAAGTTTAAGAAGTTTAGGAGTTAAGCTAAGGATTTAAGATTCAAATAAGATAATCACATAAGACAAAACATCGTACGAGACGACTTACATAATTGGCACCAACAATTTGGGACTAACAAAAAAAAACAGATAAACTTAAATATAAATATAAAAATATAATAAATAAAGAAGAATAAATATACAATATATATATTGTAACGACGCGATCTTTACGAACGCTACTTTCGGTATGTAATTATTCTGCCACACGTTGTTGGCGTCAATTTGTAACGACGCGCTCTGTATGTACTCTGTAAAGCCACACGTTGTTGCGTCAATTTGTAACGAGAAGACTCTGTCGTCTTTGTAAAAGCGTGTTTCGTGTGTTCGCCTCACACGTTGTAGTCGTTACTTTACGTTTACGCTGACGATGTCCGTCGCGATCTCACGAATTACTAGTACTCGCGAGTGTGAACCTTACCTGTCCTTTAATATGTGATGGTAAATCCCGGGTGGCGCCAAATTGTTTAAACTGAAAACAATTAAAAAATAGGACTACCGAGCGGTCGTTCTAGACGGTATGGTGGATTCAAATTACTCCCGCCACTTGCGGGTTTATTAATCTCGCTGGTAGTTCGCCGAGTTTCCGACGTCTAGCGCTTACCGTCACTTTCGCTCGTCGCTAAAATACACAAATCATATAATGCAATTTCCTGTGAAATGAAGAACGGTGGTTACAACTCTGTACTAGTTTATTAACTTGAAATTATTTGTTCTTCAATATTATACAAAATTATATATTGTTATTAAACAAAGTTGATCCGGCAATAAAAAGACAATATTTCCCCAGGGTTGGCGAAAGTTGATTCAGAACGATTTCATTTAGACATGGCGTCGACAAATGTTTATTTTTCGTTCGTTCAATAAATCTGAGTTCTTGTGGTTACGAAAAAATATTGATATGATTACAATAAAGTACACTACCTTACATTAATGGCACTTATATACTATTAGGTTTAATTACAATTCGTTCCTGAAGTGTTAAACCGTGTGTGTTAAAAGTTAGTAATTTTTATCCAGGTTATTTTCTGGTTTCATACAAGTTTAGTGTTTTATTTTTAATTAGTCCTTGAAAGAAATTTGATTATCAGTTCGTAGTGAGAGTTAATAGTGTTGTGAGAAAAAGTTAATAAGAATTTATTCCATAAATTCGGGTAATTCAGCAATACTTATCAAATCTGTTGAATTATGGTGAAGAGTTATTCAGTTCGAAATAGGTTGTGTCCTTTTTGGTCATCAGTCTTCCATCATTTATGAATTTAATTACGCCTGGCGTCTTTTTCGGATAAGTTGGTCTAAATTATTAATTTGGAATTTAATAATCTGGTCTTTGACGTCGGTTGGATGGACTAGTTCCTCATCAGACTTCTTGTTTCTTCATGTTATGAATTTTGATTACTTTTTTACTGTTTTAACTTAAAATTGAGTCGATTATGGTTTGGCGTCTATTCGTCTTGAGCTTCAATAATGAACTAACTAATTTTTAACGGAGTAATAATAAATAACGTTCGGTTGTTATGGCAACTGTCTGTCTCTCATTGGCTGTTCATAATTTAAGTCTATTGTTATGATATATGAATTTTTATTCAAAATGACTAAATATCTTCTGATTGCTATTATTCTTCTGTCTTCTTATCTATGTATGAGATATTATCACAACTGTTTATATTTTCTTTCAAAGATCATTTTGACATCCCACAAAGCTGGGTTTGTTTATGTATTAATGTTTTGACAATAATATTAATATTATGTAATTACATTTCTTTCTTATTTTATGTTCTTAATTTCACTTTTACATCTTAATATGATTCACTAATTGTCTTTAACTAGTTACTTGCCCTGGATTTTCTAATACAATAGTTAATTTCTTATAATTTGTTGATTTTGTATTTATAAAGTTAGGCATTGTCTAGGCCTAAGTAGTAATTGGCTATATTTTCTTATTTTACACAAATTAAAGATTAGTTTACCTTTACATATGTTTTGCTTAGTGTCACTTATGACTTGTTTACTTTTTGAATTTATTTGGGTTGTTTTATAATAATTGTATGTTCTCATTTCTTTACCAAATCATGGTTTGTCTATTATTTTCTAATGGCATTTCCAGTATTATTAGGTTTGTAGGAATTTATCTCTTTACTTATCTATATTGCCATTTTTTATAACTTGTCTATTATTTACTATTACTTATAAAACATAACACAACATCTAGGTTTATGGTCTGTATACTATTTTTCAGCCATATTCCTTCTCATAAACTTAATTGAACAAATCTTTTAACAGTTATTATGCTAATTTTGTTTATATTTTGTTTATTATTAACTATTTTGGTGACTAACATTATCACACCATTTATTTTATCTTACTAATTATCTCTTTGAACATAGGATATTTTACTTATTTTGCATTTATATTCCTTACTATATATTTTCTTTTTCTACCTAACTATGGTAACACTAATATTTTGAATCATCATGGGATTTTTACCCTGAATACCATTGTATTCCTAATCTACAATCACTCTTAATTCTAATAACAATATTATTCTTACTCTCTGGCACTTTTCATCATTAAACTGTAGTGTTTATCACTGGTTTTTAGGTGTCTATACTTATCTGTAGGGTTTTATATTTATTTCGGGTTTACACTGGCACTTTGCACTTTTTTATGGTATTTGAGTGTTACTAGTGGGTATTCCCTAACATTAATTTCTCTTTTCTCACTTAATCATGTTTACTCCCTACCTATCTCTCACTTCTGGGTTTTTTATTGTTTTATTTACAATTGTTAGTTATATTGTTAACAAGTTTCATATCATTATAGAGTTATTCATAGCATTTAATATCTATTTCACTGGTTAGTGTACTTTAGTTGACATTACTTTATTTGATTTTAACATTTATCATTTACATTTATTATTTGTTTGAGTCTTTTTCATCATCATTTGCATTTAATATTTCTCCTTTTCTGTTCTTTATTATTCGTTTGTGTCTTTTCCATTTTCCTTCCCATTTTATTTCATTTATTTTTTGTTTGTTTCCTTTTCATTTACCTTCTCATTTTATTTTCTTTATTAAGTCAATCACTTGGGTTGTGTCATAGTCATTTGTCTCGTCATAGTCATTTTATTTTCATTAGTTATTTATAGTTGATTCATAGTTTTTCCCTGGTATTGGGGTGGCTTTTTATGTTGTAACAATATATATATATATATATATATATATATATATATTATAACGTTGCAGAAATCCGATCATATAAAGTATCCATAAGTATTATAGAAATGCAAAAAAGTAAGATAATTTAATAACTAAGTAATGAAGAAAAAATATAAAATGTAGTAGAAAGAAGAAGCAAGAATGGTAAACAAAAGTAATCATTAAAAGAATAGACTAGACTGACAAACAAATAACTTTGACCCAACCCCAGAGATTGGCCAGATAAAGACTGAAAAAGAATAGAATAGAGAATAGATTCACAGAGATTAAGAAGACGAATCCATGAAAAGAGACACAGATAAGTAAAAAACATATGTAACTAATAATGAATAAAACGGTAGTAAATAAAGTACACTAACCATAAAAAATAAATAAGACAATTATTGTTAAATAAAGTATATTGTTAAGGACCTTATAATAATAAGAAAATAAGGCACATAATGTTAAAGAATAGTTGTAAATGTACATCTAAAATAACCTTGAAACCAAGAGTGAGAGATAGGTAAGGAGTGATAAAGATAAACAGTGAAGTGATAAGTGTATTAAAATAAACAACATATAATATTAAGAAAAAGGAATAGTAAACAAGTGTGACAAACCCAAAACATAATCACATGATGAATGAGCAATTAAGTTAAGTGTATTAGACTGTAAGACACAGAATAATTGTGAGAGTAAAGAATAGAAAAAAAAATATGATATCAGTATAAGAATCACCAGGGTGATTATTTTTATAGAAGAGATGGTGTAGGTATAACACTCACCAAAATTGTTAATTTTTAATTTAAAGAAAGTTAAGTTATTGGCTTAGTGTTTAAGGGAGTATATCCAAGAAGAAATAATTTTACAGTAATATGTTAGTATGTTTTATATAAGTAAGGAAGTTATAAAGAGAGTAGTAGCAGTACCTTTATAAGTAATAACAGGCAATATAATAATTATAATTTTCAATGAAAAGAAACATGGCTGAACCATATACAGACCATTAAGTTATTTATATGTTATGTTTTATTAATAGATTTAAGTGCTAAAGAGGTGTGTGAGAAATGGGAATAGGTATAAAAATAGTAATGACATAAATTTAACAAAGCAGCAAAATAATAACTATAATGTAAATTGAAGGCAAAGTATCAGATAAGAAATAATTTTGTAAAAGTATAATAACATCAATAGATTGTAAAACAGTTCCAAAATAATTCAAAAGACAAGAAACACGAAAGGAAGTTAAGCAGACAAGATTAAGTGACTCAATAAATAATGTTTATATAGAACAAAATAAGAAATTACAAGAGTAACAGTTTAGGCCTATAAATGACATAGCTGTATAAATACAGAAAACCAATTATTGTAAACAACTGAAAACTATATTTAAATAACAAAACAAAGTAAATTATGTTATTACCATCAACTAACAAAAATAATATGTCAGAATTATATTAAACCATAGAAATAAGTAAACTATGTATTAACATAGTATTATAAATTTTGTACAAAAGTATTAATACATGGCTTAGACCAGTCTTGTGAGATATCAAATTAATCTTTGAAAGAAAATAGGAACATCTATGGTAATATTTCAACCATTGAAATTATCTCCAAGTAAATATAGTCATTATAAAATATTTATTCATTTTGAACAAAAAACCAAGATTGATAACAATAGTTTCAAATATACTTAGCCAATCAGAGTTAAGTCAGTTACCATGACTACAGAACGTTGTTATAATTTTGACCGTTATGAAAGGGGAGTTCCATTATTAACTACCCAGAGGAACAGACGCTATATTGATGCTGACCATTTGAAAGAAAAGTAACGAAGAAAATCTAACTGTAATGAAACCCAATTTGATTAACTGATGTCTACCATAGTTCCAGTAACACGTGAAGGGACCATAATCCAATATTAAAACTACAATTAAATAAAAACTGGATGAATTAAGAAACTGACGCCAGAAGTAGACGGCATCCATATCGTCGGAATTAAACGAAAGAAATAATTCATTGGTGGAGACATTGAAGATCCATAACACGAACAACGTGTTGTTGTTAAGTATGAAATAAATTATAACTATTTACGAACCAAATTGATTAACCATTTCCTGAATAAATAACTCTCACTCTAAAATTTAAACACTAATTTCTTTCAAGGATTTATGATTCATATTTAATAACACTGTATGTAAAAGAAATATAACCTATGTCAAACTGATAAACCGACACACACCTTTAACACAATAAAGTCGAGTTTTCATATAAACCTTATTAGTATTTAAGTACCACAATTGTAAAGTGGGGTACTTAGTTTAAACATCTTGTTATAAACCTTTTTCGTACTCAAAAGAATTCACTGGCAGAATAAATTGTATAAATAAGAAACGATAAACATTATAGCTTCATACGCCTGAAGCGCTGCCACCTTTGCTACCCGCTGAGTGAAAACGAATTTACGGCCGAGGCATAAACTTTGTTATAATGACATTTGTTGTACGATTATTATTTAAAAAATTAATGAATTATTGAACAAATTAAATCAGTACGAACCTTTATACTAACTGTCTTGTAGTTATTTGAATAGTATTATGTATGTTATGTGCTTTAGCGGAGAGTAGATTTCTTTACGCAAATTTTATGTTGGCAACACGTCCCAACAACGAGCGAAGGTCGAATTCCCGACAGTCAGCGAGGTAATTCGAATTATTCTTTACAGTATCCAGGAGACAATCTAACTGAGAAACTTTTAATTGTTTTATAAAAAACAATTTGGCGCCTTTCGGGAGTTAAAAAATACACCATAGAACAGGTAAAGACTTCCATACTGGTTATTCGTACGTTCGCGACGGACACAATCTGCGTGAGTTACGTTACAGAGCGACGACGGATTGGTAAGACTCGAGAGTACACACATTACACCCTTACTCTCTTACACATTTACAATAACACGACGTAATAGGAGAACAAAGCGTTATTGTAATATATATATATATATATATATATATATATATATTTATGTTCATTCACCAATCAATGAATTCATTCTTCATTCACCAATCAATGAATTTATTCTTCATTTACCAATGTACAGATTATAAGTTAAATGTAGTCGCATTCATAAGCGAAGTTTTATATGTGTACCACGTTATTGACAACAAAGAAGTAGTTTCTATGGAAACTCACCAGTTCCCATTTTCGATCACGCACCAGCGGTCGTTTTCAAATGTGCGACACGTTCTTATAAACATTTTCAATGTTAAAATAAACAGACAGATACTAAAGCAAGCTACCACAATATTCTGATATGTTTTAATGTTTTTAAATGCGTTTGTCTCCAAAAATAAATCAGCCCGACGCTTTAGTTCTCCAGTAAAATATTTGCAGTTAAATTTTTAATATTATGAGTGACACGATTGAAACATCAGAACGTGGTAGATCTAGGATATACACGAGAAAATAAGAATGAGTGAAAAGTAAAAGACGAACAACAACGTAAAACGTTGGTGTTGTAGGGGAAGGAATAAAATATGACAGAATAAAGCCAGACGCTGAGAAAAAGGGAAGGTAGAGACGGAATGGGAAGAAGGTTAATGAAGTTGGGATGGATTAATAGCAGTCGCAGAGAGTCAAGAGTAATAAGGTATGCGTAAGGGATCAGTTAGGGCAAGGTGTGAAAGGGCGGGGGAAAAGACAATTTAGAGGGAGGTGAAAGTAGCACCTCCTACTCTCTAAACCCGTTTTCGCACACACTTTTAACACCTTACACTACTCTATACACTTACTCATGCCTTAGTACTCACCTTTTCTGGGTGTTCTCAATCCGGGGGGGGAGTTGGGGTGGATTGATAGCAGACGCAGAGAGTCGAGAGTAATAATGTATGCGTAAGGGATCAGGTAGGGCAAGGTGTGAAAGGGCGGGCGAAAAGACAATTTAGAGGGAGGTGAAAGTAGACGCCCTCTTAACCGGTCAGCTTGGGACCAGGGGGTCGGCCGGTTAACAAAATGGCCGGTTAAACCGAACAAAATCAAACACTTGTACAGTACTGTATCTAATTACTGTAGTAAAATAGTTTACGTACCTTTTTCTTGTCCGTCTGGTGGCCTTTTCTCTATATTTAATTCAACGCGTTTCAGGACATATGCCCCATCATCAGGAATATCCATTGTTGAAGTTCGTCGATCGTTAAAATATTAAAAACACTGTATATACAATTTTACACATAACAATAAATATAATATAAACATAAAAAACACATAAAATACCCAAATTTGAGACACACGCGATATCTAAACATCGTTACTGTACATCGCGTACTGTATCGTTAAAAGTTGTTTATTTTACAGACATAACATTAACACTGTATACAGTACACATTTCAGTTACACTTTAAAAAAATCCGTGATTGTTTTTTGCTTTTTAAGTTTGAATGAATTTTTAAAAGCGTGGTCACGCCACTTTCGCATAAACATGACATCGACACCAGACGCCTCACCTTGTTGTTCGACGTATCGCACTGCCAGCTGTAATGCTTCCAATGCGTCTTTGTGACTGACTTTTCCCTCGCTGTCTTCTTCTTTTTCTTCTATGATCCCATCTTCGTCAATATCAGTTTGCTGGCAGACAACACTTATGATTTCCTCATCAGCCAATCACCATTTATCCATTCTTCGACATCTCTTTCTTCGCATTCTGCCATTATTTTTTGCAGATCACAGAGTAAACTTTGATTGTCGTTATCTGAGACACGTGTATTTTCTTCCGTTATCTGGTCAACGTAATTCTCAATGCCTGGCCAAGCTTTCCTCCATGATTTTATAAAAGCAGTGTGGGGAATTTCTTCAAACGCAGCTGCTATCATGTACACCACATCTTTGATGTTTATAGTCTTTACAGCGTCTACAAGTCCTGAGTTTTCATCTTCCATTTTACCCAAAATTTCAGATAACAATTTTCGCCTATACCGTCTTTTGAAACTTGCAATAACTCCCTGGTCCATAGGTTGTATGAGACTAGTTACGTTAGGAGGCAAAAATAAAACGCTGATGTCTTCCTCACATACTAATTGATCAGCACTGGGGTGGGTCGGTGCATTGTCAATGACAAGTAGAGCTTTTACAGGCAATTTTAGATTGATTAAATGGCTTTTAACTTTTGGTATGAATTGCGTTGTAAACCATTCTTTGAAAAGATGGGAGTCCATCCACGCAGATTTTTGAGATCTATAGTAAACCGGGAGGGCTTCCATATTAACATGTTTAAACACACGCGGTTTCTTCGATTTACCAATCACAAAAAGAGGAATCTTATGTGTACCCGCGGCATTGCTACAGAGAGCAACAGTCAATCTTTCTTTGTTAATTTTCATTCCCGGTGCTGATTTTTCATCTGCCATAGCGAAAGTTTGTTTTGGTAGAAGTTTGAAATTTAAGCCCGTTTCATCTAGGTTATATATCTGCTCTGGTTTAAGTTCTTTTTCGTTTATGATTTTTACGAGTTCCTTTGTAAATTCATCTACTGCTCCTGGATTAGCGGACAGCTTTTCCCCACACACATCAAGCACATGTGTTCCATGCCGTTTTTTCCACCTCGATAACCACCCATCACTAGCAACAAATTCGGCCTGGTTTTCGAGTTTTTTGTGAAAACATAAGGCCTTTTCTTTTAATATTGGCCCACTAATCGGCGTACCTTTTCGACGTTGTTGGACAAACCATACCCAAAGGGCATCATCAACAATCTCGTTGGTTGGTTTTCTAATTGTGCAACGGGACTCGAGTACTTTTTGTGATTCAACTTGCATACAGTAATCCTGAAGTGAATTTCTGTTTCTCCGCCAGTCGTTGACAGTACTTTTTCCCACGCCTAATTCGTTACATATTAATTGTACCGATTCACCTTTGTCCAAACGTTCTAAGGCGTTAAGTTTTTGCGCGATACTGATTACTACACGTTTCCGTTTTTTGTCACTCATGTTTGTAGCACACGAAAAAAATAATGAAACTGTACTTACAGTAGTACCCAGTACAGTAATAATCGACACGTCTTCACATTGACAAATCAACCACTAAACTGACTAAAGACGTTCAATAAAATAAACAAGTGCAAATCATGAAACTTTTGACATGCCGGTGAGCTGTGTCGGTGTAATTTCACATTTATGTTTATGCGATACAATCGAAAGCCGCTTGATTACTAAAAACATAGTGTAGATAATGTATAAACATCCGTTGAAGTAACGGATATCGAAAGCGTGGGAAACAGACGAGTCTGAGGGTCGGCTGGTTAAAGCGGTAATCAAAAGCCGCTTGACTACTAAAAACAAATAGAAAATGTAGGTACAGTACATCCGTTTAATTAACGGATATCGAAAGCGTGGGAAACAGACGAGTCTGGACGGTTAAAGCGGCGGCCGGTTGATCCGAGGCCGGTTAAGAGGGCGTCTACTGTAGCACCTCCTACTCTCTAAACCCATTTTTGCACACACTTTAACACCTTACACTACTCTATACACTTACTCATGCCTTAGTACTCCTCTTTTCTGGCTGTTCTCAATCCGGGAGGGAGTGACACGCCTGTGTTTCAACCGTGGCACTCATAATAATAAAAATGTAATATACATATCTCAAATATTATACTGTAATAGAAGCTAAAGCACCAGTTGATTTGTTAGTGGAGACATCTTCAGCTGCAACAAATTATGTTGAAAATCTGCTACAACCATAAAATATCAGAGCAACTCGCTGTTGAAATTAAATTGAATATTTTTTCAAATTTTGTTTGCTTCCTGGAAACGGTACTTTTTATAAACAATTGGAACAATTACCTTCGTATTACATTAAACTATAGCCAAATATACAGTTTTCCTAGTCGATTTTGAAACAAGTATACTGTGAAGGTAATGTATACATTTTCTGTAAATAGATAATGTATAGACAATAGAACAATATTAAATACAACACAGTATTTTTAAAAACGTGTGTTGTAGTTTACAGAATTTGTAAAGCTTCTTTTATGTGGTGACACTGTGACTTAAATTTACTGTTTTCGTTTAATATAAAAAATAGAATATTTTTAATCATATACAACTGCATTGCCCCTACACGATTTTTACAACACAGATTAATTCCTACGTATTAGATAAACAAAAAAAATTTCGTGACAATTTGATTACAATTATTCTTTTTGTTATCTTTTATGTTAGTGGTTGCTTTTATCCTTCAGGCAGTATTAGTTGCACATTAACATTCTTCTGATCAAACTTATACAACTCAAGTTTGTTTATGTTTGTCTTTGTTGCTTAGTAATATTTCCTTTGGGATATGTTGACATTTTTTGAAATCACCATTCGTCAAATTATCTTTATTTTTGTGTTTTCTGGGCAGCTTTGTTTCTACTTAAAGGTTTTTAACCGCGTTATTACTTGCTCGTTTATCGTCATGGGTTGATAGGGATTGAGATTTTCTGAGAGGTGAGAGGAATACAATCGTATGAAAGAAAACGCATATGTTTTTGTAAGTTACATTTATTTTTCAAAATATTTCCATATTACCTTATAAAATTATGTTACATTTATTATTTTTAAATTTTTAGATTTTCACAATAATACACCCGAGCCTTTAGATATTTATGGGAATACAGATAGTATTCTAGCATGTCACTACTATCATTATAACGCTTTAGGTTATACAATATTTTTAGTTTTTCCCTCAGGTGCATGTATGTACAAATGCTTAGGCGTGCCTACCCTTGAACAGGCCACATACAGCTGGCCATGTGAGAAGCATGCATTTTCTAAATTGATTCCGGCTACCTAAGGGACTGCCCTTGCGCTTTGTTTATTGTCATCCCGAATGCAAGCCTAATGGGGAATTACAGCCGCTTAAAATCGAAAGGCATATCGCTTGGTATTAATGGAATACGTGGAATAAAGACAACTTCTGTTTTAGCGTACCCTGTTATGATGGTAGCTTCTATTACCTTCGGCATGAGGGTCTTAACGCATAG
The DNA here is from genome assembly GCA_034769895.1 of Magicicada septendecula. NCBI lineage: Eukaryota > Metazoa > Arthropoda > Insecta > Hemiptera > Cicadidae > Magicicada > Magicicada septendecula. The sequence goes on along the minus strand of CM068367.1, from coordinate 426,869,356 downwards.
CCTCGTACCATTGCGCATTTTTGGTGGATCGATGATACGTAATAATATTATCGGCGTTCCAACTTTTAAAGTCAGGATGTGCGAGGCCATTCCGGGGGGCTCTAAAGAATTTAGCAAATCTGTGGTATAAAACCTAGCTTGCTTGTTGTTTACGACAGTGTCGGTGGATTTGTAAGTCGGTCCTCTATTCGGTTATTAATGTTATTCACGCTGTCATTCTTGGGAGCTAAAATAGCACATTCACAAAGCCATTGATGGTTTTTAAAATAGGTCACAATGCCCGAAAAACTTGTCAATAATATCCTGAACAGGCGGCACGATATTGCAAATATTTTCCGGAAAAGAAATTAAGCCAGTTACTGGGTCGGGTGGAAATTTACCACCTCCAAGACACAGTAGTTGTTTTGCAAACTTTTCGGCAGTAATATCTCCCAGTAAATGAACTCGCATATTGGTCGCCAGTGTTCGCTTATGTCTCCACAGATATGATCCTTTGAGGGAAGAATTAAGCTCGTCGGCAGGTGTTCCTCGTTGTACAACTGGTAATGTCTGAGGAAAATCTCCAGCCAAAACAACAACAGCTTCTCCAATTATTCGAACGTTCCCTTGTAAATCCTTCATTGTACGATCAAGAGCTTCAAGAGCTCGCTTATGTGCCATAGTACACTCGTCCCAAACAATGACTTTGCACATTTGTAAGACCTCTAGCTTTTCCCGAGCCTTTGCCAATGTTACAAACAGGACTTTCTAGTAATGTAAAATTTGTGCCGTACTGGGTTCGGCATGTAGGCGATGTGTTTTTAAAACGAGCGGGCTTTGACGTCACGCGCGGCCGCTGCATCTCGTCGTCGTGGGCTATGCAGACTGTTTGTTGTGTAGCGATGATATCCAGTTGGCGCGCTCAGCTGTAATTGTGTATTCCTGCATCGGCGAGGTTTCGTGGTTAGACATTCACATCGAATCTTTCTCATTTCTATTTGAACCCTCAACCAGGTCATCTGCTCTCGGCTGACGGCACTCATCGGTTCAAGACTTCGTTGCTCTTCTATATGGGTGGCTGAATAAAGTTCTGCTCCAGGTGCTCGAACAAGGGCGAGATGGGTGTCAGGTGTTGACGACCAACTGTCCACCCTCCTGGCAGAGACGACCCTTAAGCCATGATATGCCGTCAGTCGAGATCCACGCTTTCAGACACACTTATGACGCTACTCTGCCCCAGGACTTCTTAGTGCAACCGAGACACTACTGATCAGCCAAAGTATTGCTTAAGTGCACCGGACGATCCAGGTGGGACCATTCTATTTATTTAATACTATCTCAACTACACTGTGAATTCACGGAAGCTCCCAGAAGCACACTCATGAGGTTTTTTTTAACTGCTAAAATTTTGCACAAACTCTCATGTTCAGTTCTGTGACTACATGTGTGAACCTTACATAATTAAGTCTAATGAAATCTATTATATCTTCTTATAAGGTGTAAGAAAATTACACACACACACATATCCGCAGGCTCTGCTCTAAGTTCTACCTTTTACCGAATTAAAGCTATTCGAGAGTTAGTTATTTTCTGCATCCATGTCATGCGGTCATGGCAGAATTCCGGTCACCAAGGGGGCTGTCTGATGTCTTTAAGTGTTGAAACTATTTTCATGATCACATACGCATATTGCTTATTATGATTAAAGTGGTGGTTGGTTATTATTTTGAGTCTCTGGTTTGGTTGGGCGCACTTACATTTTCCGGTGCTAATTACTTTGACATATTAATGATCCGTAACTGAGATTTATCTAATTGCCTTGTTAATTATATAATGCGACAGTACAAATAAGTGATGTACTGAGCATTGAATATACAAATTTAAATATACCTAATAAACTGTAAATAATTAATAATGTATTAGAAATAAGCATGTCAGGGATTGCAAGCTTGGCTCAGACAAAAATATGAACAGGTGTTTCGACCTGAATCGACGTGCACCCACACACAAATGTAACTGAAAGTGTGTACACCAGTATTTTGCTAGTGTGTGTGAACGCAGGTCTATGCAGGCGAGTTTACCACCCCAAGATGAATAATTGCATAATTACTGTTTTTCCGTAATTATTCATAAACTATAATTAAAGAGTAAAATCCAAAAAGACAATAAAATGTAAGAAAATTTACTAAATACTGTGTACGAAAACCATGTGAAAGTGCCACACCGTACGTGTGTAATAGTGAAATAACTGTGTACAAATCGAAAGGATTAAGTTGCAATGTCCAAAATTACAGTGAACATGTGTTGTAAAAATAGTTATAAGATAAGTATAAGAGTATACTTACAGGACTCTGCAATTCGCAGAAATATAAGAAATAGCGAAATTGACAAAGAGTGGGGGAACTGAATCCAGAGACAGTTTCTGACATGTCGATTTCTTACCACTGTAGGTGTCGACCAAGACATGGGTATAAATAGGACACACAAGCTACAGTGGTTCTCTTTCGTAAATCATCCACGGTGCAGCGGGAGCTTCTGCCCGCCCGCACAGAATATTTAAATTTTTGTAAATAATTTCATCCTTCCAGTTACATACAGTTATGTAACTGGATTGTAAAACAAACTGTTTTTAAATAATAACAAAATTACATAAGAAGATCCACATAAGAAGATCCATTGACGTCAGAAACAGCACGAGGAGAAGTTCCAGAGAGTGATACGACGCTGGACAAGAAAGCGATTCGACGCTGGACAAGAGGCGAGTCGACGCTGGACAAGAGGAGTGATTCGACGCTGGACAAGAAGAGCGAGTCGACGCTGGACAAGAGGCGAGTCGACGCTGGACAAGAGGAGTGATTCGACGCTGGACAAGAGGACGCTGGAGTGCGAGACGAGGACGACTACAGATGGATCAAATGATCGAGTATGATTGACGACAATAAGGTGATAAACAACTTATTTACCTCTTAATCGTACAATGAACTCAAAGACAATTAAAGACATTTCTATTCTATTTAAAAGTAAGAGCCAATGTTTATTGTAAAGTAGAATTAAAATCATAGATGTTTTAGAAATACGATTAACGTAACAAGAGCTCAAATTAATATGAAATAAAATGAATACAAAGCATTTAAATGAAAACAATTAGTATTTGAGATAAATCAGTACTGAGAAACAAAAGATAAATTCAATAACTATTAATATTTTGAGTACATTACAATATATAAAAAGATATTTAAATATTGATATTTTGAAACACATTAATTGATTGAGTAGTCTGGAAATGAGGTTTTTCTTTAATACAATAATTAGTAGAATAGAATATTTAGTCAGTAAGGATGTATATAGCATAAGCCTTACGGCATAATAACAAATAATAACGAATGTTTTAATTCGAAGTAAGTGCTAGGTGCACAATTTTATTAATATCAAATAAATTTGAAATACCGTTACAAGTTACATAGAGTTCTTATTGCAGGTACACCTGAAACCCAATTTAAATGGTATATTGTTACATAATTTGTCAATCTTGAACGTGAGAACGGTCACGCCATTTTTATGTATATGTATCGTTGCAATATATATATGTGTGTATTTGTTTATTCTTGTTGAAAAGGGTTATTATGAGGGGTTTTGCACAGAAATGAGGGATGTGTGTCATTTATATTGTGTATGTGCTTGTGTGTAATCTTCATTTTTTTTTTGCTGGGGAATATGTTATAAATTATGATATCATAAATGTGCTTACTAAGTTACTAAAAGGCTAGCCTATTTAAATTCTTTTCTACACAACACTCAAGGATTAGTAATTTTCAATTTAACTTGTGAATAATATTCTTGCAACAATTAACTTGAACATAACGTGGCAGGATCTATGCAATTTATGTTAAACTTAAATTCACTCACATCTTATGCCGTAAGGTATATTAATATATGTATATATAATCCTGCAGTTAATTTTACTCATTGTTGAATCTATAACTTGTCATGTCATGTAAGAGTTGCATGCTTAATAAAGCACACGCTTGTTTGTTAATAGACTTTTTTCATTTGCAAGTCCTGTCATTCACCTGGGGGGACATGTCTGTAATTGTAACTTAGGCCTTTGCACACTTTTGCTTCCTCTAGGTTCTCCACCTAGTTCTAATATTATGTCTCTCCCCTTTACAAAAAAATTTTTATAAAAACAAAATAAAATAAAAAAAAAAATTCAAAAAAAAATTACAAAAAAAACTTATAAAATCAAAGGGGGGTTCCAAATGGTAGCAGAGCGTGGTTATGATTCTATGGATGTAGTAGATATTATTTTTGCTTTATTTTTCTGAACTTTGGAAGTTTTAGAATCTGGGGACTTGCATTTATTTTCTTAACTGAAACTTGGTGTGGCTACAGGCATGTCAGCTGGTGTTGGGACTTGCAAATTATTTCAAATTATTAGTTTTTGATCAGAGTCCAAGTGTTGAAAGAAAAGTTAATTGTAATGTAACGGTTTAATGAAATGAATAATCAGAATAATAACATATTTTATAAAAATGAATAAGGGGTTGATTAAGTTTAAAATGATTTAATATGTGTTAGTGTTTAATTAATTATTTTGTGATGTTGAGTGTAAGGTAGGTTTTGGAAAGGGGTTATAAGCATGTGATTGATGGTTTTCAAAATGAATGTGAGCTGATGGATTCACTTGCGCATACGCTGGAGCTTAGACAGATTTTGCGCATGATGGGAGCCGTCAGTACTTGTTGATTTTGATTGGGACTTGTTATATGGAATAGACAACGTGTTTTATAGCACCCCCGTTAAGTAGTATTTGTTTATTGAGGGCGTTGCATTGCGGCATCGTGGATTCTGAATGCGGTTATGGTCCGACCAGATGTCATGGAGTTGATAGTTATATATTTTCGGATTATGTTGAATGTTATGTATACTTTGTGGATTGTGTATAGTGAGTCAGTTGTTGTTTTGGGTCTTGTTCTCTTATGGGCATTTTGAATGGCTGTTTCTCTGCCTTATGATACACCCATCTCGTCGCATCGCTAGAGCATCTGGGGCGGCTCAAAGGAAGTATAGTACTTGAGTTTTTTCCGGATTCTTTGATTATGTTTTGTAGGTTAAGTTTGTGTTAGGATTTACGTTTTGTTGTGTTGTGTTTGAGAATTGTGCAATTCTGGCGACGGTATGTTACCAGAGATTGCCCCACCCCATTTCAGGCATTCTCCAGAAACTTTCGGTGTTGGATGGAGTAGATGAGGACAGGTTGTTGGTCTTCTTGGACCTGGTCCTGCAGTTGGCAGATTTCCCGGGTGTGTCCGATGAGGAGGTCTTGTCCCTTATATACCCGTATTGCCGGGGTTCATTGGCCGGTCTGGTCACCAACACTCTGCGTCGGGGCTGCAGTGTCGACACTTTCCATGGGGAAGTGTTGGATTTCTTCATACCCCATCGACGACGTTCCCAGCTTAAGTTAGATTTATTCTATCGCATACAGGCCAACGGAGAGGCATTGGGGAACTTCGTGCATGATGTAAGGAAAGCTGCCCGTATATTAAGGTTGGGGTTGCCCGAGACGGAAGTAATACGGGTAATACGAGAGGGGCTGAATCCCCAAGAGAGATCCCGGCTGGTCTTCGCAGATCCTCCACGTTGTTTTGCGGACCTGGACCGATGGTGTGCGCATGCTAGAAGGGTCCAGGAGAATGATGAGTCCCGGGAAAGAGCTTCTAAAGATGTCCAGTACGCCAGTGGTTCATTAGGAAGAGCTAAAAGGGACAAACATGGCGGTTGGAGGAGAACACAAGGGACTATAAGAAAAACTGAATATTCCGGAACTAATGGAGGCTACAGAGGGGTGGCAAATGAGAAGACAGTAACAACAGTTACAGTAGAGAAAACCAATAAGTATGAATTTAACAGGGGAAGAAGAAATTATGTTAGGGAACAAACATCGGCAAGTAGGGAGCCTGTAGTTAGGCGTTATTCTTATTTGGAGAAAAGTGAGACTTTAAAGGTTCCAGAGGAATTACCAGTGTTTAAGAGAGTAGTGGATGAAGAAGGTGAAGCAGAAGAAGAAAAGCGGAATAACTTCTGTGGATCAATACAAGAGCATAAGAACACGTCTGTTGATACTGAATTAGAGGACTCACAGAGGACGTCATGGTTGAATCCGGATGCCGCAGAATTTGTTCCGGTACTGTTCGTGAGGGATCCAGATCCTGTGACATCATCATCGTCTACGCAGGGATATGAGAAGTCACTTGATGGTGTAGCTTTACCATCGCCAGTAGAAATTAATTTAGTCATTGCGCATGAACCTGGACAGCTGGATTCCAGGGTGGAAAATGTTGAGGACGTTGTAGTTGCTGAGAGTGGTGAAGGAGAGGAATCGAAAAAAGAGGCAGAAGAGCGGTCTGCGGATGCTGCACAGGGAAGTATAGTTATAGGTGTTAGGGAGACTGAAGAGTCTGAGTTTGGAGATGGACACGGGGATGTCCAGGCTGCAAGTGTTTCTGAGGTTGCGGATGAACAAGGGGATGTCCATGCCGCAAATGAGGTAGAAGTTGAGGAGAAATTTGGTTGCAGCGTTGTGGAGTGTGCGAGTGAGAATGATGTAGTGTGTGAAGATGTGCAGACGCCTTCTGTGAGTAGTGTTGAGGATTCCGAAGAACGGAAAGAAGTTTCAGGTGGATCAGGTGAGCAACTAGAGGAGGACGAGGATGTGCAGTGTTCTGATGGTGGTAGTGGACGTGATGGCGATGATGTGGATGATGAGGAAAATTTAAATTATGATCATGAACGTGTTGATGAAAAGGTTGACGAAAATGAGATTGAAGAAGAAGTTTGTGAAGCGGCTGGTGACGAGTGTAATGAAGAAATTGGTGAGGAGCTGAGGGAAGATGCGGTTGAAGATGGATCAGAGGAGCAACTGGAAGATGGTGAGGAGGCGCCGTGTCATGAGGTTGATTTGGGTCATGTCGGCGAAGAAGGAACAGAGGAAGAAAGAAAAGCAGAGGAGTTAGATGATGAGGATAATCCAAAGCGGAGTGAAAGTAGCGAGGTAAGTTGCCTTGATCCTGATTCAGAGGAAACCAGTCAGTACAGCTCAACGCGAGATAATTTCTCTGAGAGTGGTGTCCAAAAGGAACGAGTACCTAAAGTTCGCCATAGAAAGGTGAGAAGAAGCGGTTAACGGGTAGCGGGTAGATGTTCCTCAGAGTCCCAGTGGTGTTCATCTATTTCAGTGTTGCGCCCCTGCCCACGCGAGCCTTGATTTCTTCCATTCATTCTTATTTCCGGAGGGAGCCATGTCCTTACCCTTACTCCTAGCTATTGACCCTTTAATGATCCTTGCCCCGTTTCATCTTCCCGATTTTCCTACCCCTCCCCTTAGTAAAAAAAAAAAAATCTATCAATAAGGAGTTAGAGAACCTTGCCGAAAGTGATTAGATTGTGGTCCTGGAGATTGTCAGTTTCCCCTGTTCTGGAAGGTTATCATGGAGAAAGTTAGAGAGTTGGAGAGTGCCCTTAGATTGTCGTGGTCTTGGAGATTTGGAGATCGTCAGTTTCCCCTGTTCTAAAAGTTAAAATGGAGAAGTTATGTGCTGTTGTTTCGTTGTTAATAGTGGTTGAATTTGTTTGTTGATCATTGTAGGGTCGGTCCATGCCGCATTCCCCGGTTGATTTCCCTGATGTTTTATTTTTGGGTTGAGAGTTGTGTAGACTGTGGAAAGGTAACCCCCCCTGATAGTTACGCTGTATTTGAAAAGGTAAGAGAAGGGATTGATGTTCGCGTGCCCTCTGCGTGGTCTTCTCTGCCTTGTGAATCGGGTCCGCCCACCCTAGTGTGGGGAGGTGGGCCAGTCATGTGTCAAGGATTGATGATGCCTTGTTTGCTGAACATGGCTGGTCGGTCCACGAGGTGGACGGTTCTCGTAGGGTACTCGTATATCAAGGTTAGTAGCACCTTGTTGGCCTTCGGGCGTGAATATGTGAGTACCAAGGAGAGTTAGGTGGTGGTCACCGGAGTGGGTGACGTGTTGGGGCGGTCCCGAGAGTTTAGCATGGAGGAGAGGACTCGCGTGGGGGATGGTCGCAGTGTGGTAGAGATTTTCAGTCCTGGGAAGGGGGGGAATAGTGTCAATGGTCCTGGATGTAAAAGTTTTGTTCCGTGATAGAAGTCTGTGGTCCTGGGTCTCAGTTGTTGGGTTTTGGAGGCCTTGGTGGTCAGTTCTCAGAGCTGGTATCGGCGATTCTTCTCTTTCTCCTGTTCTGTTCTGTTCCTTATATCTGCATGCGGACCAGGGCCCGCCGAGCATGCAGGACGCACACTTACATCTTCTCTTTCAGACACACATTGACAGACTTACACCCCTTCCTTCTGCCTCTTTCGTTTTCATGAGGAACTGAACCCACCAAGTGCGAATTAGAATCTGGGATTCTCCAGGATTCCCACAGCCGTCGAGCTTGAGTATTGGTTGGATTTGGGTCAACCATGTTGCCCTTTTGGGGTGAGGGTGTGCCGTACTGGGTTCGGCATGTAGGCGATGTGTTTTTAAAACGAGCGGGCTTTGACGTCACGCGCGGCCGCTGCATCTCGTCGTCGTGGGCTATGCAGACTGTTTGTTGTGTAGCGATGATATCCAGTTGGCGCGCTCAGCTGTAATTGTGTATTCCTGCATCGGCGAGGTTTCGTGGTTAGACATTCACATCGAATCTTTCTCATTTCTATTTGAACCCTCAACCAGGTCATCTGCTCTCGGCTGACGGCACTCATCGGTTCAAGACTTCGTTGCTCTTCTATATGGGTGGCTGAATAAAGTTCTGCTCCAGGTGCTCGAACAAGGGCGAGATGGGTGTCGGGTGTTGACGACCAACTGTCCACCCTCCTGGCAGAGACGACCCTTAAGCCACGATATGCCGTCAGTCGAGATCCACGCTTTCAGACACACTTATGACGCTACTCTGCCCCAGGACTTCTTAGTGCAACCGAGACACTACTGATCAGCCAAAGTATTGCTTAAGTGCACCGGACGATCCAGGTGGGACCATTCTATTTATTTAATACTATCTCAACTACACTGTGAAATCACGGGAGCTCCCAGAAGCACACTCATGAGGTTTTTTTTAACTGCTAAAATTTTGCACAAACTCTCATGTTCAGTTCTGTGACTACATGTGTGAACCTTACATAATTAAGTCTAATGAAATCTATTATATCTTCTTATAAGGTGTAAGAAAATTACACACACACACATATCCGCAGGCTCTGCTCTAAGTTCTACCTTTTACCGAATTAAAGCTATTCGAGAGTTAGTTATTTTCTGCATTCATGTCATGCGGTCATGGCAGAATTCCGGCCACCAAGGGGGCTGTCTGATGTCTTTAAGTGTTGAAACTATTTTCATGATCACATACGCATATTGCTTATTATGATTAAAGTGGTGGTTGATTATTATTTTGAATCTCTGGTTTGGTTGGGCGCACTTACATTTTCCGGTGCTAATTACTTTGACATATTAATGATCCGTAACTGAGATTTATCTAATTGCCTTGTTAATTATATATATGTGTGTGTATTTATTTATTCTTGTTGAAAAGGGTTATTATGAGGGGTTTTGCACAGAAATAAGGGATGTGTGTCATTTATGTTGTGTATGTGCTTGTGTGAAATCTTCAATTTTTTTTTGCTGGGGAATATGTTATAAATTATGATATTATAAATGTGCTTACTAAGTTACTAAAAGTCTAGCCTATTTAAATTATTTTCGACACAACACTCAAGGATTAGTAATTTTCAATTTAACTTGTGAATAATATTCTTGCAACAATTAACTTGAACATAACGTGGCAGGATCTATGCAATTTATGTTAAACTTAAATTCACTCACATCTTATGCCGTAAGGTATATTAATATATGTATATATAATCCTGCAGTTAATTTTACTCATTGTTGAATCTATAACTTGTCATGTCATGTAAGAGTTGCATGCTTAATAAAGCACACGCTTGTTTGTTAATAGACTTTTTTCATTTGCAAGTCCTGTCATTCACCTGGGGGGACATGTCTGTAATTGTAACTTAGGCCTTTGCACACTTTTGCTTCCTCTAGGTTCTCCACCTAGTTCTAATATTATGTCTCTCCCCTTTACAAAAAAATTTTTATAAAAACAAAATAAAATAAAAATAAAATTCAAAAAAAATTACAAAAAAAACTTGTAAAATCAAAGGGGGGTTTCAAATTTAAGGGCAAACCTAGAGCGGAATGAGCTGTTCGCCCTCCTTCCATAAGTTTACGATGCAACGGTAAGAGCAATTTTATTTTGCGTCAAAATTAACTCACGGAATCTTAGCAAACCCAAAATTTTAAATGAAAACTTGTTATAGCTTTGTTAAAGCTACCTGCGTTATGGAAATGGTGAGAAAAGGCAAACGTAAAATTTAAGCAGTTACGTTTAATAAATTGAAATAGCGTAGATATATTAACGAACATTTGTAATCGCATATTGGGCAAATAAGAATAAGTTATACCACAATTGTCAACTGGATAAAGATAAACAAGCGGTTAAGATTCTGACTTAGCCATAGGCATTTATACTGGTAATACAGTATCTGGTTTTCTTTCTCCAGTTGAAAGATAACTTGACTAAATCATAAATGTTATGTTCGGAAATGATTTGTAATGGATAAAGTTAACAGCGTTTAGCTTACATACCAGAGTAAACAAGATCATCTTAAGGCAGCACAAAATGATAGTCAATTGATACTAGGATAATACTGCGTACCAACTCAACAAACGGGGGTCATAGATTAATTACTTAAAATACTTCTCTAAACTAATCTTCTAAAAGTACATTTTTATTTGGTCATCTTCCGTACAGTTGTGTTCAGATACATAGTTATTACTAAGCGTAAACTACACATAGTTTATAAACGTTATGTAATAATAGCCTTATGTAATAGATTGAAAGAAGATATTATACCGGATAGAAAGGTATGGATTCAGTGCAGAAACATCGATAATAATATTTTCCTTGTATACTTACTTTCCATGGGGAGTTTATGACTAAACCTGTATTCTACACTGAGAATTTCAGTTTGTCAGAATACGGTAACTATTATTACAATTAACGTTTTATGTAAAAAAGGTTCCGTTTCCTTAATGCAGAAACAGATCGTTCCTGTTCTTTACGTTTACGGTAGAACAATCAGAAGACACACATACATTATATTATGACTGTGAAGTTTTGAACCTCCACACTCCCGTTTTGTTAAAGGGGATAAAACTGCGAGTATAATAATAAACCCTAATAATAAGTTATCAAGCGCAATATGATGTGAGTGGCACAAAATACAGTTTATTATATTCAAAATAATTAATAAAAATCAAAACTAGATTCATAAAACGTTAATATTTAAATTAATACTATTTTGAAAGCACATGAAAATACAATTTACAATTATAAAAAAAAATCGGCGGGGGCTGTGTCGGAGCCACGGCCGCAAATCTTCAGAGCGTAGAATACGTCTGTGTGCTTTAGCGTTGCTAATGTGTTATGAATAAAATGACCAAACACATATTTAGTTTTACAAAGTACACAATTTTATTTGCAAAATCATCACACAAGTTAGTTAGTTGGTTCAAGGAAGACTTTATTTATAATGGGCCTATGATAGGAGAAGTAGCTGATATAAGGTAAGATATCAACGCTGATGTTTCTGGTGAAAGTCAAATCAATGGTGGTGTTACCCAGCGTAGTCGGTGGCATCATCAGAAATACGTATAAACATACATTTTATAATCGCTTCAGACAATTACAAAATATATAGACGTATCTGTATAAAAAATTACAAAATATATCAATACAATCGCATAGTAAAAACATTAAAAACTGCAGGAACGGATAAAAGTATAGTTCCGATGCCGCTAAATATCATTTGTTTATTTACTTGTTACTATGGTAATTAATTCTTGTCTCCATGGTGTTGACTCGACTTCAGTATTTATTTCCTTGTCTTTTAAGCGTTGTCGGTAAATCCTCTGACGTTCGGCATTAGTCATTTTGGATTTTTTGAATTCCCCATGATTTTCTCTACTCTCCTTTATGAGTTTACGATACTTTTGAGCACGTTTAGCATCCATATACCGCGACGTTTTGTCCGAACACACGATTTTTACAACTTGAATTACGATTATTCAAACCTCTTAATAATATCACCGCTATTACGGTACACTATATAGATAGTACTCGATGAGACAATTTTAACGACACCTTACTCAACGTTCTATCGCATCCGAAACCGGAGAAATACTAATTTTAGTGCGCGCCGAGTGGCGCAAAACATTTCTATTTCTCCCCCCGCTCACCCCGCGCTGGATGATGCAATAGCCCGCTTATGTTGTGCTATTTATTATCTTTGTTCCTTTATCTGTCGAATGGTACCTCATATAAGCGTCAATCTTTTCTCGTTTAGATAATATTTCAATTTCAAACGTGACGTGAAAACGTAACGCTCGATTTTCTGGTTGGGGATGCCTATTGCTGGCCTATATTACTATGCATATAAATAAATGCCTCTCCTAAGAAATAAAAAACTACGCAATTTTAAAAGAAGAAATTCATATTTTGTAATTCTTACTTTATAATATTTTGTATATTTAAAATTAAGTTCATTCTTGCTGTGACTCTGTACAGTTGATTACCCAAGAGATAAACAATGCATAAACTTGGACAATGTCTTCAAAAGAGATACATCCTGCAAGATCCGATGTCCTTGCCTGCTATACCTCTAGTAGCCTTTACAAAAAGACAGGGGAATCTTCTATGTCTATAAAGGCATATACTTAAGTACCCCGATACCCTCTGTGAGAATAAACCTATTTCTACTTGCTGTAGGATGTAATTAACAGCCATCGCACGATCTCTTCTCAAGTCTTATATGTTGGGTACGGAACTTCGACCGGGTCAATTCATGTTTCTATGGTCCTATTTTTGGATACGGGGCTTGTCAAACGGTTTTCTAAGCCTATAATGGTTGAGATCCAACCAACGCTATTCTAGTTATTCTGACCTAAAGAACGACACATAGACCTACAACTTCTCTTCTACTCCCCGACGCGGAAATGATCTACTACCCGCCGTTCCAATAGAGACTTGTTACCATTCTGTCTTTGTCCCCTGACGTGACGCGTAAACGCGATATATGGTAGTACGATTATTCTTATTGTAGACCAAACGCTTGCAAAAAGAGTACTGTACAGTCGCTGTACTGTTAAGTATCTTCAAACCTGATACTTAAGGCACTGAATCAATTATGTACACCATCGAGGACTGCCAGAAAGCAATGATGGCGAGAATTAATAATTATATCGTATAGTATTATATTGTATCGTATTATAAATTATTGTATGTAAAATCAATTAAGAGAACCATTTATACAACGGGAATTTGTTCGACATTGACGGCCAGTACATACAAGAACACAAAATAAAATAATAATTTACATATTGTTATAAACGAAATGATCAGTAATCCGAAACGAATAAAAATCGTGAGTTTGATAAAAATTAAATTTAGTTCTGATTAAATTTATTCTGCATGATTCACTTGCTTAAGATGTTCGTCTATCTTGTAAGGAGAAAAGTTTCTCGTAGAGTACTTACCATCGCGGCTGCAAACAAAGTTTGATATGAAACTTTATTGTTTATGTTGTTATTACGAGAATATTATCCAATATCTCCAACAACACGTACGTTTACTTGGGTAAAAACTTTTTGATGAGGGATAAATACTTTCCGCGTAAGAACAGTGTACGTTTCAAAACTGCTAAGTCGGGCATATAGTTTGTTTTTATTCTTTTTCCAATTTTCCCAACTCCGTTTTTTTAATTTAATCTGCTGAATACGTATCAAAATATGCAGAATAAGGAAACAAATGTATATGTTTATTTCGTTGACTTATCTAGTTTTAATGTTTATCGGCTTTCAAGTCGCTTCGTAGTAGGGAACTATTTATATACGCAAACCTAACTTAACCTACCCCTAATTTGCCAATTCTTCGTTCGGTTCTTAAACAAAGAACAGATGTATTGCCGATCGTGTGTGTGTGTGTGTGTGTGTGTGTGTGTGTGTTGATGAATCATTGAATCATCATTGGTTGTATGGGAAACTTAACAAGGGGAACATAGTATACTAACTTGCATAGTATACTTAATTATACTTAATTAACTTCCTGAATAGTTGGTATGTAAAAGCGGATGCGATATATTTTTATACCAAAATAAAAAAAATATTGGTATACACTGATTACAAGGCAATACACAGGTTTAAAAACAGTCATTTCACCTTTCGCTTCGGCTTTACAAAAGTTATACTTATAAAGTGAAACTTCAATTCACCGAATCCTTAGCAAGATTGAAGAATGTGGAACCGCTCAAATGTTAAGTTTATATGTCTGATTATTTTAATGGTTGTACTCTCACTTTAGAAGAACGAAATGTAAAATTTACAAAATACTTACCAGGCCAGTGCCAACATACGCTTCAGAAACCTGGACAGTGACAAAAACATAGCGAGAGACTTCTAGGTTGCCGTGAAATACGGATTCTAAGAACAAAATTTAGAGGAATACAAGAAAATGGAATGTGGCGCAGACGCTATAATTAAGAATTATACCATCTTTACAAAGAGCCGGACATTTTCAGGATAATCAAAATATATTCAGGTTAAGATGGGTTGGACACATAGAGAGAATGGAGGAAGGAAGCCTACGAAACATATTTTCTAATAGAAACCAATGGGTAGTAGAAAAAGGGGAAGACCCCGAAGCAGATTTAAAGACCAGATAGAGGAGGACATCAGAAAGCTGAACATAAGAAACTGGAAAGCCAGGGCACGCAATAGGGAGGAATGGAATCGACTCTTGGAGCAGGCCAAGACGGGTTACAAGGGTTGTAGAGCCACGGCTGATGATGATGACATACTCTCATTTGTGTTAATAATTCATTTTTTTTATTAAAACTATTTTAGTTTAATTTTTTATTTTTTAACAATTTTTCTTATGTTAAAAATTTTTCTTACAGTAACTCATTCATAACTATTTTAAAATATCTATAAAATAAATGTTTTTCCGTTAACAAAATATTCAAGGAAGCTGAATAATGAGTCGACTTATGTATCACATTGCAGACTTATTATGAAACACATTAAGCATGGGCACAACAAGAAACACACATTTGTTATCATCAGTTCGCAGGAAAGGCACACCACAGTAATTCATGTTTTAATATACAGACTGTATGTAGTGATAATGAAAGATAAAATAAGTAGTGTATCTGGATATGATTAAAACAATTTAAAAATCTAAATTTGAATTGTATATAACTTATTGAAACTTAGAAAACACAGTAATTATAAAATAAGTTTAACTCAGCCTACAGTTGTTGCATTATTCATATTTTACAGTAGAAAACAGTGATCATTTAAAGTTTGTATTGATAAGTGATTATAATCTCCAAATCGTAAATTCCATGAAACTCAAATAGACCATGATTGTTGTTGAAGTAGGTCACACCTCAGCTTGCTACGTAGCACTAGAGAATTACTTCTAAGGATTATTCGCCCTTAACTTTATTCGGGTCATGGTTACAATTGGTTGATCAGTTTCGATTGGCCATTTGCAACTCCGATGTTGGCAATAACTGTAACTTGGAAACGACTTGTGTACTTTAAACAATATCATAAAATAAAATTAAAAAAAATGAATAATTTATGAGCCACAGCAGCGACGTATGAAAAACAGATGGCATAAAACGTCAATAATTATTGAGGTAATAAAACACCATTAAGTAGTAACGCCTCAATGCAATCGGTAAATCACAGAACGTTGTGATATCCAGATAGTATACATATCCATAAAAACAGTTACAAAATTGAGGACTAAAAGAATTTTTGGACAGAAAACACTGTATTAATAAGTTTGCCTTAGAATAAGGGTTAAAGAAACATTTATAAAAAGAAATGCTTTATGTAAAAGAAAAATAGTTATTACAATAGTTTTAACATAAATAAAAAAATTTACAGGCATTGCACAAATGCAATGCACAGAGAAGGGCATTAAAAATGCTTCAATAAATCTAAAAAATATATATATTTATGTTCATTCACCAATCAATGCATTCATTCTTCATTTACCAATGTACAGATTATAAGTTAAATGTAGTCGCATTCATAAGCGAAGTTTTATATGTGTACTACGTTATTGACAACAAAGAAGTAGTTTCTATGGAAACTCACCGGTTCCCATTTTCGATAACGCACCAGCGATCGGTCGCAAATGTGCGACACGTCCTTATAAACATTTTCAATGTTAAAAAATATTGACGCAAATAACAGTAGAAACATTCAAATAAAAAAAATATATAAAATTAACATTTGAGCGGTTCCATATATTTCATTCTCGACAAGGATTTGGTAAGCGAATGAATTGAAGTTTTAGTTTATATATAGGTCTGTAGCTTTTTTAAAGCCAACGTGAAAGGTAAAAAGTGTGTTTTTAAACCTGTAATGAGCCTCGCCTTGTACTCAGGGTACGGCATACCAATGCTAACATTCTATGTAGTTAGACTATTGCAGATGTCTTAATTAATCTGAAGTCACTTCTGAATTCATCTTCATCTCGGTCAGTACTGTAGCAATCTGAATAATTACTAGTTACTTAACCTAATTATTAATAATTTAGCGTTGCAAACCCTATACGGGTAACGAATAACAAATAGTTCAGTTAGTCAACATCTACTCCGATGTACATACAAAACGGAAGAGTTAACTAATTATTTTGATATTACAGAGTTCTGGAAGTGGATAAATTTTTATACTGTTTATTAACAACTTAAAACTTTCACATACCCTATTGTAAGAGAAGAGCCAAGTAAAATCTTTTAATAAAATGGGATGTTTTATATTTATTTTGGACATTTTAACCCTTGAATTTTAGAACGTAGTGACTTAGTAAACTTAGAAACTAGTCAATGCATTTTTCATATAAATCCCAGTTTAACGACTTAATAGCAATATAATTATCACCTCATACTTTCTATCATATAAAGCGACTTTCACCCTTCATGCCTTTGTCCCTGCATCACACTTATGATAGAAACAGTCGCCGAATATTGTACTGTACAGTTTTCCTCTGAAAACAAACAGTGTTACCATTTATGAGTTAGTTAATCTCAGTTTTATCTTAGATTGTTTTTCTAGTTACTTTAAAATTAAAAAAAAAACGATCTTTCATGATTATATAAAAGTTATATAGTTATGTAGTAACATAGAAGTTCTAAGTGGGGTCAGAAAGCTTCTTAAACTGCTTTTTAAGCTTCCTAAATTTTATATTTAATGTCAGTCTGTACACATTAGGAGATCAAGATGAACGAAGTTTGGAATACAAACATACATTCACATACATATTTTTTTGAAGACTTTATCTATGTTTTGCGTAAAACTATTTCATTAAAAGTTATCGAATATGTACTTGTTGTTAGGACGAAGTATATATATAGGATATAATAATTGTTAAGGAAAAGTTAAGTTAAGCCTACCTGTTGTCTATGGTGTTGCGTTGCATATGTGATAACAGCTTGTCTAGTTTGACCGGGACCGCTCAGTCGAGAAGCCTAATGCAATTTATGAAATTGAGCAAGTAGCTGGACCCACTGTAGAAACAACGTTACGGCGAAGTGTTTACGTTCCTTCATCCACATACTAGT
Source organism: Magicicada septendecula (assembly GCA_034769895.1). Taxonomy (NCBI): domain Eukaryota; kingdom Metazoa; phylum Arthropoda; class Insecta; order Hemiptera; family Cicadidae; genus Magicicada; species Magicicada septendecula. Next base: position 426,851,619 of record CM068367.1, on the reverse strand, counting down.
TTGGCGGTAGATACTATAATGCTTATTTTATTTAGATCATGTTGAGCAAGTTGTTTGGATATAACACTTTTATTTTTATAGTAGGGGTAAAAATCGTCCGAATATACTACTTACTCTTTCAGTCCTTTATGTATGTCAGAATTTTTACTATCTAAAAGTCTCGACTACTCCAGATATCTGCGTATCGCCTTTCCCAGTCATTGTTTCTTGTGACTCTTTTCTTTCCGTTATTCATAAAGTTTTAAACCGTTTTCCATGACACCAGATTTTTCGACACAAAGTTGGATACTGTAAATGGCCTTACGAGTGTGATGGCCTGTAATCCTCGCACCTGGGACAATGCGTTCTGCTCTGTGTGACCTCTTTATGGTCACTTGGAATGCCCCATGACCAATTACCACTATCACGATGTAATATCCTTTCCCTCTGCCACTTTCTGACTGTAGAGTCTGCCGCTCCTCCCGCTTTCGTTTCTCCCCTGTCAATACCGATTGCTCATGAGGCTAGCTAATTCAGATTTATTTTTTACGTGTTATCTACATGATTCAGGTTTATAGGAAGATATGAAAACAGTTTCGGCTAATAAGTCTTACGTTTGCTAATAACTAGAATGTGTTATAATTTAACAGAAGAATAAACACCAGTTGTAAAGCCCACAGAACACTCATATGTAATTACATAAATTGGCTTTGTAGAATTCTTCTTTAAAGAATCTTCCGATTTCTGGCGTCCCCTTTGTTTTCTGTCTTGCGATTCTCTGTTTTGAACACAAAGGAAGATTCTTTGAATTATCTTTCAAATTCTTTACTACTTTTAGTATGTTTCTGCTTACTTGTTACTTACTGGTTTTTGATTAATAGATTTTCTTAGAATTATCTTAATTTTAAAAGCAACTAAATTTGATTTTACTCTTATTATGTATAAATAAATAATAATTTAAATAATAATAAATAATCATAAATAATGTATAAAATTATTAGTAGAAATAAATAATAGTTAAATAATTTCTATAATTTCAATTGCGTCTTTCAATTTTTATGACCATCAGGTGTTTAAATGAGTGTATTAGCGTGTAATTTATCAGTTTCATAAATGATAGACTGTCTCCTTAAAAGACTTCTTAGTTTTAGTGATTTTTGGAATAACATATATTTGATTTCGTTCTTAATGTATGCATGTCTGACTAAATTTGATTGTATGGTTAATGTTGTTTGAAACTGTAAACCTAATACTGTATTTAGGTAGTTTTAGATACTGAAACAAATTTTATAGTTTTTAATGATTGTATTTATTAAGTCAAGAAAATCCTTGTATTTATTGATTAAAAGAATGTGTGTATGTATGTTTGTGTGTGTGTGTGTGTGTGTGTGTGTGTGTACGTGTGTGTGTGGGGGGTGGTTGGATGCGCACAAGCGCGTTGGATAGAGAGAGAGAGAGAGAGAGATTTTTAAAATTTCAGTCCCTTTGAATATAATGAAAAATGTATGAGACGTTTCATGCGCAATTTCTCTCTCCCTCAACACGTAATTTATTCCATACTTTTACTGGCTGCACAATTATGAATTTTGTTTGCAGTTTGCGACCTTTGCCTCAGAAAAAGTAATTAATGTGTGATGTCTTGATCATTCACAAGTCGGTAAAAAGATAGTGTGCAATAAATATTAAAATTGTAAATTTGGTTTGATAGAGCAATGAATAAATGAATATGTAAGTGCATTTATTATGATACATTACCGGTAGTACTATGTAGTATTTACCGGTTTCTCTGAATTACTTATGGTAATTCACTTATGGTAACAGATTTGATGTTACTCATAGAGTTTGTTAACGACAGTTTACGTTATTCTAATACTTATGTATCGTATCAACCACTTTAAAGCTTCTGAGAATACATATATTGTTTACATATATAAACACGCACACACACATCATCTTCATTAACAACATAACAACAAGCGTGTAGGTAGGCATGGCGGAAAGCAGTCTTTTAAGATTTACTACCGAAGCCAAATATAGAATAGGTCGTGGTGAGCGAGAAGTAAGCAGTGTTTAAATGTAAAAGAAATAAAGCAGTATGCAGATCTAGCGATGGTAGACACCACAGTCATATAACACTCGGATTAGACAACAATATTATTAGGAATGTAACAAAACAACTTAAGGATTTCGTTTAAAGAACACAAAGATTTTAAACAGAAGAAAGCACATCCTGACGCTTTGCTATTGACCGATCATCAAACCCTGGGTTGAGGTTCCTAGCGCAAATAGAGCATATAATTTGTATGATGTGTACAAAAATTATTGGTAATACTTCATCATAGACATATTAATATAAAATATGATGTAGTATTATTACTAACTTGCCCTGTGCTATTTTATTGGACAATAGGAATTTGGCTGCGTTATCCATAATTATAAAGACAATTAAAAAACGTTATTTTAAAAGTCTATGTTAATAAAAATTATTTTTTGGATCAGTTGGCTAAAATTCTTTTCCAGAACATACTGAATAAATTTCAAGTTTATGATTTCATCATCGGAAAAATAGGTAGGAGCACGGTCCCCTTACCTACTTATACTGTATAAAAATTTATACTCAAATCATTTTTACAATAATTTTAATTAAATGAGAATTATTTCCATTACTTCTTAAATTATCAAATTACTAAAATATTCTTGCACTGCTACAAAGCTAATTAATATTAATATTAATATTGTTTTCACTAGGTGACAGTGAGTCCGCCAGTCACTTTGCAACTCTTCATAATACTGATGCCTACTGCTCGTCGAAGTCTACATCTTACTGATGGCTCAGGACTTTTGTGGTATATTTGTGGCTACTGATTGGCAGTGATTACATCCTATCGATGGCTGGGGACTATCTGAGGTTTTCTGTGGCTACTGATCGGGACTACATCCTACCGATGGCTCGGGACTTTCAGTGGTTCATTTGTGGCTAATAGCGAGCAGTTACTATATCCTACCGATGGCTTGGGACTTTCTGTGGTTTATTTGTATCTACTAGCAAGCCGTCGCTACGTCCTATCGATGGTTTTGGACTTTCTGTGATTTATTTGTAGCTACTAGCAAGCAGTGACTACATCCTACCGATGGCTTATGTCGTTCTTTGGTTTATTTTTGGCTACTAGCAAGCAGTGACTACATCTTACCGATGGCTTGGGACTTTCTTTGGTTTATTTGTGGCTACTAGCAAGCAGCGACTACATCCTACCGATGGCTTGGGACTTTCTTTGGTTTATTTGTGACTACTAGCAAGCCGTCGCTACGTCCTATCGATGGTTTGGGACTTTCTGTGATTTATTTGTAGCTACTAGCAAGCAGTGACTACATCCTACCGATGGCTTATGTCGTTCTTTGGTTTATTTTTGGCTACTAGCAAGCAGTGACTACATCCTACCGATGGCTTGGGACTTTCTTTGGTTTATTTGTGGCTACTAGCAAGCAGTGACTACATCCTACCGATGGCTTGGGACTTTCTTTGGTTTATTTGTGACTACTAGCAAGCCGTCGATGGCTTCGTTGGACGCACATTACATCGTTCGTTCTATCAGCTGGCTTAAAATAACAAAACTTCGTAATAACGTACGTCATTATACATGAGCGACGTAGTTGTAACGACTAATGTGAACATACACAGTTCCATTGACTGTAATTACACGACACACCTATATTGTGCACGTGGCACTGTATGTCGCGTTTACGAGAAACTAATCAACTAACCATTTGTACAGACATGGTTCTCTCTTCGAAATATCGAAGACAAAGACTCTAACCGAATAGAAAAATATGGTAATGACACACACACACACACACACACACACACACACACACACACACACACACACACACACACACACACACACACACACACACACACACACACACACACACACACACACACACACACACACACTTCATGGAAACTTCAAAATGTAGCTTGTTCAACTGTAATTACCAACTTGTTACTAAACCTAGCTTGGTACATAAAGTCGCGTATACACTAATGCGCCGAGGCTGTACGACAACAACCGCCCATTACAGATACTGCTAACTTTTGGTACAGGGGTTACTTAGACCATGGAAATGACAATGGAAATTAAACACTTCAAGAAATTGTGACGGCTGTTAAATCATTGACAGTCGAATCGTGCGCTGGCCAATTAGTTTATAAATTATCATTATACTTATATTTAGATAAAAACATAAAAATTGTAAAGGTATATTTTTTTAATAAAGGAAAGTGTATTATTTAAGAAAAACAAGGCGGACGATGTGGGGTGGAAATCGAGCTTCTCCGGATTTGAGTTTTTCTTAAATTCATGCGGAACGTTATTTGAATCAATGTAACATTCATTGTAACTTGCTAAACTTTGCAGAATTAGAAAATTTGCAACACTACCAGACTAGACATTTATGTCGTGGGTTCTACGTTATTGTAGTCCAAATTTATAATTATTCAAAATATTTGAAATTGATATATAATATATTGAGGGTTTACTGGCAACAGCAGTTTTTGTCAATTATCCACCTGTACAATCTGAAGCGAAAAGAATGGAGTATCATAGTTATTCTTGTATATATAAATATTTGTTACTGTCTATATTTATTTTGTGAATAAATTAACTACGGTTCAGAATATTATATCTATTATCGGTTAAGTTAATACAATTAGTTAAACTGAAAATATTCCAATTGTAACTGCTACGGCCGTTACATAAAATATTTAAAACTAGACATGGTCTAGACGGAAGCATAAAATGGGTGGAGCCCATAGTGACAGGACTTGCAATAATACGCTTGCTTCAACAGTAACAATTCCTTTTATTAGTGTTTCATAATTCAATTTACATTACATTTATGACAATGATCCTTGTAATATATATATATATATATATATATATATATATATATATATATATAGTAGCATAACAGAATTTTCACCTTAAAACTAACTAAATTAAAAAAGGAAAAAAGAAGAAACTATCAGTAGTGAGTGATAACTAAATGGTTAAAAATGAATTAAGTAAGCTGATCATTATAGTCAATCAAATGTTAAAAAATAGACTCTATAACAAAGAAAACTCTTGGTCCAAATAAAAGAAACCGTCTATATAAAACCCCAGTACATCATCAGTATACCCAGTAGGATATGGAGCAGTAAATGAAAAAATAATCAAGTAAAACTTATTAAATTAATGACATCAGAGGACCTAAATACAAAAATAATAACCTACTCATAGAATAAGAAATAAGGAACAGACTATTTCAAGCTTCATACAAAGAATGCAGAATGAAGAAAGGCTATTCCCAAAATCTCATGAAGGACATGTACCAATTAAGAAATTTAAAACAAAGACAAAACTTAAACCCAGTAACCCAAGTTACAGGATACATTACAAATGAAGTAAAAAGTGTAAAATAGATATAGATATAACTTCCGAATAAAGAATAAAATGTTAGATAGAAGGATTGAAAAACTACCATTAGTGTAGATAATAAAAATTGGTATACTATAATAAACCATAATGAGAATTAAAGACTACCATTACAGTAGGTAATAAAAAGTGTTTAGATAGAAGGAGTTAAAGACTACTATTAGTGTAGATAATAAAATGTGATATGCTATAAGAAACCACAATAAGAGTTAAAGAATACCATTAGGGTAAATAATAAAAAGTGAAATATTATAAGAAACCATAACAGGAATTAAAGACTACCATTAGTGTAGATAATAAAAACTGACATACCATAATAAAAAATAATAAGAATTAAAGACTACTATTAGAGTAGATAATAAAAAGTGTTTTACAATATTAAACCATAAGAGTAAAAGACAGCAAATGACTGCAAATATATTAATTATAAGAGTATTTAAAGGTAAAAAATAAGGATTGTTTGAACATTAATATAAATATGAAAACATGAACTTTCAATAGATGTAATGGAAAATATTAGATATAGAATGTTTGTTTATGATTAAATAATGTAGTTAAAAATGATAGACATAAGATGTTCTATTATAACTAAATAATATAGTTGAAATTGTTAGATATAGAATGTTTTGTTATGATTAAATAATATAGTTGAAAATGTTAGATATAAGATGTTTTATTATAATTAAATAATATAAATGAAAATGATAGATTATAAGATGTTATGTTATAATTAAATAATGTTACTAATATTAAAATTTTGTTAAGGTTGGGAAGGCAAGGAAATAATATTGATAACTTTTTGAATTGTAAACCATAGAAATAATCAGGTAGCAAAATAGTTAAAAAACCAATAGCAAAGCAAAGCCGCATTTTAGGCCAAAATCAACTTATACCATATAATCAAGTCCAAAAGGATAAATTAAATAAAACTGTATAAAATAAGCAGAGATTAGTCAATTTAAAATAAAGGTATTTAAATATAGTCATCACAGAAATACATAATAGTAAATGTAATGATCAGAAGATAAAATTAAATTTATTGGAAATGTGTAATATAATGCCTAACAAGGGACTCGGTACAAATAAAATGTGAATTAATCAGTATTAGAGTGTTATAACAACAAATTGTTAAAAACAAAGAATAATGATGAAAGAAGTAAAATTTTTTAAGGACAATGTTGACATGAAATGACTAGTAAACCATTTAATTTATAATTATGTGAAAAATAATAAGGCCTATAAGAAATGCCATAAAATAGGAAAAAATGTCATATATTTCTATAAGATCAGATCTAAACCAAGGCGAACAGCTGATTCCAGACAATGGGGAAGGAGAACAAGATATTTCGGAAATTACTACATTAAACGACGATTTGAGTACACAGTTGATTGTTAAACGTGAAACTGAACGGATGAGAACGTACAGAAGGAAGATCCAAGAAGTATAAATTATTTGAAAAGAAATGAAGGTGTAACATAAAAAATTACTACGGAGGTTATAAACCTAAAATTACTAAAAAATTAACTTAAACAATAACAAAGTGAAGAACGAATTTCAGTTATAATACGATCCAACACCAATGCACTAAGAATCATCCGCCATATTGAAAATATTAAATTAACACAATTTCATGGAATAACGAACTCAACCAGATTTGAACACGGAACACGACACAAATAATCCTGCACCAAACTACATCGCCGAGTAGAAGAGAACACTACAACCAATTATCCAGAAGGACTACATCATCGCAGAGGAAGATATCCACCATTATATTTGAGGGAGAAGGAAGAACGAGGAGTCTGCGTGGGTAGCGAAAATCCGAAGTCGATGGCCGCCACGTTCCAGTTTGCATAGCGAGACGTACACAGTCACTTTGAACCAACGACGACGTGACGTCATGCACTGCTGAATGGTTCGAAAATTCCTTTATTAAATGACATTATTTTCTGAGATATGTTACTTTTACGTAAAAGTATTTAAATTTTTCAAATAATTAATGCTTGATGCCTTTACTTGGTGAAAATCCATTTTGTAAATTATAGTAAAAGATAAAACAATAAAATAGTTTTAGTGATTTTCACACGTCGTTTATTAAAATTATAAATCCATGACAGCTGTTTCGGCAACACAGTGCCTTCATCAGACCAGTCAGCTTACACCATCTGATGAAGGCACTGTGTTGCCGAAACAGCTGTCATGGATTTATAATTTTAATAAATGACGTGTGAAAATCACTAAAACTATTTTATTGTTTTATCTTTTACTATAATTTAAATTTTTATTAATTGTAAGTATTGTATCTTGTGACTTGCCCTTCTCTGACCATTTCGACAGTTCAAAGAACTCTATTAATTAATATTGTAATTTCATTGTGTATTTGTCTAGTGACACAATCGACCTGTGAGTTGAGTTTTAGCCGCAGCCATAGTCGATGTGCCTAAGATTGTCGCACCGTTTTTAAAATAAACATCAGAATTGTTTCTAAATACTCGTTTTCATGATTATTTGAGTTATTAAAATTAGTTTATTTCATTCCTAATATAATTTAGAAGTTTTAAACGAAGGAAATCAAGAAGAAGAAGAAGAGGAGCTGAGCTAGAAGAGAATACAATTCGACCTAGTTTGACATAATCGGATTAACACGGTGAAACAAATATTTCGTCACGAAGGCATTCACAATAACCAATTCATAGTTTAATTAATTGAACAATAATAATAACAAATCATAAAAAATAATTAATTAATTAAAAAATTAATTTAAAAAAAAACATTATTAAAATTTTTTTTAATAAATGAATAGACTATAAAATTTTTTTTATCAACATAAAATTCTATTTGTAATTGATATATTACAATATATATATATATATATATATAAGCATGTAATATTTTAAGAATGCAAAAACTGTAATAATGAGGTTGTACAGGAGTAATTCTTGCAGTTATCTTTTGTTATATCTTTAGTTTTAAATAGAAATATATATATATATATATATATGCATGGCATATTACCATATGCATGGTAATCACCACCAGCAACCATATAATTCAATGCCCAGCATCACGAGTAGATACTCTTAATTAACATAGCCTGTAATAATTAACCTGATAGTCAGTAATGAGCGTACATGTTCGGACAAAAATTCTGATAAAAAAAAAAAGAAAATACTGATTATATCAAAACTTTTCTACTAAAACTCATGAATGTAATTAAGAAAATTAATCAACAGCCTGACAAACACGGGCCCCCATACAATTAACAATACAAATCAACATATTGCGACAACACAATTGAATTAATTCTTGCATATAGGATTATGATATGTGTTTTATAAATCAACAAGTCTATATTGGAGGTATTATAATTATTTATTGCACACCAATTGAATAATAGTTCATACGATATATTTTTAAAAATACAAAAATGTTATGAATTTTGAAATATTGTTTGAAAACAGTTTATATAAAGTTCAGATCTGAATTTGTTACTTGAGTGAAGATACTCCAATTAGATGCGGCGAGATGGCTGAAGGCGATGCGTATATCTCACGTGCCTTTCCCTCGTGGATTCTGCTGGGATGGTGTACTGATGATAAACACGCTGAACTTGCTCGACGAACTGCAACACTGCCTCGCTGTGATAACACTGATTATGATTGTTAAAAGTTTTTAAAATGTTTTAATATTGTTATAGCTTATTTACGTATCTCAAGGTGTAACGTGGGTGTTTACTGAAAAGCGGTGTATAGGCGTACACCTTCCGGCTCGTCTTCAAGTGTCCTCGCGTCACCAGATCTACCGCGGTCGGTAGATCTCCCTATGAGGATATCTTGACTAACACGGATACTTGTAAATCACAATGTTATTTATTAAAACAGAATTACTTGGGTCTGTAGAATAACTCACACAGAGTTCCAAGTTTTCGTACACCTTTCGCACTGTTTACGTGTTCACGCAACAGAAACTTCTTAAACGCGGACCGCACGTTTACTAGACAAATGCTCAAGATGAACTGCACTTGATCTGCACATGGCAACAGACAATTTTCAATGATTTTACTGCGTTCTAATTGGCCAATTATCGGTCACATGATAAATATGCACACGGCATTAATAGTTCTTCATGCACCACTTTGCATGAAATTGGCAAAGCCTGCACAGATAATTATCTGGGATTTTATTACTTCACGCCTGAGTGAGTTTTAAATAGAGATTTCATATAACAAAAATTCACATTTAACAGTTATTTGAATGTCACAGAATATAGGGAAATTGTAGCTAATATTAAATTTTATGTCTTGTTCAAGTCTCATGTAAATCGGATAATTATAACGGACACAATAGAAAAACGTTAATAACTCGCGCATCCGCGCACACTTTCACAAACACATTACATAAAAAAATGACGAATAAAATTTTTAAGAGTTTGACCTATTCTAAATTCTTATCGGTAATACAATACAAAAACTATAGCTAAAAAAACCAATTTGAACAAGAAACAAATTTAAACAAGAGAATGTTCGTCATCCATGCATAAGACATGGTTCATTGCTTATCATGATCCTGTGTTCTATCGCTATATATATATATTTTTACAGGGCTAGTTCTAACAAGTTTGATCTGTTTCATTGCTTAATGCCTATGACATTCATCGTTTTTCATTTTCTAGAAAATATATGTATATATATTCAATGTGCTGTTACAACAGAAATGAAAGTAATTTTAACACTGTAAATAAGCGCAGTACATAAAAGAGAATACCCCTTTTTAACACAGGCTAAGTGAAACAAAATTATGCATTGATTAGGCTTGTTCTCACACAATTCTGGCAATTATAAATTGAAAATATAGTCCATATATTGAATAAGCATGTCCATGTTTGCTTCGAGCACCAAAAGTGTAGTAACTGTTGAAACTGTATAATTGGAAATTTCCCACCTGTATTTTAACAGTGGTTGATGTTACCGCCTGTGATGATGATGACTAGCAGGGTTGTTGGTGAGCTGGAAAATGTGGTTCACTTTCCTTAAAGCGACTGTCCTTCTGATCTCCTGGAGCTTTTGTGTGTGTGTGTGTCCGACGGCGTTGGGGAGCTCTCGGTCGACGTCCCTGCCGATGGTGATAGATGGTCAGGTCACCATTTCAGCCTCTCCTTTCCTCTTGGCGGATCAAGAACCCTGAGACACTTTCGATCAGCGACACATAATATAGAAAGAATGTAGCGGAGGCAGAAATTCCTTCCAAGGCCGTCAGACACCCGTACCGAGGAAAGCGAAATTAGAAATGAGGCCGACTCGTGTTTTTCATTTTGCCACGAGGCCTCGGTTTAACGTGCAACGGACTGTTTATCAGCTGACCGGCAGCCTGCATTATTGAATCGCCGCTCACTTATCAGACGTCATTGGCGCCGACAACCACTGCCTCGGTTAGCCTCGGCGCGATTTTTAAAAATTTGCCGAGCACTTCGGCACACAATAAAAGCAGTGCCAATGAATCCTCCGAGTTAAGTATTCTTGGTTTATTTCAATGTTAGACATAATTTTATTTATCAAAAATGTAATTATAGTTTAATATAGTACAAAATCAGATTCAGCATTGTCGACACTTCAAAATCGACACTGACGGACTTTCTGCCTTTTTTAATGCGACGGTCGCGTGCGCCGGAAATGGTTGTTTGTTAATTATACTGATGTAAACAATCTCCCTATCAAATATTAGCTTGAGACAAATGGTACACTGGATCGTTCAAAGTAACAATATCTCTAATCCTGGTGGATTACCGTATCACAACCACCACAAGTTCTGGCAGTGATCATTTGGTCACTGATATGTTCTAAGCAACTTCTGTATACAATCAACTTTCCATACGACTAAATGGTTGAGTTGATTCTTAAAAATCGACATTTGATGTTTCAAAATGACATACCTCACCGGAAAAGATAATTTAATTTTACCACTATACTTATGAGTATACGAAAGAACTAGCTCGGTTCGAATTGTTTTTTAGACTTGTCTTTTTACATTTTTGCACAGACGCCATTTCAAAACGCAACATGGTCATGCTGCGAGACTTCATTGCTAAATTTACCTTCATTTTTATGTATACACGAATATCTTGATGGGTTAAATGATTGTAAATTTTTTGTCAGACTCCTAAACTATTTATTAATTCCGAGGTATTTTTATTAATGATCGAAAATTGATCAGGTTCTTAAGATTTTGGAGAAGAAAGCAACTTGACGGCTCATCTACCTAACCTGCCTCCCTTTTGAAAACTTCATACAAAATTTTGCCATTTAGAGGTTGTTCCTGCTTTCCTCTAAACTAAAAACGTACAAAGAGCAGACAAAAGGAATGAGAACAAAAAGATTTGGACTTTCTTGAGTTTGCAAGGAATTTGGAAACTTTAGGACATTTTTAAAGAGAAAGTGAAACACTTTTCTAGAATTAAGAACACAGCGTTGAAACTGTGGAGACTGCATGACGAAGACTACGAGCGAAACGTGAAAATAGGGAGACATGAGAACAGAGGCTCGAACTGTAGTCTTGGTAACCATCGTCAATAATCATATAGCATAACTTGACTAAAGAACAGGTCAATCGTTTAACAAACATTCATATTCATGTCCAGCCGTACCATCAAGATCTTTTTGAACAATTTGCACCTCTAAGCTTACACGTAATTTAAAACAGTCAAAGCGTCAACGTGAGATTAAGACTGATCTTCTGGAAATCACTTCTACATGCTTCAACGTTGTTATGAGGATTTACTTGACATCAGTGGAAGGGGAAAAGCTTAACTGTCAAGTGCACATAACACATAACATTATGTACATAACATTGAAAGTGATTTCAAACAATGAATTCACAATTTTACTGGTTCAAAGTTAAGGAAGGAACTAACAGTTTTACATGTAAACTACACGTTTCTCCTTCTTTCTTTTTTTTTACTGTGAACACAAATAGTAATCTAAGTAATTAAAGAAACTTTATTAAAGAATTTAAAGTTTTAAGAATATATTGAATGTGAGATCAGCTGCATTCTAAACGAATACTATTGGACAATGTATGTCTTACTAAATTGTAACAAGACGTTAGGACTCGGTACTTAGCAGTTACCGGTAAGAAGGACAAGGCATGACGGGCTAATAGTTCGTGAATAATAGAACGTCTGACGTCGGAGATTTAGGAGGAGATAACCCCCAGCAGATCAATGCGTGACACTGCTAGGTTAGAGAATGCGGACTATTACAATATGCGTGACAGTGTGCTGATATACTAAACGTATGCGTGACACTGATAGGTTAGAGAACGCGGACTATTACAATATGCGTGACAGTGTGCTGATATAGTAAACGTATTCGTGATACTGCTAGGTTAGATAATTCGGACTATTACAATATGTGTGACAGTGTGCTGATATACTAAACGTATGCGTGACACTGCTAGGTTAGAGAATGCGGACTATTACAATATGCGTGACAGTGTGCTGATATACTAAACGTATGCGTGACACTGCTAGGTTAGAGAATGCGGACTATTACAATATGCGTGACAGTGTGCTGATATACTAAACGTATGCGTGACACTGCTAGGTTAGAGAATGCGGACTATTACAATATGTGTGACAGTGTGCTGATATACTGAACGTATGCGTGACACTGCTAGGTTAGAGAATGCGGACTATTACAATATGTGTGACAGTGTGCTGATATACTAAACGTATGCGTGACACTGCTAGGTTAGAGAATGCGGACTATTACAATATGCGTGACATTGTGCTGATATACTAAACGTATGCGTGATACTCTGGTTGTTTATACGAGTAGAAAGGAGTAAATCTTTGTGTTTGATAATATGCTGGCTTTTAGAATACGATTATGACCTGAAATAAAAAATTCGATTACTTGTGTTTTACTGGAATGTGGATGCGCATTGACTGTAATTAACTACAGTAAGAATAATTATGCAATCAACTACATAAGAATATACAATGTAATCCCATTGTTGGTAATAAGAGCACATGGAAATCTGTAGTGTTGGTAAGAAATTTTGTAAAATTGTTAAAGTAATCTGTTTTTAAAGGTGTTGGAGTGAATATAAGTAGGCTACATAAAATTGTGCCTGGTAAAAATCGTCATTATATAAATGTGCATGTGGAAGTGCTATGTTTTTTAAAGAGGTAATTAAAATAATATATATTGATAATTCTTAAATTCCAGGGAATTTTGAAATGAAACTCACAACAAAATGTCATTATTTCGAAGTCTCGTAAAGTGACAATATTTTTTTAGAGGTGCAATAACTGTATATAAAGGTTTTAGGGGCCACATAATCGGTAATAAAGTTTTTTCTAGTTTAACACACATGGTAAACTTGGTTTAGAAATCGTTTCTATCCTATAATAGAATATCCAAGAACCCTGTCTCAGGAAGGGATCATTTTTGATCAATCAGAGGACTGAAAGCTGAATACAGTTACTACAGGTACCAGTTCGGATCCTTTTCAGCAACGGATAGTTTGCCAAACCAGAGCGATAACTTCCTAACTTTCTGCAAGAAAAAGTCAGGTATACGTTCTCTCGTTCACGAGTTTTCGACTCTTCGTTAAACTCCGCTGACTTCATACATAAAGTAATATTCTTACTGATCTTACATATTGTGATGAAATTAAGTGAATAATTTGATTTTTTTCCCTCAATCTCAAAACTTAACATCCCGGAATCTGCCGCCATTTAAAATTTGCCGCCCTGGGCGGTGGCACGATTCGCTCCTGCCTGGAGCCGGGCCTGCTGTTATTAAAAATTACGTGAAAGTTTATTTAAACTAACTGTTATTGACAGTTAGCTTATTTACTCTGTATTTGTTCTGTCTGAGCTTATTTTTAATACTCTGTATCTCTTATTTGCTTGTTTTGTCACTGGAGTATTATAATAGTTTGGTGGTTATCATGACATGGACCGATGAACATCAGACGTGACTGTTCAATATTTCATTTCGCGTTTATAACAAAGTATAATCGACATGTTTACAGTTATATCGTTCTTAAAAAATTGCAGTTCACATTATGTTTTTTTTTTGTTACAGTATCCGTTCTGTTAGCAGTTACTATTAATTTATTAAATATGTACAGGCCTAGTAATTAAAATTACATACTGTAGGCTTAATTTCAAAAGAATGCCAAAACTGAGGAAAGAAAAGAAGAAAAATATAGTGTAAGGAAATGATGATAAGAAATTTTTATGATAACGGAATGCTCGGATTGAAAGACATTAACATAATACTCCCAAAATTTTAGAACGTGCTACACAAGCTCTAAATTATTCGTACCGATGCATGGTGGTTCTAAATCACCAAAACCTGATGAAAAATCGAAAAATGACGTTCCATCTTAAAGACTCAGATTACTGGGTGAAAGAGAAGGAAGTCTTACCATGAACTGGGATTAGAAGGATAGAATCTGTTATACTTGCTCATGTATAGCGAATACAAAAGTGACACTCGAAAGAGTAGCGTCCGGTGCACACGCAAGAAGAAATATGAAAAATAAGCGTTCTATTTAGATGTAAATTAAAGCTCGTACGTGTTACTGTTTTCATTTTATCAAAATGTATCTGTCAGGTAAAAGTAAACAAAAGCGGATACGTTTTTTAAATATCATATTAAAAATATATAAATTAGTATGCTATAAATTAAATTTATTAAAATTTACGAAAACATTTCCAGAAACTATTTAAATTTAGGAGGAAAAGTTATAAGTTTTGCAGAGTTCTGCTAAGAAACCTAGTTTGCTTAGTAGCTTATACTTTCATTTAATAGGATAATAAAAAGTAGCTGCCTATAATTGACCCTCAATTTTTTTAACTTTATAACGAAAAATACAAATACTTGCACTAAATAAGTTCAAAAGGTTAGAATTTTTACGACAATTACTATTATTAAGTCGGGTGGTACATGGCCTACATTAGTTCACCAAGAATTAAAATGAGTTGAGTTAATCTGGCCTGAAAGGAACCACCCCATAATACAACTTTCAAATTAAAAGTTGTTATGTGTCTCCGTGAGAATAAAGTGAGAATAAAAAGTTTTCTAAAATCGGACAAGAGGACTGGACTACAAGAGAGTAGAACAAGAATACTGAATTACTCAGGGGCAGAGGAAATCTCTGTTGAGTCTTTCATTATTAAAGGAAAAGATTTAGTTCAATAAACTTTCTACATTGGATTTCTGTTATTAAATTTCTCAATATTTTATTTAATTAAAAAGAGAACTTAAAAATAATTGAAAATTTTATGTGCTGTATATATAATTTGCGTAAGGAAAAGTAAGTGAACTTATGATACTTTTACAGGTAAATGGATAACTTGGTTTTCTCCGATAATTGGATTAATGAGGTTTACAGTAATTGCATTAGTTTATTCCTTAGTTACAAATCTTATTAGCTTAGGTCCACAGTAATATTACCTTCTTTTTCTTCTTCTGCCCTGCACGGATGGGAAATTTTGCCTGTTCCGTCTTTATCTTCGGTCACCCCATGCTTGTTCTACCTGTCGTGGCCTGTATGGATAATTCAAGGCCTGTTTTGGAATCCGTTCTTTCTGTATTTTGAATACATGTTCTTTTTTATCTTTCTTTATACATTTATGCCTGTAGTGCAACCGACTGAATGTTTAGTTCCTCTAATGGTTGTATTTTGTATCCTATCTCCCATAACACAGCCTTTCATTGACCTAAGAAACTTCATTTCTGATGACTCCTTCTGTCTAAGATCTCTTTTCCTAGGTGCCCAACATTCTGAACCATACAACAGTGTGAGAACTGCCATCACCTTATACTGTTTGTGTTTTAATTCCTAATTATTAAGAGTTCTATCCTTTTAAATTTATTTATTCGTTCCTGATGTTGCGCCTTCTTCTTCTTCATAAGAAACGTTGCGCCTAAGTAGTGAAAATGTGAGACCTGTTATAAAATAGTACTGTTAAGTTTTGTAACTCGTACAAGATACAGAACAACAGAATCAACAAAGTTACGTAATCTGTCTAAGTATAAGAGTCACAACATTGAAGAAGTCTGTTAAATTCTATTACAACTTTCAACTAAAACGTGTCATTAATGAAATTGTTAACCGGAAGGGGTGATAGTGACATTCGATCTCTTTGTTACAATCGCAACCGACTGGAGTTACAATCACAATACAGTCGATCAATGTGATTGGAGTTACAGCGATTTAACGTTTTTGACGACATTTATCGTTACAGAAGTAGGAATAGATTAAAGTGACAAGTTTAGAGAGCTGAAGGAGATTGTTACTAGGAGGCCTAGTCCCCTGCGCATTGTCCAGCAACTTCACGATTCGATGAATATTATGTCAGCACCAACTTGTTAAGTAAACGTACTTAGAAAGCCCTACAGCCACTCCAACTGTTTAGTTCAGCACAGAGCTCACGTTCAGCTTACAAAGGCTAAAATTATTACATTGCTATATTTCCAGTAGTTTTGAATGAATATAAGCTTACTAAGCAAGCATCCATTACATGATTTTGGATCGGTTTCACGAAATGTTAACGAAATTTTTATACGATTTGGCCGTTATTTTAGCCTTGAACAAAATTCACTTTTATTGTTTGTTTATATGCAGCTCATGGAGTAAGGACAAATTATATCTTGAGTTTTAAAAGGAACCTAATTTATAACAACATTTTTTTATAGGATTGTTAACTAGCTATAAATTCAAGTACATGGCAGACACTATTACAAAGTGGGGGATTGAAAGCGGAACGCTGAGGAGACTAATTGGTTTGTGCTTTGCTGTCAGTAGTTTAATTCACTCATTTCAAATATAATGTAGGCCTACTAAAAAAATTCAGAAATTTTAATAACATGAAAAGCACTCTAAGACTGGAACGTACTTTCAGGGAATAATTCACTTTCTTGGTGTTTCTTTGAAGCATTGGAGTATTATGTAATACATGTTTTTTTATATACTCAGTAAGGTACTTTGTACGGAAAATACTACTAGACACAAAACGTATCTAGGAAAACCGAATTAGGGTACTTACTTTGTTACAGTAGGAAAATCGAATACACGGAACACTTTGTTAAAGTTAACAAAAGTGTTTATGCCTTACGTGACACAGCACCAAATGGTAGCTAAGAAGCAAAACAAGGAATGATTTGTGACTCTGAATGTAAACACATAGAACACAGAAACAAGAAACAATAATATGTGAACAATATACGGAATTTTCAATGAAAAATATAGTGACTTAAGTCATAATACTTAAGTTTCTATTATAACAGTCACGAAATTAGGCAGTTCGGATAAAATGGAAAGTTGAGTTAACAATTCGTTTACGATATAGCAGTTTGAAACAACCAGAGCCGACAGCACATTTAGAGATGATACCTCGCTCTAGTGAGCTTATTTTTTAAATTTATGCCAAAATATTACTTTTGTGTATGCAAGAAAGATTAGTGATCACAACGGTGTATTTAAACAAATATATATATATATAAATATTTATATAATATTAATATTAATATAATATAATATATATATATATATTATAACGTTACCAAATCTCATAGATTTGGAGTTATATGTAAAAGGTTTTCAAAATCAAATGTAAAATAAATTTAAATCGTTAGAATCATGTCTCGTGCTGTAGCGAGCACTCAAATGAATTGTACAGCGACCAACGGCAATGTCCGGTGGCGTTACGTAAGCACACACCGTTATAACAATTAGGGACACGCCCTAATTTTAAAATTATTAATATTTCGGAAACCGATAAATATAGGCAAAAACCAAAATAGCCAAAATGTTTGCCGAAATATTAGTAATAGGGTGTGCAAATTTCAATGCATATAATTAAAGATTAAAAGAGATAATTCATTTTATTTAAATAACTCCCATAGTGAGTGAGCTACGGGGTAGAGCTTTGAATATATTATAGTTATAAAAATTATCAATCAGATGTATATTTTAGAATAAGCATAACTTGGCTTGCAGCCAAGATAATCGCAATACAAATTGCAACCGGACATCCGGACCGACAAATTGAATCCGGTGTTTTTCAGAATATTAAGAATAATAACAATTCTCAAACTGTGGAAATTATTTTTCGTTCTCACGAAGTGAGGTGATTAAATTACAAGTAGAAGGGGAAGTGTTTCAGTCAATCAGATCATTCTAAAAATTTGGACGAACCGTTAGATTCGGGCTGAACACAGACACTCATCTAAAAAGACTCGACGTGTGAAGGCGTCTACCTAGGATCGTCTTAGTTAACTCATCTGCAATGACTCGACCAGTGAACACGTATACTCACGACAGTCTTATTTAACTCGACTGTAACGACTCGAACTGTGAAGACGTCTACTTACGATACTCTTATTTGTCAACAAATAAGCGTACAGCTCAATACATTAACCTGTTGGCGTACGCATGTAAGAGATTAAGTATATACTACGTGAAGTCACATCAAGAGTACAACGGAACGAGGCCGTCTAGTACGTGGTACGAGCTGAAGAACTGACGTAGCAGAGCGACACCCGAGACGAGATACACACACCAGGAGTGCAGCGTGTACCGGACCGAGGGCCTGAAGCAGTTGCAGCCGTTAAAACCACAGACGTTAAACCATCAACAGTTGCAGAAGGAGGAGTGTTGCTGATTCCCGAATTCTTTGCTGGGAACCCAAGACGTAGAGGAAATCATCGCCACTAGCCGATTGGACCAGGACACCGAGGGATTCCAGGAGGACCTCATCACGATCTTCAGTACCAGGAAAGTCAAAAACAATTTATACACTTCTCAAAAGATTATATTTCTTTTTCTTTTTAAATCATTGTAAAGTTAAATTAATTCAGATGCCGGTAAAACAGAGACTCTAAATTAATAAGAACATTCATATTGTGATAATCTGTATAAAACGTATAAGCTTAAGTAATAATCAATAGATAAGAATTAGACGTAGATAACAAGAGCTATATAAATATTAACATTGAATTCCTTAGAGACTTATACTGCAGTATACGTGAAACAAATCACAAGTAAATAAAAAGCACGTTGAACTAGATTCACGGCTAATTTATTTCAAAGTATTTTAAAAGCATCTTAAAGTAATAAAATCAGTATAAAAGCATTGCAAATTCATAAATTAAATTATTTTAAAATTAACTTTTTGAAATCAATAAAATATAATTCGTGTAAATAAAAAAAGAATAAGCTCGTTTTCTGAATGCTAATACCCATTCAGAAAACATTATACAAGATACTAATTACTGTTTTAGTACGTAAGGATTGCTCTAGCTATAAGTTTTTCATTCATATGTGCTATTAGAGTAATAAACCCCAATTTTATACCCAACACTGTATTTTTATTGCTGTACTACGAGCCTACCAACATCACAAAACTATCCAAAATAATTATAACGATATTATTGTTTTTTTTTTGTACACTTGAATTAATCTACTTGCGAATTCAAAAGCAAACTCCTACGCCCTTAGTCGGAAGAAGTCGCAAGAACGCACAGCAGGTAGGTCATTTCACACTACAATAAATTATATGCTTATATTGATAAAAATAAATAAAGCGTACGTACAAAAGCAAAGTAAAATAGAGTTATAATATATAATTTGCTAATAAATTTAGTTATAAAAGCTGGTGACATGACGCTTTTTCTTCCTATTATTGTTTGACCAGAAACATTACGTCTGCAGGAAATTTGTAGAAAATTATCTAAATTTTTTTTAAATTTGAAATATTTGTATACAAATACAAATACAAATATTTGTATATTTGTATACGCTTTTATATTTTAAGCGGACTTGTAAGCGGAGTTATTACAGTATTAGTAAGGTGATCACAAGCTCCATGCTAAATAGGATCAATGCAAATAAACGAGTTTCTATATTTATTTTTTATTATTTATCTTTAACATGGAGCAGAAAATGACACGAGTTACAATAAATTATTAGTTTTTTATGTAATATTTCCATTTATATTTTTTCCAATACGTGTCTACCAAAATAACTACACGTATCAAAGTCAGATTTTAAGAAACTATTTTCGTCGATGCATAGTTCATTAGCACCACTTGCAGCAACTTTAAGATACTCCACGTATATGTAAAATTTTACTTACATAATTATTATTTGTTTATGTAAAACTCTCCGAGTGTTAAAACGCGTAATGCCAAACTGTAACCGACTCCAGTGGTCCATTTCCGGAACTGTGTAGTGTGTTTAGTAGATTGTGTCAACTTTTGTTGCCAAGTATTCTTCAACATATCCTGAAATAACTGTTAAAAAACTGTAATGTGGTTTTTACATATAATAACGAATATGTTGATAAATATTCATGTTATTTATTGATGTTAAAATTTAAAAATGTAGCTAATAAACTAATACATTCAATTTGTAATCAGTTGCATTCTCAACTGTTTGTATCTGCATATATTGTGAGATGATTGAAAGATTTTTGAAAGTAAATAATATTAGAATTGTGGTAATTACACAAGGACTAGGACTCTGTGTGCGTTGAGGAGCAGCAGCTGATAGGATTTGTGTTGTGTGGCAGGTGAGGAGAAAACACCGAAAGCGTTTTGGGATGTGTAAACGAGAGGTACAAGAAGTCGTGAATGACAAAAAAAAAATCCTGAAGAAGATAGGGGTTTGATTGGTCTGAAGATAAGAGAGGCAGGGGACATGAAGAGACGAGAGGAATCATCGTGTCAGGTACCGTACGTAGACATACAAGTCTAAGGGATAATGATGTAAAGCGTTGGGCGTGTGTGAACCTGCGCGCGTTTGGGTTTGTACGTGTTATTAACTGAAATATTATGGAGACAATTATAGGAATTGATATATTAGAATTTAATTATAAGAAGATTAGGTACATGACAGAAAGAAACGTCAATATCGAGAGGAAATAATTCTGCGAACTATGAAGTGACGAAAAATATTTAAGTTAAAGGAATCCGAAGTGTGGAGTTCCGAGGGTTGTGGTGTATAAATCAATTATGCTACCCATAAGCAGTAAATGTCAGTTAACATATAGATGTTAGTGAAACATTAAAATACCTTAAGTCGTGAACACATTTTTAAGAACAGTAAATTAACTTTATTTCATTTAATACGGTTGAGGAAGACTACGTGGGTAGAGAGATTATCTGACGTAAATGGCATGCCGGTGCCGGTACCACTTTCCTGTTGACATAACACTTGGTTTGCATAAAACTATAATGAACTAATGGCATCACTTACCTTCATATAGCTCACGATATGTGCCGGTTCTAACTCAAAATAACGAATTTTCACTTTGAAAGTTGCGTTTCCGGTCTGTAATGTAACATTTTCAACTTTCCTTTAAAATGAATGTATTATTTGAAATTTAACTAATGTTTACAATTTATTATTTGAGTTTGAGCACAACGAACTCTTCTTTTATGATGTTTTTGAGCAACTTGGATTTTCTTGCAAACATGAGTTTAGAGCTATGGGAAACAGAACGCTTAAAGTTCAACAATAAATTTTGCTTGTTTTAATTTCTATAACATTTATAAAAGTTTCTTTCAGTTAAGGCTTTGAATAAGAAAATTTATTTATAAGAAATCTGACGATTATATTTCTTTTAAACATACTTTACAGTTCTTAATTTGAAGAAGTCGTATTCTGTTCATATTCTGTTCTATTCGAATTATTCAAGACTAGTTGTCTTCTAATTGTTGTCAATCTTATTGTCTGTACGTTTGTTTTAGTGATTTGTTACGAAAAGTTACCGTTTCCTTCCATTAAGAATTTGTGGGCTACCCTATTTACTTCATGTATGTAGGCGACAAAATATATTATCACTAATACATCTTTATTGAAATAGGAATTGGACTAATTTTGATTAGGACCAAAGTTATAATCGACAGAGAATGTTTTTATAAAGTAGGTTCCTTATGTGTTCTAATTTATGAGGACATCAGAATAAATAAGCAATGATAACTTTTTATTAGATTTCATACGACAGAGCAGGAAAAGAGGGAAACCACTACAAAACGTATAGTAGAACTGGATCGGAAATTACATACACTTTTGATAAGTCTACAGTACAGATAAGAACAACAGTAGGTACGGATTACATGTTACCATACTCTGTCCCCATATAAAATATCAATCCACGAAGTACACGTAACTTTACCGGTAAAAATGTATAAAGAAAGCAAAGGCATAATGTTGGCGAAATATTTAAAGGGAATGACCTTTGTTAGCGAAATTTCAATGTTCACGCTCGTGAATATTCTATTATTTACAGAAGTTGAACCAAATAAAAATTTTCCGAAATTAACGTTTGATGGTATTAATATTATTTAATTTTGAATAAACTATAATCATAAACTAATGTAGTATAATTTTAATAAACTGATGCAGTTGCTGCCGATATCTAAATCAACTATTCGTTCTTAACGTGTTCTTGTTATTCTTACGCCTTGTCAGCAGTAGCAAGTTTTTAACAATAGGAAATTGAACTTGAAGCTATCAGAAGTTCAGTACTTGATAGTACTTGGTCAGTTTGCGTATGGCTATTTATCAGTTGCTGAACAAGTTGTAAAATCTAACAAAGATATGTCAGCAAACCGAATAATTCTACAAGACTGTATACAAACAGTAGATATTTCTAACCAATCGATACTACAGTCAAAAGCTACAAGACGTACTTGTATTTCGACTGACTCCAAAAGGCAGATCTGTAATCTGTAATACTGGGATAGCGGGTTCATCCTAAGCAAAAGCATAAATAAGATTCGTTTATTGGTTAACAGCTTGTGGCGAATTGTAAAGAAAATCGTGTGAGGATGCAGTAGTTATAAGACGCCTCCCATATATGCGTAACACATTCTGTGCCATTGCGTGAGTGCACCATTGCAATTTACTTGAAATTAGGCCTGATTAATGTTTGCCTCATGCATATTATAAAATACAATTAAGACCTGACAAGAATTTGATAGCACTAATTTTTATTATTATCACAAACGTTTTAAAAATAAAAAAAATTAATAATAACTCATATTTAAAAAAATTTAAATGATTTTATTTAAATTTTGACAAGGCTGGTCGGAAACATCCTGTGGCGTGATAAGAGATCATCTTCACCCAGTGGCTTTGCGCCGGTATCAAAATGTTTAACCCTATACACCTTTGGCTTTGTTGCGTTTCTTAGTAATACTTAACCTGAAATATCAAAGTTATTTGTGACAAAATTCGACAAACGATCGTTGTTTTACCATATTTTTTTCGAAAGTATCACCGTTATCACGTATCTAATACTACTTACACGTTCACTACACAATACGATTCGGCTTACTGACACAAAAAGTTATGTATTACATTATTTCAAAAATATTTTTATAAAATTTATTCAAATAAATTTATATACAGTATATTTTTTCAAAACGGATATCTGACAACAAAAACAATTCAACAGGCCATCCCGTCGAGTGTCGGTGGATCCTTCTCGGATCCCGTCAACACCGGTGAACGGGCGGCCTGTCTCCTACGAGTTGTGGTCACTGAACATCTATGAATGTTATTTATTGATGTTAAAAGTAAAACAGTAGCTAATAAACTAATACATTCAATACGTAATTAGTTACTAATCCCAACTGTGCCGTATGAACTTTTTGGACAGACTGTAATGGAAAGACGGTTACTATGTACATACTGATTAAATTGTTTTAGAGATATTTGAGCTACAGTTCGTGGAATGAACCAGCAAAGAGAGGGCCATTAAATACCCTTAGGCAGCCCGGGGGCAGGAGGAGGCAAACCTCTGTGTTTGTTAATATATTTCATCTTCGGTATGTAGCTTTGAGATATTCGTTAAAATCGTAGCATTGACAGCAATGACCTCTGAAGAACGGCATAACGTTTCGATCTCTATGAACTGTTGTGGTATAGAGATACGTATCTTGATTAGCAACCGAATTAATTTTTTATTAATAAATTTGAAAATCTATAATGACGTATTAAATTTATAAATTTAAAGGAATATACAAGACCAGTGTTAGTATATCTTTAAGATGACTTGAAAGAACCTTAGTATTTTTTGTGTGAAAAACAATTGGTATTACAATTTAAAAAAATATTATTCAAATTACTATCAATATTTTCAAAGTCCTGACAGCGATACTGGCTATTTTCAAATATGTAGTAAAATGACGCCCAGAAACACGGTTTCATCTTCCCACCCAATTTCAGACTGATAACTTGAATAAATTTAATTAAAATCAGTTGTAAACATGGCAAAAATGTTTGAGAGCTTATGTTAGTAATCTATTTCCTAGATCCGCCTACGTTTACTAGCAACACAGTACAATTCACAGCTACTCGTAGAAAAACGAGCACAGAATCCTGAAAAGGATACGTAAGAAAATGCATGACTGAAGTGCGCTCTCACGTTAGAGTACCGGCAATAACAAAACATACGTTTAAGTTATCTGACTGTGGAACCAATTTATTAGAATGTAAACATGCAGCGAATAGTCTAAATCTCTAATTTCGAAAAAACTAACAGTTGAATAATTCTGTTAACTTATAGAGTAATATAGTTGGCTTTTAAGGTATTTGTTGTTATGAGAATACTTTAATATAATCTTATGAGAATGTTTTAATATAACACGATATAAATAGCTGCCATTGATTCCACTAATTACGGTCGTGTCGTATTACTAACGCAAGGGCAGTGTAACGTGACAGATATATGCATAATATTGAATGGCATTTGATCATTAGAATAATAAAATTATAACATTTAAATCTGGAAGAAAGCATTAAGTTTAATATAAAAAATTAATTCCTAGCAACTGTGGAAAGCAATCATTATTATTTAAAAAAATACAAATTCAAATAAAATGAGTTACTAGTGATGAGTCATCCAAAACCAGTCTAATAACCAAGGTTTTCAAATTATAACCCAGGAAGGTAAAAAGTAAATAACAAAGCAACACAGGATATGACCAAACCCACAACGAGGAAATATAAATGGAAAAGAAACCCTGAATAAGCCAAGATCAACCAATACAGGTGATGTATTTCTAAAATGACGAAGAAGATGAAGAAATCCCAAGGATTACGAAGAAGATGAAGAAATCCCAAGAAACCCGATGGCATCAAGAAGAAGATGGAGAAGATACCAGTCCCAGACGACAGAAGAAAAGAAGACAGAAGAAAGAAGAAGAAGGCAGCATCCTGAGGAAGATGTCATGCTCTTATAAAAGACACCCAAATCCCCATACCCCCAAAATAAATGATAAAATACCAATAAAAGTGTAACGAAATAGTAACAACATGTACATAAAATTAAGAGAGAGAAGTGTGTAAAGTAAGAGTTGCCAGTGAACCAAAATGAAACAATAATATAGTACCCAAGGAACAAATCTCCATTGTAAAACACTAACCAATTTATTATGTTAATAAGACTACACGACAATTTAGAAATAACATAAAAATAAAAGTGTAAAGTGAACCAGTGATAGTTTTGGGTATTATAGAAAATAAACCTTGTGTTTCATTCTTGGCAATCACAAACATTGAATACAATGAAATATGCAACTTTCAGTGACTTAAAATGTGTACTATGTGAATATGTTACTTACAAGATATAAATCTGTTTAAAGTAACATTTTGTTTTATATAATGAGAAAAAAAAACAGATTTGATTATACTAATGACAGGGTACAATTCCCGAAAGACAATATTTAAAAGACAGTGTAAAAACTGTATAATCCAACTTAGTATAGTAGTTAGCAAATAAGAATATAGATATAAGGTTTTTGTAAATATAGGATAAGGATGTTAAAAATGTATTAGATATAAGGTCATTTATTTAAATCTACAACAACTAACATCAGAACTGTAAATATAATTATTACTTGTGAATAGTAAGAAGTAATTAAGATGTTAGTTGGTAAAAAACCTTGTTTGTGAACAATATTTCAATGTTAGAAATAAGTATTTAATTGTAAAATGTCTGAATGTTGAAGACAACCATTTATATGAAAATATTCCTTATTTGTTTAACTGTTCTTTGTATTGTAACCAATACTAATTATTGTTGTGTAATTTGAAAAAATGTTTAGTTTAAAATACCATATTTAAAAGTCAGAGAGGGTATCACACATCATTTATTGTTTGTAAAAATATTTTGTAAGGAAAAATTGTTAAAAAACCTAGGCCAAAGAATGAAAACCAAACTTCATCAAAACAGAGAAATTACTCATTTAAATGCAATTAAACAAAAGGGATTTAGACAAAATAAACCTGAGATGAAGTCATATAATTGCACATACCATTTAGAAAGATTTTATAAAATTATATTCAAAATTATAAATAAAAATGAAAATGACTAAACTAAGATCTCTAAGAGAGGGGAGTCATATATTCCAAAATAATATTTTTAGAATTTAACCAATTCAATTAATTACAAGAAAATAAGGGAATATAAACCTTTTAATACAATATAAGATTATTAATATTAAATATAACTGAAAAATGGCTGAATTTACATAATGACAGGAAGTTAGTTTTGGAAATTTTTTATAAATACAAAATGAAAGTAAAATTACTAATTTTGGACAGAAAACATTATAAAACGGCATTATTCAATCTTAAAATACGCCGAATGAACTGAACGATTAATTTAAATAACATCTAGTAAATAAAATTGATAAATAACCAAAGTTTAGGCGATTATATAATGTATTTTGAAATATGTACAGGAAGCAAAATTATATTTGAACAATGTTAAGAATAATATTATATTGGCTAAGAGTTTAGTCGAAACTGGAGGAAATAAGATAGTTGATTATTGGTAATTGTACGGTGAACTTGACAAGCGGTTTATAACCAAGCTAACCTAACTTAAAACGGTAATGTCGAGTGAGTGAACGATACGTTTTTGTGAAATCGTGAGTGGCGTATAAAATCATTTTGAAACGTCCACCTAGTGACAAAATCAATCGGAAAAGACTAAATAACACTGGACAGTACATAACTACACCGAAAAACACTACAAAACACAAGAAAACAGTATACCACATAACCATACATTAACGCCTGAATCATAAAAAGTGAATGAACTTATAAATACACAGATACACAAAATACAACCCGGAAACTTCACACAAGGCACTACACAACATCAAAAAAGAGATTTGCAGACACCAGGACGGGAATACTGCCAGAAAAAATCTCATTTGGAACATCGCAGATACGGATGACATTTTGACCAACTTGACGGCAGCCATTTGCATTCATCATTGGAAACGCCTTCTTGTCCACGTCAGCTGTTGGTGACGACAAATTATATTATTTCAATTTTATTATTCAATGTGTGTATCTAGTATTAGTAATTAACTTGTTGTAACGTTATACTTTTTAAATATTGGCCCGATTTCTCTGACTTTGATCATGATTAGCTGTTTAAAGAACCCTGTCGAATTTTATATACCATACATTGTAACTGTTTCGATACCCTGAGAGTCGATATTATAATCGATAAGAGTCTATATTTCAATTATATAATAAAACATTAATACTTTTCACCACAAAATAGTTCTTTCTTTCTTTTTAATATTACAAATTACCATTAATATAATTTTAAATAATAAACTACCAGGACTTTACCACATACAAGGGAAGATAACCTACAAAACGAAAAGGTAAACAAGTATCGATTGTCCTGGAGACAATCTTATGAGTGGTTGTAGTTTATTTGAAAAATACAAGAACATCAATAAAATTTCTTAGAGGAGTGATACACATTTTAAAACGTCACAGCACACTATTAATTAATTGATTTTAATTAATTAATTAATAAAAAGAAAAATTTTTTTTAATTATAAAATTTTTTTAAACAATTTTTTTTTAATTTTCTTCAACAACCAACAATTTTTGTTTTAAAAAACATTTTGGTGAAACTACACATATATCTTTTCAACAACATAACGCTATTTAACAGTTTTTGCTACATTTGGGACTCGACCAACTGGGAAACTTAAGGAAGTGTTTCAGGCCAGTAGGACTTCGACAGCCACACCAATTAAAACACACAGAATTTTTTATTTTATTACAAATTGGCGCACAACTAAGGGGCTTTAATTAGCGATTGATAGGCCACTACAATCTGCCCAATCACTAGTTGGAGCTAGCCAGCAGCTACAAAGCCAGAGAATTTGAAGGGAAAATGCAACGACGTGCAACTTCCAAGAAACGGGCGGTGGAGGCCGAAAAAGAATTAGAAATTGACATGGACAATAAAGAGGCAACGCCAGTAGATGTGGAGATTTCATTGCCGCCGGTGTTGTCCAAACAACCTGAACAACCAGAGGAACAACCGGAGATACCCACACAGACAGGGGAAGTCAATGTCCAGGAGAAGGAGGTAGAGAAATCCAAGACTACTGAAGAAACAAATATGGATAAAGTGATGGAAATACTCCTACGGGAATTCAGATCAACTAAAAAAGAATTGGGAAATAAAATAGAATCCACAAAAGAAGAATTGAGTGGAATGAACAAGAACATGGAGAAGAACAACCAATCTTTGAAGGAAGAAATGAGGGAGAATAGCAAGAAGATGGAAGACAAATTGGAAGAGAATAAAAAGAAGATGGAAGAGAGGATGGGAGAAAAGTTAGAAGAATTGAAGAAGGATAACCAATCCACAAAAGAAGAGTTGACTGGGCTGAATAAGAACATGGAAGAGTTGAAGGAAGACAACAAGAAGATGGAAGAAGAGATGGGGAAGAAGTTAGAAGAATTGAAGAAAGACAACCAATATTTCAAGGAAGAATTTAAGTCGACTAAAGAAGAATTGATTAATAAAATTGAGAACACCAATCAGAAAATCGATGAAACCAGGAAGAAGATAGAGAAGAACAACCGACAATTGAAGGAAGAGTTGAAGGAAGATAACAAGAAGTTGGAAGAGAAGTTGGGGGAGAAATTGGAAGAATTGCGAGAGGACAATCAAATTTTACGAGAAGAATTAAGAGAGGTCAATCAGGAGAATTTGGACAAACTGGACGAAAGAATGGAATTATTGAGAGAAGAACTGAATAAGGAAATCAGCACTAACAAGAAAGTGATGAATAAGAAGATGGAAGAAGAAAACATAATGGTAAATCGACAGATACGAGAAATCGATGGGAAGTGCAACCAGACCGAAAAAGAGGTACAAGAGTTTAAAGAAGTGGTGAACATCAAGTTCACAAATATCGAAGAACATAGCCGCAGGAAAGTAGAAGAACAGAGGAAGGAAACTCAAGAAGAATTCGGGAGAGTACGCAACCAAGTCGCGGAACGGTGTAATGATATGCAAGAGACGATGACCAATATCACCGGTCAGATGCGACAAAGCCGAGAAGAGATGGAAGCGGTAAGAAACAGACCGACTCATTTCACCGGATTGCCCGTCAACGAAAGCCGAGAGTGGCTCAACTTCCGGCAATACAAACGTAAGCCGATGGAGTTTCTGGCTAGGGTAGAAGAATATTTCGCCAAGCATAAAATCACGCAATGGAGCCATAGCAGGGAAATATTAGATGAGTCCTTCCGAGAAATAACGGATAATTGGTGGATGGCCAACCGGAGTGAAATTCCCGACTACCAGCAGTTCCGGAAAATGTTTAAGACGAAGTACTGGTCTGAGACTACCCAGAACTTGATCCGTGAAAATATATGTAACGGACGATACAGGGCACAACTAGGCAACAGCATGACAGCATATTTCTTGGGGAAGGTGTGCATGGCAAAACACCTCGAGCCGGCAATACCAGAAGAGTGTCTAGTGAATAAAATATCATATCACTATGATGAAGACATTATCAGGGCCCGGAGAGGTAGCCAGATCAAGACGATCCAGGCGATGACCGAGTTGTTAGAGGGATATGAAAACGAGGAGTATTATCGACAGAGCAGGAAGAGAAATGAGAGACCAGAGGCAAGGCCGAATACATACACCAATAACGGCAATAACCATCCCAGTAACCGGAACCAGCCCAGTAATTACGACGGCCCTAACAACCCGCCGCGTAATAACCATTTTAACGGCAATTTTAACGGTGTTAGGAATAACAACCCCTATCCGAATAATAGAAATAATTTTTATCAGCCTAATAATGTCCCATACAGTCAGAGAAATCCATACCCCAGCAATAATGGTGACAGACCTTACCCACCTAACCGAAATTACTATAATAATAGTTATAGTAATAATAATGTTAATAATAATAATAACCGAGTGTCGCGCCCTAGGGTAAATTTTATAAGAGCGGAAGATCGCGGACCCAGGAGATATTATCAACCACGGAGTAACAGCTTCCACGGCGCCGACCGAAGATGGAGGAGTGCGGAACGGGACGGTCCAAGACACGAACAGGGAAGAAGAAGTACAAGCCTGGAGGATCTTGGCCGACAACAGAACAGGGCGCTAAACCTCACACCGTGTACAGAGCGTCAGGAAACGGATCTGAGTTTCCCGAACGATGCCTCGGTCAATACTAACACGAACAATGACCAAAATGCTTTAAACGGGAGGAGGCAGTAATCAACAACAATGACCCGTTACTGCTTATACTTCCTGGGTTAGAAAAGGATGAATTGCAACAAGCAAACAATCATCAAAACATCACTATAATAAGTAACCACTATCTGAAAGATATTAGAACGGAACTTTTGGAAGAGAACGAGAAGAGTCTCAGCAACAATAATAATGAAATACTTTATATAACAGCGGAGGTGG
The DNA here is from genome assembly GCA_034769895.1 of Magicicada septendecula. Classification (NCBI taxonomy): domain Eukaryota; kingdom Metazoa; phylum Arthropoda; class Insecta; order Hemiptera; family Cicadidae; genus Magicicada; species Magicicada septendecula. The sequence goes on along the minus strand of CM068367.1, from coordinate 426,820,368 downwards.
AAGGAGTTCCCGCTAAAATAATGATAGACACAGGTGCCAATATTTCAATAATAAACGCAAATGAATTGGAGAGAATACAAAGTGCATGCGGAAAAACTTTGCCAATGTTACCAATCAACAACATTGTGTTAATAGGTGCAACTGGCCGCCAGAATAAAACCATCAGGAAGCAAGTTTCCTTAAGTGTCGTTAGCCGTGATATAGCTTTAGACATGGAATTTTTAATCGCCACCGGATTACCATTTGACATCTTAGTCGGTTGCGATATTCTTAGAAGATATTCTGCAGTAATCGATCTTAATTTAGATAAAGTATCACTTTTCCCAGACGGAGTAACATGGACCGCAGATCTGGTAGGAGGCACAACTATACTTCCCAACCCTATACATCAACAACTTCGTAAAATTAATATTATTAGAAACAGCCCTCTTTCTAAACCCATTATATACAACCATGGAGGAGAGGATTTATGGTCAGTTAAAATCCAAGAAATACGGGACTTCCAGTGCGGAAGCGATAACAAGAAAATACCTATACATTTAGCTAATCGTCTAATCACAATATATGAGAAGTACAAGGCGGTGTTTTCAGATGAACCAGGAAAGGTAAAAAACTACCAGTGCCAACTTCGATTCAAAGAAAACGTAGAGTTTAACCGGAGGTCATATCCAATCGCGCAGTCGCTCAAAGAAGCCGTGAGAACAGAGATAAATAAGATGATAGAAAATGACATAATTGAGATTAGTCAATCACCTTACACTAGTCCAATTATTGCTGTTCCAAAGAAAGACGGACAAGTTTGAAAACCAAACTTCATCAAAACAGAGAAATTACTCATTTAAATGCAATTAAACAAAAGGGATTTAGACAAAATAAACCTGAGATGAAGTCATATAATTGCACATACCATTTAGAAAGATTTTATAAAATTATATTCAGAATTATAAATAAAAATGAAAATGACTAAACTAAGATCTCTAAGAGAGGGGAGTCATATATTCCAAAATAATATTTTTAGAATTTAACCAATTCAATTAATTACAAGAAAATAAGGGAATATAAACCTTTTAATACAATATAAGATTATTAATATTAAATATAACTGAAAAATGGCTGAATTTACATAAAGACAGGAAGTTAGTTTTGGAAATTTTGTATAAATACAAAATGAAAGTAAAATTACTAATTTTGGACAGAAAACATTATAAAACGGCATTATTCAATCTTAAAATACGCCGAATGAACTGAAGGATTAATTTAAATAACATCTAGTAAATAAAATTGATAAATAACCAAAGTTTAGGCGATTATATAATGTATTTTGAAATATGTACAGGAAGCAAAATTATATTTGAACAATGTTAAGAATAATATTATATTGGCTAAGAGTTTAGTCGAAACTGGAGGAAATAAGATAGTTGATTATTGGTAATTGTACGGTGAACTTGACAAGCGGTTTATAACCAAGCTAACCTAACTTAAAACGGTAATGTCGAGTGAGTGAACGATACGTTTTTGTGAAATCGTGAGTGGCGTATAAAATCATTTTGAAACGTCCACCTAGTGACAAAATCAATCGGAAAAGACTAAATAACACTGGACAGTACATAACTACACCGAAAAACACTACAAAACACAAGAAAACAGTATACCACATAACCATACATTAACGCCTGAATCATAAAAAGTGAATGAACTTATAAATACACAGATACACAAAATACAACCCGGAAACTTCACACAAGGCACTACACAACATCAAAAAAGAGATTTGCAGACACCAGGACGGGAATACTGCCAGAAAAAATCTCATTTGGAACATCGCAGATACGGATGACATTTTGACCAACTTGACGGCAGCCATTTGCATTCATCATTGGAAACGCCTTCTTGTCCACGTCAGCTGTTGGTGACGACAAATTATATTATTTCAATTTTATTATTCAATGTGTGTATCTAGTATTAGTAATTAACTTGTTGTAACGTTATACTTTTTAAATATTGGCCCGATTTCTCTGACTTTGATCATGATTAGCTGTTTAAAGAACCCTGTCGAATTTTATATACCATACATTGTAACTGTTTCGATACCCTGAGAGTCGATATTATAATCGAAAAGAGTCTATATTTCAATTATATAATAAAACATTAATACTTTTCACCACAAAATAGTTCTTTCTTTCTTTTTAATATTACAAATTACCATTAATATAATTTTAAATAATAAACTACCAGGACTTTACCACATACAAGGGAAGATAACCTACAAAACGAAAAGGTAAACAAGTATCGATTGTCCTGGAGACAATCTTATGAGTGGTTGTAGTTTATTTGAAAAATACAAGAACATCAATAAAATTTCTTAGAGGAGTGATACACATTTTAAAACGTCACAGCACACTATTAATTAATTGATTTTAATTAATTAATTAATAAAAAGAAAATTTTTTTTAATTATAAATTTTTTTTAAACATTTTTTTTTTAATTTTCTTCAACAACCAACAATTTTTGTCTTAAAAAACATTTTGGTGAAACTACACATATATCTTTTCAACAACATAACGCTATTTAACAGTTTTTGCTACATTTGGGACTCGACCAACTGGGAAACTTAAGGAAGTGTTTCAGGCCAGTAGGACTTCGACAGCCACACCAATTAAAACACACAGGATTTTTTATTTTATTACAAATTGGCGCACAACTGAGGGGCTTTAATTAGCGATTAATAGGCCACTACAATCTGCCCAATCACTAGTTGGAGCTAGGCAGTAGCTACAAAGCCAGAGAATTTGAAGGGAAAATGCAACGACGTGCAACTTCCAAGAAAAGGGCGGTGGAGGCCGAAAAAGAATTAGAAATTGACATGGACAATAAAGAGGCAACGCCAGTAGATGTGGAGATTTCATTGCCGCCGGTGTTGTCCAAACAACCTGAACAACCAGAGGAACAACCGGAGATACCCACACAGACAAGGGAAGTCAATGTCCAGGAGAAGGAGGTAGAGAAATCCAAGACTACTGAAGAAACAAATATGGATACAGTGATGGAAATACTCCTACGGGAATTCAGATCAACTAAGGAAGAATTGGGAAATAAAATAGAATCCACAAAAGAAGAATTGAGTGGAATGAACAAGAACATGGAGAAGAACAACCAATCTTTGAAGGAAGAAATGAGGGAGAATAGCAAGAAGATGGAAGACAAATTGGAAGAGAATAAAAAGAAGATGGAAGAGAGGATGGGAGAAAAGTTAGAAGAATTGAAGAAGGATAACCAATCCACAAAAGAAGAGTTGACTGGGATGAATAAGAACATGGAAGAGTTGAAGGAAGACTACAAGAAGATGGAAGAAGAGATGGGGAAGAAGTTAGAAGAATTGATGGAAGACAACCAATCTTTCAAGGAAGAATTCAAGTCGACTAAAGAAGAATTGATTAATAAAGTTGAGAACACCAATCAGAAAATCGATGAAACCAGGAAGAAGATAGAGAAGAACAACCGACAATTGAAGGAAGAGTTGAAGGAAGATAACAAGAAGTTGGAAGAGAAGATGGGGGAGAAATTGGAAGAATTTCGAGAGGACAATCAAATTTTACGAGAAGAATTAAGAGAGGTCAATCAGGAGAATTTGGACAAACTGGACGAAAGAATGGAATTATTGAGAGAAGAACTGAATAAGGAAATCAGCACTAACAAGAAAGTGATGAATAAGAAGATGGAAGAAGAAAACATAATGGTAAATCGACAGATACGAGAAATCGATGGGAAGTGCAACCAGACCGAAAAAGAGGTACAAGAGTTTAAAGAAGTGGTGAACATCAAGTTCACAAATATCGAAGAACATAGCCGCAGGAAAGTAGAAGAACAGAGGAAGGAAACTCAAGAAGAATTCGGGAGAGTACGCAACCAAGTCGCGGAACGGTGTAATGATATGCAAGAGACGGTGACCAATATCACCGGTCAGGTGCGAAAAAGCCGAGAAGAGATGGAAGCGGTAAGAAACAGACCGACTCATTTCACCGGATTGCCCGTCACCGAAAGCCGAGAGTGGCTCAACTTCCGGCAATACAAACGTAAGCCGATGGAGTTCCTGGCTAGGGTAGAAGAATGTTTCGCCAAGCATAAAATCACGCAATGGAGCCATAGCAGGGAAATATTAGATGAGTCCTTCCGAGAAATAACGGATAATTGGTGGATGGCCAACCGGAGTGAAATTCCCGACTACCAGCAGTTCCGGAAAATGTTTAAGACGAAGTACTGGTCTGAGACTACCCAGAACTTGATCCGTGAAAATATATTTAACGGACGATACAGGGCACAACTAGGCAACAGCATGACAGCATATTTCTTGGGGAAGGTGTGCATGGCAAAACACCTCGAGCCGGCAATACCAGAAGAGTGTCTAGTGAATAAAATATCATATCACTATGATGAAGACATTATCAGGGCCCGGAGAGGTAGCCAGATCAAGACGATCCAGGCGATGACCGAGTTGTTAGAGGGATATGAAAACGAGGAGTATTATCGACAGAGCAGGAAGAGAAATGAGAGACCAGAGGCAAGGCCGAATACATACACCAATAACGGCAATAACCATCCCAGTAACCGGAACCAGCCCAGTAATTACGACGGCCCTAACAACCCGCCGCGTAATAACCATTTTAACGGCAATTTTAACGGTGTTAGGAATAACAACCCCTAACCGAATAATAGAAATAATTTTTATCAGCCTAATAATGTCCCATACACTCAGAGAAATCCATACCCCAGCAATAATGGTGACAGACCTTACCCACCTAACCGAAATTACTATAATAATAGTTATAGTAATAATAATGTTAATAATAATAATAACCGAGTGTCGCGCCCTAGGGTAAATTTTATAAGAGCGGAAGATCGCGGACCCAGGAGATATTATCAACCACGGAGGAACAGCTTCCACGGCGCCGACCGAAGATGGAGGAGTGCGGAACGGGACGGTCCAAGACACGAACAGGGAAGAAGAAGTACAAGCCTGGAGGATCTTGGCCGACAACAGAACAGGGCGCTAAACCTCACACCGTGTACAGAGCGTCAGGAAACGGATCTGAGTTTCCCGAACGATGCCTCGGTCAATACTAACACGAACAATGACCAAAATGCTTTAAACGGGAGGAGGCAGTAATCAACAACAATGACCCGTTACTGCTTATACTTCCTGGGTTAGAAAAGGATGAATTGCAACAAGCAAACAATCATCAAAACATCACTATAATAAGTAACCACTATGTAAAAGATATTAGAACGGAACTTTTGGAAGAGAACGAGAAGAGTCTCAGCAACAATAATAATGAAATACTTTATATAACAGCGGAGGTGGAAGGAGTTCCCGCTAAAATAATGATAGACACAGGTGCCAATATTTCAATAATAAACGCAAATGAATTGGAGAGAATACAAAGTGCATGTGGAAAAACTTTGCCAATGTTACCAATCAACAACATTGTGTTAATAGGTGCAACTGGCCGCCAGAATAAAACCATCAGGAAGCAAGTTTCCTTAAGTGTCGTTAGCCGTGATATAGCTTTAGACATGGAATTTTTAATCGCCACCGGATTACCATTTGACATCTTAGTCAGTTGCGATATTCTTAGAAGATATTCTGCAGTAATCGATCTTAATTTAGATAAAGTATCACTTTTCCCAGACGGAGTAACATGGACCGCAGATCTGGTAGGAGGCACAACTATACTTCCCAGCCCTATACATCAACAACTTCGTAAAATTAATATTATTAGAAACAGCCCTCTTTCTAAACCCATTATATACAACCATGGAGGAGAGGATTTATGGTCAGTTAAAATCCAAGAAATACGGGACTTCCAGTGCGGAAGCGATAACAAGAAAATACCTATACATTTAGCTAATCGTCTAATCACAATATATGAGAAGTACAAGGCGGTGTTTTCAGATGAACCAGGAAAGGTAAAAAACTACCAGTGCCAACTTCGATTCAAAGAAAACGTAGAGTTTAACCGGAGGTCATATCCAATCGCGCAGTCGCTCAAAGAAGCCGTGAGAACAGAGATAAATAAGATGATAGAAAATGACATAATTGAGATTAGTCAATCACCTTACACTAGTCCAATTATTGCTGTTCCAAAGAAAGACGGACAAGTTTGAAAACCAAACTTCATCAAAACAGAGAAATTACTCATTTAAATGCAATTAAACAAAAGGGATTTAGACAAAATAAACCTGAGATGAAGTCATATAATTGCACATACCATTTAGAAAGATTTTATAAAATTATATTCAGAATTATAAATAAAAATGAAAATGACTAAACTAAGATCTCTAAGAGAGGGGAGTCATATATTCCAAAATAATATTTTTAGAATTTAACCAATTCAATTAATTACAAGAAAATAAGGGAATATAAACCTTTTAATACAATATAAGATTATTAATATTAAATATAACTGAAAAATGGCTGAATTTACATAAAGACAGGAAGTTAGTTTTGGAAATTTTGTATAAATACAAAATGAAAGTAAAATTACTAATTTTGGACAGAAAACATTATAAAACGGCATTATTCAATCTTAAAATACGCCGAATGAACTGAAGGATTAATTTAAATAACATCTAGTAAATAAAATTGATAAATAACCAAAGTTTAGGCGATTATATAATGTATTTTGAAATATGTACAGGAAGCAAAATTATATTTGAACAATGTTAAGAATAATATTATATTGGCTAAGAGTTTAGTCGAAACTGGAGGAAATAAGATAGTTGATTATTGGTAATTGTACGGTGAACTTGACAAGCGGTTTATAACCAAGCTAACCTAACTTAAAACGGTAATGTCGAGTGAGTGAACGATACGTTTTTGTGAAATCGTGAGTGGCGTATAAAATCATTTTGAAACGTCCACCTAGTGACAAAATCAATCGGAAAAGACTAAATAACACTGGACAGTACATAACTACACCGAAAAACACTACAAAACACAAGAAAACAGTATACCACATAACCATACATTAACGCCTGAATCATAAAAAGTGAATGAACTTATAAATACACAGATACACAAAATACAACCCGGAAACTTCACACAAGGCACTACACAACATCAAAAAAGAGATTTGCAGACACCAGGACGGGAATACTGCCAGAAAAAATCTCATTTGGAACATCGCAGATACGGATGACATTTTGACCAACTTGACGGCAGCCATTTGCATTCATCATTGGAAACGCCTTCTTGTCCACGTCAGCTGTTGGTGACGACAAATTATATTATTTCAATTTTATTATTCAATGTGTGTATCTAGTATTAGTAATTAACTTGTTGTAACGTTATACTTTTTAAATATTGGCCCGATTTCTCTGACTTTGATCATGATTAGCTGTTTAAAGAACCCTGTCGAATTTTATATACCATACATTGTAACTGTTTCGATACCCTGAGAGTCGATATTATAATCGAAAAGAGTCTATATTTCAATTATATAATAAAACATTAATACTTTTCACCACAAAATAGTTCTTTCTTTCTTTTTAATATTACAAATTACCATTAATATAATTTTAAATAATAAACTACCAGGACTTTACCACATACAAGGGAAGATAACCTACAAAACGAAAAGGTAAACAAGTATCGATTGTCCTGGAGACAATCTTATGAGTGGTTGTAGTTTATTTGAAAAATACAAGAACATCAATAAAATTTCTTAGAGGAGTGATACACATTTTAAAACGTCACAGCACACTATTAATTAATTGATTTTAATTAATTAATTAATAAAAAGAAAATTTTTTTTAATTATAAATTTTTTTTAAACATTTTTTTTTTAATTTTCTTCAACAACCAACAATTTTTGTCTTAAAAAACATTTTGGTGAAACTACACATATATCTTTTCAACAACATAACGCTATTTAACAGTTTTTGCTACATTTGGGACTCGACCAACTGGGAAACTTAAGGAAGTGTTTCAGGCCAGTAGGACTTCGACAGCCACACCAATTAAAACACACAGGATTTTTTATTTTATTACAAATTGGCGCACAACTGAGGGGCTTTAATTAGCGATTAATAGGCCACTACAATCTGCCCAATCACTAGTTGGAGCTAGGCAGTAGCTACAAAGCCAGAGAATTTGAAGGGAAAATGCAACGACGTGCAACTTCCAAGAAAAGGGCGGTGGAGGCCGAAAAAGAATTAGAAATTGACATGGACAATAAAGAGGCAACGCCAGTAGATGTGGAGATTTCATTGCCGCCGGTGTTGTCCAAACAACCTGAACAACCAGAGGAACAACCGGAGATACCCACACAGACAAGGGAAGTCAATGTCCAGGAGAAGGAGGTAGAGAAATCCAAGACTACTGAAGAAACAAATATGGATACAGTGATGGAAATACTCCTACGGGAATTCAGATCAACTAAGGAAGAATTGGGAAATAAAATAGAATCCACAAAAGAAGAATTGAGTGGAATGAACAAGAACATGGAGAAGAACAACCAATCTTTGAAGGAAGAAATGAGGGAGAATAGCAAGAAGATGGAAGACAAATTGGAAGAGAATAAAAAGAAGATGGAAGAGAGGATGGGAGAAAAGTTAGAAGAATTGAAGAAGGATAACCAATCCACAAAAGAAGAGTTGACTGGGATGAATAAGAACATGGAAGAGTTGAAGGAAGACTACAAGAAGATGGAAGAAGAGATGGGGAAGAAGTTAGAAGAATTGATGGAAGACAACCAATCTTTCAAGGAAGAATTCAAGTCGACTAAAGAAGAATTGATTAATAAAGTTGAGAACACCAATCAGAAAATCGATGAAACCAGGAAGAAGATAGAGAAGAACAACCGACAATTGAAGGAAGAGTTGAAGGAAGATAACAAGAAGTTGGAAGAGAAGATGGGGGAGAAATTGGAAGAATTGCGAGAGGACAATCAAATTTTACGAGAAGAATTAAGAGAGGTCAATCAGGAGAATTTGGACAAACTGGACGAAAGAATGGAATTATTGAGAGAAGAACTGAATAAGGAAATCAGCACTAACAAGAAAGTGATGAATAAGAAGATGGAAGAAGAAAACATAATGGTAAATCGACAGATACGAGAAATCGATGGGAAGTGCAACCAGACCGAAAAAGAGGTACAAGAGTTTAAAGAAGTGGTGAACATCAAGTTCACAAATATCGAAGAACATAGCCGCAGGAAAGTAGAAGAACAGAGGAAGGAAACTCAAGAAGAATTCGGGAGAGTACGCAACCAAGTCGCGGAACGGTGTAATGATATGCAAGAGACGGTGACCAATATCACCGGTCAGGTGCGAAAAAGCCGAGAAGAGATGGAAGCGGTAAGAAACAGACCGACTCATTTCACCGGATTGCCCGTCACCGAAAGCCGAGAGTGGCTCAACTTCCGGCAATACAAACGTAAGCCGATGGAGTTCCTGGCTAGGGTAGAAGAATGTTTCGCCAAGCATAAAATCACGCAATGGAGCCATAGCAGGGAAATATTAGATGAGTCCTTCCGAGAAATAACGGATAATTGGTGGATGGCCAACCGGAGTGAAATTCCCGACTACCAGCAGTTCCGGAAAATGTTTAAGACGAAGTACTGGTCTGAGACTACCCAGAACTTGATCCGTGAAAATATATTTAACGGACGATACAGGGCACAACTAGGCAACAGCATGACAGCATATTTCTTGGGGAAGGTGTGCATGGCAAAACACCTCGAGCCGGCAATACCAGAAGAGTGTCTAGTGAATAAAATATCATATCACTATGATGAAGACATTATCAGGGCCCGGAGAGGTAGCCAGATCAAGACGATCCAGGCGATGACCGAGTTGTTAGAGGGATATGAAAACGAGGAGTATTATCGACAGAGCAGGAAGAGAAATGAGAGACCAGAGGCAAGGCCGAATACATACACCAATAACGGCAATAACCATCCCAGTAACCGGAACCAGCCCAGTAATTACGACGGCCCTAACAACCCGCCGCGTAATAACCATTTTAACGGCAATTTTAACGGTGTTAGGAATAACAACCCCTAACCGAATAATAGAAATAATTTTTATCAGCCTAATAATGTCCCATACACTCAGAGAAATCCATACCCCAGCAATAATGGTGACAGACCTTACCCACCTAACCGAAATTACTATAATAATAGTTATAGTAATAATAATGTTAATAATAATAATAACCGAGTGTCGCGCCCTAGGGTAAATTTTATAAGAGCGGAAGATCGCGGACCCAGGAGATATTATCAACCACGGAGGAACAGCTTCCACGGCGCCGACCGAAGATGGAGGAGTGCGGAACGGGACGGTCCAAGACACGAACAGGGAAGAAGAAGTACAAGCCTGGAGGATCTTGGCCGACAACAGAACAGGGCGCTAAACCTCACACCGTGTACAGAGCGTCAGGAAACGGATCTGAGTTTCCCGAACGATGCCTCGGTCAATACTAACACGAACAATGACCAAAATGCTTTAAACGGGAGGAGGCAGTAATCAACAACAATGACCCGTTACTGCTTATACTTCCTGGGTTAGAAAAGGATGAATTGCAACAAGCAAACAATCATCAAAACATCACTATAATAAGTAACCACTATGTAAAAGATATTAGAACGGAACTTTTGGAAGAGAACGAGAAGAGTCTCAGCAACAATAATAATGAAATACTTTATATAACAGCGGAGGTGGAAGGAGTTCCCGCTAAAATAATGATAGACACAGGTGCCAATATTTCAATAATAAACGCAAATGAATTGGAGAGAATACAAAGTGCATGTGGAAAAACTTTGCCAATGTTACCAATCAACAACATTGTGTTAATAGGTGCAACTGGCCGCCAGAATAAAACCATCAGGAAGCAAGTTTCCTTAAGTGTCGTTAGCCGTGATATAGCTTTAGACATGGAATTTTTAATCGCCACCGGATTACCATTTGACATCTTAGTCAGTTGCGATATTCTTAGAAGATATTCTGCAGTAATCGATCTTAATTTAGATAAAGTATCACTTTTCCCAGACGGAGTAACATGGACCGCAGATCTGGTAGGAGGCACAACTATACTTCCCAGCCCTATACATCAACAACTTCGTAAAATTAATATTATTAGAAACAGCCCTCTTTCTAAACCCATTATATACAACCATGGAGGAGAGGATTTATGGTCAGTTAAAATCCAAGAAATACGGGACTTCCAGTGCGGAAGCGATAACAAGAAAATACCTATACATTTAGCTAATCGTCTAATCACAATATATGAGAAGTACAAGGCGGTGTTTTCAGATGAACCAGGAAAGGTAAAAAACTACCAGTGCCAACTTCGATTCAAAGAAAACGTAGAGTTTAACCGGAGGTCATATCCAATCGCGCAGTCGCTCAAAGAAGCCGTGAGAACAGAGATAAATAAGATGATAGAAAATGACATAATTGAGATTAGTCAATCACCTTACACTAGTCCAATTATTGCTGTTCCAAAGAAAGACGGACAAGTCCGGCTCTGTTTAGATGCGCGCGAGTTGAACAAGATGATTGTGAATGACAGAACCTCTCCCGGTGAAATAGAGGAGATCTTAAAACGTTTTCATGGCACTAAGTTTATTAGCACCTGGGATACTGTCTGTGGTTATTGGCAAGTAGAGCTGCATCCACAAAGACGCCAGTACGTGGCGTTCATTTTCGAAGGGCGCAATTACCAGTTCAAGAGACTGCCCTTCGGACTTGTCAATTCTGTCGCCATCTTTGTGGCATGCATGGACCAGATTCTTGGACAAGAAGCGCTCCAATTTACCACCGTCTATGTTGACGATTTACTCATCACATCCGAAACCTGGGAGGAGCACTGCTATAGAGTAGAGTATGTACTAAGCAAACTAGCGCAGAACAACATAACACTGAAGTTGGAGAAATCCAAGTTCATAGCGCGCGAGGTACAATTCTTGGGTTTCAACCTAGACGACAGAGGTATTACCCCGTCAGCAGAGAAAGTGGAGGCAATTCAGAGGTTCCCGCAACCAAGAAACAGGAAACAATTACAATCTTTCCTCGGACTCTGTAACTATTACAGGAAGTTTCAGAGCCGATATTCCGAGTTGACCGCCAAGTTTCAACCACAGTTATCTGCTAAGAACAAATGGACTTTTGGGTGAAGAGCAAGATCTTACTTTCCGTTTGATAAAAGAGAAGTTTCTGGAGAGTGTTATACTTCGTCACCCAGATTTTAAGAAACCATTCTTTTTAAAGTGTGACGCTAGCGATCTGAGCTTAGGAACAACGTTATACCAGGAAGATGAGGAGGGACAACATCTTGTAATAAGCTTCGCTAGTCGCACACTGAACCAGTGCGAAAAGAACTACAGTGTGACAGAAAAGGAATTTCTGAGCGTGGTGTTCGCATGCAGCAAGTTCCGGACGTACATTCTCGGATATCAAGTCACGGTACGAACTGATCATAAATCCATCTCGTTCCTTCGTAGGTGCAAGTTGAGTCACGGCCGATTAGCTAGGTGGGTACTCGCCCTACAAGCATATGATCTGAAATGGGAATACATTCCAGGAAAAAAGAACGTTGTAGCGGATGTGTTGTCACGTATAAATCTGGAAGATCAGACTTTCGAGGGAGAGAAGGAGAGCTTGGTCAAAATTTATAACATCTTCAAGACCAGAGCCGATCTACAAGCTCTATTAATAAATATTCGAATCCATCAGCAGTCTGATCCTAAGCTGAAAAACATCATGAGTCGCTTGGAAGCCAATGATGATACCATTTCCAAATATTACCATCTTAACAAAGGGATCTTATTCATAAAAACGGCCTTGGACGATGAGACATGGAAGGTGATAATCCCACACCAAATCGAAAAGGAGGTCATCATCGATTACCATGTCAGGTATGGTCACAAGGGAGCATTAAAAGTGATACAGGCTCTAGAGGAAAACTGTAAGATCAAGAATATCAACCGCAAGGTGAGAACGTACATCAAGTCCTGTAAGATCTACCAATGCGCCAAAATAAACAATGAAAAGACAGAGGATACCGATAACTTCAAACGCAAAACTGGAAAAAGTGTTTTTGGATATCTGCGGGCCATTTCCCCGTAGCGGTGGTCGACACAGGTATAAATACCTGGTAATCATAATGGACCACTACACCAAATATGTAAAGCTATATCCGGTTAATCGGGCAACAACAGCAAAGGTTCTGGCGGTGATTATCGATTTGTATGTGCCAGAGATCGGTAGACCATCTTCCATTATTACCGACCATGGTACACAATTTAAGGGGAGGAGGTGGCGAGACACCTTATTAGCACTTGGGATAAAAACTTATAAGACGTCAGTCTACCACCCAAGTAGCAATCCGGCTGAGAGAGTACTGAGAGAAGTGGGTAGGATCTTGCGCACGTACTGTCACAACCAACAGAAAAAGTGGCAAGAGTACCTAGCAGCGACAGCAACATTCCTAAATTTCGCCCACCATCCAGCTATAGGAATTACACCATACTCAGCCATGTATGAGAAGCCGACTCCCCGAGAAATTGAACAAATCATTGAATTTCCAACAAACAATAATCGGAAATTCAACCAGTTGAGGTTTTACAACAAGGTAACAGAAGATCAAGAAAAACGGCAAGCCAAATACCAAAAGGCAATAGGGCGTATTATAACATATAAAGAGGGTGAGAAAGTCCTCCTAAAAAATCGAGAGCTGCCCAGCACCTTAGAAGGCATAACCAAAAAATTATTATTACTGTATATCGGACCATATGTTGTGGTAAAGGATAAGCATAACAATACCTATGAGTTGAAGGAAATCGTTTCAGGAAAAATCAAAGGTGTGTACAATCAAGCTTCTATGAAAAAGTATTATGAAGAATGAGTTGGGAATTTTGAATTTAGAATTTTTATATAACTGAAAAAATTTAAAATTTATGTAAGAACATCTTACAACAAATATTTTTGAGAAAATACTTTTTGGAAGAATTAAAAGAAAGAATTTTGAATTTAACTATAAAATTTAAAATATATAAGCACAACTTACAACCTAATATTTTGGAGAAAAACTTTTTGGAAGAAAATAGAAGAAAGGAATTTTGTGTTTAACCAACAAAATTTAAAAACATATGTAAGCACAACTTACTACCAAATATTTAAGAAGAAACTTTATGGAAAAATAGAAGAAAGGAATTTTGAAGCTAATATACAAAAAATTTAAAAAATGAAGTAAGACCAACTTACTATAACTAATTTTGTGAGAAAACTGTATGGTAAATAATTAAGAATAATTTGAATTTAGAGAAATACTAAAACATTCAGAAATAATAGTAAGATCACATTGCTATAAACAATTTTGAATGAAACAATTCTGGGAATAAATGAATTAAACAGAATTTGAAGGTTGATAGAACGTCGAAACTTTGAAACAAGATAAGATCAACTTATTACAATGATTTATGAGAAATATTATGCCATTAAATAACAAGAAGAGTTTGAATTTTGAATAAAACCAACAAAGTTCTAAAAATAAATATGTGCCATTTATAATTAAATTTAGAAGAAAATAAAGTGATTAATTCAGAAAAGAGAATTAACTTTAATCCAGAATGAATGCTAGATATTCACATTAGCATTTGAAGGAGTAGAAAAAAATAACAAAAAAAGAGTGTAATATGCAAGAGAAGGAAAAAATTTGGAAGCAAAGAGACTAATTACTTATGAAACGATAATGAAAACGGTTAATTAAGAGCAAAGAAGAACAACTCATACCAAACATATGGAGAAGATGATTTTGAACAAATGATAATAATAAGACCTATATGAAATGCAAAGAGAAGAAATGGCACATGAAATATAATATAAATGAATTAATGTTAATGAATGCGAAGGCGGATTAATAACTCTCTAAGAGAAAGGAAAGAACCAAAATGTTTAAACCAAAATGATCAAAATAACAACCTGTATATCTAGAATAAAAATACAAATTTAAAAAATTGAATATAATATATTAAGACCATTCAAATAATGAATAAGAAAATGCTATATGTAAAGACCATGCTAACACTGAAAGTAACCAGAAGGAAGTATAAAGAGAATTCAGATGTAGAAGAAAAAGAGTTACCATATAACCTGTAATAAGAAGTATTAAAAGAAAGGTTTTCAACCATAATTAAAATAAATATATCAGACAAGTTAAGAGTTCAGAAAAATATATATATAATGAGTATAATAATAATTATGAAGATTTATTAAGATAGAAAATGTGAGATAATCTGAGAAACTACGAAGTGAAGAATCCAAAGATATTTTTATTAGTCGAAAATGAGACTACTTTTTATTTATTTATTCGATGACTGACTGAAGATAATTCCAGCAGCATTATGTTTTTTGAGCAGAGATGAATATGCCTCTGTACTCAATTTGTAGAAGTGGTGTATGGCCAGCAGAGATTGTGTAGCGTACAGTGCCCCTCTGATCTGCCCCAGCCCACGTGATAGGGAATGTTAGGGAATTAATATCCCAAGGATGCAACACGAAGTTTATAAAGAAAGAAAATGTATTACAATAATAATAATATCTCAGAAGACACTAACTATTCGAAAAGGATCAGTAGTAAAATAAGTAACTATATATATAAAATTAATTAAACTCTGATATAAAAAGTCGATATAAAAATGGGGAAGAAAATGAATTCTAAGGAATGATGAAGTTATCATAAGAAATTATTTCATCCATAAACATGTCTGAAATAATTACTTCTGGAGGAGAGCAATCTGTAACGTGACAGATATATGCATAATATTGAATGGCATTTGATCATTAGAATAATAAAATTATAACATTTAAATCTGGAAGAAAGTATTAAGTTTAATATAAAAAATTAATTCATAGCAACTGTGGAAAGCAATCATTATTATTTAAAAAAATACAAGTTCAAATAAAATGAGTTACTAGTGATGAGTCATCCAAAACAAGTTTAATAACCAAGGTTTTCAAATTATAACCCAGGAAGGTAAAAAGTAAATAACAAAGCAACACAGAATATAACCAAACCCACAACGAGGAAATATAAATTGAAAAGAAACCCTGAAAAAGCCAAGATCAACCAATACAGGTGATGTATTTCTAAAATGACGAAGAAGATGAAGAAATCCCAAGGATTACGAAGAAGATGAAGAAATCCCAAGAAACCCGATGGCATCAAGAAGAATATGGAGAAGATAGCAGTCCCAGAAGACAGAAGAAAAGAAGACAGAAGAAAGAAGAAGAAGGCAGCATCCTGAGGAAGATGTCATGCTCTTATAAAAGACACCCAAATCCCCATACCCCCAAAATAAATGATAAAATACCAATAAAAGTATAACGAAATAGTAACAACATGTACATAAAATTAAGAGAGAGAAGTGTGTAAAGTAAGAGTTGCCAGTGAACCAAAATGAAACAATAATATAGTACCCAAGGAACAAATCTCCATTGTAAAACACTAACCAATTTATTATGTTAATAAGACTACACGACAATTTAGAAATAACATAAAAATAAAAGTGTAAAGTGAACCAGTGATAGTTTTGGGTATTATAGAAAATAAACCTTGTGTTTCATTCTTGGCAATCACAAACATTGAATACAATGAAATATGCAACTTTCAGTGACTTAAATGTGTACTATGTGAATATGTTACTTACAAGATATAAATCTGTTTAAAGTAACATTTTGTTTTATATAATGAGAAAAAAACAGATTTGATTATACTAATGACAGGGTACAATTCCCCAAAGACAATATTTAAAAGACAGTGTAAAAACTGTATAATCCAACTTAGTATAGTAGTTAGCAAATAAGAATATAGATATAAGGTTTTTGTAAATATAGGATAAGGATGTTAAAAATGTATTAGATATAAGGTCATTTATTTAAATCTACAACAACTAACATCAGAACTGTAAATATAATTATTACTTGTGAATAGTAAGAAGTAATTAAGATGTTAGTTGGTAAAAAACCTTGTTTGTGAACAATATTTCAATGTTAGAAATAAGTATTTAATTGTAAAATGTCTGAATGTTGAAGACAACCATTTATATGAAAATATTCCTTATTTGTTTAACTGTTCTTTGTATTGTAACCAATACTAATTATTGTTGTGTAATTTTAAAAAATGTTTAGTTTATAATACCATATTTAAAAGTCAGAGAGGGTATCACACATCATATATTGTTTGTAAAAATATTTTGTAAGGAAAAATTGTTAAAAAACCTAGGCCAAAGAATGAAAACCAAACTTCATCAAAACAGAGAAATTACTCATTTAAATGCAATTAAACAAAAGGGATTTAGACAAAATAAACCTGAGATGAAGTCATATAATTGCACATACCATTTAGAAAGATTTTATAAAATTATATTCAGAATTATAAATAAAAATGAAAATGACTAAACTAAGATCTCTAAGAGAGGGGAGTCATATATTCCAAAATAATATTTTTAGAATTTAACCAATTCAATTAATTACAAGAAAATAAGGGAATATAAACCTTTTAATACAATATAAGATTATTAATATTAAATATAACTGAAAAATGGCTGAATTTACATAAAGACAGGAAGTTAGTTTTGGAAATTTTGTATAAATACAAAATGAAAGTAAAATTACTAATTTTGGACAGAAAACATTATAAAACGGTATTATTCAATCTTAAAATACGCCGAATGAACTGAAGGATTAATTTAAATAACATCTAGTAAATAAAATTGATAAATAACCAAAGTTTAGGCGATTATATAATGTATTTTGAAATATGTACAGGAAGCAAAATTATATTTGAACAATGTTAAGAATAATATTATATTGGCTAAGAGTTTAGTCGAAACTGGAGGAAATAAGATAGTTGATTATTGGTAATTGTACGGTGAACTTGACAAGCGGTTTATAACCAAGCTAACCTAACTTAAAACGGTAATGTCGAGTGAGTGAACGATACGTTTTTGTGAAATCGTGAGTGGCGTATAAAATCATTTTGAAACGTCCACCTAGTGACAAAATCAATCGGAAAAGACTAAATAACACTGGCCAGTACATAACTACACCGAAAAACACTACAAAACACAAGAAAACAGTATACCACATAACCATACATTAACGCCTGAATCATAAAAAGTGAATGAACTTATAAATACACAGATACACAAAATACAACCCGGAAACTTCACACAAGGCACTACACAACATCAAAAAAGAGATTTGCAGACACCAGGACGGGAATACTGCCAGAAAAAATCTCATTTGGAACATCGCAGATACGGATGACATTTTGACCAACTTGACGGCAGCCATTTGCATTCATCATTGGAAACGCCTTCTTGTCCACGTCAGCTGTTGGTGACGACAAATTATATTATTTCAATTTTATTATTCAATGTGTGTATCTAGTATTAGTAATTAACTTGTTGTAACGTTATACTTTTTAAATATTGGCCCGATTTCTCTGACTTTGATAATGATTAGCTGTTTAAAGAACCCTGTCGAATTTTATATACCATACATTGTAACTGTTTCGATACCCTGAGAGTCGATATTATAATCGAAAAGAGTCTATATTTCAATTATATAATAAAACATTAATACTTTTCACCACAAAATAGTTCTTTCTTTCTTTTTAATATTACAAATTACCATTAATATAATTTTAAATAATAAACTACCAGGACTTTACCACATACAAGGGAAGATAACCTACAAAACGAAAAGGTAAACAAGTATCGATTGTCCTGGAGACAATCTTATGAGTGGTTGTAGTTTATTTGAAAAATACAAGAACATCAATAAAATTTCTTAGAGGAGTGATACACATTTTAAAACGTCACAGCACACTATTAATTAATTGATTTTAATTAATTAATTAATAAAAAGAAAATTTTTTTTTAATTATAAAATTTTTTTAAACAATTTTTTTTTAATTTTCTTCAACAACCAACAATTTTTGTTTTAAAAAACATTTTGGTGAAACTACACATATATCTTTTCAACAACATAACGCTATTTAACAGTTTTTGCTACATTTGGGACTCGACCAACTGGGAAACTTAAGGAAGTGTTTCAGGCCAGTAGGACTTCGACAGCCACACCAATTAAAACACACAGAATTTTTTATTTTATTACAAATTGGCGCACAACTGAGGGGCTTTAATTAGCGATTGATAGGCCACTACAATCTGCCCAATCACTAGTTGGAGCTAGGCAGCAGCTACAAAGCCAGAGAATTAGAAGGGAAAATGCAACGACGTGCAACTTCCAAGAAACGGGCGGTGGAGGCCGAAAAAGAATTAGAAATTGACATGGACAATAAAGAGGCAACGCCAGTAGATGTGGAAATTTCATTGCCGCCGGTGTTGTCCAAACAACCTGAACAACCAGAGGAACAACCGTTGATACCCACACAGACAGGGGAAGTCAATGTCCAGGAGAAGGAGGTAGAGAAATCCAAGACTACTGAAGAAACAAATATGGATACAGTGATGGAAATACTCCTACGGGAATTCAGATCAACTAAGGAAGAATTGGGAAATAAAATAGAATCCACAAAAGAAGAATTGAGTGGAATGAACAAGAACATGGAGAAGAACAACCAATCTTTGAAGGAAGAAATGAGGGAGAATAGCAAGAAGATGGAAGACAAATTGGAAGAGAATAAAAAGAAGATGGAAGAGAGGATGGGAGAAAAGTTAGAAGAATTGAAGAAGGATAACCAATCCACAAAAGAAGAGTTGACTGGGATGAATAAGAACATGGAAGAGTTGAAGGAAGACAACAAGAAGATGGAAGAAGAGATGGGGAAGAAGTTAGAAGAATTGATGGAAGACAACCAATCTTTCAAGGAAGAATTCAAGTCGACTAAAGAAGAATTGATTAATAAAGTTGAGAACACCAATCAGAAAATCGATGAAACCAGGAAGAAGATAGAGAAGAACAACCGACAATTGAAGGAAGAGTTGAAGGAAGATAACAAGAAGTTGGAAGAGAAGATGGGGGAGAAATTGGAAGAATTGCGAGAGGACAATCAAATTTTACGAGAAGAATTAAGAGAGGTCAATCAGGAGAATTTGGACAAACTGGACGAAAGAATGGAATTATTGAGAGAAGAACTGAATAAGGAAATCAGCACTAACAAGAAAGTGATGAATAAGAAGATGGAAGAAGAAAACATAATGGTAAATCGACAGATACGAGAAATCGATGGGAAGTGCAACCAGACCGAAAAAGAGGTACAAGAGTTTAAAGAAGTGGTGAACATCAAGTTCACAAATATCGAAGAACATAGCCGCAGGAAAGTAGAAGAACAGAGGAAGGAAACTCAAGAAGAATTCGGGAGAGTACGCAACCAAGTCGCGGAACGGTGTAATGATATGCAAGAGACGATGACCAATATCACCGGTCAGGTGCGACAAAGCCGAGAAGAGATGGAAGCGGTAAGAAACAGACCGACTCATTTCACCGGATTGCCCGTCAACGAAAGCCGAGAGTGGCTCAACTTCCGGCAATACAAACGTAAGCCGATGGAGTTCCTGGCTAGGGTAGAAGAATATTTCGCCAAGCATAAAATCACGCAATGGAGCCATAGCAGGGAAATATTAGATGAGTCCTTCCGAGAAATAACGGATAATTGGTGGATGGCCAACCGGAGTGAAATTCCCGACTACCAGCAGTTCCGGAAAATGTTTAAGACGAAGTACTGGTCTGAGACTACCCAGAACTTGATCCGTGAAAATATATGTAACGGACGATACAGGGCACAACTAGGCAACAGCATGACAGCATATTTCTTGGGGAAGGTGTGCATGGCAAAACACCTCGAGCCGGCAATACCAGAAGAGTGTCTAGTGAATAAAATATCATATCACTATGATGAAGACATTATCAGGGCCCGGAGAGGTAGCCAGATCAAGACGATCCAGGCGATGACCGAGTTGTTAGAGGGATATGAAAACGAGGAGTATTATCGACAGAGCAGGAAGAGAAATGAGAGACCAGAGGCAAGGCCGAATACATACACCAATAACGGCAATAACCATCCCAGTAACCGGAACCAGCCCAGTAATTACGACGGCCCTAACAACCCGCCGCGTAATAACCATTTTAACGGCAATTTTAACGGTGTTAGGAATAACAACCCCTATCCGAATAATAGAAATAATTTTTATCAGCCTAATAATGTCCCATACACTCAGAGAAATCCATACCCCAGCAATAATGGTGACAGACCTTACCCACCTAACCGAAATTACTATAATAATAGTTATAGTAATAATAATGGTAATAATAATAATAACCGAGTGTCGCGCCCTAGGGTAAATTTTATAAGAGCGGAAGATCGCGGACCCAGGAGATACTATCAACCACGGAGGAACAGCTTGCACGGCGCCGACCGAAGATGGAGGAGTGCGGAACGGGACGGTCCAAGACACGAACAGGGAAGAAGAAGTACAAGCCTGGAGGATCTTGGCCGACAACAGAACAGGGCGCTAAACCTCACACCGTGTACAGAGCGTCAGGAAACGGATCTGAGTTTCCCGAACGATGCCTCGGTCAATACTAACACGAACAATGACCAAAATGCTTTAAACGGGAGGAGGCAGTAATCAACAACAATGACCCGTTACTGCTTATACTTCCTGGGTTAGAAAAGGATGAATTGCAACAAGCAAACAATCATCAAAACATCACTATAATAAATAACCACTATCTAAAAGATATTAGAACGGAACTTTTGGAAGAGAACGAGAAGAGTCTCAGCAACAATAATAATGAAATACTTTATATAACAGCGGAGGTGGAAGGAGTTCCCGCTAAAATAATGATAGACACAGGTGCCAATATTTCAATAATAAACGCAAATGAATTGGAGAGAATACAAAGTGCATGTGGAAAAACTTTGCCAATGTTACCAATCAACAACATTGTGTTAATAGGTGCAACTGGCCGCCAGAATAAAACCATCAGGAAGCAAGTTTCCTTAAGTGTCGTTAGCCGTGATATAGCTTTAGACATGGAATTTTTAATCGCCACCGGATTACCATTTGACATCTTAGTCGGTTGCGATATTCTTAGAAGATATTCTGCAGTAATCGATCTTAATTTAGATAAAGTATCACTTTTCCCAGACGGAGTAACATGGACCGCAGATCTGGTAGGAGGCACAACTATACTTCCCAGCCCTATACATCAACAACTTCGTAAAATTAATATTATTAGAAACAGCCCTCTTTCTAAACCCATTATATACAACCATGGAGGAGAGGATTTATGGTCAGTTAAAATCCAAGAAATACGGGACTTCCAGTGCGGAAGCGATAACAAGAAAATACCTATACATTTAGCTAATCGTCTAATCACAATATATGAGAAGTACAAGGCGGTGTTTTCAGATGAACCAGGAAAGGTAAAAAACTACCAGTGCCAACTTCGATTCAAAGAAAACGTAGAGTTTAACCGGAGGTCATATCCAATCGCGCAGTCGCTCAAAGAAGCCGTGAGAACAGAGATAAATAAGATGATAGAAAATGACATAATTGAGATTAGTCAATCACCTTACACTAGTCCAATTATTGCTGTTCCAAAGAAAGACGGACAAGTCCGGCTCTGTTTAGATGCGCGCGAGTTGAACAAGACGATTGTGAATGACAGAACCTCTCCCGGTGAAATAGAGGAGATCTTAAAACGTTTTCATGGCACTAAGTTTATTAGCACCTGGGATACTGTCTGTGGTTATTGGCAAGTAGAGCTGCATCCACAAAGCCGCCAGTACGTGGCGTTCATTTTCGAAGGGCGCAATTACCAGTTCAAGAGACTGCCCTTCGGACTTGTCAATTCTGTCGCCATCTTTGTGGCATGCATGGACCAGATTCTTGGACAAGAAGCGCTCCAATTTACCACCGTCTATGTTGACGATTTACTCATCACATCCGAAACCTGGGAGGAGCACTGCTATAGAGTAGAGTATGTACTAAGCAAACTAGCGCAGAACAACATAACACTGAAGTTGGAGAAATCCAAGTTCATAGCGCGCGAGGTACAATTCTTGGGTTTCAACCTAGACGACAGAGGTATTACCCCGTCAGCAGAGAAAGTGGAGGCAATTCAGAGGTTCCCGCAACCAAGAAACAGGAAACAATTACAATCTTTCCTCGGACTCTGTAACTATTACAGGAAGTTTCAGAGCCGATATTCCGAGTTGACCGCCAAGTTTCAACCACAGTTATCTGCTAAGAACAAATGGACTTTTGGGTGAAGAGCAAGATCTTACTTTCCGTTTGATAAAAGAGAAGTTTCTGGAGAGTGTTATACTTCGTCACCCAGATTTTAAGAAACCATTCTTTTTAAACTGTGACGCTAGCGATCTGAGCTTAGGAACAACGTTATACCAGGAAGATGAGGAGGGACAACATCTTGTAATAAGCTTCGCTAGTCGCACACTGAACCAGTGCGAAAAGAACTACAGTGTGACAGAAAAGGAATTTCTGAGCGTGGTGTTCGCATGCAGCAAGTTCCGGACGTACATTCTCGGATATCAAGTCACGGTACGAACTGATCATAAATCCATCTCGTTCCTTCGTAGGTGCAAGTTGAGTCACGGCCGATTAACTAGGTGGGTACTCGCCCTACAAGAATATGATCTGAAATGGGAATACATTCCAGGAAAAAAGAACGTTGTAGCGGATGTGTTGTCACGTATAAATCTGGAAGATCAGACTTTCGAGGAAGAGAAGGAGAGCTTGGTCAAAATTTATAACATCTTCAAGACCAGAGCCGATCTACAAGCTCTATTAATAAATATTCGAATCCATCAGCAGTCTGATCCTAAGCTGAAAAACATCATGAGTCGCTTGGAAGCCAATGATGATACCATTTCCAAATATTACCATCTTAACAAAGGGATCTTATTCATAAAAACGGCCTTGGACGATGAGACATGGAAGGTGATAATCCCACACCAAATCGAAAAGGAGGTCATCATCGATTACCATGTCAGGTATGGTCACAAGGGAGCATTAAAAGTGATACAGGCTCTAGAGGAAAACTGTAAGATCAAGAATATCAACCGCAAGGTGAGAACGTACATCAAGTCCTGTAAGATCTACCAATGCGCCAAAATAAACAATGAAAAGACAGAGGATACCGATAACTTCAAACGCAAAACTGGAAAAAGTGTTTTTGGATATCTGCGGGCCATTTCCCCGTAGCGGTGGTCGACACAGGTATAAATACCTGGTAATCATAATGGACCACTACACCAAATATGTAAAGCTATATCCGGTTAATCGGGCAACAACAGCAAAGGTTCTGGCGGTGATTATCGATTTGTATGTGCCAGAGATCGGTAGACCATCTTCCATTATTACCGACCATGGTACACAATTTAAGGGGAGGAGGTGGCGAGACACCTTATTAGCACTTGGGATAAAAACTTATAAGACGTCAGTCTACCACCCAAGTAGCAATCCGGCTGAGAGAGTACTGAGAGAAGTGGGTAGGATCTTGCGCACGTACTGTCACAACCAACAGAAAAAGTGGCAAGAGTACCTAGCAGCGACAGCAACATTCCTAAATTTCGCCCACCATCCAGCTATAGGAATTACACCATACTCAGCCATGTATGAGAAGCCGACTCCCCGAGAAATTGAACAAATCATTGAATTTCCAACAAACAATAATCGGAAATTCAACCAGTTGAGGTTTTACAACAAGGTAACAGAAGATCAAGAAAAACGGCAAGCCAAATACCAAAAGGCAATAGGGCGTATTATAACATATAAAGAGGGTGAGAAAGTCCTCCTAAAAAATCGAGAGCTGCCCAGCACCTTAGAAGGCATAACCAAAAAATTATTATTACTGTATATCGGACCATATGTTGTGGTAAAGGATAAGCATAACAATACCTATGAGTTGAAGGAAATCGTTTCAGGAAAAATCAAAGGTGTGTACAATCAAGCTTCTATGAAAAAGTATTATGAAGAATGAGTTGGGAATTTTGAATTTAGAATTTTTATATAACTGAAAAAATTTAAAATTTATGTAAGAACATCTTACAACAAATATTTTTGAGAAAATACTTTTTGGAAGAATTAAAAGAAAGAATTTTGAATTTAACTATAAAATTTAAAATATATAAGCACAACTTACAACCTAATATTTTGGAGAAAAACTTTTTGGAAGAAAATAGAAGAAAGGAATTTTGTGTTTAACCAACAAAATTTAAAAACATATGTAAGCACAACTTACTACCAAATATTTAAGAAGAAACTTTATGGAAAAATAGAAGAAAGGAATTTTGAAGCTAATATACAAAAAATTTAAAAAATGAAGTAAGACCAACTTACTATAACTAATTTTGTGAGAAAACTGTATGGTAAATAATTAAGAATAATTTGAATTTAGAGAAATACTAAAACATTCAGAAATAATAGTAAGATCACATTGCTATAAACAATTTTGAATGAAACAATTCTGGGAATAAATGAATTAAACAGAATTTGAAGGTTGATAGAACGTCGAAACTTTGAAACAAGATAAGATCAACTTATTACAATGATTTATGAGAAATATTATGCCATTAAATAACAAGAAGAGTTTGAATTTTGAATAAAACCAACAAAGTTCTAAAAATAAATATGTGCCATTTATAATTGAATTTAGAAGAAAATAAAGTGATTAATTCAGAAAAGAGAATTAACTTTAATCCAGAATAAATGCTAGATATTCACATTAGCATTTGAAGGAGTAGAGAAGAATAACAAAAAAAGAGTGTAATATGCAAGAGAAGGAAAAAATTTGGAAGCAAAGAGACTAATTACTTATGAAACGATAATGAAAACGGTTAATTAAGAGCAAAGAAGAACAACTCATACCAAACATATGGAGAAGATGATTTTGAACAAATGATAATAATAAGACCTATATGAAATGCAAAGAGAAGAAATGCCACATGAAATATAATATAAATGAATTAATGTTAATGAATGCGAAGGCGGATTAATAACTCTCTAAGAGAAAGGAAAGAACCAAAATGTTTAAACCAAAATGATCAAAATAACAACCTGTATATCTAGAATAAAAATACAAATTTAAAAAATTGAATATAATATATTAAGACCATTCAAATAATGAATAAGAAAATGCTATATGTAAAGACCATGCTAACACTGAAAGTAACCAGAAGGAAGTATAAAGAGAATTCAGATGTAGAAGAAAAAGAGTTACCCTATAACCAGTAACAAGAAGTATTAAAAGAAAGGTTTTCCACCATAATTAAAATAAATATATCAGACAAGTTAAGAGTTCAGAAAAATATATATATAATGAGTATAATAATAATTATGAAGATTTATTAAGATAGAAAATGTGAGATAATCTGAGAAACTACGAAGTGAAGAATCCAAAGATATTTTTATTAGTCGAAAATGAGACTACTTTTTATTTATTTATTCGATGACTGACTGAAGATAATTCCAGCAGCATTATGTTTTTTGAGCAGAGATGAATATGCCTCTGTACTCAATTTGTAGAAGTGGTGTATGGCCAGCAGAGATTGTGTAGCGTACAGTGCCCCTCTGATCTGCCCCAGCCCACGTGATAGGGAATGTTAGGGAATTAATATCCCAAGGATGCAACACGAAGTTTATAAAGAAAGAAAATGTATTACAATAATAATAATATCTCAGAAGACACTAACTATTCGAAAAGGATCAGTAGTAAAATAAGTAACTATATATATAAAATTAATTAAACTCTGATATAAAAAGTCGATATAAAAATGGGGAAGAAAATGAATTCTAAGGAATGATGAAGTTATCATAAGAAATTATTTCATCCATAAACATGTCTGAAATAATTACTTCTGGAGGAGAGCAATCTGTAACGTGACAGATATATGCATAATATTGAATGGCATTTGATCATTAGAATAATAAAATTATAACATTTAAATCTGGAAGAAAACATTAAGTTTAATATAAAAAATTAATTCATAGCAACTGTGGAAAGCAATCATTATTATTTAAAAAAATACAAGTTCAAATAAAATGAGTTACTAGTGATGAGTCAGCCAAAACCAGTCTAATAACCAAGGTTTTCAAATTATAACCCAGGAAGGTAAAAAGTAAATAACAAAGCAACACAGAATATGACCAAACCCACAACGAGGAAATATAAATTGAAAAGAAACCCTGAATAAGCCAAGATCTACCAATACAGGTGATGTATTTCTAAAATGACGAAGAAGATGAAGAAATCCCAAGGATTACGAAGAAGATGAAGAAATCCCAAGAAACCCGATGGCATCAAGAAGAAGATGGAGAAGATACCAGTCCCAGAAGACAGAAGAAAAGAAGACAGAAGAAAGAAGAAGAAGGCAGCATCCTGAGGAAGATGTCATGCTCTTATAAAAGACACCCAAATCCCCATACCCCCAAAATAAATGATAAAATACCAATAAAAGTATAACGAAATAGTAACAACATGTACATAAAATTAAGAGAGAGAAGTGTGTAATGTAAGAGTTGCCAGTGAACCAAAATGAAACAATAATATAGTACCCAAGGAACAAATCTCCATTGTAAAACACTAACCAATTTATTATGTTAATAAGACTACACGACAATTTAGAAATAACATAAAAATAAAAGTGTAAAGTGAACCAGTGATAGTTTTGGGTATTATAGAAAATAAACCTTGTGTTTCATTCTTGGCAATCACAAACATTGAATACAATTAAATATGCAACTTTCAGTGACTTAAAATGTGTACTATGTGAATATGTTACTTACAAGATATAAATCTGTTTAAAGTAACATTTTGTTTTATATAATGAGAAAAAAAAACAGATTTGATTATACTAATGACAGGGTACAATTCCCGAAAGACAATATTTAAAAGACAGTGTAAAAACTGTATAATCCAACTTAGTATAGTAGTTAGCAAATAAGAATATAGATATAAGGTTTTTGTAAATATAGGATAAGGATGTTAAAAATGTATTAGATATAAGGTCATTTATTTAAATCTACAACAAATAACATCAGAACTGTAAATATAATTATTACTTGTGAATAGTAAGAAGTAATTAAGATGTTAGTTGGTAAAAAACCTTGTTTGTGAACAATATTTCAATGTTAGAAATAAGTATTTAATTGTAAAATGTCTGAATGTTGAAGACAACCATTTATATGAAAATATTCCTTATTTGTTTAACTGTTCTTTGTATTGTAACCAATACTAATTATTGTTGTGTAATTTGAAAAAATGTTTAGTTTATAATACCATATTTAAAAGTCAGAGAGGGTATCACACATCATATATTGTTTGTAAAAATATTTTGTAAGGAAAAATTGTTAAAAAACCTAGGCCAAAGAATGAAAACCAAACTTCATCAAAACAGAGAAATTACTCATTTAAATGCAATTAAACAAAAGGGATTTAGACAAAATAAACCTGAGATGAAGTCATATAATTGCACATACCATTTAGAAAGATTTTATAAAATTATATTCAGAATTATAAATAAAAATGAAAATGACTAAACTAAGATCTCTAAGAGAGGGGAGTCATATATTCCAAAATAATATTTTTAGAATTTAACCAATTCAATTAATTACAAGAAAATAAGGGAATATAAACCTTTTAATACAATATAAGATTATTAATATTAAATATAACTGAAAAATGGCTGAATTTACATAATGACAGGAAGTTAGTTTTGGAAATTTTTTATAAATACAAAATGAAAGTAAAATTACTAATTTTGGACAGAAAACATTATAAAACGGCATTATTCAATCTTAAAATACGCCGAATGAACTGAAGGATTAATTTAAATAACATCTAGTAAATAAAATTGATAAATAACCAAAGTTTAGGCGATTATATAATGTATTTTGAAATATGTACAGGAAGCAAAATTATATTTGAACAATGTTAAGAATAATATTATATTGGCTAAGAGTTTAGTCGAAACTGGAGGAAATAAGATAGTTGATTATTGGTAATTGTACGGTGAACTTGACAAGCGGTTTATAACCAATCTAACCTAACTTAAAACGGTAATGTCGAGTGAGTGAACGATACGTTTTTGTGAAATCGTGAGTGGCGTATAAAATCATTTTGAAACGTCCACCTAGTGACAAAATCAATCGGAAAAGACTAAATAACACTGGACAGTACATAACTACACCGAAAAACACTACAAAACACAAGAAAACAGTATACCACATAACCATACATTAACGCCTGAATCATAAAAAGTGAATGAACTTATAAATACACAGATACACAAAATACAACCCGGAAACTTCACACAAGGCACTACACAACATCAAAAAAGAGATTTGCAGACACCAGGACGGGAATACTGCCAGAAAAAATCTCATTTGGAACATCGCAGATACGGATGACATTTTGACCAACTTGACGGCAGCCATTTGCATTCATCACTGGAAACGCCTTCTTGTCCACGTCAGCTGTTGGTGACGACAAATTATATTATTTCAATTTTATTATTCAATGTGTGTATCTAGTATTAGTAATTAACTTGTTGTAACGTTATACTTTTTAAATATTGGCCCGATTTCTCTTACTTTGATAATAATTAGCTGTTTAAAGAACCCTGTCGAATTTTATATACCATACAAGGGAAGATAACCTACAAAACGAAAAGGTAAACAAGTATCGATTGTCCTGGAGACAATCTTATGAGTGGTTGTAGTTTATTTGGAAAATACAAGAACATCAATAAAATTTCTTAGAGGAGTGATACACATTTTAAAACTTCACAGCACACTATTAATTAATTTATTTTAATTAATTAATTAATAAAAAGAGAATTTTTTTAATTATAAATTTTTTTTTAAACATAATTTTTTTTAATTTTCTTCAACAACCAACAATTTTTGTTTTAAAAAACATTTTGGTGAAACTACACATATATCTTTTCAACAAGATAACGCTATTTAACAGTTTTTGCTACATTTGGGACTCGACCAACTGGGAAACTTAAGGAAGTGTTTCAGGCCAGTAGGACTTCGACAGCCACACCAATTAAACCTCACACCGAGTTCCATTATTTTATTACAGCAGCAACCATAACGATTATACATTACAATTTCACAATTTATTTAAGTTTTATAAGGAAATTTAGCTACGGTAATCCTAAATTCACTCAAAAGTCGTCTACTAAAGCTGATGAAAGTAGTTATGCAATAGAGTTTTGTTGTGGTATAATAATAATAATATACTAATATTATTTGTGTAATAGTGTTTGAATGAGCGTCCTCAGTTTTTGAAACTAGAGCAGCTAAAACAACAATTATCCCTTGTAATAGCTAGATTTTGGGTCACTGATTTTGTTGATATCTTCTATCTATCCTGCAAATATGATTTTTGTAGGTTTGGATTTGGATTATTTAGTTTTTAGTATCTCGTTTTAAGTGTGTCGTTTTGTTGCATATATGGGCAACCATCTTCGGAGTCGTCGGATTTAATGACGTTCATTATTAGTTTCAGCGTTCACGTTTTAAGTAATATTTCCGTTAATATACTAACATGATCCCTTATTTAAGTTTTATAAGGAAATTTAGCTACGGTAATCGTAAATTCACTCAAAAGTCATCTACTAAAGCTGATGAAAGTAGTTATGCAACAGAGTTTTATAGTGGTATAATAATAATAATAATATTAACAATATATTAAACCTTTGCTT
The DNA here is from genome assembly GCA_034769895.1 of Magicicada septendecula. Taxonomy (NCBI): domain Eukaryota; kingdom Metazoa; phylum Arthropoda; class Insecta; order Hemiptera; family Cicadidae; genus Magicicada; species Magicicada septendecula. Next base: position 426,789,601 of record CM068367.1, on the reverse strand, counting down.
TCCATATTCACTTCTTCATAAATCAAACGCGTAGCAGTGGAAATAAATAGGTCAGTACAAAAAGCGGTTATAAACATTTGCAAGATTGTGGTCGAATGTAACGATGAACGTTGTAACGACATGATGCAAGGCAGTACATAACTCTTTGACGACAAATATTCAGCAGTATATTTAATAATAATTATATGTTTTATATAATACTATTAGATTATGCACACTATAATATGGAATGAATTATACACACTATTATTTTTACTATTTATTGTAGATAAATATGCCATTGTCACGATTTTGAATAATTATGATTCATAAATCATATCGAACAAAAATTAATATTCAATAAAAATATCGAACTTTTTATTGCAGTTATTGAGTACCGACGGAAAGAATATCGTACCTGCCTAAATATCGTAAACTACATTGAATTTTTCTAATAATTTTTAGTAAATATCTATTTTTGTACAAATATCACGATAATGGAAATTATAGGTCCTGTCGAAATAAGAAAACAAATCTAACAATATTTGCATCTAAAAAATTCAGTTTTTGAAGATTAAAAGCGCGGCTTATAGAACCTAGTTATTTGCACACAATTTCAATTTTAGATCTTGTGATTAAAAAAAAGAAAAATTAAATTATTAGAATAGTAGACAGTTGTAGTCTTTAAATTTTATTTTTTCTAGAAATTGTAACATATAATTTAATAAAAATCAAGACTCATAAGTTTTATAATAATGTAGTACATTATAATAAATACGTTTGTTTATTAATATGGATCATGTACAACTGGGTAAACATTTTCAAATAGCCCCACTTCTGAAAACCCGATTTTTATAAAATTTAATTTTATAATTTCTGTAAAATAATAAATTTTAAATAAGACATTTGACTCATATTCTAAAATTTAATTTTTCATTTTTTTATTCACATGAAATCAGAAGTGCGAATTTGGATTCACGGAAAATCTGTTGGGATTTTTATTGACAAAGAAAATAACCCCTGGTGTAAGGTTAGAGATGTTGCAAAGCTTCTTAGTTATTGCAAAGTTTCAACACTAACCGAAAGGTTATACAGAATATCTGTAATACATCAACTTTTAAAACAAACTGAAATTAAAGATGGAATATACGAGAAAGCGATGAATTGAATATGTGACACTTCAAAATATATATTCTTCAAAAACCTAAATATAAACATCACCAGTATTTATTTCATTGGAAAAAATTGTTTGTACACCAATAGTGTAACGATACTAATGTTGCGTTGACGTTTCGGAGTTACAAAAATTATAATATAACTTGGTAAAAATTTAGTTTGGAAATAATTTTTTTTTTATGAATTATTTATTATTTATTTATTCATTATATCAGTCCTTACTTCTTTTTATTACTGATTTAGTTGATTTATAGTGTTATAATAATATTAATTGGTGTCCAGAGTTAAATAGATTGATGAAATGTAATAATCGATTAGTGGTATTCAGCTACTCCGTGATTGTACTCCTTCGCAATGTTATTCTCTTCTTCCTTGAAGTCCAGGTTTCAAATATTATCTAAAATTCTTCTCTCTCTCTCTCTCTCTCTCTCTATATATATATATATATATATATACCATGAAACAAAACTCAAAATTAGAATAATAAATGAATTTATTTATCTAATAGCGATTAATCGACTGTGAATCGAACTGCTAATCCACGGCTCGAATATTCATATTGCAGGGCAAATCTGTTTCTTTATATAAATTATTAACATCGAATTACAGGTTCTTTTAGCTGTTATTAAAAGTCAGAGAAAGGGCAATGCTGAAAAGTACAACACTTACAATAAAAAAGTTCTTAATTATAAAAATAGAAATAACATTCAATATAAAAATGTTAATAAAATTAGATTTCTGGAACCAACAATCTGGGCAAAGGCTGACGTCACCACAGGTGGCTGGACTGGTCCGTTTTCAAAACAAAGATGGCTGCCTCCTTGCTGCGTATGTGCGAGAAGTCTTCACGACGGAATTCCTTCAAATAAATGTTGATTCTTTATGTGTTCCTCATCCGAGCAGTAGTGATTAATTTCTCTTCATAATAGTGTAATTATTCTGGATTAGTGATCAGTTGTTTGGCTCGGCAATCAGTGTTCAAATGTGTTCTTGTTCCAATAGTTCATAAGGTTTTACAATGGCAAATTTCGTATCGATAAAATTCTGAATTAACGTTTATATTGTCTAATATCTGGGTTACGCCTTCCAATCTTCATAAATAGACTAATTTGATCTATTTCATTTGAACTCAGTGTTGATGACTCATATTTTTAAATTTCTCTTTTTTATTTTTATAGGTTTAGTTCGTATCCAAAATTATATCTTCTATCTTTTTTAATTTTTGTGAGATCGTTCCGATGTGTTCATCTCAACGTTTAACAATCAACTCCTTCTCTTTCTTCTTCATACAAAAGGTCCTGGCTGATTTAATATTAAATTCACATTGTTTTAATCAGCTGACACTTCAGCCTCAATTATATGTTGAACTAAATAATTGACTTTTACATTATATTATTAATTACATTTTGCTTATTATTTATTCTTATTAAAAATACTAATTACATAATCAATTTCCTTATCTAATGCTGCATTATTTAATACCACACATGATATACTTTATAGTATTTTTTAACTTAAAAAGTCATATTTACAGTATATTTGGTTGTAGGCTTTAGCTACTTTACTTCCTTCCACATTAAACGGTTTACAATTTCTGTTAGATTCTAATTATCATTGAACAAGATCATTGATTGAATTATTATAGTTTGTCTTCTTTAATTCTCAGTAATTTTATGATTTGGTTAGCTAATTTGAATATTATCTTCAATTTAGGCTTTTCCTTAGATTCCAGTGTTATTACACTTGCATTTTTTCTAATAATATTTTATACATTCCTTCAATACCTTCACAAAGTGATGTTACAGTTATTATACACGGTTATTGATTTACATTAAACAATTTTTATTAATTTAATTAATTTCATTAACTTATTTTACTGTTGGTGATATTTACCATTTGGCCTATATTTTATGTTAGTTCAGTTACAAAGTTTATTATTATTTCAGCTTGCTAATACCCTTTCTGACATACAATTCTTATAAAATCTTAACTAAATTGCCCTTACTTAATTACAATAGTCTTTATTATTAATTGATATCATTAAAACATAATAAAGATATTATATAAAAAAAATAGACTCAATCTCAAGCATTCAAGCCTTGAGTTCAATGAACTGTTAACATCAACAAAACACATCTGTTTTCTATTTAAATAGTTTATTAAAATTAATTGTTATGCAGTCCTTTGCTGTTTTTGTTTTAGTTTAGGGATTTACCCTTGTTCACGTCACTATTTACTGCATTCTCTTATCTTATTTCTAGTAATTGTATCTAGTCTTGTAAGATAAAGAATATCACTTAAATGGGATCATCATTAGTTGCTTTTCATCATAAAAATAAATTGCACTGGTCCACTGTTAATCATATATCTAGAAACTTTACTTACACCTACTTTACATTTATTCTTATTTTATTGTTTGTACTTTTCTTATTTACATTTCATCTTTTTTGGGGGTTTCTATTTTTATAATATGTGGTTGTTTTTTCCAATAGTTATCCTTTTATTATGGAGGTTTGTTTATCCGTGGTATTTCCTTACATGCTCCTATTCTACCTGGATATAATAACTCTATACATTGGATTATCATTATTTTCCTATAATTTATTATATATTGTATGGTGGTTTTTAATTCACTTTATTTCTTCGAATCTATGATTTCAATTTACTGTGGTCCTTGATTAATTTTTATAGTAATTTTCCTTTAAGCCATTTTATTTTTATTCTATACCTGATTATTTTTTAAATTTTTAACAAGGTGAATTTCCTGTCACGCTACAATATTTATAGAGAAATTAGATGTGAAAAACTTAGTTTGATGACTCCTTCAGCCAACAGAAGAAGAAATTGTACCCTTACTAAAATATAATAACTATTATAATTTATTCTAAAAGTATACAAGGCCAATATTCTGCACCAATAGTCACAAATTTTCTGATTATATTGATAAAAGTTTTAGTATCTCATTGAGATTACACGTACACAATGTAATGATAAACAGGACCATCGTTTACTGACTGTTATTCCAGACAAGTGTCTCAGGCCAATAATAAATGAAACTATCCGTTAAAAGAGATAAGATTAACTCCGTGTAAATATTCTAATCGGTATGTTGATAGCTTTTTTCGCGTGCTAAATTTTTGGATTCTCCTCCATCAACCGCAAATCTCAAAAAATAGTTTCTGAAAGCTCTGTTTGATTAATGTCCAGTGAAACAATCATTTTGCGCAGACACCAGATGCAAAGTGACAGTGACAAAACATGTACATACGAGCAGGTGTTTCATACAATATGGGTATAATTTAACGATCAAAATCTTTAACAATTTTTTTAATTCTATCAATAAGACGTTTGTAATTAATTATAGGCTTACTGGAATAATTCAAGAAAAACGGTACCGTATAAAATTTGTGTGTTTGCGCGTGTGCGTATATATAAAAACCTGTCAGAAGAACAAGTATTGGTTAAATGGATCACAGAGCAACCACTTGGCCACTTGCTACTTGTGTGTGTGTGTGTGTGTGGGTGGGTGGAGGGGGTGAGAGAGAGTTACTATTGCAAGACCAAGTCATTATCATTGCACTCTTCTTGAATTTTTAAATTCATCTCTAGTTGTCACCACATTAAATTTTTTTTAAATTATAGTAGCATTGTTGTATGAAATGTAAATAAATAAATAGGCCCAATTGTAAAGAATTTGTAATAAACATATGCTGTAGGGTATACGAATTATTAAAGTAAACAAAATTTGGACTACAATAGCGATAAAAAATAGTACAGCACTTCCGCAATGTTTGTAATCTCCTAGAATAAAGAATCGGAACGTTGGATTTTGGATTTTCATAGTAGGCTACTGGAACTCTAGTATTGTCAATGGGAAGGTGTGACAGCATTTGTTAACACGCTGCTTAGATAACACAGATCAGATATGCACTGTCTGGTAAATGTAGACTTCAGCGTTCTCTTCGTTATTACAAGTCCTGGTTCTGATAAAATCTCTACTCCACGAAATGGTACTAAATTGCTGTAATACAATATTCACAACATGAACAAACCTGATAATCTAATAAGATTTTCAAGAAACGTACTGAAACCAATCCCATTTAAAGGCGAATTTGTTTTATTATTGGAGTATAGTTAATGATGAATATTTAATTATATTCCTGACCTTGAAAAGGAATCCATTAATTCTTTCAAAAAGAATTTATAATGTCCATTGTAAAAACAATTGTTAACATTGTGGTTCTAAATTAGATAAATTACAATGTGTCACAGACTTGTACGAAATTAATGTTCATGTGTATCATATACTATGTACATTATGGGACATTGAGCTAGGTTGGTTATAACGTAAGGAAACACGTTCCGCAATACAAAGTGTGTGATCAGCATAAACATGTAACATGACGCTACACGATGTACTTGCCAAATGGAAACAGGTAGAAATGTTTGAGATCCGATCGTACTGTATGAAGAAATTACAACGACATTCAATAACAACACACATTGTTATATTGTAAACGCAGCGAAAACATTAATTGCGGCTAATGCTTGTCTTCCAGATTATATATAAATTATATAAGAAGTCACAAACTCCATTAGACTTCTCCATGGTTCTCATGGTGACGTTACTCAGAATTCCTAATTTTATAATGTAGGAGGTCAGTTGGTAGTTGTAGCTAGAAGGGTGATATTAAATATGACGATAGAACAGAAATACAAAACAATTGTGACATGTCGGTCACGTAAATATAAAGTGAAATAATTCTACTGTATGTAGGGTACTAGAAAGTCCTTGTATAAAATGAATCCCAATTAAAAAGGCAAAAGTGAAGACAATAGATTAAACGAAATGTATAAGGTTTGGAGAGACTTGAATCGGTGCACACATTTAGGAAGTTTGCTCATGAATGAATGGAAAAGGTGACAGGAGTAGGGACTTAATGGAAAAACTTGTACTGTACCAAAGTTGTTGTGAAACCGGGAACCAGCTTAATACGTGTTATGTAGGCTTGTGCTGCAAACGTGTCCAGGTCTAAAACGTAAACAAACAAAGATGAATAAAATAAATCTATCTGGGGGGGGGGGTGGAGACAATATAGACTCTTAGGTGACAATTGAAGAGTGCTTAAAATAGTGATGGAACAGAGAAGAGTACTTCTGATTGTTCAAAAGTAACGGGGAGGAATATAGCTTACTGTCGGTTACGGTTACCTTAATGTGACAGAGTCTGTAATTAGTTTCCAGGTTTCTGAGCTGACTGTTCCAAATATGTCTACCTTTTTTTGTGATTACTAAAACTAAGTGTAATTACTTTTATGTGTAAACAGAAAAAATCGCAGACAATTCCTAACGACTAAACAATCTGCATTAATAATTATAACGAATCATGTGTAATTATAACAATCAATTATAACAAAAAATAATAAAAATTAAATAATGATTAAAGTTTAATCATTCGAAAATTCATTTTTAATTTCTGATAACTCACATCACTAAGAAAAAAAAACATGATTTTCGGGGGTGTGTATAATAGACGTTAGTTTATCTGAGTAAGTTCTCTTACGCCCGCGCGTGTGTATAATCTAAACAAACTTAAACGATTTCCGCTCAGCAGGCGTTATTAATAGAGCATTATTTTATCATTATTTTTTGTTAAATAGTGAATAATTATTGTAAATAAATGTAATTTTAATCACCTAAATAAGAAATAATACCACCGCACATGGGCATCAATCGTTCGGCCAAGTGAAAGTCATCAAATAGCGCTAAAATTGTTAAAAATTTTTACAAAACATTCAAATATCGTAATAACACAATGAGAAATAAATTTCATATCAAATAAAAAAAAATTTTAGTCGTGAGGCATAAAATGTAGCCTGCGAGAAACTTTCCGTATTCAAGATAGACTAATACGTTAGGCGAGTGAATTGTACAGGAAGATTCAAATTTAGTTTTGGTGTAACTCTCAGTGTTCTATCTTTATTGGTTTCTAATGTATTGAGCAAATTATACAAATACATTTCACCGTGAGTCCTCCATCTATGTATCTTTACAATTCATTGCAGTGGTCTTATGGTGTATCATGTTTTATGTATCTTTATAATTCCTTTCATTTGTGTTGATGAATTTGGTTGTTAAGTAATGTTTTGTTTTCTTTGATTAGTTTTAGTATTTTAGTGTTGAGTTTATTCTATTTTTGTGCATTTGTTTGTTTTTGATAAAGTTTTTGTTTTACTCATATATTTGTTTGTTGTTGTGTTGTTTTTTAATTTATTTTGCGCGGTTTTTACTATTTTTTTTGTTATTATTACTTTTTTCTATTATTTGGATTATATCATTTGCAAAGCTATACATGCTCTATACTTTCCTTCAACTAATAATTATTTGTATTTATTAAATAATCTATTTCAATTTACGATTTCCTAAATGATGTAGGCGAGATTGGCTGTTTTAAGACTTAAATTACAACAAATTCTATTTCTGTAACAGTACACTGTGTTAAGTGAAACACAGTATGAGAAGCATTGTAAACGGACGTGTGGGAGTACGCAGCGCGATCGCTGAAATGTGTTTGCATGATTCGCTCAATACTTTAGAAATCAATAAAGATAGAACACTGACAGTTACATCAAATTTAAGTCTGAATCTTTCTGTTTAATTCACGTATTAGTCTATTTTGAATAAGGTAAAGTTTCTCACAGGCTACATTTTATACCTCACGACAAAAAAATTTGTTATTACGATTATATTATTAAATTTAAATGGCATGTACTTGTAGTAGTATGGATTACTTGTACAAAAGAAATTGTTGCTAAGGAGGAAGAACATCTTGTGTAAGGACAGTTTATATTTTAATACGTACTAAATCGAGTGTGCGATGGTTTATATTTCGTTTTATTTTTATTTTTACCGACTCAGTTTTTAGGCCAAATTTATTTAAAATCTATCAAAATATAAAGAAATAAATACTGTTACTACTACTATGTACATTTTGTAGAATTATCTAGTACTTCATTTTTGTCGGTTGTGGATTTCAAGTCGTGTAATAGTAGCGAACGTAAAACTCATAAGCGCAATATATGTCCCTGCCTCGCCAATTGTCTGCTCTGACTGTGGAACCAAGAATAGAATGTTTAAATGTCTGACGAAATTGTGACTTGATGAGAATAGCACTAAGTACAAGTCAGTGTTGTAATGAATATGTAATGAACACGTGAATATAAAACAAATACTTCAATAAACGGTAACGGTAAATTAATTAAATAGGTAACGACAAAATTAATTTGTTTTAATCCAGTAACCTAGTGGCTTACCAATTTATATAAGCCTTTGAAAAGTTCATGTACCTTTAAAACGTCATTTATATTACATGATGGCTAAAGGTAATATTTTCAGCTTCATTCATTCACATTTTATTAATGTATTACTTGAAACGAACCTCCCAAGAATGTGTATCTGAAAATGACAGGAGGAAGCGCAAAAACCATTAATGAGCAGATAATTTCATTTTATTTGCAATGTAAATATAAAAATTTATTATTAATAATTTCAACTAGTAGGTTTCATTAATCAGAAGCGCATGAAATTGTATGTAATATACAATAAACATTAGTGCAGTTAATCACTTAAAGATAAGCGAAGAAAAATAATTCTCAAGCTACCACGTAATAGTTAGGCCTATAACTACTTCAGAAGGTTAATAGTAGTAGTAATAGTAGTAGTAGTTGTAGTAGTAGTAGTAGTAGTAGTAGTAGTAGTAGTAGTAGTAGTAGTAGTATAAAAATAAAAAATGGATATATGTACCCAGACAGTAAGAATACGCGAATGTTGAGTACCCCATGTCACTTGAGCGATTTGTATGTTTAAAACCCTTAGTTTTTTCGTTTTTTTTTTTAAATAAGTTCATGTTATTTTATGTTTAATTATTAACGATCTTTACCCCGTTTTGCGACATCATTAATTACCTTTCACCGTGTGACTGCTATCTTGAACTATCAGTTATCCAGACTGTTGTTATCACTGGTATCTCGTTTGTTTATTTTACTTTTAAATACAATGGCTTTGCCCTTTTGTTACTATTCAGGATAGTCTCAATGTATTCTATAGTTATACCGTTTCTTTGGTACCACTCTTTTAGACTCTCACTAATGTAATACGTCACGGATTTCTTTAATCCGTATGGGAGATCAACGAAGTAAATATTTGTATTCCCTTTTCTGTTTATTTGCTAATTTTTCTAGTGTTTTTAATCCTTAATGTAACCAACGTTATTGCCACAGAACGCTAAACCCTTCAAACGCACCCATTTTTATATTCTATTATATTACATTAAGTATTCTTAATATCTCTATCATCTTATAATGGAGCGCGTAGAGGATGAAAACAGAGAGGGCCATTGTTTTCTTTCCTATTTTCTGTTAACTGTGTTATCTTTAAGACTCTTACATACTTTATTAAATCGTATAGTACTCCATGAACCATTATAACGAATATCGTTATTTTTTCCTTGATAGCTTTCTGTAGCCTTGTAACTAAATGACATATGTCTAAATAAATATACATGACACATGTATAGTCCTCCTTCAAGCACACGCACACACACGCGCGCGCGCGCACACACACACACACACACACCAGTGTGAGTGTAAACAAGACCAGTGTTGTACAGAGAATGGCAATAAGTCAATCTTCGAGGATATTTTTTTTTTTATTCTGGTGACTACACTCTTTGATATTCTAATTAATATATAATGAATTTGAAAGTTATTTCACTACGCAGCTGGAATACTGGAAACTAATACCTAACAGCCAGCTTTTAACATAGATATCGCTCTTGAGTTGGAAATAATTTATTAAATGTTTGCACCAAACAGAATGATGAAGGTAGTGAAGAACAGCACACAAATACCAGTATACAAATATTGACAGTATACATGATTTGACAGTTTGTAAAGCTTCATTATAATATCTGGATTGCCTCTGTTGCTTTCATTGTTTAGATACAGAAGGAATATCTGCAAGTAACGTGAACATTGTCATGAACTCAGACGTAAACTCAATATCTGCTCTCTGCTCGACAACCCGTGTTGTTTCAACACGGCGCTCTTTACGGAATACGATGTAGTCTTGTATTCCATTTGACTATACAGTTTAGTTTACTACTTATTCATCACTCGTTTCTTTCTTATTCAGAGATGTAAGAACCATAAATTAACAAATCCTTAAAAATTTATGTCGTGTATACAATTAGGTACGCTCTCATTATCTGGGCCCGCACAATGTTTTTGATGTTTTGATTACGCGGCAGTACAAGTACGTTGTAATGTGAAGATGAAGAAGAAGAAGAAGAATTTAAAAGAATCTTTAACCGTGTGTGAATATATGTAATGTATACTGCATTTTCGTGCGAAATGTTAGGAAAGATTTTGTTGGTTTTTACTTTAATTTGTAAAGAAAACAAATTAAACGTTTAATAAGTATGATAGTAAATATAATGACTGTCACACAGTAATGTTTAAAAACACGTAGAACAGAAGGAATTTAACAAATTAATGAGTGAAGGTTTAGTAATTAAATACAATGGTTGTGAAGCAGTAACGTTAAGAAATAAAAAAAGAATTTTAACAAATTTATAACTGAAATTATATTAAAATCTAAACTACCGTACCTAACCTTGTGCACACAAAACATTACTTATTTTTATATGTACGTGGCATGTGAAAATTACAAATTATACCTTATGAATCGTATTAAAACATATATACGGTATAAACAATATAACAGTACCAAAAACGGAGTATGGGGATATTTAACAATGAAAACAACAAATTTGGTGACAGCAAAAACGTAATGGAAAATTTAAAGTTCGGAGCAAGAAGTGAGTTCTGTTATGCAAAGGAATTCCAGGATAGTATTCCCCAAGGCCCCTTGGGTTATCCTGCCTTACTTCTAGTTGGGTTTTTTGTGGATTGTAAAATAAAAAGTGAGTGTTATTGTTTTAAGCGCTTTGGTTCGGTTAAGTATTTCGGCCGTGTTGGGACTAAAGTAAACCGGGATAAAGTGTGTGTCATGCGAATGGGAACCAGGATTGGCTACTCGCTGGCAGTAGCTGCGAGGTTACCACCCGTCCCTTTGGGCCATTATACATCATGCGCAATGAACTCTAGTAGCACAGCGTGTCCATCGATCCAGTGTACACATTTTCAGGTGGGAGAGAGCCGTTCTGGCTTAGTCACTGTGTGGCTTCCTGAATCAGGTTAGGTGAGTCCCTTCACGGCTCTGGGAGGAGAAAGTTGTAGATGGCTATACCGATGGCTCCCTCTACCTCTGAAACATCCACTCTGACGCACGCCGATTTTAGACGGTTCAGTGGTGATAATCGGAACAAGACGTGCGTCCTGTTTTTAATTGAGACAAACTCGTAAGGGTTTGTGTAACTGGCGCTGCAGGAACTATACCCGTCTCGAGTTCGGGAGTATTGGCGTCTTCTGTCCGCCTGTCTGGGTACCGAATTGCTGTCTCCTCTAGACCCTTTCTGGGCAACATTATGTCTTGTATCAACAATTAATGTTTTTACATGCCACAGCGGTGAAGTGCGGTGGTCTCCTTATAAGGAGAGCTTTCCATTGGCTCGTTGACGTATGAAGAGCAGAGACTTCTCGTTCTCTTTCCTAGTAACCTTGTATGGCGTGCGGCGAGATAGTGGTAAGTTAAGGATACAAGATGCTTAGGGCTGCCACGGGCTGAGTTCCCGAGATACAGCGGTGATGCTATGTTACCCCCTACGCAGCATATTGTCTATAGCTCGCAATTAATGTAGCTTACCTGTAAACCCTTCGAGAACAAATGTGTGTTTTTATGTGTTAAGAAAATTACATGTGTCCTTTTCTCAGGTGTTAAAAAATTATTCTACTGTTTAGGATCACAGTCATGCAATCCTCGTAAATACAAACAAATGTACACACCCACGCATGTGCAAAGAACGACGTATAGTATGGTTTATGAAAAACGGGAGTTTATTAATAGCGAGAAAACAGTGTATTGGTGAAAGTATCAAATATTAATTGTTTATTTGTGTTGCAAATTATTGTCACTGTTTCAACTAGGTGATTTTTATTATTTGTTGTGATGGTGTGTACTGCACAACTGTTTAAGAAGGGGAACTGTTGTAATACGAGTGTCACTATTTGGAGAATTCTTAACAAAATTTGATAGTATCGGTTTCTATGGCGTTCAATAATTTATTTTAGTGTTTTAAAACACGTTTAATGCGATTCTTGTAACTGTGTATTAGTCTGTGTTGTGTATTCCTTTAATTGCTGTTATAGCTATGAAATGTAATTTGATAATATAACCTAAACACACACACACACACACATACACACAATATATATATATAATATATATTGTAACGTAACGAAAATACGGTCCCCGACGTTACATAAATCAACTTATAAGATTTAAAATAGAGAAACAATTTATTAATTATCCACACTTGTAAAAGGTCAGAAACCCAACCCATGATTGATTAAATAAAATAAGAATACAAGGTAGAAAGATAAGAGATTAATAATGTTAATGATAATAATAAGCCTCAAGGTTCAGTGAAAGGTAAACAACAGACACTGACAAATAATGAAAACACTAATTTGGACTGTTTCATAATAATTGATGTTTTAAAGTAGATGAGAATGAATAAACGTTGTAGGACTTAAGTTACTCAAATGTACCTGTTATTAATTGTATCATGTTATATTATTATCATGATAGTGATGTTATTTTTTGTGTTAGCAAGTAAAGTTATTCTGTTAATAGAATACCAGGTAAATAAGTATTATGTGTTATCACTTTACCATTATAGAGCTGTTGTCAAACTTAGTAATTGATTACTAATTAATTTAATTTTATGTGTTATCCATATGTCATGAAAAAGCTTTTGTTAGATTTTATAGAGTTAATTATTTGTATACATGTACTTGAGATAGTAAGATGATTATAATTGTAAACTTGGCCAAAAAGGCTATAATTGTTAACGAGATACAAAAGAGTTTAGTACAACTATGTCATAAACAGATAAAGGATTCTATAATATTACAGAGAGTAACAAGTTAAATTCAGAATTAAATCAATGTATAATGATAGGCCTAACAACCAGTAACATTATATAGTGAGTCAGATCAGAAAGGTTAGGTAAAGAAATTTGTAACAAATACTAAATAAAATCTAATGAGTTAGGAGAAGTTAATAATAATTGATAATAACAAATAAATAAACTCAAATTAAATAAATTCTTATAATGCCATAGTGCAATGATACCGACAGATAATGTTTTGTAACAGAAAAATAATATTTGTTAAAATAAATAGACTAAGAGGAAACGACAGCAAAATATATAAAAATTAGTAACAAGCAATAGGTAAGATTATAATAGGATATAATGGAAATTTAGAAAGGGATTATTTTGATGAGTGGAAGAACATTGTATGAAATGATTATAATATAACATAATATCCAATAAGAATAAAAAAGATGGTTGCCAGGGACGACAAAAGAAATAGAATTTGTTGATTTTGATTATTGAATAAATTTACATGAACGAAGACGGCTTAGTTAAAAGATGATCAGGAAAGATTTGATTTAATTTAAATACAAAGTCCATAGAAATTTAAACAAACTGAATAATAAATCACAATAGTATGGTCCACTATCATTTAACCGTATTATATAATTGGACAATCTAAAACCTATACACGAAAGTAACGAAAAGTAAAGGAAGAACTCTGATTGCAAAAATCCAGATAATGAACAAATGTTAACTTAATCAACTAACAAAACCAGAGAAATAACTACCTGCATAAAGTGCCATAATCCCATAACGCAAAAGGAAAGTAAAATAAACACCAAATTATATCGGAACTTCAGTTTCCACAATTCAATAGAAAAACGTAGTTGGACTCGAAATTCGTCGAAGCACGTAACCACAAGACTCGGACATTGGTGAACAAAAGGAGCGGTATTTCTGCATCATCCCAGGACCAAGAATTAACTTTATTTCAACTTGGAGCGAAGACTGACGAGAGCAAATTCATCTGCATGCTGTTATTTACCAAACAAGACGAATAGGTTATCTGTACACTGCCTTATCGAGTCACGATGCCGAGCTGACGGTAACTACAATTATTTTAAATATTATTTAATAAAATCTTAATTCTATATTGTAATACCTTGTATTCCTATTTATGCATTTTCTGATCTTACTAACAGTTGAAAGAACCTTCACGCCCTGTATTTAAAGAAATATAAAATCATAACTAAAAATAATATAAAACCTTGAATGCGATAGATAATCGATTACTTATGACATATAGCCTTTTGTATCTAACGTAAAAGAAACAACTTTGTTGGACAAGAAATATTAAATATTAATAAAGAATCCTTTCAGAATTCAGATATCTTCTCATTTATATAATATTTAGTGTAGTGTTAACAAGATATAAGATAAGTAGAGAGTGTAACTGAGAATCACCCTACGCGGTGGGCTAACCTACAAATTTCCGTTGTCTGGGAACCACAGCGCTGTTCGCGGACTGCTTGGGTATTAAAGAGAAAGAGAATACAATAAAAATTTCTTCTCTTCTCTTCAACGCAGAATAGGCTTGAGCGAAAAATTCGAATTACACACTATACACATAATTTTCACCCACCATAACAAAATTATATTAAATAGAGAGGAACTGGGATATATTTAATCATTATTATACAACATATTGAGAGAAGATACATTATAAACAGGCATTAACAATAGAGAGGTTTTAACGAGGAGACACCCGTTGTATTATAAATTGGCTTCCATCGAGGGGCTCGAACGAGACCCACGTACCCGTTATATTATAAATTGGCGCTCAACTAGTGTAGGGCTTAAGTTAAGTAAAACCTTGATTTTATAAATAGTACTTAACTCGAGCAGGCAGCTGTTAGAGACAGAGAAATGCAATAAAGAGCTATGATACTACAGGAAACGAAAATGCCCGAACAAGAAAGACGATTAAGTTACGCGGAATGGATGACGGTGCTATTTAAAAAATTCAGCAAGGATATGGAGTATATTAAGAAGAACGCCACCGATCACGAAAGAGCACAAATGAGTCGTGCGAATGCAATGGGAACACCAAACGACAAAATGACATTGAGAGAGAGTTATGATGAAATGTGGGAGTTAGATGCCAGGTGTAATAAAGAAGAGACTATAGGGACAACCCACGAAAAAGGCGATAACAATGCGGAAAGAATGACTGAAGAAGATTGGGAAAGATGGGACAATAATGAAGAACAAATGAAAAACGAAAGAACAGGAGTATACGCACAGGTGACAGAGCGATATACTCAGGAAGAATATGAACAATGGAAACGAGTAATAAGACAACCGGAAAACCCAATACAAACAGAAAACACAGAATTAAGGGAATGGATAAGGGGGATGTTTGAACTATCCAGAGAAGATATGTGTAACTGGAGGAAGGAATATAATCAAATAGAATTTATAGGAATGCCACATCATAAAAACTTAGAACAATCAAATATACAACAAGAAATAGAAATAGTCAAAGTTAAGCAACAGAAGAAAATGCCAGAACAACCAAAGAAAGTGACTCGTCAGGACGTAATGGATTTTATGGCTGAACAATTTAGGAAACAGAGAGAAGATAAGCAGAGACACCATGAAAAATTCATGAAAAGAATGGATGAATGTTTCAAGAATATGAATAAAACACTAGACAGCACTTCCGAAGGTATTAAAGTAAGTCCAAACACAGAAGAGAGCAGCAAGGAAATAGAAATTAGAGAAGATCAAAATGCGTTGCTATCTAAAAATAAAAATGGAAAGAACAAAGAGAATATCCAAACCATGGAAGAGAATATCAAGAAAATAAGAAAAATAGGTAGAAAGAAAATATTAAATACAAAAGAAGAAATGGTGATGAGGAAGGGTGGATTAATTAATGTATTTAACTTCCCAATTAAAGAACAAAGGGAGTTAAGTAAAGGTAAGAGTTATAGAAAAAATTTAATAAAATTATCAAAAATAAATCACCATAGAATAATAAAGAAAAACTTAAATAAGCTTAAACCTCAATTAAATATGTTAACAATCGAAGAATATCAGACAATATCATTTACATCTTTATTACGGAAGATACCCGTAAAATATTTGGTAAATAGTCCAGATACCAGAAGGGAAAAGAATGGTATTAAATATGGGTGATTGTGTTAGATTAGATGAGGTACAATACCTGCTAGTTAAAAAGGATCTAACTATGACCGAAAACCGTGACTTAAATGAAGACTTCGAATCCACAGAGTTACAGTACCAGATATACGAAAAGTATTTAACAAGTATAAAAATCATTACGAACTTTGAGGAAATCAGAGGAAAAGGAGTACCTGAATTAATGGACCATGGTTAAAACAAGAAGTAGTCAACCAGAAAAATGGGACTGATTTTCTGAAAACCGACCAGGCAACCATTTGGAAAGAAGGAACTAAAGAAATAATATTAAATAAGGAATAAAAAATAATATGTTAATAGAAACACTAAGATGAAGTTTAAGACTTAAGAATAAAACCCCAAAATTCAAAAAGAAGTAAGAACGTCTTACTATGTATTTACGAAGAGATTATGTTGAATGTGATTTAATAACAAAAAAAAAACCCAAAATTCAAAAAGAAGTAAGAACGTCTTAAGAAGTAAGAACGTCTTACTATGTGTTCAAAGAAATTTTTTTGAAGATTTAAGAATAAAACCCCAAAATTCAAAAAAGAAGTAAGAACGTCTTACTATGTATTTATGAAGAGATTATGTTGAATGTGATTTAATAAAAAAAAAAACCCCAAAATTCAAAAAGAAGTAAGAACGTCTTACTATATGTTTACAAAGAAATTATTTTGAAGATTTAAGAATAAAACCCCAAAATTCAAAAAGAAGTAAGAACGTCTTACTATGTGTTTACCAAGAAATTATTTTAAATATTTTAGAATAAACCCCCAATGTTAAAAAACTATATAAAGAAAAACTTACACAAAATAATTAAAAACAATATGATTTAAGATACATGCCAAAATGTCAAGAGAATTGAAGTACAGATTACATAATTGTTAATAACCAGTATGAATTAAAATGGAATAAGAAAAAATATACATCAACATAATTAGTGGTAATGTGATCAGACAAGATGGTAAAATAAGAAGAACAATGGATAATTTAATGACTATAATTAAGATGAAACTAAGTAATGATGATAATTAATGCAAATACAATTTAGAATTTCTTGGAAATGAAAATAATAAATGAAGAGATAGTACGTAGAATTTCTGTCACAAGAAAGAAGATCAAAGGTAGTTACAAATAATGACTGTCAAAAATGTTATCTGAAAATAGCTAATGAAAATAAGATGGAATCAAGAAGAAAGGAAATATATGTATAATTAAATGTAAAACACGAATGCCCAAGATGTTTATTATTAGTCAAACAAAGAGACTACTATGATATTATTGTATTTTTTATAACTGACTGTAGATGAATTCCAGCAGTATTATATTGAAGTGTAGTGTGGCCAGCAGAGTATGAAGCCAAACAGTGCCTCTCTGAACTGTACCAGCTCACATGTTAGGGAATGTTAGGGAAATTGAATATTTAAGGGATAATAAAACCGCTGCGAAGATTGACATCAGATTCCAAAAGTATGAAGGAAGAAAACAGAAGGAAGATAGCTGACAGAAGATCAATGGAGAAACGCATTTGTAGAAGTAAATAGAAATAGGAGAAAATTAAAACTAAATTTTACTGATTATTGTGACCAATCATTGACAAGTAATGTTTAAAAGAAACAAGCCAAGAGTATTAAATATAATTAATTAATTGTCATCAAATGGAGAAAGATGAATACGAGTACAAAATGTTACATTAAGAATTCCCATATATTACCATTAAAACTTTACAATGTGTTACATTAAGAATTCCATCAATTACCACTAAAACTTTACGATGAATATAAGGAGAATATTCCAAGGCATGAAAAAGATATAAGTTTATTTTGACCCAAATTATATTCAGGTAAACTAAACTTCTTTAGGAGGGGAAGCATATGTAACGTAACGAAAATACGGTCCCCGACGTTACATAAATCAACTTATAAGATTTAAAATAGAGAAAAAATTTATTAATTATCCACACTTGTAAAAGGTCAGAAACCCAACCCATGATTGATTAAATAAAATAAGAATACAAGGTAGAAAGATAAGAGATTAATAATGTGAATGATAATAATAAGCCTCAAGGTTCAGTGAAAGGTAAACAACAGACACTGACAAATAATGAAAACACTAATTTGGACTGTTTCATAATAATTCATGTTTTAAAGTAGATGAGAATGAATAAACGTTGTATGACTTAAGTTACTCAAATGTACCTGTTATTAATTGTATCATGTTATATTATTATCGTGATAGTGATGTTATTTTTTGTGTTAGCAAGTAAAGTTATTCTGTTAATAGAATACCAGGTCTGTTAATAGAATACCAGGTAAATAAGTATTATGTGTTATCACTTTACCATTATAGAGCTGTTGTCAAACTTAGTAATTGATTACTAATTAATTTCATTTTATGTGTTATCCATATATCATGAAAAAGCTTTTGTTAGATTTTATAGAGTTAATTATTTGTATACATGTACTTAGATAGTAAGATGATTATAATTGTAAACTTGGCCAAAAAGGCTATAATTGTTAACGAGATACAAAAGAGTTTAGTACAACTATGTCATAAACAGATAAAGGATTCTATAATATTACAGAGAGTAACAAGTTAAATTCAGAAGTAGATCAAGGTATAATGATAGGCCTAACAACCAGTAACATTATATAGTGAGTCAGATCAGAAAGGTTAGGTAAAGAAATTTGTAACAAATACTAAATAAAATCTAATGAGTTAGGAGAAGTTAATAATAATTGATAATAACAAATAAATAAACTCAAATTAAATAAATTCTTATAATGCCATAGTGCAATGATACCGACAGATAATGTTTTGTAACAGAAAAATAATATTTGTTAAAATAAATAGACTAAGAGGAAACGACAGCAAAATATATAAAAATTAGTAACAAGCAATAGGTAAGATTATAATAGGATATAATGGAAATTTAGAAAGGGATTATTTTGATGAGTAGAAGAACATTGTATGAAATGATTATAATATAACATAATATCCAATAAGAATAAAAAAGATGGTTGCCAGGGACGACAAAAGAAATAGAATTTGTTGATTTTGATTATTGAATAAATTTACATGAACGAAGACGGCTTAGTTAAAAGACGATCAGGAAAGATTTGATTTAATTTAAATACAAAGTCCATAGAAATTTAAACAAACTGAATAATAAATCACAATAGTATGGTCCACTATCATTTAACCGTATTATATAATTGGACAATCTAAAACCTATACACGAAAGTAACGAAAAGTAAAGGAAGAACTCTGATTGCAAAAATCCAGATAATGAACAAATGTTAACTTAATCAACTAACAAAACCAGAGAAATAACTACCTGCATAAAGTGCCATAATCCCATAACGCAAAAGGAAAGTAAAATAAACACCAAATTATATCGGAACTTCAGTTTCCACAATAGTGTTAACATGATAAGATAAGTAGAGAGTGTAACTGAGAATCACCGTACGCGGTGGGCTAACCTACAAATTTCCGTTGTCTGGGAACCACAGCGCTGTTCGCGGACTGCTTGGGTATTAAAGAGAAAGAGAATACAATAAAAATTTCTTCTCTTCTCTTCAACGCAGAATAGGCTTGAGCGAAAAATTCGAATTACACACTATACACATAATTTTCACCCACCATAACACAATTATATTAAATAGAGAGGAACTGGGATATACTTAAACATTATTATACAACATATTGAGAGAAGATACATTATAAACAGGCATTAACAATAGAGAGGTTTTAACGAGGAGACACCCGCTGTATTATAAATTGGCTTCCATCGCGGCGCTTGAACGAGACGGACGTACCCGTTGTATTATAATATATATATTGTAACGATTATACTCTTTCAAACGTCAATCTCTATATTTACGTTTATAATTATTCTGCCACACGTTGTTGGCGTCAATTTGTAACGATTAGACCTTTATCGTCTCTGTTCAAGTGTGTTTTGTCGTGTGTTAGCCCCATACATTATAGTAGTTACTTTAGGTTTATTTCTAACTTCTCACGCTGACGATGTCCATCGCGAACGCACGAATTACCAGTACCGATAGCTTCACGAGTGTAAACCTTACCTGTCCTTCAATGAGTTAATTTATTTCCCGGGTGGCGCCAAATTGTTTATGAAAACAATTAAAACAAGTTAAACTGAGCGGTCGTTCTATGCGGTGATGACTAATTCAAATTACCCTCGCAACTGGCGGGCATTTGAATCTCGCTTGTAGTTTGTCGTGCTGCCGACGTCTAACGCTGGCAGACAATTTCGTTCGTCGCTAAAGTACACAAACTTTACAGTATAATACAATTTATAATGAAATAAAGGACGGTTATTACTACTCAGTACTAGTTTATTAACGTGAAATAGTTAGTAGTTATTCAGTTAGATACAAAATTATACTGTTATTAAATAATGTTGCTCCGGCAATAAATAGACAATATCCCAAGGTTGGCTAAATTTTATCGAAAGTTTCTAAATCGACATGGCTGCCGTCAATGTTTAATTTCTACTGTTCGTTCAATCATTGAGTCCTTTTGATTACGAAAAAATGTTAATAAGATGATAATAAAGTACACTACCTTACATCAATGGTACTTATATACTATTAAAGTTAAATACAATTCGTTTTTTAAGTGTTAAAAAGTGTGTGTTAATAATTCGTAATTTGTACATAGGTTATTTTATGTTTACATACAAGTTTAGTTTTATTATCAATCAATCCTTGAAAGAAATTTAGTTACCAAGTTCGGAGTGAGAGTTATTTGTGTTGTGAGAAAAGTAAATTAGAATTTAGTTCGTAAATTCGGGTAGTTCAGATATACTTAACAAATCTTGTTGAATTCTGGTGAAGAGTCACTTAGTTCTTAGTTAGGTTGGGTCGATACGATCATCAATCTTCCATCATTTATACTTTGGATTGCCACTGGCTCCTTTTTCGAATAATTTGGATAAAATAATTAATTTTGAATATTAAAATCTGGTCTATTATCTCTGTTGGGTTAACTAATTCTTCATTAGACTTCTTGCATTCTCATCTCGTTAAATTTTGCTGTATTTATTATTATTTTAATTGAAAATTGTGTCGAACATGCTTTGGCTTCTGTATCTCTTGATCGTCAATAATGGACTAATGTTTTATAACGGAATTAAATTAAATAAGGTTCCGTTGTTATGGCAACTGTCTATACTCTCATTGGTTGATTACATTTATGTCTGTTGTTATAATATTTAAATTTTAATTCAAAATGAATAAATATTTTCTGATAGCTATTATCCTTCTGTCTTCTTATCTATGTATTAGATATTATCACAACTGTTTCTATTTTATTCAAAGATCATTTTGACATCCCACAAAGCTGGATTTGTTCATGTATTAAAGTTTTAACAAAAAGTTAATATTATGTTATTACATTTCTTTCTTATTTTATGTTTTTAATCTAACTCTGACATCTTAATATGGTTCACTAATTGTACTTAATGAGTTACGTGCCCTGAATTTTCTAATACGATAGTTAATTTCTTACAATTTGTCTACTTTGGATTTATACAGTTAGGCATTTTATAGGCCTAAGTAGTAATTGGCTATATCTTCTTATTTTACACAAATTAAAGATTATTTTTCATTTACATATGTTTTGCTTGGTGTCATTTATGACTTATTTACCTTTTGAATTAAGTTGGGCTGTTTTACAATAATTGAATGTTCTTATTAATTTACAAAATCATTGCTTGTCTGTTATTCTCTTATTTCTTTTTCTGTCTTTACTCTAATGCTTAATATTATGTTTGTAAAATTTTATCTCCTTACTCATATCTATTACCATTTCTTATAACTGGTTTATCATTTAATATTACTATAAAACATAACACAAAAATTAGGTTTATGGTCTGTTTACTTTTCAGCCATATTCCTTCTTATAAACTTAACTCTTTTAATTGAACAAATAACTATTTTGGTGAATAACATTATAACACCATTTATTCTATCTTGCTAATCATCCCTTTGAACATTTTCATTAACATAGGATGTTTTATTTATTTTGCACTCATATTATTTAGTTTATTCTTATTTAACACTATTAGATTGGTTGTCTATCCATCTTTTAACATTTACTATATATTTTTACTATTTAAACATTGTAACAATAACATTCTGAATATCATTATGGGATTTTTATCCTGAATACAACTGTACAATTAATCTACTATCAATTCTAACTATAATAACAATATTCTGGTTACTCTTAGTTTTTTGGTACCTTTCACCCTTAAACTATAGTGTTAATCACTGGTTTTGGTGTCTTTACCTATATGTTGTGTTTTATATTTACTTGTTCACTCTCACTTCTATATGAGTTCTGATTTATAATTCTGATTGTTTATCTCTATTTTGGGTTACACTTGCACTTTGTACCTTTTTACTGTACTTTAGTGTTAATAGTGGTTATTCCCTAATATTTATTTCCTTTACTCACTTCTAACACTTACACTGTTAATCACTTTCACTTCCTACCTATCTCTCACTTTTGGGTTTTGTATTGTTTTATACACAATTGATAGTTAGTCTGTTAACAATTTTATGTTTTGATTTACTTATTGGACAGTAATGTGGTAATTTTCGTATTTAAAGGTTGGCTAATGTGTACGCTCGACATCACGTTTATCGCGTTCAGGCTTCAACACAGTGCAACGAACGTTGGCGAGCAGTGGACGTAAACGCGTCTCTGCTTCGTTCTGTCATTTTATTCATATTCATCTTGTCGTCGAGACAAATTTATGTAGGCCTTAGGCCCTACAGTAATCATTACTGTAGTTTGGAGTGCCGCGTACTCGCGCCTCAATTCTTCATGCATCATTTTAACCGACTTGGTTTTCTTTAAAAATTTAAATGTCTTTCAGACATAGCCAACCTTACTATGCCGATTAAATTGTACTCAAAAATTAATAAATGTATAAAATACAGTCCACGCTCATCATTATTCAGCATCCTGGCAATAACATCATAAAACATTAATCTTACTAACATTTCTTTGGTCCTCCGGGCCGGATTCGTTATTTTACTTTTCTTCAACTTATATCAGACCGGTTTTCATCATTTTTTCTACCACAATTTCTGGCCATCACGGGCGATTCAGTATGTTCGCTGATCCGACCGTGTCGGGACTTAGTCAGCATTTCTTTCGTCGCCATTGAGCCTCGTGACGACACCACTGCAAGACCATCCATGTGCTAACGTCTACACACCAGATTGAGCAGTCGTCTATCCAGTCCGTGTGTATCTGCCATCTATTCCACGGCCTCGACGCTGCAGGACATCACACAAGGTACGACGTCAACGACATCATTAACAGGTGCGTACAATGGCTGAAGAAGGCCTCAAAGTGTTGGTCAGAAAGAGAGGCGGCTTAAAGTCTGCCCTAGTGCGAATCAATTCTGCTATAACTGACTTTGATAAAAACAATAATACTGAACATTTTTTAACGGTTAGACTGGAAAGTCTAAAGGGTTTAGCAACAAAATACGATGAGGTACAGTCTGAAATTGAACTAATTTCCAAGGACATAAACGCTGCTCAAGAAGACAGAATTGAGGTTGAAGAGCTGTTATATTCAACCGAAGCCAATATCTTACAATTAATAGAAAATTTCAACGTTCAGACTGGATCTCAAGTATTATCTAGGAATGTGCAATTAAAACCTATAAGTTTGCCCTGCTTCACAGGAAATATTTTAGAATGGCAGCACTTTTATTCAATATTTCTGGACTTGGTGCATGCCAGATCTGATCTAACTTCAGTGCAAAAATTACATTATTTGTATTCATCTCTTAAAAATGAGCCATTAGATCTGATTAAGGCCTTACCTATTTGTAATGAGAACTATTCCATAGCGTTGAGTTTGCTGTCCGCTAGATATGATTACAAATTCATATTAGCGAAATATTATATTCAAAATTTGCTAGAAGTAAAGACGACAATCAAAGACTCTGTCCAAAGTTTGGCAGAATTCATAAATACAATAACGTCTTCAGTTAATTCGCTGGCAGCTATGCAACTGTCAGTGGATTCATTTGAGCTTATTACTGTACAACTATTGTCAGCAAAACTTGACCATTCCACGTTTAAATTATGGAAGGAGTCTATAGATCCCGATAATCTTCCTAACTTTCAAAGCTTTACCCAGTTTTTAAACGCACGTAGACAATTGTTAGAAAATACATTACCGATGGATGCCGGACAGCAACTCAACAAGCTGACTTTAAGGTTTAATAATAAATCTGACAAACATAAATTACGAAACTCTGCTGGCAGCACTGCATTTAAGAGTTATCACTCAGCTTCAAATAATTATTTATGCCCATGCTGCAAAGCTAGTCATCCAATTTACATGTGTGACAAATTTCGTGAATTAAGCATATCAGAACGAGGGCAATTTATATTAAATCATAAACGCTGTACCAATTGTTTAAGACCAGATCATTTTGCATCTAATTGTAAGGTCAAGCAATCATGTAAAATCTGTTCAAAACGACACCATACATTGCTGCACATAAATAATGTGTCAAAACAAGGTCCTGCCAGCAGTAACAATTATTGTTCACTTAAGCTCCAGTCTGCAAACAATGTTCTTCTATCGACAGCACTCGTGTTCGTCATTGACCGGGCTGGTAACAGACAGCTTGCAAGAGTTTTATTAGATACAAGTGAATTTTTGTACGGAATCATTTGCTAAGAAATTACAGCTTAACTTGACTAAATCTAACATACCGATTACAGGTATTAATAATGCGGCATGTTGTGCCACTAATTTGGCCTCTATTCGCATTATTTCTCGCTATCAAAGGTTCAGCTTTGAAGCTATATGTGCAGTCTTATCTGCGTTGACTCATAAACTGCCAGCACAATCTTTCGACATAAATCATTTTAACGTCCCAGATAACGTTTTTCTCCTGACCCACATTTCAACATATCAGCTGATATAGATATACTTTTAGGAGCGCAATTTTATTTAGATTTGATTTTAGCTAACAAATATGTACGTGGTCCTCACTTTCCTATTATACAAGAAACAAGGTTAGGCTACATTCTAGCAGGCAATCTGCCCAAACATTGCCGTTCTAAGGGTCCTGCTGTTTCGTTCTTGGCTAGGAACAACGACAGTCATATTTTGGCGTCTCTTGAGAACTTTTGGGAGACCGAAACCATCCCTGATAATGCACCCGTTAGTAACGATTCAGCTTGTGAGGAACATTTTGTTAAGTCAACTCATTGCAATGATGAGGGTAGGTTCGTTGTTTCGCTACCATTCGAGTCTGACAATCCCCAGTTGGGTGAGTCCTATGCTACCGCTGAAGCGAGATTCTTGAGTTTAGGACGCCGGTTCATGCGTGATTCTGAGCTTGCGCGCGAATACGCAAACTTTATTCAGGAGTATAGGGATCTTGGCCACATGGCGCTTGTCGACGATTGTTCTATCAATTCCGGGGTTTCAAATACCTACTATTTGCCTCACCATGCCGTCTTTAAACATTCTAGTTCTACGACAAAACTTCGCGACGTTTTTGATGGCTCAGCCGAAACTACCAATGGTTTTTCTCTCAATGATATTTTGTTGGTAGGCCCAAATGTCCAACAAGATCTTTTTTCTATTCTCTTGCGATTTCGCATGCATAACTATGTTCTGATCGCCGACATCGAGAAGATGTATCGACAAATTCTAGTGTCTGATAAGGATTGTCATTATCAATGCATTCTGTGGCGTAATTCTCCCCTTGAACAGTTTAAACATTTTGTATTGCGAACTGTAACATACGGTACTGCTAGTGCCTCGTTTTTGGCCACTCGCTGCCTTATTCAGATTGGTAAGGATTATAAAGCTTCTTTTCCTGACGCTGCTTCAGCTATAATTAATGATTTCTATGTCGTTGATTTGTTAACCGGTGAAGACACCATTTCTAATCTGACCAAGTTGAAATCTGACTTAGGTACGTTGTTGAGTCAGTATGGCCTTACTCTGCATAAATGGGCATCAAATGAACCCAATGTGGTCGCAGATCATAATAATTTATCACTCCCATTAAACAAACAAGTTAATGTGCGTACGTTGGGCATTCTTTGGAATAACTCTACAGATTTATTTTTGTTTGACATCAAGTCATTTCCAGTTGAGTCAAGCATCTCTAAGAGGAAAATCCTGTCGATTATCGCGGGTATCTACGACCCACTCGGACTCGTCGGTCCAATTGTTTTTCTTTACAGTTTATGCAGCAACTGTGGCTGTGCAATCTTGGTTGGGATGAGCCAATCTCCGGGCAATTATATTTGCATTGGCGTTCATTATGCGATAAGTTATGTCTAATCGGTAAAATTATTGTCCCACTTTCTATTCGCAGCAAGTCCAAGGCAAAGATAGTTGAATTACATGGGTTTGCGGATGCTTCTGAAAAGGGCTATGGGTGTTGTGTTTACGTTAGAGTCATTTATCAAGTTTCATCGGCCTCTTGTCACCTTCTGTGTTCCAAATCTCGCGTGGCCCCACTACGACAGGTGTCATTACCCCGCATTGAACTCTGCGCTTGCTTGTTGTTATCGCGACTCTTATTCAAAGTCACCCCTGCTCTTCATTCCTTTATCAATAGCGTTCACCTGTATTCTGACTCCATGGTGTCCCTTTACTGGATTCATGCCCAGTCTTCTAGGTGGAAGACCTACGTCGCTAATCGTGTTGCCGAGATTCAGCGTCTCACTGAAACCTACACATGGCATCATATCAATTCACAACATAATCCTGCTGACATTATTTCTAGGGGATGTCACCCCGACGTTTTGCGCGATTGTTCGCTTTGGTGGCATGGTCCCGCCTGTTTGTCTCAATCTTCCGAGTCCGATCTTTTTTCACCTTTTTTACCTTCTAATCTGTCGTCTCCTGAATGCACCGCGGAGGAGAAACAAACCCCCAAACTTTCTCTAATTTCTACCCTATCTATTGATTTCTCAAAGGACTTTTCTTCATTGCACCGTCTGACTCGCGTATACGCTTATTGCTTTCGATTCATCAAAAATATTAGACTCTCCAGGGCTGAAAAAATCTCGGGTGCTCTTACCCCCGTCGAAATTCATTCTACTCTTAATTTCTTCATAAAACAATCCCAGTCCATCCACTTTGCTGCTGAGCTTAATTGCCTTCGTAATGGGTCTTCTGTCTCTATCAGGAGTAAGTTGTCTTCTCTGGACCCGTTTCTTGATGAGTTTGGCGTCATACGCGTCGGCGGACGCTTACAGCAGTCGCAACTACCCTATGACAATAAGCATCCTATTGTCTTGCATCAATCGGCTCACATCACTCGCCTTATAATCGAGTGCGAGCATATTCGTCTACTCCACGCTGGTGCTCAACTTGTCCATCATTCACTTCGTCAACGTTGGTGGATCATTAACGCCAAGATAGTCATTCGTTCCATCATTCGTAGATACGTCAAGTGTCTCAGGTTCAGTACCAAACATCAGGTTCAAAGGCTTGGTATTTTGCCATCTCCTAGGGTCACTCCTTCGCGGCCGTTTCTATTCTGCGCAGTTGATTATGGTGGTCCCTTCATGATTCGTCATGGCGGGCAGAGATCTAGGAGTCTGTCAAAATCCTATGTGTCTTTGTTCATTTGCTTAGCCACCAGGGTCATTCATTTGGAATTGGTTTCCGACCTTACGGCCAACGCGTTTATAGCTGCCTTACGTCGTTTCATGGCCCGTAGGGGCATACCCAGCCAGTTATATTTTGATAATGGCACGAACTTTAGGAAGGCCCGCAACGTTTTGCATGACCTTTACAATCTTTGGCATAATAAGGATGCCACCTCATCAATCCAATCCTTTACGACCTCTCATGGTATTAAATGGCCATTTATTCCGCCCTCGTCACCCCATTTTGGTGGTCTTTGGGAGAGTGGTATAAAGAGTTTAAAGTATCATTTGCGCCGCGTGGTCGGCAAGTCTATACTCACTTTCGAGGAGTTTACGACGGTTTTGTCTCAGGTAGAAGCATGTCTAAACTCACGTCCATTATTTGCCGTTTCATCGGATGTAAACGATCCAGTGCCACTTACCCCTGGCCATTTTTTAATTTGCGCACCATTAACGGCGATACCTGATCCTGACTTATCTCACGTTCCCATCTCTCGTCTTGGACGTTGGCAACTTCTCCAGAAGTTTGTCCAAGTCATTTGGAAACTTTGGTCTCGCGACTACTTACATCAATTACAACAACGTCACAAATGGAAATTCGCAAAGGAAAACGTTTCCATTGGTGACCTGGTTTTGCTGATTGAGGATAACTTGCCTCCATTAGCATGGAAATTTGGTGTAATTACTGCCACATTTCCCGGCCCAGACAACTTAATTAGAGTAGTTGACGTTCGCACGCCTACTGGCACCTATCGCAGACCAATTCATAAGTTATGTTTGGTGCCAGCGAGGGACGAACAGTAAAAAATAAGGGAGTTTATTTTCCTTTAAAATTAAATGTATATACTTGTCAAACATGTGTTAAATCAAATGTTCAAAGAAGATTTTGTTAGTTATAAACACCTTTGTTTTTAGCATAAGCTTAAATTTGTATATTTTTAATTCAGAAACTGTTTGTTTTACTCATGCAAGTGTCAGTTTATTTAATATGCAAAGCTTCAATTATTTTTTGTACTTTCGTGTATACAACATTTGATTTATGCCTCATGTCTTTGCTTAGTATTGTTTTTATGTAATAATTTTGTTATATAATATTCACATGGTCTGTAGCTATACAAACCATGTATGCATCTTCTTGCACATTTTTTGTTAATATGTGTGATATTTTATTACTCTACGAATTTATATATTACTCGCAATTGTTCAACACATGCATTACATTTTGTATAAACACATTTGCTGTAATTGTCACTTATGCTATTGTGCCTTGTATTCATGTGTTTGTAATTATCTAAACCGATTTCTATTGTATTTATTATGTATAACTTTGTATCTATGTAAAACACATTGGTTTACCCGCATCTACTGTCTATAACCATGCGCCACGCATATATTTTTATATTTATATTGTATTTTGTATTTTGCGATCACGTATTGCACAATTATTATTCATGCTTTTAATTATGACATATATGTCATTACACTTGTGCTTGCAATCATTCAACAATGTATAATCTGTTTTCACATATCAATTTATTGTGCATTCCTGAAACTGTCAGGTATAGCATGCATCATTCAATTATTATATTAAAGCGTTATGCTAAATCTATGTTTTTACATGTATAATTTTGTAATAATTTTTGTCTAGTCATTTTACACTCAATACTATTGTATAGGTCAACTGGCCTTGACTGGTTTAAGCTAACCATCATGACTTGCATAAAATATTTGCAATTTGTATCGGGCCCATCATGTGATGAGTCACCGATAATTCATTATCAAACATTGTCAAACTATGTATTTTTCATGTTTTATATTGTGTTATATTGTACACATACAATATATATTAGCAATACATTGCTAATTCTTGCATTTATACTCATGTATAAATCAGTTTGCAAGCCAACTGTGGCCTGCTCAACTGTTATCATCATCATTCAGGTTTTATCTCTAAACAGTTCATGTTATAACTGTTATCTAACATTTCAATCTCAAGGTTCAATACAATTCATTGAGGTTGATATCTATTATTAAGAACACATTGTGTTTTCGTATAATAAATTATTAAAATGTATTAAACAATCTTTTGATTTTTTGCGAGCAGTTATGGACAGTATGTGGTAATTTTCGTATTTAAAGGTTGGCTAATGTGTACGCTCGACATTACGTTTATCGCGTTCAGGCTTCAACACATTGCAACGAACGTTGGCGAGCAGTGGACGTAAACGCGTCTCTGCTTCGTTCTGTCATTTTATTCATATTCATCTTGTCGTCGAGACAAATTTATGTAGGCCTTAGGCCCTACAGTAATCATTACTGTAATTTGGAGTGCCGCGTACTCGCGCCTCAATTCTTCATGCATCATTTTAACCGACTTGGTTTTCTTTAAAAATTCAAATGTCTTTCAGACATAGCCAACCTTACTATGCCGATTAAATTGTACTCAAAAATTAATAAATGTATCAAATACAGTCCACGCTCATCATTATTCAGCATCCTGGCAATAACATCATAAAACATTAATCTTACTAACACTTATCTTCATAGAGTTATTAATAACATATAATATCTATTACTCTGGTTAATGTACTTTAACTGAGATTATTTTATTTTATTTTAATACTTGTTACTAGACATTTATTATTTGTTTGTGCGTTTTTCATCATTCTTTGAGTTTATACCTTCTCATTGTATTTACATTTATTATTTGTTTGTGCCTTTTTTATCATTATTTGAGTTTATACCTTCTCATTTTATTTCCTTTATTGGGTCAATCACTTGGGTTGGGTCATAGTCATTTGTCTCGTCATAGTCATTGTCTTTTCCTTAGTTTAATATAGTTAATTCATTATAGTTTTTCTCTGGAATTGGGGCGGCTTTTTGTGTTGTAACAATATATTATATAACATGACATAAGGTAGTGAAGATCCAATGATAATTAATTATAAAATAAAGAAGCTGAAGACAAGAATAAAAGGCAAGAACTTATAAACTCAGAGATTAATAACCCAATAATCAAATAACAAATGACTGATAAACTGACAATGACTTGACACAATAGATCGGATAAATACAAAAGGAACAACGGAACAAGGAAGAAGGAACCAAGAACTAAATGTAATCAAGAATTCGACAACGAACATTGTAAATCCATAGTAATGACCATTAAAATGTATGTTAACAAATGCACTAATGTAATTAGAGTATAGATGATATGTACCTAGGGTAATAATGTTAATGAAAGATAGTAATGTTATGTATATTTTATTAACGAAGGAATGTACTCATAAATATAAGTTAGGGAATTAATAATACACACGCCCTAATAAATAGTGATAAATATAATCAAAATTAGTAAACAATACCCTGAGGCAAATAAAGGCCACAGTTAATTACCAAAAGTGATCATTAGTGAAGGGAAAATAAAATAAACACTTATAACCCGTAACCCCATGATGACCTTAACATAAATAAACAACCCAGTGAATAATCAAGTGAGTGGAAGGAGGAGTATATTAATACAAAAGTGGTGACATGTAGTGATAGCATGTTGCATATAATAAGTGAAAGTGAATAAATCAAAAACCTTCTATGAAGGAAAAAGTGTAGTGTGTGAACTTAAAAAAGTATTTTAGTTAGTAAACTGTATTAGAATAACTGGAAGACCTGTGATAAACTATGTACTAGCAAGTAAGAGGAAATCATTATAATGTGATCAAGTTAAACAATAGTTAATAAGAATTATAGGATAAGATAGAAATTAAGTCATTGGAATGGAAGGCAAACAAGAAAAATAGACACTGTTTTATAGTGAAGGAATGAGGGAATAGAACATATTGTGTAAAGTATAGTTTAATAAGAGTGTTATTATTGTTTAAAACCCAATATAATATAATGAATCATCAATTGAACCAGATAGTAGTAAGGAATAGAAAAGGTAGTTAGAAGTTTTATTTCAGGCTTGAACCTGTCAAGAAATTGTTTATTATTATAATAAGAGGTGTAGTTAGAAACACCAATGTTTATTACTTGTTTCTGTTAAAAAATTGTTTTAAAGTACCAAATATAAAGGTAAGAAGTTACAAAGAAATGTTAGATAGTAGTATTGGAAAATCTAGGCTCTAGGCCTAACTGTTAATGATGAATTTTGTAAATTAAAGAACGAACAATAGCCCAATATCAAAGCAGAATATACCAAATGTTTAAACAAGTTAAGTGGGTATTCCTAATACCAAAATGTATAAATAACATCCAATTTTGGATAAAATATATATAAAATATTAATAAGGAAAATAACAAAAATGTGATTAGCTACCCAAAAGTAACCATGAGGGGTATCAAAATGATCCTTATCAAAAATTATGAACAATGGTATTCATGTAATAAACCTAGCTACTAATATGAGAAGGAAATCTTCATTTGAAGATATTTTGTAGTTTTAAACTAAAATAAGACGTTAGAATATAACAATGGCATAAATTAACGACCAATGAGAATTAGCATAATTTATTAGGTAACCATAGCAACCGAAATTTATTGCCAAAAAACCGTTGAATTTTCGTTAGTCCATTATTGACCGACGCCGAGGGCGGATGAATGTAGCTCTCAACTCAAATTTTACCCAAAATAAGTGAATTTTTACTAAAATCGTAAGAAAAGAAGATAGTATTACCAGTCCAGGGAACACTTGATAATATATTTATTATTAAAATTTTCACCAACCAAAATTATCCGTGGAAATCAAGAAGACTTCTGGAATAATAGCTGACGACTCATCCCGAAGGAAGACCAGAGTGACCTACTTCAAACCAAGAAGACGGACGATTGCAGAACGAGTACGAAGCCGAACTTTATGGAAAAACCCGTCTGAACGAGATTGCCGAATATCCGAAGAATAGAAGACGACCAGATCCATCCGGAAGAAGCAGACGGCATCGCGGAAGCCCCATCGAGAATTGATGAGTATAAACAATAATCTCACTAAAAACGAATTCCCAATTTTTCAATCCATAATAACTAATCACAATTTTCACTTCACTGATCACTATTCTGAACTAGAACTAAAAGTATTTATAATATCACTATTGTTGAACTTTAATCAATTGATAATTATTTAATCTGAGCTATAATAAATAATTAACAAACATAACTTGTTGACAAAATCCTAACCAAAAATTTAAACTAACTCTCATTGATGGTTACTTACCTGAATGTATTATAATATTAAATACTGTGTACCTAGTTTTAAGAATTATTATAAATTTGTGCATTTTAGCCGTAATCCAATACTTCTGTTGCCAAAAGGACTTATTAACACCCCTGTGTAAAACATTTTATTGTAATCCAACAGTACTCGCAAAGCGGCGTGTACAAGACACATTTAAAACTGAGCATGCCAACTGAGCAACTGTAAAAGCCGGTGCTAAGATAAAATCATGTACTACTAACTAACTGAAAACTATTAAAGAGTTAATAAATATTATTATTGTGCAACGCTGTATGTTTGATTCGTACTAATTAAGATAATACATAGCAAATTATTGAAGTGAAAACAACAAAACAAGACGTTAGCAAAGTCGACACTGAAAGACGGCGTGCGCCAATCAGGTGGCGAGGCGGCAATATTCAAACCAAACGCCGAGAGATACGGTTTGCTCGTAAATGGTAAGAAAAGGTACAACTCGACTCGCTACACGCAAATAACATTGACATTAATTATTTAAATAATTAATAACATCAATTATACACCCATACTATACCACGAACCCAACGAGCGAGTTAAAAAACGCTCGTCAAGCACACATTTACGATACGAATACAAGGTCGGGTGACCATTATAAAATTCAACCACACTATTTTAAACACCCAGTAACAGACTTCGTTACAATATATATATATATATATATATATATATATATATATTGCAATAGGTGAGATTTGTATATAAAATAATAATTTCACTCTTGACATATGATAGCATGTTACAATGAGAATTGGTTTAAGTAAAGATTGCATGTTGAGATATACATGTAAATACATGAGAATAGACAGTAAGATTCATGTCCAAATTGTTAAATTAAGTTGATTTTTGACTATATAAAAAACGAGTGTTATGAAGTAGTACGAACATATGCATAGACATATGGCGAGTGCGTATGTTCGGGTGTGAATAATTGTGTTGCGAAATTACAATAAAACACGGATTAAATTAAACAACTTTTGTGTAAATCAAATGTCTTACATAAGACTTACACTAGAATGTGCATAAAATAAAAACCTATCTGGTAGTAATATTTGTTAATAATATAAAGAACGAAATATATGAATTTTTTAATAAAAAATGTTTTATGACCCAAAAGAAAAGCAATAAAGTTATAACTTACATATTTTATTCGCACGTTTTACATTGTTCATAGACAATATGTTACTTATACAATGGTATCTAGACTAGAGCCGTAAGGGTGAGGGAACGTTTTGACCAATAGAATTGGCTAATACTTTAGTTGATCTGATCCTCGACGAGATGAAAGGCAGTCTAGCTTAGACCGCAGAAGAAGCAGTCTCGTTGAACTCAATAACGTGTAATCGTTTCCTCTGATTTAGGATGATAGGTCTATCAAGAATGACGATCACATGTAGTAAAGTTCGCGACTGAAATAATCTCGAGTGCTAGTACGTTCAAGATTGTACGTATAATTCCGCTTAGGAATTATATGAACACGTCAAGTTACCCGGAGTAGTGTATTGTTTTATACACTCTATAAATCATTAATAATTAGTAAATTAACACTGTTCGTAGAAGTACCCAACCTGCTGGAAAGCCGGAGGAGGTCCTGAAGGAACAACAGGAGAAACAGCAGTAATCCTGAACGTCTACCTGAAAGTAACATCTGTCGAAGCTTATCAGGAACAAGAAGAGCCATATCGCATCGATCATCAAGTAAGGGAAGTGAACTCATTTATATAAACTCAATTGAAACAATCATAAACTAGGAAACACAAAAAACTTGTAGAAATTAAAATTTGATAATAGGAGAGAATAATTTTAATTTCAAAAAAGTAGGTAAACAGAAACTGTTAATGTCATTGTGCAACAGAAGCAGTAATTAATTTTATTTTGTAACAGAACGATTAATTTATTTTATTTGTGTCAGAAACAGTCAATTAATTTTATGAGTTATAAACTATAGTAAAATATTTGTGCAATTTTAAAAAATTACGTTAATAATGTTTTGGCTTTTATTATGATTTCCTTTAATTTTTAGATTGCACAGTATTTTACTACAGTTTATGATAAAACACAAAACAATGAAACGACTGTTTCTAATATTGCTTCTTCTGAGTTCTAAGCTAGACTGATTTACATCCCATCACGGATCAAATAACTGATATATTCGCCAATCTCATTGGTTAAAACGTTCCTTCACCCTCACGGCTACAGTCTAGATAACATTCTACTTGTAAGAAATTGTCTATTCACAATATAAAACGTGCAAATAAATAGCAGTAATCCTGAACGTCTACTGAAAGAATTATCTGTCGACGCGTTTCAGGAACAAGCAACATCGCATCGCATCGTTCATCTAACAAGGGAAGTGAAATCATTTATATAAACTCAATTAAAACAATCATAAACTAAAAGACACAAAAAACTTGTAGAAATTAAAATTTATGTAATTGGAACAACAGGAGAGAATAATTTTAATTTTAAGTGTAAAAAATAGGTAAACAGTAACTGTTAATTAATTTTATTTTGTAACAGAAGCAGTAATTTATGGGTTTGTTTGTGTAGTGTATTTCCTCAAATTTACTTTCATGTTGTGTTAGTTTTTGTTCGTGTGTAGTGTAATTCTCTTCCATTTTCATCTGTATTGAGTCTATTTGGCTTTTGAATGTGTTCAAAAATGTTTTTTTCCTTCCAATAATTTTTTTCCATTTGCCTACATGTATTTTTTTTATAACCTCCCGTTGTTTACGCGTATGTTCTTCAAATTTACGGTCACGATTGTCAAGTTGTTGGTTAAGTAATTCTGTGTGTTTTGCTGTACTTCTTCTAATTTACGGCCGCGTTCCACTAAGTTACTGTTTAATCATGGCCTCAAAAGCTTGCAGCATTTCTTGTGACATTTTAATTTTTTTTAAATTATTTAAATCATTTTAAATAAGGATTTTGTATTTTATTATAAAGTGTGTATTCGTAATTGTAACTGTCTCTGAGATGTTTGTGGTTAGTTACCAAGCGATTCTACTAGTAGGTCAACAGAGAATTACTTAACTTTTCTGCGCAATTAACTTCATCCTATCTATCCTTTAATAGCCTTATCATCCCAGCATCATCAAACCTAGCAGAAACAACTCCGTTTGTATAATACCGACCAATATAATCTGCTTTATACATCAATTGAACTTATTTAATTTAAAAAACTTTTAATTTTTCACTAAATTTTTTTATTTATGGAGCCCAGAACGTTGCAGCGCCAAATTCTGTGCGATGTACAAGGTCGCATAGAATAAATAGTCCATATTAGATAATGGGATGTTTTGGCTTTTATTAAGAATGCACAGTATTTTACTACAGTTTATGATGAAACACAAAAAATTAATAGACTGTTTCTGATACAAAATAAAATAAATTAATCGTTCTGTTAAAATAAAATAAATTACTATTTCTGTTGTAAATAAAAATTAATGAACAGTTTCTTCTACAAAATAAAATTAATTGACAGTTTCTGTTGACCTTCTCATTATACTTAAAATAATTCTTTCCTACACTCTAGTTACATAAATCTTAATTTCTACAAGTTTTTCTGTCTTCTTTAGTTTATAATTGTTTTATTAATTGATTTAGTTTATATAAGTGGTTTCACTTCCTTGGTATGATGAACGATGCGGTGTTACTCCTGTTTTCCTAATAAGTCGACAGGTGTTCCATTCAGGTAGACGTCAGGATACCGCCGCTCCTCCTGTTGTTCCTCTTCAGGATCTCCTCCTGTTTTCCAGCTCTCACGGTCGTTTACGGGTTGGGTACTTCTATGAACATTGTTGAATTACTAATTACTAATTACTGATTTATGTGGCTCCGGCAAACTTGATGTGTTCATAAAATCCTAAACGGATTATCTTGAACTTCACAGAACTAGCACTCGGGATTATTCAGTCGCGCACTTTACTTTACTATTGTGCTCGTAACTACTGACAGAACTAACGTACTGAATCAGAGTTAACGATTACACGTTATAGAGTAAGGAGGCTGCTTATTCCGAGTTCTAAGCTAGACTGATTTATATCCCATCACGGATCAAATCAACTGATATATTAGCCACTCTTATTGGTCAAAACGTTCACTCACCCTTATGGGTACAGTCTAGATAACATTCTACTTGTAAGAAATTGTCTATTCACAATATTAAACGTGCAAATAAAACCGGTATAACTTTATTGATTTTCTTATGGGTAATAAAACCTTTTTTATGAAAAAACTCATATATTTCGTTCTTTAAATTATTAACAAATATTACTACCAGATAGGTCTTTATTTTTGCACATTCTGGTGTAAGTCTTATGTCGGACATTTGATTTCTGTATTTTCTCTTCTTTTTTTCCATTTTTCAGGAACAAGCAACATTGCATCGCATCGTTCATCAAACAAGGGAAGTGAAATCATTTATATTAACTCAATTAAAACAATCATAAACTAAAAGACACAAAAATAGCAATAATAATTCAGCTTTCTATCTGAACTGTAAAAGGAACGACCAACTTTCATGTCGAGACAGGCTGATCACGCCACTCTACTATGTCTGTGTGCACACGCGTATGTTACATGTGTGTGTGTGTGTGTGTGAGGCCTGTCGATTCCTGAAAAGCGTCACATTTAATAAACGCTATAATTATATGAATTTATTTATTTTGTAAAGATTGTGTGCATAATATCACAAAACCAAATACACCAAAGTGTGTATAAAAATAAGACGCACATGTATATAAAAATAGTGTAAAAAGAATAAAAAGTGCGATTGTAGTGAAAATAAAAATAAATAAAACTATACATGCTGTGTATAAACACACTAAAAATAAATGTAAAAATAAATCAACAATATATAACACACTTTGATGTCGAAATGTAACAAAAAAAAAATTAATGGTACCCGGTATATTAAATATAAAATACTACTATGCATGTTGAACATCATATATTATCATAATCATACCGTGTTTGGTGTCATTTTTCTTGGAATTGCACGAAGTTTACAAATAAACTGATGTCAGTAGTTAAATTTTATATTTTAAAGAAGTAGCAATTACTCAATTAGGGCCCCAGTTATGAGTCATCTACCTGCCGGCCGGAGCGGACGCGAGCAGCTGCATTTGTGTGCGTGTGTGTGTAAGGGTCTCCTAATCCCTTAGGTGCCACGCGAAAGCGAATGGCATATAAAAGGAATATCACAAACCCCTAAAAAGAAATAAAAGGTCACAAAGAAAGTATAACACCCCAAAACCTGATATTAAATGTAAAATAGTTATAAACAAAGTGTTTAGTGTTGTGAGTAGAAATGCACCCACTAAAGTTATTGTGTAATGAAATAAACAAATCTTCATAATCCCTTATAACTAAGATTTTGGTCTTGAAATATTGTAAACCTCAATTAGAGATAAGACCCAAAATATAAGTGAACCAGTGCAAGTTATTTCAATATATTAAATAAACTTCAAGTAAAAGTGTCACTAATACTTCAAATAAGTACAAGTGTACCATAAAACAACTTTAATGTTTTCTATGAATACAGAAATAAAATATTATTATGAAAACATTACTAATGTTTCTAAGCAGGTGGTGATTAAATAAAGTGACAGGGGATAAAAATGTAATACCCAAAATAGAAACAGATAAGACTGCAACCATAAGTTTAAGAAATAAATAAAAATAAATGGCTTTTTATGTATATAGTTAAGCCTATGAACTCCATAATTCAATGTGGTGAATAGAATAAGGTTTTGTTATATTTATAAAAATGTTCAATATGTTTAATAAGTGTTAATCCATACTAAAATGTTTAAGTATGAATACCATACTCTTTTTAAAATGTTTATAATATGTTATTAATAGTAGTTAAAAAACTAAATGTCTGACTTTGAAGACCATATTATTAATTTTAAATATTGTTTAGATTATGAATAGGGATACAATACTACATGTTTTATTTGTTAATTAAGGAAATTTTAAATAATGTTGTATTAAAATAAGAAAGTCAGAAGGGGTATAGAAACAGTATTAGGCAAAAACATTATATGTAAAACCAGAAAATCTAGGCCAAATAGGAAATTCCAACATCATCATAATTGATTAATTAAGTTAAATAAACCAAGTAAACAGATGGGATTTATATAAGGTGAAACAGTCACCAAATACTATGACTAAAACTGTACTTTAAAAGGATAATATAAAAAGATATATAAAACTATTGGAAATTTTGTAAATGTATTAACTAAAAATTTCAGAGGGGGGAGTCATAAGTTCATGAATTATATTTAAAATGATAATCAATTGATAAAATTGCAAGAAATTAAGGAAAGATAAACATTTAGGTAAATCTGAAATTTATTATAATCATAATTATAACATATTAAAATGGCTAATATTTGGAGGAGAACAGGAAATAAAAATTTGAGCCTACTTTTCCAAAATGAAGGGAATACAGCAATTTTAATAAAAAGCTTCGTAAAGATAGATTATTGGGTATCAAATTAAGCAGAAGGAATTAAAGAAACCGATTATGTATTTACTATTTCATGAAGCTAATTAATAACCAAAATATATTCTGAGTATAATGTACCTTTTTTGCATGTACCGGAAACGATTAAAAATTGAAACAATACTTTTCTAATATTAATTTGGCAAGATATTTCAGAAGACGAAGGAAGTAAAACAGTTCTTATTTGACATTCGTAGAGTACGGTTGATGAAGCTCTCGCTAATAACACATATATCAGAATCGTTAATGGCGTATAAAAGTAGAGCCTAGCCTACAGTGAAAAATCGAGAGTTGCGGAAATTTTTACCTTAAACCTAAATTCAGTGATCAATACAACTACAAACATTGAAATCAATTAATACTGAACTGAATACAAGTGATATAAGGAATTAAAACAATCCAACAATAATTATTCATAACCAAACGAACTTTACAATTTCCGACACACACATTGACAGAAGTGAATACACATAATCCAAAACATTTAATCGAAGTGAACACAGAACACTTAACCAGAACAACTCTAATAACACGAAAAGGAATTCTCCATACTGCAGAGACGAGGGAACGTGTACGAGACAGCTTTTATTGAAAGAAATTTCGTCTGATCGAAGTCACATTAACCACAGCAGCACGGAAGGCGGCCTGTTGGCTCCCGTCATGCATAGCGAACACTCCTATTAGAATTCAGTGCTCGTCATTGGTATAAACGTTTCAATTTATAAACATTATATATATTATCAAATAATTTTGTATTTGTTAACTATTAAGTATTTTATTGTGAATGTTATACTTTCTAGCCTTGCCCCTTCTCTGACTATTAATTATAACCGTTAAAAGAACTGAAAATATTTACATTAAATAACCTGTATCAACAATCGATCGCCCTGTGAAAGAGTCGAGCAATATATGTCATAATCGATTTTAAATCGATCCATTTAACAATTGTCAATAAAATATATTAATTCAACGCTTTGATTTAAAATTTATTTTACAAATTTAATAAATAGAGTGTTAATAACAACAGGATTAAAGAAAAAGGCGGCATTACTCAAGTGGGAGTAATATATACAGAAAAGAAGAAATATCGCCAATCGATTAGTGAAGTGAGACAATCCTATTAACTCTGAATTTATTTACAGTAACCATAAGCAAGATTATTGACAAAATTAACTCAAACAAACATAACATTTCAACACTACACGTTTACAAGAAATATTTCCTAAATTATTAAACATGAAAACATAAAACATAAAATTTATTTTATTTTTTCAAAACAAAATACTTAATTTTTATAAAAAATTAAATAACACAATTTTCATTTGTAAACGAGGAAAACGTTACAATATATATATATATATATACATATATATATATATATGTATATGCTTACGATAAAAGCAGTCCGAATAGAGGATTCATCCGTAACAAAATATTAAAATATTTGATGTTCGTTAACAATTGTTCTCGTAGGCATTTGAAAATGACTTTTCTACTGTGCAGCGGTTTCTCAAAGAAATCGGGCTACTGTATAAAAATATAATTTATAAACGTAAATTGCGAATTTATTATTTCATAATGTTCAACAAGCGCCGTGTTTTGCGTGACTGCACGCTCGCGCCATCTGTTAGCGGTAGCAGGCAATTGTGTTCTCTAATCCGACTCTGCGGACTGCGAAAGTTTTTCAGTTGACCGCCATCGACAGAAGAGTGAACAGCCTTTTCCCTTCGGCAGACAGAGTTTGGTTAATTCTCGTATTTTCTATCCTATCATAAGTAGGTAGACTTTTACAGACCTCCGGTAAGTAAATTATTCAATTGATTGTAAAAGGTACTAATTTTGTACTGGTTTTGGGGGGGTTTTTCCTAAAGTTTGTAATGGTTAATTGTCTTTTCGGATGCCGTGTGGAACATGTCAGCGGCCGGGCCAATCCAGATTTTTTTTTTTTAATTTATAAATTGTATTTTCTTATTATTATGGCCAACTGCCTTTTAAGTAATTTCGGTGGTTATTGTATTTTCATAAAACTATACAGGCTATTTACAGGTATTTTAAATTTATCAATTGTGTTTTCTTATTATTATGGCCAGTTGCCTTTTAAGTAATTTTGGTGCTTATTGTATTTTCATAAAACTATACAGGCTGTTCACAAGGCATTTTAAATTTATAAATTGTATTTTCTTATTATGATGGCCAATTGCCTTTTGAGTAATTTTTGGGGGATATTGCATTTTGATGAAACTATACAGGTTGCCCATAGGACCTGTAAAAATATATATATAATTGTATCTGTGATTTATCTGTATCGTGTATGTTAAATTATGTGTAATCTTTTAGGGCCCAATAAAGGTTGTTATCTTTCTTTAACAGAGAATATTAATTGCAAGTTCCGTCTCATTGGACCCAGCACACTATGTGCTTCCTTCTAGGCCTTCAGCCTAGTCTTAAATATTAAGTAACCATTTTTGTTAAAAAAAAAATCATAAAACTCCCACACAAATAAAAAGAGGGTTACACTACATTGAATGGCTACCAACCTGATGGTCACTTAAAGAGGTGCCACTTAAACATTTTCCATTCTGTTTTCGATTTTTCCTAATTACTAGTCAAAGTAGGAGTATTTTCGGCTCTATATCTATATTCGCTACTATCTATATTTCAGAAAGTCCTTCGTAGAGAAGATCTGTTTTATAAACGGAATTTAGAAACCGAGTTGTTTAACTTACGTTATAAACAATTGTAAATAATCAAACCAAACCCACAACGTAATTAAAATAGGAAAATCTAGAGAAGTTAAATAATCAAACCGAACTCTTAACGCAATTAACAACGAAGGAAATAGAGAGGACTTGAAATGTTATATATTTGTAGAACGGCGAACGCGTAAGGTAAACAGAAGTACAAAAAACTGACAGGCTTTAAATAGAAAACAACGGAAAGGAATTGACAATAAAATCCATTAAAGTTTAAGTGCTTCTGAAAGTTTTCATTGAGCTCACGTGTATGTGAGAGCGTGTGTGTGAGACAATGAGCAACATAAATTGAACACAGAGCACTGACGGTAGTTACTAGAGGAACATACAGGAGAAACGTGTAGAGATGTTTGTAATATTTGAAAGTTGCTCGTTTGATGTTGCGAAAGTAGATTAGTTTTGTAGCACCGTTAATGAGAGAAACGTTTTCAAGTGCAACATGTATCTCCTTCAAGGTCAGTCACTCCTACCTCTTTCATGAGCAGTTTTATATAATTCAATTTTTCTATTTTAGTTTCAATCTTGCAGGCTTAAATTATTAATAGTAGCCTATTTAACCTAATTCTGAATGGAATACATGGTTTAACATCGCCACGTTTTCCGTAATCCTCAAATACTACAGATGTATTAAGGTGTACGCGTATATAATTCAGTTACCATAATACCTCAGATGTAGTTTGTTTCTTCAGGCCATTTTGGGGTTTTTTGAATGTCTTCGTAATTATCCACAGGTCCTGGCTATTATGTTATTTTTTTGTGCATCTGAAACTTTGTATATGTGACTTGAGTAGATCATGTAAAACATGATCATGCTTCTACAAGGAAAAAAAAAATATAATAATGTCAGAATGCATTTTATATTAATTTAACTAACGATTACAAGAACAATATAAATTTATAATAACTATTTTGTTTAAAACATACGTATAGGTAACATAGGCTTCTTAGGTATACAAATGTCTCACTTCGAGCACCAATATTACCGAAGTTGATCGACCTCGACTTGATTAATTAAAGAGTGTGTGAAGTTATATAACCAAAAGGACCTAAACCTAAAATCATAAGATAAAACGTTAGGCACCTATATCTGTTATCATCACTTGTTTCTAAGAAACTTGTCGAAAAGAAGCTAATGGAAAATCTAATTTACGAAGAGCATTGGTAAAACGGTAAACATTAATACGTACATATCTATGGGATTAAATACAATTAAATAACATTCATACAATTTTTACGTTAATCGCTTTAATGCTTACCATATTTGTGTTTTACTTGACTTAAATAGACGACTTAAATAATCTCATGAAGCACCGTCCGCTTGCAGCAAACATTAGTTTTTTTACAAGTGGCTATAATTTCGTTTACGTTGATATTCTCTTCCTTCCGCGCTCACCATCCTCTTTCAAATACAACCTTGTTTGCTAAGCTTATACGATCAACGTTATTTGCACAATAGCTTCGATACTTATAACGAAAAAGTCTTTAGGTTTTCAACCACAAAGTTTACTTCTGTAAATTTTAGAATTCATAGTAATTCATAATCCTTAGTGGTAAATCCTTAGAATCCATTAGTGGCAAATAATTTTGATTGACATATAAAAGCGTAAAACTACTTTCAAGTACACGCAGTGTACAAATACAGAAAAAATTATAAATATAAATATATAAATATCTAATATTTTTGTATTTCATTAGTACCTCTAACATTCCTAAGGGTATCTAAGCTTCCACCATTGTCTTCCCTGTTTCCAAAACTTGACGGGTATACGTAAGATATTCGTACATGGTTCTAACTTATTTGTTACAATTTCAGCAAGGGGAACAATACCACTTTAGATGAGACTCATACGTAATTTAATTTTATTTCAACATCTTAACATAATTTTAGTTAATTTAACAGATTTACTTTGCATAGCTTTATGAGTATGATCCTCTGTTCGTGTGTGTTTGAGATAACTGCCTATCAGTAATTTCATATGGTGTTGGGTGTT
Source organism: Magicicada septendecula (assembly GCA_034769895.1). Taxonomy (NCBI): domain Eukaryota; kingdom Metazoa; phylum Arthropoda; class Insecta; order Hemiptera; family Cicadidae; genus Magicicada; species Magicicada septendecula. The sequence continues at coordinate 426,744,994 of CM068367.1, read as the reverse complement.
ACAGATGTACACAGTAAAAATCAAGTACCCTCTGCATGTTACTTTTTAAGTTTCACTTAAATGTGTGTGTGTTAATTTTTGTAGTTTTGTAAGTGCTAATTGTACGTGGTTAATTTTTTTATCTTTTAGTTTATCTTATATTTTTAAAATCATGATATATGTTTTAGTGTGTGTGTGTGTGTGTGTGTGTGTGTGTGTGTGTGTGTGTGTGTGTGTGTGTGTGTGTTACTTTTGTGCGTATGTTTGTATGTGTAACTTGTATGTTTATGTCTGTGTTCATTTTTCTATGTTACTTTATTTCTATTTTACGAACGCTGCGCTGATGAACCCATGTTGGTGAACAAAGCCGCTGTTGTCGTCTGAGGCAGCCGGAGAAGTCTGCGGTACTCGAACACGTACTCTCCAACCCCGATCATCGCGTTTTCTTCAAGAAAACCAGGATCATGTCCTCGCTGAGTGCTTACTTCGACTGCATATGGAGTCCGTGCAGATACACAAGCATGCTGCCGTTGCCATAAACCCGGGTGGAGTAAGCCTCGCCGTACATAGAATGTGGTATCCTGTGCTGATCGACCAATAGTATTGCGCTTAATTCTGAAAAGCCGATGGTGGTTTTCAGCTGGCATCATGCAAACTCTGCAAGTGTATATAAACGGTCCTCCTTGCGGGCGATACAGTCAAAATCGTTATCCGGAAAATGCCCGTGTTCTACCGGGCCCTGGCCTTCCTAGAATCCCAGAACCATCAATACCATACATTCACTCCCAAGCACGTCAAGCCTCTGTCCTTCGTGCTTAGGGGCTTGGACGTTGACTCCCCTCTCGAGGACATCCACGATGAGTTGCGTGACCTGGGTTACCCAGTTCGCTCAATTTTTCGAGTTTGTGCTCCCTCAGGACACAGGCGACACCGTATGGCGTCTTGTACGGAGATTGTACGTCCGACCGGCAAGGACCAAGACAAACCCCTTCATAGCCGGCCTTGGCAAATACCGTCCACGACCAGGTGATTCTTGGGAACGGCCTAGGCAAATACTGTATTAGAACGGTCTAGTACGAGCATGCCGTTGTAACGGTCCCTAAATTTAAATAAAATATTCTGTTTCTAATTCTGGAAAGGACCTCAAGGCAGGAGCTCCTTCCGGTAGCGCGGAACTTGTAAACCAAGGGGACGTCTCCAACTCGCATCCCCACAACTCTGACGGCACCGCAAAAATTATCATCGCTCACGTCCCGTAAGCTGCAGTTAGGCGGTGGGTAGAAAGGCGCCCCTCTACCCAGGGCAAAGCAAAACACCGAATATTCTTTGCCGCAGTACTGTGGTTGCTGTCGAATACCGTGTCAGTTGTGTTAGAATCGTTTTATCACTGAAGACGGCCGCCAGAGGTTAGGCCAAAACCTCTGCTAACAGCAGCTTTAGTAGACCACAGCCCAATAGTCGGGATTTTATTTTCTGTTGACATCGGCCGTGAAAGCATCAGAAGCAAGTGTACGTACGAGTATATAGTTGTGTAATTTTTAGATTTTACTTTTATATTACAATAATGAAACATGTTTTGTGTGTGTGTGTAAATATCAATGTAGTGAATAGGATTGTAGCTTAGATTACCTTACTTTCTTTTACTATAGCTAAAAATAGGTCTTGGCCTCTACTTACAGTTTCGCTTTTTATTATTTCAGCCCTATGCTACCAATTACTAGTTTGGTTGATCCGCAGGTCTTCATATTATGACAATGTTCTTAATATGCCTATCCTTAGATATTTAATCTGCCGTACAGTAACTTGGTTTCCTTACATCATCTCAAGCTGTGGACCTCCATTTTTATTTTTTCCACTTTCTTTTACTTCCATGTTCCTTAAGGAAATGGAAGTATGGAGATGGCAAAAAAAATCGTGTTCGAGATTATTGCAAATTCTGATTGTACTACACTCAAAACAAGAAAAAAAGTCATTTTTCGAAAAGTGTCTGTGTGTGTGTCTGTCTGTCTATGTGTCTATAGATTTTTTTCTATGGCAAACGATAACAGCCGCAAATTCAAACAGAATCAAATAATTCTTTGCATACAGCCCTGATTTGCAGAGTACTCATAACCTATTGTTTTTGGTGAAGATCGGTTAAGGGAAAGGGGTAGTTTACCGGCAACGGGTTTTTACCAAGGGTAATTTTTTCTATGGCAAACGATAACAGCCGCAAATTCAAACAGAATCAAATGATGTTTTGCATACAGCCCTGTATTGTAGAGTTCTAAATACCTATTGGTGTTGGTGAAGATTGGTTAATGGAAAGGGGTAGTTTACCGGCAACATTTTATGTTTTAACAAGGGTAATTTTTTATATGACGAACGATAACTGCCGTAAATTCAAACAGAATCAACTACGTTTTTGCATACCTTTTTGAAGTAAAGAAAACTCGAGGTCTGTTAATTTAGTTGAAGATGGGTAAGGGAAAGGGGTAGTTTATCAGCAACGTTTTATGTTTTAAAAAAGGTAATTTTTTTATGACGGACGATAACTGCTGAAAATTCAAAGAGAATCAAATAATTTTTTGCACACTTTCCTCAGCTGTAGAGAACCTAAGGTCTGTTGACCTTGGTGAAGATCGGTTAAGGGAAAGGGGAAGTTTACCTGCAACATTTTATGTTGTAACAAGAGAAATGTTTCCATGCCGAACGATAATTGCCGCACATTCAAACAGAATCAAATATTTTTTGCATGCATTCCTGAATTGTAGAGGACTGAAGGTCTATTGATTTTGGAGAAGTTCGGTTAAGAGAAGGGGTAGTTTGCCAAAAACATTTTATGATTTAACAAGGGTAAAGTACTTAATTGTTATAAATAAAGTATCCTGATAAGAAGCTCATAATAATCCACTGTAGAAACGTAGATGAAATATCTATAAATGAAGAGGTTAGGTGAACGGTGTGGGGGTAATTTTATATTATTAAAAATTATAGTTGAAGTTGGAGGGGAGAATTTTTTATATGTGTACTACGTTATCGGCAACAAAGAAGTAGTTTTTGTTAAAATTGCTTCCCGGGCTGTTTAGCCGTAGACCAATGTTTTCTGCAAAACCAGACTTTTCGGCAGTGCCATCATCAGTGAAAATCGAGTGTGAAAACGTGAGGTGGTATACGTTAGTGACAACAGTACTGTGGTTAATTCTGAAGCAATAAGTAGAAAGACGTCGTTTATGATTTTAAATATAAATCTTAGAACATGGAAGTCATGTATGGTTCTCCATAGCGATATTTTTTTATGGCAAACGATAACAGTCGTAAATTCAAACAGAATCAAATAATTGTTTGCATACAGCCCTGATTTGTAGAGTACTCAAGACCTGTTGTTTTTGGTGAAGATCGGTTATGGGAAAGGGGTAGTTTACCAGCAACTTTTTTTTTTTTATTTGAGGGTAATTTGACTTCCATGTTCCTTAAGGAAATGGAAGTATGGTGATGGTAAAAAAAATCGTGTTCGGGATTATTGCAGATTCTCATTGTACTACACTCAAAACATGAAAAAAGTAATTTTTCGAAAAGTGTCTGTGTGTGTGTCTGTCTGTCTATGTGTCAATCTGTGTGTCTATAGACTTTTTTCTATGGCAAACGATACCAGCCGCAAATTCAAACAGAATCAAATGAATATTTGCATACAGCCCTGAATTGTAGTTCTCTGGACCTGTTGTTTTGGTGAAGATCGGTTAAGGGAAAGGGGAAGTTTACCTGCAACATTTTATGTTTTAACAATGGTAATTTTTTATATGACGAAAGATAACTGCAGCAAATTCAAACAGAATCAACTAGTTTTTTGCATACTTTCTTGAATTATACAGATTTCAAGGTCTATTGACTTTGGAGAAGTTCGGTTAAGAGAAAGGGGTAGTTTACCAAAAACATTGTATGATTTAACAAGAGTAAAGTACTTAATTTTTATAAATAATGTATACTGATAAGAAGCTCATAATAATCCACTGTAGGAACGTAGATGAAATATGTATAAATGAAGAGGTTAGGTGAACGGTGTGGGGGTAATTTTCTATCATTAAAAATTATAGTTGAAGATGGAGGGGAGAATTATTTATATGTGTACTACGTTATCGGCAACAAAGAAGTAGTTTTTTGTTAAAGTTGCTTGCCGGGCTGTTTAGCAGTAGTCCAATGTTTTCTGCAAAACCAGACTTTTCGGCAGTGCCATCATAAGTGAAAATCTAGTGCGAAAACGTGAGGTGTTATACGTTAGTGACCACAGTACTGTGGTTAATGCTGAAGCAATAAGTAGAAAGACGTAGTTTCTATGGAGATATTTCATTTCGAATATGATTTTTAATATAAATCTTAGAACATGGAAGTCATGTATGGTTCTCCATACCGATATTTTTTTATGGCAAACGATAACAGTCGTAAATTCAAACAGAATCAAATAATTGTTTGCATACAGCCCTGATTTGTAGAATACTCAAGACCTGTTGTTTTTGGTGAAGATCGGTTATGGGAAAGGGGTAGTTTACCAGCAACTTTTTTTTTTTAATTGAGGGTAATTTGACTTCCATGTTCCTTAAGGAAATGGAAGTATGGTGATGGTAAAAAAAATCGTGTTCGAGATTATTGCAGATTCTCATTGTACTACACTCAAAACATGAAAAAAAGTAATTTTTCGAAAAGTGTCTGTGTGTGTGTCTATAGACTTTTTATCTATGGCAAACGATAACAACCGCAAATTCAAACAAAATCAAATACTTTTTGCATGCAGCCCTGATTTGTAGAGTACTCAAGACCTATCGTTTTTGGTGAAGATCGGTTAAGGGATAGGGGTAGTTTACCAGCAACGTTTTTTGTTTTAACAAGGGTATTTTCTGTGGCAAAATATAACAGCCGCCAATTCAAACAGAATCAAATGATTATTTGCATATAGGCCTGAATTGTTGAGTTCTCTAGACCTGTTGTTTTTGGTGAAGATCGGTTATGGAAAGGTGTTGTTTACCGGCAACGTTTTTTTTATCAAGGGTAATTTTTATCTATGGCAAACGATAACAGCCGCAAATTCAAACAGAATTAAGTAATTTTTTGCATACCGCCCTGATTTGTAGAGTACTCAAGATCTATTGCTTTTGGTGAAGATCGGTTAAGGGAAGGGGTAGTTTACCTGCAACTTTTTTTGTTTTAACAACGGTATTTTCTGTGGCAAACGATAACAGCTGCAAATTCAAACAGAATCTAATGGTTACTTGCGTACAGGCCTGAATTGTAGAGTTCTCAGCACCTTGTTTTTTTGGTGAAGATCGGTTATGGGAAAAAGGGTAGTTTACCAGCAACGATTTTATGTTTTAACAAGGGTATTGTCAATGGCAAACGATAACAGCCGCAAATTCAAACAGAATCAAATTATTATTTGCATACAGCCCTGATTTGTAGAGTACTGAAGACCAATTGTTTTTGGTGAAGATCGGTTGAGGGAAAGGGGTAGTTTACCAGCAACTTTTTTTTTAATCAAAGGTAATTATTTTTTATGGCAAACGATAACAGCCGCAAATTCAAACAAAATCAAACAATTTTTTGCATGCAGTCCTGACTTGTAGATGACTAAAGTCTTATTGTTTTTGGTGAAGATCGGTTAAGGGAAATGGGTAGTTTACCCGCAACGTTTTTTGTTTTAACAAAGGTATTTTCTATGGCAAACGATAACAGCCGCAAATAAAAACAGAATCAAATAATTATTTGCATACAGGCCTGATTTGTAGAGTACTGAAGACCTGTAGTTTTTGGTAAAGATCGGTTAAGGGAAAGCCGTAGTTTACCAGCAACGTTTTTTTATCAAGGGTAATTTTTTATATGGTAAACGATAACAACCGCAAATTCAAAACAGAATCAACTACATTTTTGCATACCTTTTTGAATTAAAGAAAACTCAAGGTTTGTTGATTTTGTTGAAGATCGGTTAAGGGAAAGAGGTAGTTTACCAGTAGCGTTTTATGTTTTAACAAAGGTAATTTTTTTTTGACGAACGATAACTGCCGCAAATTCAAAGAGAATCAAATAATTTTTTTGCATACATTCCTGAATTGTAGAGAACTCATGGCCTACTGATTTTGGTGAAGATCGGTTAAGGGAAAGGGGCGAGTTTACCGGCAACATTTTATGTTGTAACAAGAGAAATGTTTCCATGACGATCGATAACTGCCGCACATTCAAACCGAATCAAATATTTTTTTGCATGCATCCCTGCATTGTAGAGGGCTGAAGGTCTATTGATTTTGGTGAAGATCGGTTAAGAAATAGGGGTACTTTACCTGCAACGTTTTATGTTTTAACAAGAGTAAAGTACTTAATGTTGATAGATAAAGTATCCTGATAAGAAGCTCATAATAATCCACTGTAGAAACGTAGATGAAGTATCTATAAATGAAGAGGTTAGGTGAACGGTGTGGGGGTAATTTTCTATAAATGGAAATTGTAGTTGAAGGGAGAGGGGATAATTTTGTATACGTGTACTACGTTATCGGCAACAAAGAAGTAGTTCTTTGTTAAAGTTCCTTCCCAGGCTGTTTAGCTTTAGTCCAGTGTTTTCTGAAAAACCAGACTTTTCGGCAGTGCCATCGACTGCCATCGTCAGTGAAAATCGAGGTGCGAAACGTAAGGTGGTATAGGTTAGTGACCACAGTACTGTCGTTAAGGCTGAAGCAGTAAGTAGAAAGAAGTAGTTTCTATGGAAATATCTCATTTCGAATATGATTTTAAATATAAATCTTAGAACATGGAAGTCATGTATGGTTCTCCATACCGATATTTTGTCTATGGCAAACGATAACAGCCGCAAATTCAAACAGGATCAAATAATTTTTTGCATACAGCCATGAATTGTAGAGTTCTCAAGGCCTTTTGTTTTTTTTGAAGATCGGTTAAGGGAAAGGGGTAGTTTACCAGCAACGTTTTATGTTTTAACAAGGGTATTTTCTATGGCAAACGATAACAGCCGCAAATTCAAACGGAATCAAATGAATATTTGCATACAGCCCTGAATTGTAGAGTTCTCTGGACCTGTTGTTTTGATGAAGATCGGTTAAGGGAAAGGGGAAGTTTACCTGCAACATTTTATGTTTTAACAAGGGTAATTGCTTATATGACGAACGATAACTGCCGCAAATTCAAACAGAATCAACTAGTTTTTTGCATACTTTCTTGAATTATACAGATCTCAAGGTCTATTGATTTTGGAGAAGTTCGGTTAAGAGAAAGGGTTAGTTTACCAAAAACATTTTATGATTTAACAAGAGTAAAGTACTTAATTTTTATAAATAAAGTATACTGATAAGAAGCTCATAATAATCCACTGTAGAAACTTAGATGAAATATGTATAAATGAAGAGGTTAGGTGAACGGTGTGGGGGTAATTTTCTATCATTAAAAATTATAGTTGAAGATGGAGGGGAGAATTATTTATATGTGTACTACGTTATCGGCAACAAAGAAGTAGTTTTTTGTTAAAATTGCTTGCCGGGCTGTTTAGCAGTAGTCCAATGTTTTCTGCAAAACCAGACTTTTCGGCAGTGCCATCATAAGTGAAAATCTAGTGCGAAAACGTGAGGTGTTATACGTTAGTGACCACAGTACTGTGGTTAATGCTGAAGCAATAAGTAGAAAGACGTAGTTTCTATGGAGATATTTCATTTCGAATATGATTTTTAATATAAATCTTAGAACATGGAAGTCATGTATCGTTCTCCATACCGATATTTTTTTATGGCAAACGATAACAGTCGTAAATTCAAACAGAATCAAATAATTGTTTGCATACAGCCCTGATTTGTAGAGTACTCAAGACCTGTTGTTTTTGGTGAAGATCGGTTATGGGAAAGGGGTAGTTTACCAGCAACGTTTTTTTTTATAATTGATGGTAATTTGACTTCCATGTTCCTTAAGGAAATGGAAGTATGGTGATGGTAAAAAAAATCGTGTTCGAGATTATTGCAGATTCTCATTGTACTACACTCAAAACATGAAAAAAAGTAATTTTTCGAAAAGTGTCTGTGTGTGCGTCTGTCTGTCTATGTGTCTATCTGTGTGTCTATAGACTTTTTTTCTATGGCAAACGATAACAACCGCAAATTCAAACAAAATCAAATAATTTTTTGCATACCGCCCTGATTTATAGAGTACTCAAGATCTATTGTTTTTGGTGAATATCGGTTAAGGGTAAGGGGTAGTTTACCTGCAACTTTTTTTGTTTTAACAAGGGTAAAGTACTTAATTTTGATAAACAAAGTATCCTGATAAGAAGCTCATAATAATCCACTGTAGAAACTTAGATGAAATATCTATAAATGAAGAGGCTACTTGAACGGGGTGGGGGTAATTTTCTATTAATGAAAATTATTGTTGGAGAGGGAGGGGAGAATTTTTTATATGTGTACTACGTTATCGGCAACAAAGAAGAAGTTTTTTGTTAAAATTCCTTCCCGGGCTGTTTAGCCGTAGTCCAATATTTTCTGCAAAAACAGACGTTTCGGCAGTGCCGTCGACTGCCATCATAAGTGAAAATCGAGTGCGAAAACGTGAGGTGGTATACGTTATTGACCACAGTACTGTGGTTAAGGCAAAAGCAATAGAAAGAAGTAGTTTCTATGGAAATATTTCATTTCGAATATGATTTTAAATATAAATCTTAGAACATGGAAGTCATGTATGGATCTCCATACCGATATTTTTTATTATTATTCTTTCAGATTTTCTATACAGTTTTTATTGATTGAAAATATATATAGGGTTACAGACAAAAAATACAGATCTCGAAAGCAAACTCTAACAATAGAAAACTTTAAACAATAATAATTATTTTGTTTCTATGGTAACAACTTAATTTGCATGGAAAAACAATTTTTAATTTTGATTTTAATTTAATATTGAAGGTAAGGAATGCTCTTTGAGTAATTAACTTATTGTAATACATTTAAAATTTTTTAAACTGCTTCTATAGTTGCGTGACCAATGTTGTCTCCTTTATTGTTTCCTTTCCTAAAAATCAGCTTTAGTAATGACGTAGGCCTTACTAAGCTGACATAATAACGTAATAACTATTTGAGACTTAGTCTGTTGGAAAAGAGACAAGATAGTCTGTTGGAAATATAGGATAGGCCTATTAAGACACAAAACAATGTAGTAAGGAGTGTCGAAACCATTCGTAAATTAATTTTGCTTATATTCCAACTTCAAAAACTGTAAACCGTATACTTACTAAGTCTTTAGCGTCACTGTCGTAATGCCCCTCATTATATATTATGAGTGACTTCACATCTTAATGCACTACCAATTTTGTGATTTGCGGTATATTTTTGAAAAAGGAAATACAGTAATTACAAAATTATATTATCTGTAAAATTTGACACTAATTCTTAGGAATTCTCAGAATTTTTCCAAAACTTTTAATTAGTTAAACTGTTTGCGTCATTTGATACATTATGTATTTATATGTTGTAGAATTATAGTAAACTTGTAGAACTTTAGAAAAATTGGAGTATTTGTACGTATACAGTTGCTGTTTTAATATAGGTTTTGACACGGTGTATGTTGTGACCTAACGAAACTATTTAACGCCCGTCAGGTTCCCGCCATTTGTAAAAATTGATATAAGATTTAATTTTTTTAATTGATTTTTCTCAAATACCTTTTTCCCGATACCTTTTATTTTAATTTAAAGCGAATTTATACATGAAATACATTACATTTTTATACATATTTAAAATCAAAATAAATGTATTTACCATTGTATTCACCATACTAATGTTTTCTGTGGGATATTGTTTGTAACCAAAATCTGACTTGTCTCTTTCCAATTAGGTAAAGAAAATTAACGTTAATAGAAAAAACAAACAAAATCTGTAGATTAGCACTGGGATATTGACTAAATATTAATTTCTTTTATTTCATACAATAGACAAATTTTCATATGCGTATTTTTAATCGCTTCTTTACTTAGAGCGAACCTAATGAAAGTTAATTAATTTGTTAAATATGTTGACATACTTGTTTACTACTCTCTTTGTAACACATTGGTTTTGGTTTATTTTCTTACAGTCCTTTTAGTCTACGAAAGAAGACTGCTCGCTCAACTATGGGTATTATTGATACCATTTCCACTTGTAAGTTACAATGACTCCTATAACATTTTTATGACTTCAAAATGATTTTATGAACTACAAATTTATTAACATACAATAAACTTTTTTCTAACGTATTAAGTTATAATTAACAATTTAAGCCCTTTGTGTTATGTACTCAAACACATTGGATATGTGTGTGTGTGTGTGTGTGTTTGTGCGCACGCGCACGTGTTTCGTTAATTGTGAATCTAAATAGTACTAAATTCTAATGACTTATACAGTTATACTACTGCAGCTATTTTACTTTATTATAAAGTAATACATTTTTTTCTGCCAGTAAACAATTATTTTGCCTATACCTAAAAGTTTTCAAACTATGTTTTTTCAAAATTTTTGTATATGACGATAGCTATATTGTTTTCTAATCTGCAGGTAATTTTAAATTCTGTTCAAATTTTTTAAAAAGCACTTTAGAATTTTGGTTATTTTCAACTTTTTTTAATAACTTTTATGAACCAATTTTTTAATACCATGAACATAACTTTTCATTCTTTCATTTGAACACTGGATATATATAAATTCAAACACTTCTTGCTACTGCCAGTTTCTTAATGGATATATAATTTATTTATATTTAAATTGTTTTACCTCAATATGTGTTTATCCTTATTTAAAATATGTTTCGGGAAACCTATTGTTCCCATCATAATTCTGGATCTAGTTGCATATTTGTGTTATATATATATATATATATATAATTAACGATTTACACGGGTTTCAGATTTACTTTGCTGTTGCAAGAGGAAGAGAAGAAATGGTAAGGGTTTTTAATATGTTTAACATTATATTTTATGTTATGTAATATAAAAATACGCATAAATATAGTATCCATGTATATATAATACTCAAAATAACTCATAATAATGTGCTCTTAAAATAGTACAATTTCTATATCTTGTACGCATCTAGTAATAAGGTCCTACTGAACAAATGCAGGCGAGAAACGAAATAAACCTTACAACTCAAACAACACTTTCCTACATATAACATAATCGTGGTGATCTTAGTAATTTATAGTATTTAATATAAGTTCCCCTGTCTCAAAATTTCTGTTTGAATCATCCAAACAGTTGTTAAAACTGTATAGAATTAATTGTCTAATTCTTGTTGATCCCTATATTTAAATTAGCTCAAGAGTACTTCTTGAAGCTAGTGGCAGACGTCATTACAGAAACTTAAGTCTACCTTGGCAAAACCAAATTCAGTTTTAATCCCATTAAAGAAGAAAAAGATATAGTTTATTTATTATTCCTTGTAACATTTTTGTGTATACTGACGAATTATGGGAAGATAAAACGAGTAATCGTAATTACAGTTAGTATGCATGTAATATACCAGTAAACCCGTGCGAAACTTTCCCACATTGAACCTTCCCCTCCTCCCGCCAAAAAAAAATGATTTTGTCTTTTGTTGGGTTGTTGAAATTAAATACTCAGCGAAGTGTATACACAAAATAGCAAAGAGAGTTTATTAATGTGAACGTATTTACAATTCACAATACCTCTTTGTATACAATATTTGATGTCAGAATGCAATCATCTTGAATTTTTTGTTTGTCATTTACGGTAATTGATATAAAAGTTTTTCCAGAACAGTTCTGCGAAGTGTATACACAAAATAGCAGAGAGAATTTATTAATGTGAACGTATTTACAATTTACAATACCTCTTTGTATACAATATTTGATGTCAGAATGCAATCATCTTGAATTTTTTGTTTGTCATTTTCGGTAATTGATACAAAAATATTGTTAGATTTAGTGACTCTTGAAAAGGCTACATAGAGTTGTCCATGAGTAAATACAGCATTTGGCAAGTATAATCAAGCTCTTTGAAGCGTTTGTCCCTGAGACTTATTGATAGTCATTGCAAATGCAACTTTCAGTGGGAACTGTCTTCTGGTCATTTGGAAAGGCATGGTTGGGTCGGATGGGGTGAGGTTAATTCGTGGCATGACAACAGTTTTTCCATAGTCAATTAACCGAGTAGTGACAGTGCATTCATGGAGGTGCGTGACGACCATTCTTGCCCCATTGATTAAGCCCTGTTTAGCATTTAAATTTTTGATCAACATGACAATAGTGTTTTTCTTCAAAATTAATTTATGTGTTGGCAAGCCTGATGGGTTTAAACTATTTAAGAATTCTAGAGGATACAATTGGTTGTCAGGCCCCTCGTCGGATTGTACGGAATCACAACTGTAGTAAACTTTACAATCTCCTTCTACAATGTTTTGCACAATGTGTTCGTTGATTTTTGTACAGTCTTCATTTTTCGGGCATAATATGGCTGTGTTGATAAAGTCGTTGACATTGTTGGCATTAATACTGCTAGTTGGGAACACTTTCGCAATTATCTCGTTTTCATCACAGTAGAATGTCTTGGGAATCTTGACTGTGTGGGAATCTTTTAACTTAAATTTTAAACAAACAATGTGTTTTAACGTAAACTGAGTATGCTATGTCAGAAGTCGGTAAAAAATCTTATCCACTGATACCTTATTCATCGCTGTAGGGTTTCTATTAGTTGAGAAAAAGGGATGTTGACAACAGAAATAATATATACGATGATAGTACAGTGGACTATTTTTTGTCCCTTATCATAGTTTATCGAACGGATGTAGGTACTTGATCACTCGATATTCTGAACCTCACCCTTCTTTCATTGGTTTATAACTTTTTTGTTTTATTAATAATTTAAAATAATTACCCTCCACTTTTAATTAATTTGTTTTCATTTACCATGTTTAATCCGCAAGGATGATGCTCTTATCGGATAATCACTAGTTAACACGACTTGTTCACCGTTCACTTAGAACACTGCTAACATTATTTTGTTACATGTACTCTTACAGATAGTCCGACCACGCCACCCCAGACGACCGTCCTGCCTGGCACAAAGCAGTAATTATTAATCTCTGTAAACTACTACACTCGCTCACATATATGTGAACAATAGTGTACTAGATTATATAGAAATAAAAAAACTACTTAAACAGTAAGTTTTTTACCATACACAAACACAGCTTTACTCTACATCGGTTTGACAAGATTCTAACTGCGTTTCAGTAAATTCTGTGGAAGACGAGTTTGAAGTTGTAAAGATTAACAATAAATTTTTATAAATGTATATCCATTGTATTTTATTACATGGAGCCATTATTTTTCATTGAAATTATTTAATATCATTGGTGGAATACTACAGTAGTATAATTTTAACAATCAATGCTCAGATTTGTGTTTCAAAATTCATTTAGGGTCCCCAGTTCAGTAATAACAGAATTAACAGTAAAAATTATTATTATTAGAAAATGAGATATAAAAAGTAGAAAAGGAATTATTATTATTTTGTTGAGGACCAAAGTCTTAGCGCTTATATATAGCCTAACCTAAATGTTTGGTATTCATAATAAAGTTTAACGCAAAATTTTATAAGGCCATAACATTGATTTTAACAGCTACCAATTTATTATTTATATTAGTCTCCTACTTATATAACTTTAGTCTTTAAAATTATTAGACGATATTCCAGCAAACGATGTATATTCATTGTAATTATAAAACATATATTATTGAACACAGAATGTCAGAGTTCAAAATAGTTCACTTTCATAAACAATCTAATGGCTTCATATGACTTATGGATTATAATTACAATAAGAAATCCCTAATTATAAGTAATTATATATTCCATATTTTTGTGTTACAATTTTACCATTGTATGTATAATAATTTTTTCAACTTTAACGAAATGAGCTCATTCGGGAACAGACCGAGTAACACCAGACAGAGAAAACATTTTGCAAAATCTGTGAGATTATTAAATGTCTGAGCTGTATCCGTATCTGTCATGTACTTTTTACTTCCATGTTCCTTAAGGAAATGGAAGTATGGTGATGGCAAAAAAAATCGTTTTTGCATACGGCCCTGATTTGTAGAGTACTCAATACCTATTGGTGTTGGTGAAGATTGGTTAAGGGGAAGGGGTAGTTTACCGGCAACATTTTATGTTTTAACAAGGGTAATTTTTTAAATGACGAAGGATAACTGCCGTAAATTCAAACAGAATCAACTACGTTTTTGCATACCTTTTTGAAGTAAAGAGAACTCAAGGTCTGTTGATTTAGTTGAAGATGGGTAAGGGAAAGGGGTAGTTTATCAGCAACGTTTTATGTTTTAAAAAAGGTAATTTTTTTATGACGAACGATAACTGCTGAAAATTCAAATAGAATCAAATAATTTTTTGCACACTTGCCTGAGCTGTAGAGAACTCAAGGTCTGTTGATTTTGGTGAAGATTGGTTAAGGGGAAGGGGTAGTTTACCTGCAACATTTTATGTTGTAACAAGAGAAATGTTTCCATGACGAACGATAACTGCCGCATATTCAAATAGAATCAAATATTTTTTTGCATGCATCCCTGAATTGTAGAGGACTGAAGGTCTATTGATTTTGGAGAAGTTCGGTTAAGAGAAAGGGGTAGTTTACCAAAAACATTTTATGATTTAACAAGAGCAAAGTACTTAATTTTTATAAATAAAGTATCCTGATAAGAAGCTCATAATAATCCACTGTAGAAACGTAGATGAAATATCTATAAATGAAGAGGTTAGGTGAACGGTGTGGGGGTAATTTTATATTATTAAAAATTATAGTTGAAGGTGGAGGGGAGAATTTTTTATATGTGTACTACGTTATCGGCAACAAAGAAGTAGTTTTTTGTTAAAATTGCTTCCCGGGCTGTTTAGCCGTAGTCCAATGTTTTCTGCAAAACCAGACTTTTCGACAGTGCCATCATCAGTGAAAATCGAGTGCGAAAACGTGAGGTGGTATACGTTAGTGACCACAGTACTGTGGTTAATGCTGAAGCAATAAGTAGAAAGACGTAGTTTCTATGGAAATATTTCATTTCGAATATGATTTTAAATATAAATCTTAGAACATGGAAGTCATGTATGGTTCTCCATACCGATATTTAATTACAAAATTGTTACAGTTGACAGTTGTTCAGTTTGTTTTAACATATTTAAATATAGTTAATATAATCAGTGTGAACTATATACTACTTTAATTGAAATCCATAACACGTCTTTTTGTTATAAACCGATGAAATAAACAAAAGCACGTAGAAGTATTAAGTAATTATATAAAATTATAATAGTAGTACTTATCAATCGGTGTCAAACTTATGCTCATACATGTTGTCTTTCTATGTTAACACAGACTCCATGGCCATTACGACGTCCACACCATACCAAGACACCCAGGTATGTACATGAATCATAAGCATCAAGATTTATAATTTATTTACATATATTGTGTCTGTCTGCCCGCTGTGTAATTGAGTAAACACTGTACACTTTCTGTCATTATTACACTCTTTGTCGCTCTAAATTCCTTTCGGTTACCTAAGTTTGTTTTTTAATCCATAATGTTATTGAAAAAATATTGGTGTTTCTATGAAACAGTCTTTTGTATGGTATATGTATTAACTTAATTTGCTTTCTCTACTCTTCTTGTAACAAATATGGTGTACATTACAAACATGTTCTTTTCTTTGTTCTTGCTAGTCTAGTTTTGATTTATTAAGCCATACTAGTTCGATAAATTTACTGTTTTGTTGTCATACGTTCTTACTGTACTATATACGTTAATTTTTTTGCAACAATGTGGGTTGGGATCTGAACGGAAATTGCAAACTATCTTTAGACGAATCATTAATACATTTATTTGTATGCCCAATTTTATTAAACATTTCTTTAAATTGTTCTCTTTTAGACTCGAAATAAGCGAAACATCCTAATGCTCGTACTTTCCATTTAAATAAAATTTAGTTCTGTAAACAGGTGTTATATAATAACTTTCAACGTTCTTTAATGTAATTAAATTCAGTGAAAGTATAATATAAAAGACCTTTTCTACAAAATGGAAAACATTAACGTTTACTTATTTACCAGAAAACATGAAAGTGCATTAGGCCTACTTTGAAACTAGAGTTTTGTTTATATTCATGAATACGAATCTTTATAGTTCATAAAAATTCTTTTAAAGTTTAAAGTTTGAAATTATTGGAAATGTTCGTTTTTAAAATGTGAGCAAAATAAATGTATCCTGGTGTTACCTGAGGTTGAAAACTCACGGATGATGAGTACGTCACCTGACGATCTCAAGCCCCCCCCCTTGTTACTGACCTTTTCCTAAGATGTTATTGGGATGTCCGATCTTGATTCTCAGGTTTATGAGTAAACCAACATTTGCGGACGATTTCTTACAGTTGTGGTACTCTTACTCACGATACGGTGCTTGACGAACCAGGCGAGTTTAAGTACGACTTTCTTAATCCACGTGTAAATCGCAACTGCACATGACGTCTAAGTAAGCATGATTTGTACCGTTTGATCTAATGACGTTATGTCGCATTGCACCAAAAGGAATATTACAGACTGATTTGCAAATATAAGGTCTGCAGTTATATCGAATCCAAAATTTTTCAAAACTTCTTCTAACATACAAAAATGCACACAGCTACACCCCAATAGTGTCTAACTTTCGTTTATTGAGAACATTAAATACCACGTGGCTTGACTTACGAGTTGTATTGCATCCAACTTGAGAGACGATTAGGATTAATTTTCTTTTACTACAGTTTATTTGTCTATAATACACTGCTCTTTACCATTCTGCACACTAAAATGATTTAGTAGCGTGTCTATGAATGAACACAACTAATTGCTCCAGAACACAAGGTTTACACGATACGCGCGCCACACTACACTGATTAGCTGACACACACTTTTACACTTTCTCAAAAACACAACTGTAGTTTGTCACTAACGTCTTAATAATACTAATACTACTAGTACTATTCACAAACAACAATAAACATTACTACTATTTTTTCTTTTGTTTTGCTGTTACGAATTTCCACACGTGCATATGCAGACACACAAAACACAGATATTAAATTACGGGCACAAGAATATAATATTCAAGATAATTTAAGTTAATACCACTTTTAAAAACTAACAAATTGTCCGCGTAATATTCATTAAAAGTAACTACTGACGAATTGCTATGAGACATGTTATCATCACTTTATTTCAGTACGTTTGAGGGCGCACGTGTGTGGTTTTCGAATGTTTATAATCTTTCTGAACATTTAAATCTTATTGTTTTGTGTTTTTGTTTATTGTGATAGAATAAATTAGCATATAGTGTAAGTTTGTACTTCCGTTATCGTAATTTCTCTTAATTTTTGGAATTCTCTACTTTCTCTAAATTAGCTTCAATAGTTGAAAAATAATTGTACGTAACCTGACTAGGATCCTGGGGCCGTACTGTTCGTACCGTCCACTACAGAATTAATGCACTTCTTTTTATCATTCTAGTGTTTACTCTTCGTGTACTTAAAACAGTTTTTGTCAAACCAGTCAATGATATTTTAATGTATCTTCCTTTCTCTTACCATGTCTTCTAATCCCCCTTCACAAAAACACACACATACTTAAATACTTCTGCGCAAACGGACACAGAGGGGAAGACAGTAAGATAGACGGTTAGATAAAGCTAAACAATTACACATCACAAAATTGTAGTTATTTTTCTTCTTATACACTTCCAGGTACACCATATACTTTAGGTACTTTGCTTGCTGAAGCGTCAAAGAAGGCTGTCTCTCCATCTCTTCATCTCTTCGAAACTTCTCTGTCCTATATTTTAGCTATTTTTGAAAGTAATTCATCCTTCATTTTTATTCGTTATACATAAATATTATACTAATATTTTAATCTTTTAATGGATACGTCTAATTTAAATCATTTTTTTAATTTCTTCTTTTTCAGATGCGTACGGAAATTCATTATGACGGACGGAAAACCCTGGTAAGTGAATTGTATATAACTCATAAATGTTTTAGACAATTTTAGTCATGTTTGACATTTTAGTTTCATGAATGCCTTGGAGGAATTTGAAATTTACAGTGCATATGCAAACCCAATGAGTCGCGATATCGTGCTAAATGACCACCTGAACTTTGTATCCAACCGATTGTACGATACTGCCTTGAATCTGCTCGCTGGGGCTACGATAAGGTAGCAACTGCTCAGTAGCAGAATGAACTTGAACGGGTGCGCACCCAAATCCGCGTACGGTTCATATGCATATCTTGACATTTTAACTTTTTAACGATCTCGTATGAGTGACTGTTTTAACTTTTAATATCTGATGATGGAGTATATGCTCCGAAACGCGTCATAGACGAAGCATAGGAAATCACACGGCGGATAATTAAGGTAATTAATTTATTAATTCGTACAAGTGATTTGGTTACCATATTAAACATGAATATTAAATTAGAGCCTAGCCAAGCAAGCATGGTATTTAAATTCCAAAATGTCAAAATTCAGTTATTAAAAACTAACTTGCATATCAAGTTCAATAAAATTTGTTTACAAAAGAACATAACTCTTAAGTATGCTACTGTGAAAATTAATTGCTCCTCCAAGGCCGCGAAACTAACATAACAATAGCGTATTTCGCGTCAAGGAAGAAATTAAAGCTTTATACATCAGAAAATCTCTCCTCAACACTCGTTTGCTTAAACTGCATTTGCAGATTCTTAACAATATTCATCCTGCCTTAATCGATAAAGTTTTAGATTCCGTACACAGATACATATATGATATTGTACGTCGTACACATTTTAGTCAATCACGCAAACTTCATATGCTAGAACAAAAACATCGCCAAGAGTCTGCCATTGTTTGTAAACACACATTTTACCCTAGAGTCATGAACTTAACTACAACAGTCTTTGATGATAACGAAATGAAGCTTTTAAATAAAGGGATAAATTATAATCTCCCACCTATCGGTAAAAACAAACTTATTTATGAAGTCGTTGAAGCGGAGGCAGCCGTCAAATCTATTCCAGACCCACACTTACAAAATGAAGCACGCGTACTTATAAATAATAAATTCAATAGAGCCATTAAATTAAATAATAGTCTACCTCTTGTTTCACGTGCTCAGTCTAGGTACTCTAGTGAATATAAAACCTTAAAACGCATGAAAACAAAATTAATCGATAACAATGCCCTTATCGTTAAGGCAGATAAAGGAAATACGCTAGTCATCATGGACACTGATTCATACAGTCATAAAGTTCATGATTTTATTTCTAACAATAACATTAATATATTAAACTCTGACCCCACTGATTTGTACGTCAGGGAACTTAACAATTGTATTAATAAATGTACCAATTTATTCAATGAAAGCACACGACGTTACTTAAAGCCCATCAATGCTAAAGCCCCGATATTCACAGGACTACCTAAAATTCATAAACAAAACATACCTATCAGACCGCTCGTGAACTTTACCACTGCTCCTGGCTTCAAAACTGCAAAAGCACTAGTTCGGTTGATAAAAGATAATTTACAATTACGTAATAATCATGGTATTAAGAGCAACAATGATTTTATTAATGATATTAAATCTGTTGAACTGCAACCTAACCACAAATTGGCGTCGTTCGACATAACTAATTTATACACGAACATCCCAATCATAGATACATTACAGATTTTGAGAAACAATTTATCTGACAATAGTTGCATGAACACACAGACAATAAATGAGTTAATTAATTTACTCGAGGTTATTTTGAAACAAAACTATTTCACTTTTAATGGTTCTTTTTACATTCAAAATGATGGCCTAGCAATGGGCTCACCCCTTTCCGGCCTACTGGCCGATATTTATTTAAATTATTATGAGAATACTCACTTGTTGAACAATAATATATATGCAAATAAAATAATATTTTATGCACGTTATGTAGACGATACGTTTTTAATCTTTGATGGTACTATAAGACAAATCGAATTATTTTAAAACTGTCTAAATAAAATAAATAGAAACATCCAGTTTACTCTTGAAACAGAGGTTGATAACAAGATAAACTTTCTAGATTTAACCATCACTCGACAGATGAATAAACTAAAGTTCAACATTTATAGGAAACCGACTACCACTGACACCACAATACACGCAGACTCTCATCATCCTCTTTCACATAAAATGGCAGCGTACAATAGTTTCATTCATAGATTATTAACGATTCCTTTGGATGATAATGACTTCCGTGATGAGCTAAATGTTATAAAATATATCGCGGTTGCCAATGGTTACAGTAGTTTAACCATTGACAAATTGTTGAGAAAACATGAAAAAAGAATGCTTAAACCCCGAATAAACAGCAACACGCAAACAAATTTTTATATCTACTAATTACACTAGCTTTATGCCTAAGGTTTTGTGTTCTATATTGAATAATAATAGTTTCACTATTTCATTCAGGACTAATAATAAGTTACTGGATATTCTCAAACCGAAAAAACACACGCCTCCAGAAGAAAAAACTGGCATATATAAGTTAACATGTAATGATTGCGAGCGCTTCTACATTGGACAGACTGGGAGAGGTTTCCTTAAACGATTTCGAGAACATTTACCCAAGAAAATAAGAAATATTGACAACATCAAATCAAATTCGCCCGACACCTGACTTCACACAATCATAATTACACAGATTTTAATTCCAATTTAATACCGTTACATGTGTGTAATAAGGGCCGTTTCATGAATGCCTTGGAGGAATTTGAAATTTACAGTGCATATGCAAACCCAATGAGTCGCGATATCGTGCTAAATGACCACCTGAACTTTGTATCCAACCGATTGTACGATACTGCCTTGAATCTGCTCGCTGGGGCAACGATAAGGTAGCAACTGCTCAGTAGCAGAATGAACTTGAACGGGTGCGCACCCAAATCCGCGTACGGTTCATATGCATATCTTGACATTTTAACTTTTTAACGATCTCGTATGAGTGACTGTTTTAACTTTTAATATCTGATGATGGAGTATATGCTCCGAAACGCGTCATAGACGCAGCATAGGAAATCACACGGCGGATAATTAAGGTAATTAATTTATTAATTTTAGTCAGAATCTAAAATTTGTAATGCTTCTGTTTACCGATCGACCCGACTTTAGAATAATAAGGTGGAGGTTTATATACATCAGAATCTGAACATACCAGTATCTTCAAGTGGGAAACGTCTGGTCAGGCTCCGTATTACGCGTGCTGTGCCTTTAGTGTGGGTCACATGAATCGAAAACACCAATATTAACGTGAAAAGTAACAAACTAAAGACATTCCAAAAACTAATTGATTGCCTCCCGGGCGAAAGTATAAAGCCGAAGGAGCATGGCAAAGCCGGGGGGGGGGGGCAGACAACAACTTTAATTTTACTTTAAAACATGTTTCTCTTTCGATTCAGATAACTGGGATGTGTAAACTTTGTACAGTAACTAAATCTGTTAGTCTTGTGCTCCATTTAATGTTTTTCTGCAATAAGGCCCAAGTTTGATGTCCTCCAAATCGACATGATTTATTACAGTCACTATTTAGTAGGATTTATATTTTCGGTAGCCTGATAGTACTCACTGTATAACAGTTTTTTTGTAGCTATCAAAATACTGTCAATTCAGTAACTGCCTGGCATACGCAAATGTATATAGCATACGAAAACTATCTGTACATGTAATTGTAAACAGATAGTCCCAGTAAGTCCGGCTCGTGCTAAGTCATACGCAACTTTACCTCGAGTTACATATAGTATTGAAATACAGAATTGTATAAGTAGATACAGAAATTGCAAATGTGTCTTGAAAATATAGGTATGGAGAACCATACATGACTTCCATGTTCTAAGATTTATATTTAAAATCATTTTCGAAATGAAATATTACTATAGAAACTACTTTATTTCTACTTACTGCTTCAGCCTTAACCACAGTACTGTGGTCACTAACGTATACCACCTCACGTTATCGCACTCGATTTTCACTGATGATGGAAGTCGACGGCATTGCCGAAACGTCTGGTTTTGTAGAAAACATTGGACTACGGCCAAACATCCCGGGAAGGAATTTTAACAAAAACTACTTCCTTTGTTGCCGATTACGTTGTACACACACACACACACACACACACACACACACATATATATATATATTGTAACGTGTCTTAGTGTTCGTGTGTTGATTTATTGTTATCTAGCTTTCTCTAACGCCTCACGTTGTTGGACGTCAATTTGTAACGTGTAATCAGGCTCGTTACCTTTAAATAATAATCTTATGCCTCACTGTTGGTTGCGCCAATTCTGTAACGTTTAATAATATTTACTCTCTTATTATCTTGTACATATCTAATAATCGTACTTTCTCAATTGTATGTTATTTAGCCTCACTATTGGGATAGCCAATTTGTTACATCCAGAATCGAATCTACGGGTTATTTATCAGAATTTGTATCTGGTTTAACTCGGTTATTATTTGTATATACTTTGTTAATATTAGATTAAGGATGAGTATCTGTTCAGGGGGATGTTTGTTGAGCGCCAATTTGCAATCACAGTTTGCAAATACAATTTTTGTTTATGAAATATCAATAAGAAATTTTTATTAAATTTTATTTAAATAGTATGTGGTTTCTTATTATGTAATTAACTCTCTTATAATCCTTTTCTTTCAGCAATGAATATGATAACTTGTGTTCATTAAAACATATCTAAAAAAAATCTGCTAATACTTTCAATGATGAGTGTTACCAACTTAATCTAATTACTGAAGTCAACTCACAGTATCAGATATTTTGTTTAGTATATCATACCCATTTTGTATTCATGAAATAAGAAACGAATAAACCTTTTTCTGTATTTTGTAAACTTAAATCCTTTATTTATTCTTTAACTTGTTCTAAATGTCAAATATAATTCTTAACAAAGTTTGGCCAGCTGTATTTTAATATGCTCAGAGTGGCAGCAGTAACTCTTATATCTCAGGCATTTTAAACATTTCATATTTTATATTTAATAAATAAAATAGAATTATAATGTGTTAAGTAGGTCCTTTTGGCTACGATATAACAACAGTTTTGCTAGGGAAAGTACCAAAATACATATGATGAGAATTAGTCACAATGTGTCTTAAAAGGATTATATAAAGAGTGTAAAACAGTTCAGTGTACAGGCTAGGTTATTAAAATGTTTTTTAGACTTAATTAGCTTTATATTATATTAACACTATACATCAATGGTTGTTTATGCTTATGTCCATACTATTAATTATTATTGTTCTCATTAGAAGTTCAAAAATAGTTTTTATAAAAAGTGTACTCAATATCTTTGAAACCTTTAGTCTAGGCTTAACAGGGAATGTTTCAGATTAATTTTAGATCAAAAATACTTCTCTTCCTGTCAATTGATCCAATTTCTTCAGAGATGTCCTGGTTTAATTCTGTAGAGTCCTGTAGCACTTCTTTCTTCTATTTTTATCTTGATAAATATAATTATTTAATTGTTTATATTGAGATGCACTGATATAACATATATTATAATTTACTTTAGTCACTATAAGTTGTTTAAATCAACCTTTCTTCATTCAGATTCCAATAATACTCCCTCTTTTATTCTATCAACATATTAGTTGCTAAGGCCTACCTTAGATATCTCCCTGGTTTCCAATGTAACAGTTTTTATATCACCCTGGTGATCTCATATTATTGATATAAACAAACTCTTACTATTTTGTATTTCATTTTCTTTAAAAGCATATACCTTTTTTATAAGAGCTTTTATCTTCATTTTATTTGTTTTTTTGTTCTTCTGATAAAAACTGATCATTTTGACATCACTCTTGACTATTTTCTGATCTATATTTCCTGAGTTAATGATTTACTTTTTTATTATTTTTGTTCCAAACTTATTTATTATTATTTCTTTTTGTACCTCTCACTTTCTTAAATTTATTTTATACATTTAGTAATCTTTTAACATAAACTGACATTGTTTCCTTATTATTTTAATAGAAATTCTTATTCATATAACTTAACTGACTAAGCTCAATATTCCTAGTCTTACAAAAATCTCTGACTATGATTTTGGTACTTTCTTGTTAAGAATAACATTAGTGTTATTAACACTATCATACATACTAGTAATTAATGTGTCACAAACTAATTACTAATAACTATTAGTAATATGTTATAATTCCCCTTAACTGACTGTGTTTATAAATTTACAGTCTGCACAAATAAAACAAAATTCCATAAGTAAGTTCATTAACAGTTTTCTTCTTACTTATCATCATTGACATCATTTTAACTATGATAAACACAACATACAATAAACAATTAAAATAAAACATGTTCAATTAAGTCTTTCTTAAAAATCGTATGTCTCTTGGTACTTTTTACTAATATAATCATAGTATATTTATGTTACTAGGGCATGGTAAAAGTGTCATGTAACATAATATATATATATATATATATATATATATAAAATATGCATAAAATTAATGGCTTGTATAAGTTAATGTTTGATCTCCATTAAGTAGTGCTCAAGTTTCCAAAGTTTTAATATTATGATGTCCGTAATTAAAACATCAGAGCAGGTTTAGTGTATATGAGGGTACACCGTGGACAAAAATTTTCAACATTTCCTATTGAGCGTTGCTTAGAGTAAAGCTGCGAATCTACAGTGTACGTTTCACAGAACAAACACGCGGAAAAGAAGGAGCCCTCCGAAGTCACTCATGGACCCTCAGCATCTTGCAGAGGGTTCATTCCCTAAAGACGAAAAGTCTGTCTATGAATCGTTCCTCTGTAAACACGTGCATTTACACTGCCCAGCGATCCACAGGAAGCAAATCGCTATCAACACTGGACACTTTTTCGGGTTCCACGCGTTATGTTGGTGTGGGTTTCGGCACTTTCCATTTTAAAAGCGTGCAAATGTAAGAAAATAAACATGAGCGAGGCCAGAAATAACGCGAATTTTGTGTGTGTGTGTGTGTGTGTGTGTGTGTGTGTGTGTGTGTGTGTGTGTCTTCCCTTCCTTTTTATTGCAGTAATCATAATAATAAAATGGAAACGTAAACATTACATAATTGAGATATGCTTGCCTGCCACGAACGATATATTTTCTCTCATACATGATTTAAATTAAAATGAAAAAATTATAATTTTATTGCCTGGCAACAAAATTATTTTATTTTTAACAATTACCATTGTTTTAAAAAGTTTAAATGAATTTTCAAGTACTTTACTGTTGTTAAACGTAAAAGGTTGCTGGTAAACTACCCCTTCCCCTTAACCGATCTTCACCAAAATCAAAAGACCTTGAGATCTCTACAATTCAGGGATGTATGCAAAAAATTATTTGATTCTGTTTGAATATGCGGCAGTTATCGTTCGTCATAGAAAAAATTACCCTTGTTAAAACATAAAACGTTGCAGGTAAACTACCCCTTTACTTTAACCGATCTTCACCAAGAACAATAGGTCTTGAGAACTCTATAATTCAGGACTGTATATGAAACATTATTTGATTCTGTTTGAATTTGGGGCTGTTATCGTTTGCCATAGAAAAAATCTACAGACAGACACACACACAGACACTTTTCGAAATACGACTTTTTTTCATGTTTTGAGTGTAGTACAATCAGAATCTGCAATAATCTCGAACACGATTTTTTTGCCATCACCATACTTCCATTTCCTTAAGGAACATGGAAGTAAAAATTACTAAATAAAATAAGTCATCACAAAACTTAAGAAAAACAAATTAGTTTATAACTGAACCAGCGATCGTTTCGTTAAGCTAACCCTGTTTGTCAAGTGAACAAAGAACAATTTCGACTGATTGCATTACTTTTTGTTTAGAAGAATAGGCTGAATAATAGATACATTCATACATATCTGGCTGTATGTACCTGGATGGACCTTGGCCTCCCTAATGGTCCGCCTCCAGACAGCCCGATCATGTGCCTTGGTCTTCCACGAGCCAACATCCATCCTAGTCACGTCTTCTTCCACGTCGTCTTGCCAATGTTTTCTTGGCCTACCTTGTCTTCTGCGCCCATCTATGTGCCCATTCATTATCCTTTTGAGGAGTCTTTGGTTGTCCATTATCTTTATATGTCGTATTCAGCTATTTCTTCTGGACTTTATAAATCGATGGATATCTCCCTGTTTTAGAATGGAGTCTATTTATTGATTAGATCTGATCCTCCGTTCTCCATTACAACATACTGGTCCAAAGATTCTTCTAATAATTTCCTTTCAAAAGTCCTCAGAGCCTTTTCATCAACTGCTCTTAATGCCCAGGTTTCGAAACCTTGTGTCACTACAGGTCTGATCATTTGCTCTGTACTTTTTCTGATTAGTCTCTTGGGTGAGAAGACTAGATCTTAATAATTTTACTAGGCCAAAGTAAAATCTATTCCTCGCCATTATTATCTTTGTTATTTCATTAGATACCTTGTTTTCACTATTAATATAAGCTGCAAGGTACGTAATCTCATTTACTCCTTCAAAAGAGTAATCGTTTATGGTCGGGTTTATTGGGGTTCTTCTTGCTTGCGACGTAGATACTTTCATATATTTGGTTTTGCTCGTATTTACTATAAGACCCATTTTTCTTCCTTCCCTCTCTAGGTCTCCAAAAACTTCTTCCAGCAGACGTACATTTCTCCCATCTGCATTTGCCAGGATTTGCCTTATCCTGTTAATGTTGTACCCCCTGGATCTAAATTTTTAACTTTTGTGCAGTACCAGATTAAAGGTAAAACAATAAAGGTAAAAGGTAAAGGTATAGATTAAAGGTGCCAGGCTAAACAATAAAGGTAAAAACTTCTCCATAATCTGATGAATTTAATTTGCTTTTTATATTTGAAAGTGATGTGACAGAAATGTAAGATGTAGTAGATCATTTTTATGTTAAATTAGCCAAAAAATCTTCGTTACTAAAATAATTTTTACTTGATAATTGTCTTTGTTCAGTTGCATTCCTTTAACTTTAATTTGGTGCACAACGCCATTTAATAATTACGATTCATTACCGTGTTGTAAGAGTCCCACATGACTAACGCTCTAAACATTGTGTTTATCAAAACCATCCTAGTTACTTAGTTGGGATTATCAAGATTCTACAGTACCGATAATAAATCTTGCGTGCTGCCATCAGTAGACACGTTACTACAATAATTTATTAAATGTGCATTATTAACCTAACCCAAGCTAATAAATCGTTTGTGTCGTCCGAAAAACAGCTATTTAGAGTTTATTAAATAAATTTTCATCTCTAGTTAAGTAAAATTGTAACAAATGTTATTTTAATTTTTTTACCATGAGAATCTACGAGACACACTGAAAATTCCAATGAGAAACCCCCTTCAAGTTAGACTACAAACTATAGGTTTATTTTACGTGCGTATATACATAAAAGATAAATCTATAAATTCTTTGTGCATAAATCCTTCGAGTTTTGGATACCTGTAGTAAAACCTCCTAAAGTAGAGTTTCAACGAACCCAAATGGGAACGTTTAAAGTTAGACAGTTCTTCGAAGGTCTGCGTGTTACGTGTTATAAATGTTAAGTGAATGTAGTAAAAGTAAAAGACTTCTGTTTATTTTTCAGTTTTGCACAGACGTGTATAGGGTCTACTACACCGTTGAGCCTGGACGTGTAGTCCGTGAAGTACGTCATGAACGTCGTTATATGACTACCGTGTACACGGGAGATGTAAGTTGAAAACCTAGTACAAAACATATTAAACAATTTACGTAGACATGATATCTTTTTGTTTGAGAATCTTGTTATCTAAGTACCATTAGCGATGTCAGCAATGAAAGAGGACTAGCTTTAACGTTGGTTCAGAAGAAAGTTTAATGTTTTCTTGTGAATAGTATTTTTAAGGAAAAATTGAGGGGAAGAAGACAGCAAACCTTCCTTAATTAATTTGTCCACATGATGTATATTCTCCTCAGGATCAGTATTCTAACATATATTTATTTCTTTGTAGAGTATAATTCTGTGCACATTTAGAACGGGGACGTCCTAACACATTTTAAAAATAATTTATATATAAATAGGCATTTTATAAGAAGTTTATTGTATGGCTGCGAGTCGTGGACAATAGGTATGAAGAAAAACAGGAAACTTGACAGCTTTGAAATATGGTGTTACAGCAAGATGCTAAAAATAAAATGATCTGACAAAATTACAAATGAAGAGGTGCTGAACAGAATTGGCAATGAAAGCTGTTTGTTGAAAAGCACAATTTAAAGAAAGGTAAAACTTATTGGACATAAACTGCGACATGAAGGGCTACTAGGATTGGTAAAGGAACAGTATAAGGTAAAGGATATAAGGGGAGATCAAGACTGCTGTATATAAAGCAAATTGTGGACGATGTAAATTGTGAAACTTACGAGGGAATGAAGAGGAAAGCACAAGATCGATCACAATGGAAGACTGCTGCAAACCAATCTTAGTAGGTTTGAAGACATAAAAAGAAGAAGAAGATTAATAAAATATAAGCTTAGTATGACAAATTACACAAATACAATGAAGATATTTTCTTTTGTTCACTTTCTGTTGTTCGAAGATTTTTCAAAATTGCTGCGGATGGGTGGCAAAATTCAATGCTAACGCGTTTAAAAAAATTGAATCGGATCATCTTAAAAAAGAAGTAATTGCTGACAACACTACTAAAAAATGTATTACAAATATAGGAGACAATTTAATTAACTCAAGTGTGACTGTGATGAGGACAACAGTGGTACTGGTGGTATATCTGGTGTGGAAGAAATATGTGTCAGTGAATAATTTTTATGTAAAAATAAATATAACATGTAACGAAAAATGTTTGTGTTATATCATCCGAGTACTTATGAACTGTTAACTGACTCCGTCACATGTACAGTAACTGTACTGGAGAGAGAGGTAAGTATGTTGTTTGTATTTCTATATTTTGGTGGGGGGAATTTTTCTACAAAATCCATAACAGCCAAGCGACAAGAATTTCTAGCCTGATAATAATTTATAATGTTTTCTGTATCATTGGAGTGTCTTTAATATAAGTTTATTACATTTGGTTGTAACGTACAATTGCTTTTTCAGCTGTTCCCGGATAGTCCGCCAGAAGCCGGAATCGTCGTCGGACGAATTGGCTAAATTCCTACACTAAACAAGGGGGAGCCCGACCAACACCTTAGGGCGCCCATGCCGATGTGGCCCCACCTTGCCTTGCCGGGGTGGCAGGGCTTACGGTAAAAAGTCAACCAACCAAGAGGGCCACATCGATTTCCCCAAGTCACCACCCCACCCGTCTAGTTACTCGATGCATTATTCCGAACCACATCACTGATTGCACGGAAGAGCACAGATATGCATGTTGAAGTTTGAGTAACGAAGTCTGAAGAATAGTACAAGGCAAGAGGAGTAGACAAGAAGATTTGTACTCAGCCTGCCTTTGCTCGCAATGAACATACTGGTAGTTTTCTGGAAGCACCAAATAATCAAGGGACTTTAAAGCTTTGACATGTAAAAGTGAGCACTTGAGATATTTTCTCACGAACTTTTTCAAAGTAACAAGATATGCTGCACAGAGCTATATGTGTGCAGCAGGGTCTGTGTGATTTGTACCACAGTTAATGTATTGTCAAGTATCTGACGATGAACAATTTAAAAGAGACGTCTTATTTTTTGAAGCTTTTTCGTGTAAAAGTCAACACACGAAAATCTGTCTGACGAAGATCTGTAACTGAAGAGTAAGAAGATCTATACAGTGTGCAGGGAACTGTGTAAAGTGTAGCCACAATTCTCCGTACGATTCTGTATTGACTGTTCTCTGATTATACCAAATAAAAACGATGCTCCGAAGTTTTGAGACTTTATGTTCTTATTAGGTTAGTTTACAGGCCTAAAACACTTAGTTTCTTCTTTGTCATTAGTTTTATTCAAATTAGTTTAATTTACATGATAAACATAATTTGTTATACTTTCATATAATACATTCTGCACACTTCAATTGTAGTGTATTTAAGAAACGTACATCTGTGTGGATGTCCTAAGTTATTGTACTACATTATTTACTTTGTTCCTTTTAATTTAAAAAATGTTTGCAAGCTCTTATTTGCAGAAAAAAAAATTCAAAATTTTCATACATGTTTCATCTGTTATACTGGCCTTTCTTATTCCTATATATATACGTTGTATGTATAGAAGGAAACACACACACAAAAGTAATAATAATAATTAACAATAATAAAACTCTTCTACAAGTATAATCACATAACTTTTTTCGTATGTACGTCTTGTAAAGCACTTCTGCACCATAACAGGCAAGGAAATATATTAACAAATAATGGTTTCACATGTGTGTTTCGTGCGCGCGCGTGCGCGTGTGTGTGTTTAGGGGGCCGAGGGTTACTCAAGCACGTGCACCAGTACCTGAGATCTCAATTCGACCAATACAAAACGCCCATTAATGCAAAGATAAAGCTATGCAGTTAAGAAAATGTATTATGAAATTGAAATCCTGTTGTACAAGATAATGAAAAATTATTAAAAAGTACACCATCGTCATCTATTATTAACACTTGTTTACTCAGTGACGAGCGAAAGTTTCCGTAGACATTAGAAGTTTAGACGTTTCCCCACGGAACGATTCTTTATCAGTTCACTATGTCACAGAACTCGACGAGACTACCTCTCCTTGCAGCAGATTATCCTTCCGCCTACAACACGTATCCCTTGGGCTGCAGTCTAGCAAACTTCACAACTGCTTGCCATCTGCTTTCACACCAGTCAATGTCTTGTTCGCTTGTATTGTTTTCTCACCGAAAATGATAAAGACTTAAAGTTTGATCGTTTGTTTCACCTTGTTCTGCCTAGTAAGTTCTTATTCGCTTCTCTGTGCAATGCGCACTTTTGTTAGAATTGATGCAATCTAGAATTTATTACATCCTGATTACTAATTTATCACTCAGGATGTAACAAATTCTACATAGGCTAGACAGGACGTAGTTTCACACAGAGATACATTGAATACATAAAAGCATTATACTCCACCGCTGAACCCATCTTTGCAAACCATCTCACTGAGGCAGACCACACATTAACAACAAAATAAAAATCCTACATGTACACACAAAAGAGCAGACACTAATCACTCTTAAACAACTAGAAATATACGCATGGAAACAACATCCTAAACGAGCAGACACAATTTAAATCGCACATACTATTTAGATATATTACACAACAACGATCATTCGAATGACGCCTCCGTCACCAAAAGCAGGATGAACAGCGCTCCTAGCGGCAGCCTCTGACGAAGTTCTAATGTACGAAAGCTAGTTAAGGCAGTAAGGTAAACATTTAATCATTTTTATCGAAATTAATTGTGTTTCGCGTCAGTATTATTTTGTATAGTTAGTTAATAACATCGGACACGTCATGGACAACAAAATCCAAGAATACATGTTATTTTATAAGGGTTTTACTCATGGTGTAAATACTTTTGTGTTAACAGTTACCTGAAGTAGTATATAAAGTACTACTCCTCCTGTAGTAGTAGGTAACTGACGGGGAGAACACGGTCCAAACATTTGTAGAACGGAAAAAGTAATTAAGTAAAATGATAATCCTGAATTGTAAACGTGGAAAACAGTGTATTATTTAAAAAAAAACATTAAATTAAAAGTAATATAAATTGTTATTACAAACATCACGCGCGCACACACACACA
Source organism: Magicicada septendecula (assembly GCA_034769895.1). Lineage (NCBI taxonomy): Eukaryota > Metazoa > Arthropoda > Insecta > Hemiptera > Cicadidae > Magicicada > Magicicada septendecula. The sequence goes on along the minus strand of CM068367.1, from coordinate 426,713,177 downwards.
CACACACACACACACACACACACACACACAGCGTGTAACATAAAAGTGTCCTCACTATACATATTCAAATTTTATGTATCAGTATAAGAAAAAAGTTCGTGTTCACGTAAGCTCGGGAACGTCTTATTTTTCGTCTGCCCTCTGTTTTGTGTTGTTTAAATAAAATTTTGTATCGCGAGAATCGATAGAGATATCTGAATGAAAGTTAGCACACATGTTTACATTAAATGTTCTTTAATAAATTAAGAAATCATCTTAATTTTATGATCTCAATTTTCAAGTGACTCAGCTGTTCATAACAACAACGTTCAACAGCTTCTTCTTTCCAAATAACAGCGTCTTTTTTCAAATCTGTCATGAGTCTACCGCCACTTCCACGTTAACCCTTTATGGCTCATGGTTACTAATGTATCTTTGCATGTGTTCCTCACGTTCATTTGATACTCAGTAATGTGATATATTCGATACTGTCTATTTCTAGTAATATTTTCATTTATTTACAGACGACTATATAATTAGTATAGTCGCCCTTGTACATTTTCGTTTTATCACAATTGGTTATCTATTTCCACATCCTATCGTAAGTCGAGTAAACAAATATTCCTTAAAGTCCTTAGTCTCTGTGTAGATACGAATATAAAAGTCCCGGCTACCACGACGCGTGAGGCCATCCAACCAGGTTCTGTACTCATGCATACGACGCTTGATTTTACAAATGGGTCCTCGGTACTTTAAGCCCACGAAAATACCTTTGCATGCTTTAAATACGAGGGACAGTTGAAAAGTTCGCGGAGCGACATCTGCAGCTTAGCGGTAAAACTAAAATTTGTGCAGCAAGATTTTTATTTTATGTAAACTCCTGTTAATTTCTAAATCTATCTATCAATTTATTCATTGTTTAGGAGCTGTTTAAAATTGACGTGTCTGCGTGTTTGAAAAACAGACAGAATCAAACATCGTGGTGTGATTCTTTGTTAAAAATTGTCTAGCTCCAACGGAAATCAGAACGAAATCGTTAATGTGTCAGGAGATGCTGCGACTTCAAAAACCAACGGTTTGTAAGTTGGCACTTGAGTTTAAACGTGGTCGTAAGAGCATTGAAGATGACCCCCCCCCCCACCGGCACTGGACGCCCCAAAAATACAACAACTCCAGATGCAGCAGCCATCTTGCACAACGCTTTTTCACACCAAGTTCTTGAGTTAAAGTATGATGCACACACTCATATGAGATATGACTTCAGCAAAGTCATCCACTCCTTAATCTGCGGTCTTCCAACATCCTATGAAAGTTCTTCAATAATGTCATTTTTTGGTGTAGGCCTACTTTTTGGACGTCCACTGCTGGGATCATCTTCAGTGCTTGTACGACCACGTGTAAACTCGAGTGTGCCCCACTTACCGTTGTTTCTGACGGTGCAGCATCTCCTAACACATTTACAATTTCGTTTTGATTTTCAATTGACACTAAAACTTTTTTAACAGATAATTCATTACAACACGATGTTTTATTTTGTGCATTTTAAAAACACGCGTGACAGGAAAATTTCACACAGCTGGTAAATAGTGAACAAATTGACAGATATGTCTGGAAATTAACAGGTGGTCAGGTGAAATATACGTCTTGCAGCACACGAAAGATTTTAGTTCTACCACTGAGCTGTAGATGTCGCTCCACAAACTTTTCAGCTGACCCTCCACAATACCAGCAAAAATGAAACAAAAATGAATTGTCACCACTGAATGTTTTCCTTATGAGACGCTCTTTTATGTTTGCACTTAATCATTAATAAAGTGATTATTTTAGTTCGCAACAATCGCCGCGGTTGCGACGAGCTTCATTGCTAGTAGGGAGGGGAATTCGCTACCCACAGCATTATTTGCATACGCGTTTTCGTTCTGTCCCTTACCGGCATTACACACGCTCGGCCGGTTTTTATAAAAACATCAGCCTTGAAAACTGTTGACACCACGTCTACAGCTACCGACGCATAGCTGTGCGCCTGAGTTCCGGCCGCTTTCACTGTAGTAGTCAGCTCAAAACCATCGCTTTGCCTAAAGTGAGATCACTCTGGGCGCGAGCTATAGTCGTGAATAGGGCTAGCGGTGAACACGTTAAACTTCGGCACTGCGATCGCTTGTTGTTGTAGTTGAGATGGTAAGCCTATTAGCCAGGTGCAAAAAAGAGCTCTGTTTTATGTGTTGTTAAAAGTGTGTTTGTGCAACTTATTACTTATATCGTTGTCAGATGCAATTATTTATACGTTTGAGTGATTTACAAAATTTCTGATAAATTAACGTGTGATAATATATAGTAAAAATGCTCAGAATATATGAATGGTTATAGTAATGATTTGTTTGTGCTTTTTTTCATAAACGAGTAGTTTTTATTATCAGTTAACAGTGCGTGTGAAAAATTTATGTAGTAGTGCAGTTATATAGAAATTGTGTGTTGAAATATATAATAGAAATGCCGTCTGTTTTGTACCTGGATGTAGGGATGTATATGGTAAAGATTCCTACAAAGGAAATCATTTCTTTAGACCTCCCAGGGACGAAGATCAGTTTGCAAAGTGGGTGAGGTCAATTCCCAGGAAGGACAAATGTCTTACACATAAATCTTATATCTGTCAAGTACATTTTTCTGATGATTTGATTTTGAAAGTAGATTCCTTTGTTGTATATAATAAAAAGGTCGAAATTCCAAGACTGAGATGGAGCTTTAAGTCTGGCGCGATACCTCATATCTTTTCAAATTTGCCTACATATTTGACAAAGCCTCTAAAACTCCGAAAGTCACCCACAAGAAGGCAAATACAGCAAGTACAAACAGACCAAGAAAAAAGCAATTCAACAAACTGTTCTGTGACAGAAACAGAAAACACAGGACTTGGGACACGCCTTAAAGTGACAGCAGTCCATCTCGATCCTACGTCATTCCAACGTATGAATGCAAGGATGGCGTTCCAGTTCTTTAGTAACAGCATAGCCAACGCAATTAAATTTTATAGTGACACGAACTGTGAAGGGTTTCTAGGTAGTGAGAAAACAGAAAGCTTCAACAGAGACATGAATGACCTTGTCGATGCATTAAATTCATCAGTTCCTACAAAGGGACTTTACAATGGATCAGTGTCTCATCATGTATTATTGAAAGTTTTACAAATTCTTAATTCAGAAAGCAACACTTTCGCCTCAGAGAGAACTCTAGAATCACTCAGGGTTACTGTAAAAAGTACTCCGGAGGCATCCGAATGTTTATGGAGCAAGAAATTTAAATATGTACTTACTGCAAAATTCAATCAGGATCCTCTTACTGCAAAATTCGGGATTCTCCGCTCTTTTGTCATTCATCTACAGTTGACTTCCTACATCTTCATATGTTTCAGTCTGTATATGTTCCACTTAAACTTACGTTGGCAAAGGAGCAGACCGTGAACCGAAAAGTAAAGTTTATGTAAACCACTCACTTCTTTTGTAAACCAAATCAGCAAAATGTGTAAGGAGGTAGAAAATGAAAACAAAGCCCTCAAGAAATCAATGTAGTTGCTCATCAAGGAAAATGTAGTTTTAAAGGACTCAGAATGCTACGACTGGGCAGAGGAACTACCTGATTTTAAACTGGTGCTCCGAAAGAATGTCTCGTGTATCATTTGGCAGGGTACATAGTGAGAAAACCATCTAGAAATACTGACTGTGGTGACTGTGCTGTTACACTGAGGAACGATCGTCCTCCTAATTTACCTGCTGCTGTGTGGACTAAAATAAAAGATTACGGAACTATCGAAGAAACACCTCATTTAACGCACTCTTCAAATCATGTTTATCATATAGGCCCTACTGTTGCAAGCAGAAACAACTGTTACAATAAAACTTAGTTCACCAAACAGTATGTGGGGGATATTTTTCATGAATGTTTGGATAAAATCAAATAAATTAATGTGCCAGCAACGGGGAGCATAAGATGTTGCCGTGAACACACACTAGATATTGAAGGCAGGCTAATTTTCAAATTTATCCAGTACCGATTCTTTTTACGTACGAAGGAAATACGTACTGGGACTTCGATGAAGCTGTCAAAAACAAGGTGCAAGACTTCCTGTCTATTTGGATCACTGGTTCAAACCCATCACTAGGGAAGAGGTCTCATCAGATCGTCTCACTGAACTCCGACCGAGAAAATTTCCTGGCCCGGACGGTGTTACGAACACCACTCTAATTCGTCTGCGGAGTCAGGAATCCTTTTCTTGGTAGCGCTGTTTCAATGCGTGTCTAAGATTGGCCTACTTTCTCAAGAAATGGCGGAAGGCGACCGTCATAGTGATCTCGAAGCAGAGAAAGGACGCTTCCCGTGCCGACAACCTCCGGCCCCATTACTCTCATGTCAGCTTCGTCAAAGGTCTTCTAGTGTCTTGTTCAGCAGCGAGTACAAGACCATCTAAGAAATGTCGACGTACTGATTACCGAACAGTTCGGCTTCCTGTGGGATATTTCACCATTTATCAGCTGATGAGACTGGTGGAGCACATTACGGACGCCGGCTGTCGGTAAGAGCAGACCGTCGCTGTTTCTTAGGTGCGGAAAAGGCCTTTGACAGTGTATGGCACGACGGGCTCCTATTCGAGCTCCGGGAAATCCAGCTCCCAGACTGCTACATTCGTTTGATTGCTAGCTTTGTGACGGAGAGGAACTTCCGTGTCAGAATTGATGACCAAGTGTTCTCCCGAGGGACGTATTACAGCCGGGGTAGACCTACATCAACGTAACGTCTTAGGGCCTATCCTCAGATTCAATCTACGTCAACGACGTACCCAAAGAGCCTGGAGTCCAGTTTACCCTGTTTGCAGGGACGGATTAAGTGGCGGACCTGGCGGCCGCCACGGGACCTGAATTTCCAAGGGGCCTGAGCTCGATAGATTCCAAGTTAAAAACTGCCACAACAGAAAAAGTGAAAGATGCAATATTTAAAATTATTCACGTATTCTACATGTAAACACAAAAGCCAAAAGCAAAAGATTTGTAACTAAACTGTTAATATTTTTAATATTTATTTTCGCAGAAAAATTATAAACCTCAATAATTTAATGAATTATGGATAGTTCTACTTCTTTTATAACTGAATACCTTCAACATTGTCTACATCAAGTATACTATAATGTCAAATGTACATCTAATACCTAATAAGAAGTAATCGAGTTTTACAAATCTCTTGAACAGTATGAAAAGTTGCATTTGAATCATTTTAAATAAATACGCATATTCCCCGCCTGAAATGGCGACTGCGCGTTACGATTGGTAGCCAGTTAGCCACAGTTGGCATCACTGCACTCTTGTGCCACTCTTGCATCTCTTGCGGCAGTTGCAGCGCTCACGTAATCCACTGTGTTCAAGTTCGAACAGGTTGAACTGAAATAATTCTGGAAAGAGAAAAAACTTTTGTTTTGTTGCGTAATCTTAAGTTTAATTTTAAAGAGTTTGAGTCTGTCTCTGAGTTTTTTCGTATTAGATATTAGTGGTAAGTAAAAAGTAGTACGCAATACATGATAATAACGTGGTCCCGTTTGTTGCCTACTGTTGCACCGATTTATATAAAATACCTTGACTGCTAATATAATAGGATGCGCCAGGTTATTTCTGTGAGCAATCAGAAGTTAGGAAAAGGACTATGAGCAACTCCCCGTGCACGCCGATATTGACTTTTATCAGTTGTTCACAGTCGAGCGGCCATATTGTTCATTGGTGTATTAGGGGCAGTACGATGTACGTTGAACACTCGGGTCTCGACGCGCAGTAGACAAACACCTCGTTGCGAGGCTAACAGCATTTTCATTCACTTCGCACATGTGCAGAACAGTTTTGTACAATGTTTCATAGTGTGAACATCGGCTGCAACAAGACTGGCGATAATAACGGAAACATGTGTGTGACAAAAAGGGAAACAATATACTGTAGAAGTGAGACAGTGAACGTTATAGCGTCGTCTCCCTTCTCGTCTCTCTAGATAACGTAGCTATACTTGAAAGTGGGGGTAATTCATGCAATGGGTCGGCGCAGGTTTCTGTTCAGGAAAGGCTGGCGGGCCTATACTAGTAAATGGTTATATTTTTACTATTTTGTCAATGTCAAATGAGTAGTTTTATAGAATTGTATGACAAGTAAGTAGTTATATTAATTAAGTTAACTAAGAGTGAATGATGTTTTACAATGTTTTGTTAATTTAATAACTAGAAAAATTCTTAGATTTAGTATATAGTCTCCATTACTTTAAATTTGGCAACGCTGCTACAATAATATATACTAATTTTACCACACAGATGACAGATGTGAGTTTTGTGTTACGACAATGAAAATTTGAACTTTAATGCGCCAAATCGAGGACTACATGGGCGAATTCACTTTGTCACAATTTCAGAGTACAGTATTAGCAGTCAAGATATATATAAGTCGGTGTACTGTTGGTACTATTCATTGTTTACACACCCTACGTTGGTTAAGTACTTGATAGGTTCAAAAATAGATTAAAAAAGGCAAAAACTATTTTTTTTTTCAGGGTGAGAAAAGAAGCGTTATAAAAGCGGAGCACAAAAACAAAAAAAGCTGAAACGAAACATGAAAATGGCTGAAAGTCAGAAAAATGCATTGCATAAATTTTTGGTCGCCAGTACAGAGACGGAACTACCCTCATCATCTACTTCTGATAACTCCAAATGTAATCTAACCTTCGAAATGTCTTCTGAAGCATGTATAAGTGAAGGAAGAGAAATAACAAGTCGAAAATCAAAAGGTTGAAAGTGCTGCTGAAGAAGGTGAGTGTGAAAACACAGAAGATAGAGATAGTCCAGAAAGACGCACCGATTTAGACGTCAAAGAACTAGATGATATAGCTCTATAGTATACGATATTAACAGATGCAATGGTTGACCATATTCTTCAAAATTAACCACAGATCATCGGGAATATAGAGGCATAGAAATCACCGTATAAAGATAGAGATGAAGTGTATTATATGGGACTTTTCTATCATCAGTTTTGTAGGATAAAGGCAAATGGAACCAAGGAAGAGATAAATTGGCTAGTATTTTCAGAAACAAGCAAAAGTGTTTACTGGTACCCTTGCAAACTGTTTTCGACATCAAAGTCCAAATTAATAACTGGTTTTCAAAACTGGAAATCAATTACGGCAACTTTATCCGACCACGAAGTATCAAAAGAGCATATGTCAGCCATGTGTACTTTGTAAAAAGGTCATCGAAATTTAATAGAATTGATACTCAGTTATTGCCGAGGAGAGAAAATGAAGAACATTATTGGAAAGAAGTCTTGAAGCGAATAATATCGACTATAAAATTCTTGAGTCGTTTAGGGGTAGTATTCAGAGGTCACGATGAAGGCCAGGATTCTACAAGAAAAGGAAACTACTAGACGTGCTTGGAATGTCTCGGTGAATATAACGATTTCTTGAAGTTGCACCTACAGAAATATGCCAGTCAAGGACGAGGAAATGTTAGCTATTTGTCCCACCATATTTGTGACGAATTTATAGGCATCATCGGTAAACACGTAAGAGCGCAAATAATTTATGACATTAAGGCTGCAAATTATTACAGTATCATCGTTGACTCTACACCCGATGTATCACATGTTGATCAACTGTCAATTGTCATAAGATATGTTTTATCCAGTGGTGATATCAAAGAAATTTTTGTGGAATTCGTCCCCTAAAAGATATACGTCTTCATATTTGGAACAAAAAGTATTAAAGAGTTTAGCAAATTTAGGAGTGGATATTAAAAATTGTCGAGGACAATCATTTGACAATGCTTCCAATATGTCAGGGAAGTTCTGAGGCCTACAGGCACATATTAAAGAACAGTCCAAAGCTTAATCGGTTTTGGCAGCAGAAAGTTACGACGCCGCAATTCGATATTTTATGTTTTTACAGAATTTATTCAGATTTTTTTCTGCGTCAACCCATCGCTGAGACGTTTTGTGCGAAAATCTGGAAAACTGCGAACATGCCATCTCAGTGAAGAGAGTTTCAGACACAAGATGGTCAGCAAGAGCAGTTGCCGTACGGGCTATAAAACTTGATTTCACCTATATAAAAGAAGCTTTAGCTGAAATCTGTGACTCAGAAGAAGAAAAAAGACCACAATAGCCTAGGCAACTTCACTTCTGAACAAAATGGACAAATATGAAACCGCCCTGATGACAGTGATTTGGAATACCATTCTACAGAGAATAAATGCTACTAGCAAATCACTACACTCAGTAGAGTGTGACCTATTCAAAGGCTCTATTCTATTAAGGTCACTAGAGAATTTTATCGAACATTTCAGAGAAGAATTTGGAAAAGTGGAAGAAGAAGCAACTGAGTTGTTAGGGCTGTCATTTGATGAAGAAGATGGACAAGCTCGTATTCCACAGAAGAGGAAAATGTTTTTCGATGAAAGCACAGATGTCGGTCATGAATTTGCAAGAAGAGAAAATTTCATTACCAATTCATTTTATGTCATATGCTATGGCACCAAGAACTGTCTCGAAGAATTCAGACGTATGAAGCTGTTATAGAACATTTTAAGTTTTTTTTGGATCAAACGTTACCAACTGTAGCAAAAAAAAAACGCGATAAAAAACTAAAGAATTTTTACAAATATTTCTAATTTTGACGATGAACTCGATCAGTTCTTACTATTTCTACAAGAAAACAAAGATACCATCAGAATCGCATCAGAAATTTATCGAGCTGCAAGAGAAATGTCTTCGACTTTTCGTAACGTAGAGAATATTTTGAAAATATTTTTAACAATACCGATATCAAATAATGCATCAGGTGAAAGATCTTTTTCAGTTTTAAAACGCGTTAAAAACTATTTAAGGAGTACGATGGGAGAAGACAGATTGAACAACATTGTCTTATTATACATAGAACAAGACATTTTAGACGAAATAGATACTGCAAAATTTTGATGAATTTACCAAAGAAAAATCAATACTCAAATTTATATACAAAACCTTTTTTAAGCACTCAAGTAACTTAATTACTGTTAAAGTTTTTGAATAAATTTCTGATTTTTCTTCAAACGTTGAGTTTTATTATTAGTTACATACTGCTAGTTTAAGCAGCTGTTTAAAAATCTAATACTAAAATCTTTCCGAAAAAGTCATCAATTCCGTACACAATTTTTTTTGTTAAGGCCTCGATTTTTTTAATCCGCCTCTGCCTGTTTGCCGACGACACGGCGGTTTATACCACGGATCGGAACGTTGACAGGGCGATCATACGACTCCAGTGCGCACTCGATGCGTTTACGACTTGGACGGATAACTGGGAAGTTGCTGCCGTCAACGAGACCAAGAGCTCCGCGGTGCTATTCTCCAATCGCCGGATGGAACCGCGAGGACAAGTGAGACCCGGCAGGACGTATTTGCCCTGGTCGAGGGAAGTAAAGTACCACGGTGTCCACCTAGATCGTCGCGTCACTTGACGTGCCCATGCCCAGACAGGCAGAACTAGAGTATCAGCACGTCTTGGCTCTCTGTTTCCGACACTTGCCAACAACGGCTATAATCCGCAAGCTAGGTAAGTTGATCGTCAACTCGTATCTATTGCCGATCATCACCTACGCTGCTCCCGTTTAGGGTTACCTTGCCACTGTTCATGAAAGAAAGCTGCAAAGCGATGTCGTCAGGGGCCTTCAGCTAGTGGCCCAAATCCTCCGTCGGTTCCCTTCTCGTCTTCTGACAAGTGGACTCGGTGTCCACTCCTTGAATGACACTGTGATGCGTCTTCCGCGTCGATTTACGTTCGATTGCGGACGATTTCTTACATTTGTGGTGGTCTTAAGATTACTTATGATGCGGTGCTTGACGAGTTTAGGTATAAACTAAGTATGATTTATACCGTTTGATCTAATGACGTTATTTCGCATAGCACCAAAAAAAATATTGCAAACTGATTTGCAAATAAAACGTCTGTAGTTATGTCAAATCCAACATTTTTAAAAACTTCTTCTGAGGTACAAAAATGCACACAGCCACACCCAATAATCTAACTTTCGGTTATTGAGATACCACATGGTTTGAATACGAGTTGTATTACATCCAATTTTAAAGACGATTAGGATTTTTTTTAAATACATGTTATTTGTCTACACTGCTCTTTCTTTACCATTCTGCTCACTAAAATGATTTAGTAGCGTGTCTATGAATGAATACAATTAATTGCTCTAGAACACAAGGTTTACACGATACGCTCGCCATACTACACTTATTTGCTGACACACAATTTTACACTTTTTCACAAACACTAAACTGTAGTTTATGTCACTAACATCTTAATAATACTAATACTACTATACTCCGGGCCACCTTTTGAGCAGACTAAAGCGGAAGTGAGGAAGTAGGCCAGGGGAAGGTGCGGGTGAAAGGGGCAGCGCCTACGGTGTTGTCAGATGGTAGGAGAGGGGCAGGGGGGCGCACGCCTGTCAGCCTTTGTATATTATATAGCTTATACTACTGGATTGCGCGCTCTAATGCTGGCAAGGCGCGAAACTCGGTCCGGCTGTGACACATTCCCCCCACCACTCTGTAGTGTACTTCCAGTGTAGTCTCGTCTACTTACACGCTGTTTGCATTCCATGTTTTCGTTGACGCGTGATTTTTGGAAAGCTGTAGATGTCTATAAAGTAGAACTTATAATTTGAAGATAACAAGATGCCAACGTATTGTGTAGCGTACAACTGTAAGAACTATGCTGTTAAAAACTGCGGCCTGTCATTTCACACGTAAGTAAAACTTTTATCAACAACATTATGACTTACGTAACAAAGGTATTTTAATCATTGTATTTTAAATAGTGTTGATTTATTTATTGATCTCATACTGGTAGTCTACTCTGATTAAATTAAAGTTTTTTTCTCAAAATTATTAAGACTAAAATAGTAATTTATTTTTGTCAAGTCTACTTTTCACATTGAGGCTCTTTTATTGTGTTCAAAATTGGAAAGAAAAATAATCGTATGCCTAATATTGTAGTTATTTTCCAATTTTAATAGCAAAAAAAGGTATTTTTGAAAATTATGCATTTATGTAAAAAAACTTTCATTTTTTAATTTAATGCAGGATTCCAAAAAGTCCAGAACTTCGAAGCAGATGGATAATTGCAACGAAGAGAAAAGGCTTTACACCGTCGGCGCAGTCCAGACTTTGTAGTAAGCATTTCGAAGACAGTGCGTTTGAAGTCGGAGGTATAATCAGAAAATTAAAAAAGCATGCAGTCCCTACTTTATTTGACTTCCCACCTCATTTGCACACAAAGCAACCTAAACGTAGAAGGCTTATTAAGAAATTTGATGTACATCTTTCTGTTTATATAAAAATATTAAAGCCAGTTAAGTTCATAACTAAACTTTTAATATTTTTAAAAAGGGCTCATACAGAAAATTTTTAATCTTTGCAGTCCGTTTTGGTTACTTATTTGGAAACGGTCAAAATTAATAGAAAAATAGAGTGTAGTGATAAAGTATCTTGTTTTGTAAGCCTTTGGGGTTTTTAACTATTTTATCATTAACTATTCAACAGCAACAAAAAATTGTAAGACAACTTATTAATTTTCTACATCTAAGAAATGCATAATGTTAATTGTATAATATTAACCTAAGTCTATTAATGTAGGCCTACTGTATAAAATTAGTATGTAACGTAACATATATTGGTTACAGGCACCACAATCACCAACTAAAAACATCCTACGTAGAAAAGTTAAAATTTTGCAACAGCGTATAAGAAGAAGAGACAAGAAAATCAAGAACATGAGTGACATAATATCGATCCTAAAGAAAAAGATGAATGCATCTGACAGACTGTTGGAACTCTTACAGAATAATTTTTCAGGTTTTCCTTTATATTTAATATTAAGCAATCTAAAAAATAAGTTTAAGAGTAAATTCAACCGGGTATATATGGACCAAATGAAAGGTTTTGCCCTTACGTTATACTTTTATTCACCTAAAGCATAAAATGTTTTGAGGAATAATTAGCTGTCTTTGCCAAATCCATCCACATTAAGAAAATGGGTTGGAAATTTAAACTGCTCACCTAGCTTTATACAGAAGAAGAAGTGTTTTCTTATTTAAAAAATAATGTTAGCATTAAAAGTTATTTGCAAAACTTTAACCTAGTATTTGATGGCATGACCATTAGAAAACAGCTAATATATGATCCAAAAGAAGGTAAGCATATAGGATATGCGCGTATAGATGTAGGGTGTGGTATAAAAATAGATGACCATGAGGCACTTTCAACCGAGGCTTTAGTTTTTCAAATCGTTTCTTTGAAAGGTAATTCTAGGTGTGCAGTGGGATATTTTCTTATTAATTCAATAGGTTCTAATGTACTCTCACAGCTAATTAAAATGGCGGTTATAAAGTTAAAAAAGTTGGCGTCAGTGTACAAAATGTAACATTTGATGCCACGACCACAAATATTGCAGCAATGGAAAAACTTGGCTGCAAATTTCCTGAAAAACCTTTTTTTAGTATTAAAGATATTGGTCATAACATTTGGTGCCATGTTAGACGCTTGCCATATGTTGAAGCTATGTAGAAACACATTTGCTGATAAATACAGTTTAAATACATAGAAAATCTGTTATCTGTACAAACTAAAGAGGGTTTAAAGTTAGCAAATAAACTTTCACACACACACGTTTTTTACAAAAATAAAATAATGAATGTGAAGATAGTTGCAGAAACATTAAGTAGTAGTGTTGCTAACGCTTTACAATTTTTACTTGACAGTTAACATCCCGATTTCGAGGGCTTAACAATTAACTTTATTCGAATAATGGATAGACTGTTTGACTATTTTAATACAAGGGATCCCTTCGGTAAACACTTTAAAGAACCTATAAAAGAAGTAATATTGACTACAGTAAAATGGTGCTATCAACCAGCTATGATTATTTAAGTAAATTAAAAATTAAGGGTGTACATATTTTAAAACATGCCAGAAAGACCTTTGTGTTAGGATTTCTTACTAACATTAACTCGATTGGCATTTTGAGTACAAAATTACTAAACGAGCTAGGGTTCAAATACATTTTCAGTTACAAATTTTCTCAAGACCACCTTGAATTACTTTTCTCGTGCATTCGATCAAGGGGCGGTCATAATAATAACCCTAATGTTAATCAGTTTCGTCATGCATTAAGGAAATTAATGTTTTGGAATAGTGGTCAGGCTTCAAAGATAAGTAATAGTTTAGAGTTTGATATAAATCATCAAAATTGTATTCTTAGTTTTTACGGACCAGGTACCGCGACGGTTGATAATGATGAAGAAGAGGAAGAATTTTTATATCATATAGAATGTGATATTGTAAAACAGTGTGAGCTGTCTTATTATAAAGAAAATATACTTTATTACATATGTGGTTTTATTGTTAAACAAGTAGATAAGGTCATGAAATGTACAGAGTGTAGTGATTTGTTACAAGATGAAATTGAACTTCCCTGTAGTCGATTCAGTTTGTTTTTATCAAAGGAAAAATTGATAAGAGCATATTATGAAGTATTTAAACTAGTAACATTTTTGTATAATTTATTTCTAGCATTAAGGGATAAACAAAATTTTAATTCTAATCATTGCATTTCATTAGCTTGTAGATATTTTAAAAGGAGTTTGTTTAAGGGGCATATTTATAATTTTGATTTTACAGATGACAGCCATGAGCTCAAATTAATAAAACTAATAAGTAGTGTGTTTTTTAAAATAGTTTGCAATGCATATGCAAAAGAAAAAACTGCACTGTTGAATAAATCAAAGTTAGCGGTACGTCAGAAATTAAACAAAATTATTTTGTTTAATAATATTTAATATACATAAAAATATGCATGTACTCTTGCAAAAAAAAATGTACTCTTACACCTAAAAAATCCAAAATTAATACTTATATTAAAATTGTAAAGTAAATGATATAAAATAATAGAATATATATTGTTTTAAAACATATCTAAGTTTAAACATTTGTAAAATTGCAATAATAAATTACGTGCCATTTTAAAACAATGTGTACATTTCTCCTCTGTTTATAGAATACTGTCCTTTGTTTATTAAAAATTACTTCAGTTGTGTCGGTTTTGAAGCGAATAAACTCGATGTTTCGATCGAGTTTCAATGCAGCGTAGCTGGTGGAACCACTACAGAGTGGTGGGGATAGCTGAACAGCCGCGGACCGAATTCATAGCACAGCGTTAGCAATCCAGTAGTATATGTACATCCATCCTGTTAGCACGAGTTATGGCAATGCTGTCGCCAAGGCGGAGCTGCCGCACTTACTTACTTACGGTGAGCACGTTGACAGTTGTGCTGTATTGTAGTGCTATAGCACAACTTTGAATCGCGCGCCGGTTCATTTGGCAACCAAGAAGGCGAGTGTGACGGGGGACGACATCACTTCCGCTTTAGTCTGTCCAAAAGGTGGCCCGGAGTTTAGTACTATTCTCAGACAACAGCAATAAACATTACTACTATTTTTTTTCTTTTTTTGCTGTTACGAATTTCCACACGGGCATACGTAAACACACAAAACACAGCCATAAAATTACGTGCACAAGAAATTTATAACATTCAAGGTAATTTATGTTAATGACTCTTTTAGGAATTAACAAATTGTCTATGAAACTACTTAATACACTGTCTGATCACAACTAACATCAGAGTGTGATATATTGTAACCAGATTCAGAATTGTTCGTTATCGCTAAAATTAATTAAAAATAACTACTGATGATTTGCTAAGGAACATGTTATCATTACTTTATTAGGGGACAGTTGGGCGCGCACATGTATTCAAATTTTTATAATCTGTTTGAATATTTAAATCTTATTGTTATGTGTATTTGTTTATTGTGATAGAATAAATTAACAGGTAGTGTAAGTTTGTACTCCCGTTCTACTGATTTTCCTCAAATTTTTGAATTCCCTGATTCCTCTAGATTACCTTCAATAGTTGAAAAATCATACTTGTTCACTACACAGTTAATCACTTTGTTCTTGTTTACTCTTTGTGTACTTATTTAGATTTTTTAAAACCTGTCAGTGATATTTTAATATATCTTCCTTTCTCTCAGCCTGTGACGATTTCATTAATAATAAAAATATAATAAATAAAAAAAATAAGAAGAGGAGAAAATTTAGATTAAATAAAATCGCACATTTAAAACAACTTTAAATCCCTAAAATAACGCAGAAATAAGATTTAATAAAGAGATTTAAAAAACCGAAAGGAATGCGAGTATAAAAGTAAGGAAACTCCCTAAATAATTAACCATGCATTGACAGGCGGTAACCGGCATCAACACGCATATTAACCCATAAACAAAACTAATAATATGAGTAAAGTGCAACTCAATAAAAATAAACAAGGAAAAAACAATTGTATACAATAATCATTTCTGAAGTAAAGAATATCTTTGGATAATAAATGTGTCAAAGATTAAAACGGTAAATGTCGATTAAAAGGCGGAACTATTTTTCTGGAAAGCGTAAACTCCGCTAAGTTACTTTACCTCTCCCAATAAACGTACAGTACTAGTGATGGAGCGCTCACGCAGTAAACTGGTCGCATCCGAACGATGCCACAAAAGCAAAACAATATTTTGTTTCCTTTAAGTTCAACTAAGAACAGTGTGCAACGTAATGTAGCGGTAAATAGTGAGTCCTATATAAACATGTAATATAAAAGAAAAAAAAATGAATAAGTGTGCGCGATGACATCTCTACATACTAATTTGTAAGAGAACAATGTATTTAAAATAAAATAGGTACTAGGTATCTAAGGTGAAAACCCTTATCAATAATTATGTAAAGTGCATATCTGTGGAACAAACATTAACATGAGTTATACTACTAACGAGGTTTTCTACCAGACATCAGAGAAGAGAGTACCAGCCTCAGAATCACCGAACTCACTTCAGGAACTTCAACGTCAACGGAAACTACAATAACGACAGACCATCAGTAGACACCCTAAGGACCGAGGAGCCTAATCTGAATCAACATCAGGATACTATAAGGTGACGCGGAAGCCAGTCTTCCGTGATTAAGTAATATTCAAATAAAAATGTACCAAAGACAATTTAAATAACACTTCAAGACTTTTAAGAGTTGTCACTAATTGTAACCAGTAGTATGTAATATGCTTAAAAATATGTGTAGTAGAAAGTAACGCTTAAATTATAGAGCGTCTCTGTTTCTAAAGTTTAAATAAAGTCCATTCTTCAAATGGCAAAAGCTAAATAAAGTCCATTCTTCAAATGGCTTAAGTTGAAAGATACTATATGAGTAAATGAGCATTATTAAGAAACAAGTTTTAAATCCCGGATCCGTGGAGAATTCAAACACATAAACTTCCTTATTTAAAGGGCCTTTCTGAAATATATGTTGTAAACTGTAATCTGTAAATTAAGAATCAGCTATGTTGAAAATCTTATGTAGAGATTTTAAGGTTATAGAATAATAAAGAGATGTAATTATATAACACACAAAACTGAGTGAATACATCAACAGGAACCCATGTCCATTTTCCTTCAATTATAGAGATATCTCAAAATTATATGTGTTTAATTAGAAGTTGGTTAAGTCTATGGCAGCCTGTGTAATTGACCAGTACCAATGAAGCACAGGTTCCCGGTATTATAACGTAGGTACGTTATAAGCCATGTCTTCTAAACCTCCCCCCGCCACACACACACACACACACACACATCCTTAAATAATTATTATAGAGTGCATGTATATGAATGAAGACATAAATAAAATTTTAACAACAGTCAATTTTTATTTAAACCCACCTGGGGAATATATACAAAAATACATATATTTGCATATTTACCCAGGGCAGTATGTTTGTAAATAATTAATTAGTTTAAAAACAATACGATGAACAGTCTTAAACAATTTTGTGCGGTTAGTGTAAATACAGCGTTTGTGTGTGTGTGTGTGTGTGTGTGTGCCAGCATCGACCTGCATTGAACGACGAAAGGGAAATACGTACGAATTGTTGGTTTTGTCATTAAATCAAGTACTGTATTGACAGGATTAAAATAAATTAATATGTTTTTTACCTGTTATCAAAGACATATCACAATTCTAAGAACACAATTAGGTTAAGGACATTTAAACGCATATGGTGATGCAAAATTATTGCAGAAAATTGCAATAATAAAGACGTTATATTAATTAATGTTAATTACTGCCATAATTAACTAGTAATTAACAAGTGAGTTATAGGTAAATGACGAGTGAAAAATGACTAAGACAATGCAATCACTCGCGTAAAGATTCAGTTTATTAAAAAGTGATCAATAAATGAAAGGACGCTTCGCACAAAGTGACAATATTTAACATGTCGGAAACACTATCTGACATGTCAGTTGCCGTCTAGTATAAATACGTCCAGCAATTTTGGGCGAAGTCAAACTCAAGATATCTTAAGACGACGTCACTCTGCCGGTCTGCCGATCTATTTGAACATCTTCACAGTACACCACGATTGATGAAGGAATACCGGATCATCATCCACAACAACCCATAGAGTACCGAGAACGCATCAGCATTATCATCATGGTCATTGTCATAATTCAGGACGCGCACACACGTACACACGCAACGGCAACTTCGACAATACGCAGGTGACAAATGAAGAATTATATTTTATAGAAACAACTCATACTGAATATGAGATAGTGTGCCGGTAATTGCCGGCCGTTGAATATTCAAGAATGTTTAATTGTAAAATAACGCCGGTTAGTCGGAGCGACCTTTGTTCTGCGGTGTAAGTGAACGGCAGAGAGTACGGTTGCGCGCGCAACTGCAGTGAGGGGTGGCTTTGCTCTGCCTGTGAAGGCAGTCCGAATTCATCGCCCAGCTAAGAAATACATCGGTTGCTCTCTCTTCGAACAATTACGGCGTAGTTTGTATCCGTCTTCATGGCTT
The DNA here is from genome assembly GCA_034769895.1 of Magicicada septendecula. Taxonomy (NCBI): domain Eukaryota; kingdom Metazoa; phylum Arthropoda; class Insecta; order Hemiptera; family Cicadidae; genus Magicicada; species Magicicada septendecula. Next base: position 426,695,180 of record CM068367.1, on the reverse strand, counting down.
GCTGAAGCGTAAACGACTCCCGGTAAGAATTGCATTATTTTATGTCTCATAAGTAGTTCATATTAAATGGATGATTAATAACTAGGTGTATGCAACCGTAAATAAAATACGTAATTAGGTGTGTGTGCGACCCGACAAGTTCTATATTAAGAGAGAACTCATTGTTCAGTAAATTACTTAATGTTCAGCATATAGCTCATGTTCCGTTTATTATTACTAGAATACTGTGAGAGGTATTGCAATTGTCATTGTCATGATAAGGGTGTACAACATTAAAAATTAAGGGCTAAAGTTAGTGCGTAGTCAGGGAATGAACTGTCCATTCATGCAGCAGACTGTCGGGGAGCTATTTAATTAACTGTACAGTAGAGAGTTTCTTTGTGTGAACTTCCTTATATGAAATTTTATTAATGTTAAAACATTCTTAATGCTGTGAGTGCTTTGCAGTTGAATTTTTGGTCAAATAATGATTATCGCTCACCACGTGGCAGTTTAACCTGCAAAGTTCTGTCGAGGCATGTAGCCAGTGAACTGATGACTTTTATATTACGCCACGTTTAATAAAGTCTGTTCATTATTCAAATTTACTTATTCCTTGGCTGATTTTCTACCCTTTAAGCTGGTTGCAAAAACTTTATTAATGAAACTTGTGCATTTATTGAGAGTTAGTTGGAGGCCCGTTCTGAGGTTAAGTACCTGAACTCGGGTGTATATTTTTGGTGAACATTTCTCTAATTTATATGAATTAACAGGGTTCTTGAATTAAGCCGGAGATTTGGCCTTGCTGATTGCCGTACACCTGCATCAGTCATGGACCATTAAACAGATCTTGTCCGAAGAGGGAGCTGGTGACTGATTCTCGATGTAGCACTTGCCAGCAGTACTAAGGTGATATTCACACTTTTATTTTACTTTTGGGGCCGGGCCGGCAGTGCGCCTGTTTTACATTAAATATCTTTGAAGCCATGTGACCATGTGTCCAGACTGTCTGCTAGAAAGGGGAGCAGCTGATCATGACTCTGAACATTATAAGTTAAATTCAAGAACATTTTTTTATAACTGATTTACATAACACTAAGTGCACTGCTTGTAATTGTGCGCTGCACTGGGGGAGCGTGCCAGATATTTTTTACACTTGGACATTTTACAGTTTGCATCTCATTATCATTTAACTCTTTACAAAATTTATAGAACAGGTTAGTAGCTCTGTTCCGGCGGGAACAGGAATAAATAAATATTAACTTCACGATGGGTTTAATATTTAAGGGCTGGGGGTTTCTTGTGTTATTTTTTTTGGGCCGTTTTCTGGGGTTTAAAAGGGGACTTAGTTTTTCTCTGACACATGTTGGTGCAACCTGAGGCAGGTTGGAGGCCTGTCAAACTTTGTCAACTACATGCTGGCGCGTTGCCACAGCTGCTAGGACACAACCACCTTATTGTATTTTTTCATTTTAATTATATTTATATAGCCATTCGGGGTTAATAGAAAATAATTTGTTTTTTCTTCTGAACATATATTAGTTGATTTTGCTCCTTACAAAAGGGCTATACTGATTGTCTTTCTTAACTGGCAAAACACATTGATTAACTTTCACTTGTAGTATCTGCTGTTTAATTTTCATTAACTATAAAACATATACTCAGTATTTTTTTTTGTAAAACATATATTGTCTAAATTTTTCTTAATTTGTAAAGCCTCGAGTGAATAATTTCTGATTGTGAAAGGACATATTGATTTTTAAGTCCTTCGGAATTTGTGAAGTAAAGTAACCGTTTAGAATTGTATAACAACTGTTTGAAATCAGGTGATGTAGTTCTGTAAATTTTTATTTAATGCTGTGAAAGGAACTTAAGGTTCATACGCTCATGATGGGTTATTGATCAGTGGAATGCTATACAAATGGGCGGTCCGGGTTTATTTATGCGTTATGAGTTTTTATCATCCTTTCTGGGGTTCTGGCTTTTATGTAAGTCTACAAAAACGGGTTGTTGATGGGCGAATATTTTATCACTGCTGGGTTATGAGTATTGTAGCCACACTGCCTGCTAGGCGGGTGCATTCCAGGGGCATTCGTGTTAGTATTGATGTAATTGTGAGTTCGTGTGCCTTATGTTTCTGTGTGTGTTATGTTTGTCCGTGTCTAGCTAGCCACAAGATGGGGGAGAACTTTATATTTATATATACATATATTTACTAAAATTATGCACATTTGTTATGCTATTATATTGACATATATATATTTGCTGAATTTATACACACTTGTTATGCTACACACATGTTGTTTTTCTTTAATACTGTTAAAGGTGGGATTAAATTATTCGTGATATTTATGATTCATGGGGGTGAGAATTATGTCATAGAGTTGGCCTGCATGTATGAATTCTAAGCATACAATAAACTTGTTATTGTTACATTACAGCTGAGTTTCATTGCAAGTCCCGTCATACTGGACCCGGCACAATTTTTGCTTCTCTAGGCTCCAGCCTAGTCCTAATTGACTTGTGGCTTCTCTTTCAAAAAATATTAAAATTAAAGAAGTTGTTTTATATTCAAAAAATACATAAAAGGAAAGAGGGGTCACAATAGTAAAGACTTAAATATAAAAAATAATGTACGTAATTGTAAATTGTGGTTAAAAATAATAATTTTCTTCTGTTCAATTTTACAAATTAGGTGTGTCATTATAAATAATAAATATTCTTAAAATAAATGTTATATTTTTACTTAAATTATTAATAGCAACAATTAAATTTTATTTTAGTAAAGTTAATATTATTATATAAATGAGTTGCTATTTTTAAAAGTGAGACAAAGTCAGACACCCATGCAATATAAAGTAATTGTATAATTTGTTCATCATATGTGTTTAGACATTTAAGATTATATGTTATTAATGTGTGATGAATAGCAATATATGTTTTACAGAGTGTAAACTTATAAAAGATAATATTTTTAAAATTTATAATTTAAATTTTTAATAATCAACTAATTTCTTTGCAATATTTAATAAACCGTTGACTGATTATTTTACTATGTCTTAATTAATTATTTCATGTCATCAACGACTCACAAAATGATACGTTTATATAAAAATACGTTTATTGTGCAACCACATATACTTAACGCAAAGAACACAAAAATCCTACGACCTGGCCGGTGTTTAACACCTTATAGTTGCGTTGGGTACATGGTAAGAAAAATGGTACAATTCATTTATTTTATAATACTTGTAACGTTGCAATATATTTAGTTTGTTCTGTAATTGCATATTTGATTTGACAAACAGTAGCATAGCTCCTTGTTGCTTTAGCTGAATTGTTTAACACAACACAACTTTTGCAATCTTTCGTGTTGAAATTATCAACAACAACACGTTTTTCATGTAACACGCAGTACACGTTGATAACATCACGGCAGACTGCTCTCCTGAAGCAGTTACCTGCACGCCATTAGAAATTATCTTTAGCGCTAACTATACTGGATACGTTTGTCCTCCATGAGCTATTTTCGGACACCGCACACTAACACTACACTACACTTCGGACACACACTACACTTTAAAGTTCACGTATAAGAAACAAAGTTCTTGTTTATTAGTTTTACATTATTCAAATCGAATTTCAAACAACGTTCTGCAATGGGTACTCTAACTGCATACGGAATGTAGCAAACAATATTGACATATGATAGCGTTATGATTCATACCTTTTTTATTATTATTTGTTTATTATTCATAACTTATATAAAAAAGTATATGTGAATAAGTAGAGATTGCAGATTTGAACATTGTAAAATTGTAAGATATTGTCAACAATATTAGTTTTAATTGAACATTGTAAAATTGTAAGATATTGTCAACAATATTAGTTTTTAGTATTTTTAAACTTGTAAAGCAAATTTAAGAGCAGTAAAATGATGCGTAATGATACTTAGCCACGTGTGTTATATGAGAGGGTACGTAATCATTTTACGGGATATTCTTAAAAAGACGTTAATTTGAATATCTACCGAAATATGCAAATTTTGAGATGCGACTTATATCAGAATTCTCTTATTACGAAGACCTACCTGATGACAGTAATTTGTTTTAAAAATTAGTAACTGAATGTATATGTTTCTTAAGTAAAAATGTTTTATAGCGCATACAATTTGTGGAAAAATTTCTGGTCTTTTCAACAGGAATATTTCTGTTTCTAAGCCTTCATGTACAGAAAAATATGTTATGGTTAAAACTAGTATATCATGAGGAGGGGTTACCGAAGAACCAATCAGATTACGAGAAATTCAATTTAAGGAAAGGACTGTGAACGTATAGGTTAATCTCTCTTCGTAATCGATAACGAGTAAACGCTGCTCTGATCTATGACGTTTGGTCTGCCAGTTGCGAGGAACGCAGGTTAGAAAATTCCTGTAAGGTTGCTGCGATAGTTATCATAATTGTACGTTAAAGTACAAGATAGTTCGTTTAAGGTATATAGACACTTAAACCTAACTGGAAAGGTGTTCGTGGTGTAAAATTGTATGTAACCGTGGCCGCAAGAAATATCAACCCACGACCCTGAGGCTGGACAGAGTAAACTGACGTACGAATTTCATCCAAATATTTTCAAGCCGTAGTCTGAAGGATATGCAGTGGACAGTACAGGGAAGTAAACTTATATTATTTTATGCACATGCACAAAAATATTAAAAAAAAGACTTTAATATAAGTTACATCAGTAAATATTTTACAGTAGATAAGGCAAAAAGAACTTTTAAATATCCATTTATTTCACTGTACAAAAATTAGATTTTAGTTTGTGTTACGAAGATCAACCGAGACTAATTATTTTTTGTGAACTGTGTTAAAGGCGCAGTAGATTATCACAGAAATTAATAACATCATTAAAAAATCCGTTTCATTACAATAACTTCTATCTCGACTACTTATTCTATGCGACCTTTAACATCGTAATACTTAAACCGTATTTTTAAAATTGTAAAAACTTGTAATGTTAATATTTTAATTAACGTATAAATTATATGGAATTGTACTAACGTATAAGCCAGCCTTACAAACAATTTCAATCTCATTGTGCCAGTAGTTATAGCGAACAATTCAGAAGTGTGATAGTGAGTGGTGAGTGGATGGTTAAGTAACTTCATTGGACCTTAGTCACGTATTCTACCAAGACAGAAAACTTTTTTTAACACTTGGTAAATTTGGACTCCTTACTTATTTTCAGAGTAAACGCACAACAAATCCTTTCTGAATTTGCTACTTTCTGAAGTGTTTCAAAATAACATTTTGAAGTTTCCTCTGTTTGAATCGATCTGCACCTCATTCTTCCTTACATAGATTAATTACATAAGCCGCCTAAATAGTAACTATACGATAACTAAACTAATAATGCTCTAATTACTTATAATAACAAAATTAATTGATACAGTAAAAAACTATGCTAAGCCAATATTAAATACTTTGTATACTCTAACATAGGAACGTATCATATTAAATAATATTTTTATGTCGTTAAGAGCAGCTGATGGTCTGGCAAGTACGTAGTACTGCCGCTTGGCGGCGCATATGTATACTCGATTCAGCCCGCGCTGTGTACAAGCGCAAAAAAAAGGTAAACATTATTATTTGGGAAGCTATAAAAGAACAAACTTTTTCACTAGCTGATAGACCATGAAAATACGAGAATTTGAAAAAAGAAAACTTTGTCCTGTGATGTCAAGGTGATGACTGGACCCAATTTTGAAAAATTTCCCTTTTCAACTTGAAAAATTTATTGTGGCTTAATGACAAAATATTTCGCGACAAAAATTCATATGGCAATTCGTCTATTAGAATGCTATGTTCTACAATTTTTTGTTATGAAGAAAAAATCATAATTTCACTTATTATTAACGGAAATCTGAAAATGCACATTTTTGCAAGTTTCAATTTTTTGTAGGTTATATTGCCTTAAAAAAACTGCACGACTAACACAGGTCGATAGGGAATTTTCCGGGGAACACGCTGGTAATATTGAAAGTCAATGTAAGTGTAGACGATTTTTTTAGGTTCTCTAACTGCAAACTTCTTACATTGTACAAACATAAAGTAAATTGATTTTCATATTGTTAAGTGTAATAGTATTAAGTCGAATTGTTAAGTGTTAACTCCAAATTAAATAATTATGACAATGTATTCAGTTATATAATTAAATGTTACAGAATAACATTCTTCATATTGTCAAAGAAATAGAACATCATGACATTAAACCTTTCACTGGAAAGGTAATAGAATAGTTTGCAGCATAATATATTTAGCAAAGCTAAATGTTGTTACAGTTCAGATTGCTCAAACATACGTATAAATGTAAAAACAGGTTGTAGAGTCATCTGTCCTCAAATGTTTATCTATTTTATTTATACGATTTATTCAGTCTGTAGTAAACTTATAATTACATGCTGTTTGTATCTGGTACATACTCTTATCACATGTAACCCGTAAGAGTTTATCATTAAATAGTATATTAACCACTCACTTATCGTGAACATTAATTTTGTGCAAAATAATGAAAAACAAATTAAAGTATTTGCTTGCTTTGGACATTTCTCTGCGGCCATACCTAAAACTGGCCGGCCGAAGCCTGGAATATTGGTGAATTACTCTATATTTCCGGGGCCGCCTAAAACTAAGAGCGGCCGTCCATTTCTTGAAGTGATTTGATTCCAACTTTGGATGTAACTTAAATATTTAAAAAAAATAACTTTAGACGTAGATTAAAAATTAATTTTATTTCAATTATGTAATATACAATTTGTACTTTAACTGTATCTGCTTAAACAGTAATAAATAAAGGTACCTATTATTTATATGATTTTAACAAATATTTGTGTTAATAGTCTTTGCTGCTTACCATGATAAAATATTAAAACAAAATTAAAATTGCAGGATTATGTGTTAAACTAATAATGTGTAATCAGTTTTTTAAAGGCCAATTTTCCAAGGACTGTTAACCAAAGTTGTGATTGTCGCGTTCAGCTCCAAAAATAAAGGTAAAATAGTAAATAATGGAGTATACAATTCTGGACAGGAAACGTGTTTGGTAACATTGAGAAGTCATACAACTGGCATACTGATGAATTAAGAAGAAGATGAAGGTCAAAAACTATTTTTGCAATATCTGAAGCATGAAAAATTCACTTCTGATACTTCATAAAATTTATTTCTTGTTACGGAAAGGCGATGATATTACTTTAGCATTAACAACTCCATGATCAATAAATTTGATTATGTTCTTTTTCGTAATAAACAACTTTTCCAGAACTTAGATAAAAAATGACAAAACGTCGTTAAACAAAAGAATCATTATAGTTTATCCAAAACTCCTAGTAGTACCCATGGCCGGATTAAGGCTCTGGAGGGCCCGGGGCTATTTAAGAGCAGGGGCCCGTGTATGAAATTTTCACGTTTTGCACAATACTTTACTTTATTCAGACGATCATTTAATAAATATAATAAACAAAATATTGGCTTAAACCGTATTTTTATTCACATATTTTTTAAATTTATACTGATTAAATAGATGCTGAAACTGTTTGCTACTATTTTATTTCGCAGATCTTTTTACAATAATCAACAGTACAAATAAATTACAGAACACAAAATAATTTAATTGAAATATTTCTATCTACTCTTCTTTTCGGCAAACTCTGCTATCAAGTCATCCAAATCCAATGTTCTTAATAATTCTGTTTCAATACTTAATATTGCTAAATTAGTTAAGCGGCTATCAAGCATTGCTGATTGGTACATGTTCTTGATTCTTTTAAGAGTAGAAAATTATCTCTCAGCCTCGCAGTTCGCTATAGGAATAGTGAGAAACAATCGATACGCTATATAAATATTTGGAAATACATCAATAATGTGTACAGAGGATACAGTGTATTATCATTTTCAGTTTTATTTTTCGATTTGAAAAAAAAGCCTTGGGGTTGCAACTTCAATACTCGACAAGATTCGAAATGCTTATCTTTTCTACTTTCATTTTGTGTTTAGTAAGTACTTCTACACACACTAAAATCTGAATTATTGAGTTTCAAAAGGACGTATATTTTTCTCGAACCTTCTCCAGAAATCATCATAAAACAATGGCTTATAACTGGGGAAATTTTGAGCGTTAAACTTTACTGCTTTGGCTTTTACCATAACCTTATGTGTCCCCAACTTTCAATTAAATCCGTGATCCGCACTTCAGATACTCTCCTTGTCAGTGCGGTTTTAATATTTCGCTTGCCCGGAAAATTTTATTTATTCATTCTAAAATAAGAATTTTCAAATGGTCGGGCATGGGGGCCCCCCGACAAGCTTTACCCTTTACCCCCCCCCTTAATCCGGCACCGGTAGTACCCAAGGAGTTTGTACCTGACAAAGACCTACATCGCCATAAAAAACGTAGATGGCTATCAGTAAATACGTTCTTGCAAAAGTGAAACTTTTACTATGTTTATAAAATGTCACAGTACTACTACTTACGGAGACAGTGATAACAGTTTTGTAGTTTTGATTTATAATTCCTATAGGTAAGTTAAAATTATTTGTGTTACGATTGTATGTGTTCATATTTCATAATGTTGCAAAAACAGTAATTTAATATTTATTTTCATTTTTTATTTTAGTCTTCTAGATTTTACATGTAATTTTTCTTCTTTACGCGTTTTCTCCTTATATATTTGTTATTAAATTTTCCTGTTGTCTGATTTTTATCTATACCGCATTAATATTAAGTAATCGGTCTTCTACTGAAGACATAGATAAAGTATAAAGAATTACGGATATTTAGAAAACGAACTCAATACAAGAAAAAAATATAAAGACTAGACACGACTGACAACATAGATATCCAAGTAAAGGAATTGCCTAAGCTAATGCATCCTAAAATCTTCTATAAAGAATAGAGCGAAGAAAAAGTTACAAAATTAAGTAAATGTCTTACAAAAAAGTAAGTAATACGACCTCTTCAGAGATGTTACTATAACGTTAAAATCACGGTGTCAAACGTTAAAATATAAACTAAGCAATAATCTTAGTTTATATAAAGTAGTGTGGTGGCTAGGTTATATATAACAGTAATATTAATTAACAAATAGTAATAGTAACTTACAAATAATTTAAACATTACTTGTACTGTGATTGTGAATAAACGAATCAGAAAGTATTGATGTAACTAAAAGTGCCTATAAGTGTTCTATAAGTTCTATTAGCTACGTGGAACGTAGACTTGCAATATTAAAGTATTGTGGTTTGTTTAACCAATAGGGCGTTTTGTTGGAAAGCACCAGTAAAGCGGAAACCCATTTCTTTTGTGAGCTGAATAATGTAATAACTGTTGTTTCAGATTTTATTATTTTGCCCCACTGCATTGCTTTTTTCTTTTTTATTTCAAGACGTTTCACATAAAACGGTCCGTTTTCCTGTTGTTATATTTATCTTCGATCAGTAGTGTCCAAGATATTCGTTGTTTACGAGAAATATTTTCTACAATTAAAATCTTTATTATGTTTTTGAATTAGTTCGGGATTATTTGGATGGCATATCTGTGTTTCAGTGTAGCGGGTCTGTTTTGTATACAATGCTTATTGTACACAGGAAGTAAAATGTCATCTTATAGATGATGGATTTCAAAGCATAGCTGGATAGTCGATACAGATAAAACAAGTTTTATTTACTAGTGGCGCACCCAGGGGTTTTGGTGGTTAAAGCCCCCGCCCCCGAAAGTATAAAAAACCAAATTTTGTAATCAATGTACGTACAAATATTAAAAATGTAGTAATTACCATATTCTCACTAATAAATGTCTATTTTTACTATTACTAAATGATAAACTAAAAAACAGTATTATTGTTTATTACTGTATTATTATTTCAATAGAGTCAGTATCTACTGATTAAGTAGTTTATATTACTCAATAAGCACGTGCAAATTAGTGACCTTGTGCTTAAACGACTTTTCGTTATGATTCTTAAAATGACCGGACTAGTAATATGTATACGGGAAGGGCACTTTTGCAATATAAGTGGGGCAATGCATTTAAAATACGGGGAGAAAATCTATGAGGTACATTCATTTTACCTTTTCGCTTGACACTGACTTCCGATAAGTTGTATATCATCGTTTACCCAGTGTGACGATTTCATTAATAAAAAAAGTAAAAAAAAACTAGGAAATGTAAAAAGGAGAGAAATTTAAATTTTTAATAAATCGCATATTTAAACAAATTTTAAACCCCTGAAATTACTCAAAATAATATTTAAGAAAGGGATTTAAAAGGCCAAAAGGAATGCGAGTGTAAAGGTAAGGAAACCCTTTAATAATTTACCATGCATTGACATGCGGTAACCGGAATGAACTTGCATACAGACCCATAAACAAAACTAATAATACCTGTAAATTGCAATTAAATAAATAAATAAACAACAACACGGTAGTATACTATAATTAATTCTGAAGTAAAGCATATCTTTGGATAATTAATAGGTCAAACATTAATACCGTAAATATCGAATAAAGGTGGAACTATTTTATGGCGAAGCGTAAACTCCGCGCAGTTAACTTACCTGTCCTAACATAGTAAATCAGTCGAGATGGAGCGTTCTCGTTGTAAACAGTACATACCGCAACCATGCCCCAAAAGTACGACAATATTTGTTTTTTTTTAAAGGGTAGATTTAACAATGTGCAGAGGAATGTAGCGGTAAATTAGTGTGTCATAAAGTAAACATGTAATCTATAAAAAAAAAGGAATAAATAAGTGTGCGGGATGACATCTCTACTGACTAGTGTGTAAGATATCAATGTTTCTTTAAAATAAAAAGGTACGAGGTACCTAAAGTGACAACCTTTTATCAATAATGATGTGACGTGCATTTCTGTGGCAAACAAAAACATTAACTTGAGTTATACTACTAAAGAGGCTTAGCTACCAGACTTCTGAGAACAGCATACCAGCTTCACAATGACCGAATCACTTCAGGAACTTCAGCAGGAAAGAAAACTACAATAAAGATCGACCATCTGTAGACACCCCAAAGACCAAGGAGCAGGACACGGAGTAAACATCAGTATAGCAAGGTGACGCGGAAGCCTGTCTTCCGTGTCTTCCGTGGTTAATTAACATTCAAACAAATGATTTGTAAAAGACACTTTAAATAACAATATGAAAGACTTTAATAATAGTCACTTTGTAACATGTAGTATGTCATACGATTAAAAATATTTGTAGTAGCAAGTAATGCTTATATTATAAAGCTTCTCTGATACTAAAAGTTAAATCAAGTCCATTCTTCAAATGGCCCCCAAATAGTATGATAGTTTATGAGTAAGTGAGCTTTACTTACAAACCAGTTTAATATCCCGGATCCGTGGAAAATGCTAGCATATAACATTCCTTATTTTGAGGGCCCCTTCAGAAAATATGTTGTAAACTGTAAACTATATATTAAGAAAACCTTATGTTGAAAACCTCATGTAGAGCTGTTAAAGAAATCGCTTAATAAAGAGATGTCATTACATAACACATAATACTGAGTGAATAAATCATCAGACACCCCTTTAAAATTTCCTTTAATTCTAACTGCAGCTTGTAAAATTAATAATTAGAAGTTGGTTACAACTATGGCAGCCTATGCAATTGATCCGAGGCAATTAAGCATAGGTTCCCGATGTTATAACGTAGGTAAGACGTTATACCAGAAAGAAACCCTGCTTTTAGAGAAAACGATGTGAAAAACCAAAATTGTCCACCTTGTTACCCAGTTTTCAAACCTTCCAAAAAAATTTTGGATGCGTCTCAGGTTAACATACAAGGAAATGGATGTTTCACTCATCCTTAGTAAATCTTTACTCATTCGTGCTCAATCTTGTAGTCTTCCTGCTGAGTTGACTTAACATACTCCCGTATTTATAGTTCTGCGGCAATTTGTTAGTTTCCTCTTGTATTTCTTCAGGTGTTTCACTTCCTGTTGCTTGGTTTGCTTTTTCTCATGAATTCTTCTACTCTTGTTTCACACATCCTCTTTGTTAGTCTCCCCCCTTACACTCTTTTCAGGTAGTCTAACTACTTAATATTTCTGTCTTGTATGTCTGATACCGCAGTTTAATCTTTAACTCTTCTCTGAAAATTTTATTTCTGAATTTTGTTTCTCCTCAATTTCTTGCTAAATATGTCACTTCGGCTGCATTCATTCTGTCTCTTCTTTTATTCGTAAGCATCCTTACTTTGTTTCTTTGAATTAGTGTTGGATTCGCCACTACTTTATGACTTTAAACTTTATTTCTTTTGATAATTCTCTTTTCTTCGAAAAGAGCTTTTTAAAAATGTGTGTACTCTTTGTCATTTAGATTTTTTTATTTATGACTGCTCTGCTTTGTGGTAACTAATTTCAAAATGTCCTAAATAATATTAACGTGAAACCTACTTATAGCTGTGGTTTAGCTGACAATCGACACAGGCTTAGTGGGCCGGTCAGGTCAGGCAGCAGTCACGTTTGTTAGCCAACTCGCAACGTAAACACTCACACAATTGCATGAGTAAACACACATTGTACAGGAACGAAAGTAAACCAATACATGATGTGAGTCTGTAAACATGATTTACACAGCCATTTTTGTAAGTTACAAACTGATTGTATTTAACTCTTTCTTTATAGTGAATGTAATCGCATACACGCTTTACTATAGCATACTTACGGAGCATGTAAGCAAAAGCTAAATATACAAAAGGGTTTATAGTATAGTGTAGTATAGTAAACAGAGTATTTATAGTAGGCCTTATTCATTTCCGTTCATGGCTTTATAACACACACACACACACACACACACACATACGAACACATAAATTATTAGAGATAAAGACATTCGGTTCTGTTAGAGACAAAACAAATTATGCTAATTGAATGTGGTTTTAAGGGCCTTGGTTATCTAATATGATTACAGCACATGTGATTGCATATTCGCAGCCGTGCAACCAAACCGACGTCCGGGTTTTAAGTAATTGGGAATGTTAAGCGACGTATTGTGTTGTCACTAATAATTTGCATTGGTAAACTTTGGTTTCCACCTGATTAATTATAACTGCCGTTTTCATTTAAAATTCGTAGCTTTTAGGAAATCCTGTATTGTAGTGAAACATTGTATGCACAAAAATTACGTTTTTATTGTGATTTTATATGTCTTTGTACATTTGTTGAATAGTTAATTGATTTTTATGTCATAATTTAGAAATAGTGCTGAATAACAAAAGAGACTGTCAGTGTTGAAAGGTCATTCAGATGTAGAACCAGTATGCTTCCTGAGCTGCAGAACTCGCCCATTATTTTCAACGAAATTTATATTTATTATTAGGTAGATTTCAATATTACATAATCTTTCAATAACCAAAAAAAAATATGAAAACCTCGATTACTATAGTATCTTTTTTTGAGTAAAATAACAATTTTAAAGCAGACAATCATACAATAAACACTAAAAACTTTAAATTACCGCATTGGTCTTTTAGTCAACTTTAAAACTATAATGCATAAACGACAAATATTTTACTCCATGCTTTTAATTTTATGCATGTTTCCATAGATATTTATAGACCTATATCTAATACTTTTCACAAATATATATAACTGATAACAATATATTAATTTTTTTTAAACACAGTTTACAAACTTTTTGAATGATGTCAAAAATTTGCAATGAGTGTTATGAGATAATATGAAGTACCTGTATTTCCGATTATTAAAGGTACAGTGTTTGCAATTTGAAAAAAATTCCTCTTAACTCGATCCTCTACATATAGGCTAATTTTACAATTTTATTAAAATTCTGAGTCCCCTTCAATTTCGATTAAAATTTCCTTTAATTTCATATCCCACATGTATTTTTGAGATATAGTCACAGTCTTTACCCGTCACTTGTTTAGTTCCCGTCCTCCTGTATTTGGGGTAGGATCAATCTCAAAAACAGTAGGGATCTATAGGGTAAAGATGTTACCCTATATGCCAGGTTTTACGAAAATCGTTGATTCATTCAAAAGTTGTCGTGAGACATCTGCAGAAGGTACCTATATAGACACCCAGACAAATCCAAAACGGTCAAGTTAAAACTGAGTTAAAACTAACTTTTGGCAGTAGAAAACGTCTTTGACAGTCAATTCAAGTCCTGTTAGTCATTTTATTCCTCCGCTGTAAAATTCCTACAATTAATTTGAATTACCTGTGTTTTAAAAATAAACTGGGCCTACTAAGGGACGTCGTTAATACACATCGATTCGTCAGCAACAGCGGGCTTGATAGAAACCTAAAAATGGGGTTTGTGATTAACCCCAATGATTTGCAAACAAATATGAGAAAAGACTATATCACTAAATATTGAAGTCTTTCATCTTAAAGACATAGTGCTGTGGCTAAAAAAAAACACTGATATCATGTAAACGTTGAAATATTTAACATTGTATAAAACCAAATATTTCGTAATGTTAAAAATTTTAAATGTCAAATTTTAGCCAAGAATACTGTTATGTTGTGAAAAAGATAAAGCTGCATTTAATGAATGAAGGTAAAAGACGTTAATGCGAATCAAGTAATAGTTTAAGTTACTCATAATAACAGAAGTAGTCTAAAATTATACAAATCTCAGATCGAATAATTTATAAAAAAGTTTATTTACTACAGCTACATTTGTAAATAGAAAAATACTGCTCGGATAATAATACTAACATTACATAATTTCAAACGTTATAGTAACAGATGAATTAAGTATAAGATTTGTTAGGAAACACCTTATCGTAATTCCCTCAATAACTTATAAAGACAATATGAAAAAAAATATATCTCGACAAACGCTTTTTCGCTTGCTAAGTATTCCTACGCGAGAACATGAGTCATTTAGTAGCCTACTTTCCAACTGTCATTACGTTGGGCAGTCAGCGTTCTAGCTGACAGGAAACGGTTACCGCACACAGATAAAAGAACCATAAAAACACTGCCAACAGACGTGCTAACCGCATAAATTTTATTCCTGTGTTAAGAGTTTGTTTCGTTTATCAGAGTCCTGTAGTTATGTCGCATAAAAGAAAATTTGCCGTCACTGTTACTTTGTTAACATCAGAGCGCCGTTTCTTGGCTGCAAAGTCGTTATAGGAACAAATTATTTTACACATAGGGAACACTATAAAAGTAACAAGTGAAGTAACTTGGATACGACTCCGAGTGACATGTGTAGTCATGCAAGTATACATTCATCTTAGAATGGTAAAATGATAATGAATGTAAAAAGGGTGTGTAACGAGTATTTATTAGCAAGCAGAAGCTGTACCCATCAGTGGGGTTATACTGTAGGCCTACAAGCGACGCATCAGTGACAAAGCCTGTCGCGTTTATTGAATCTTAACATGACAATAAACAGGGTGCGATGTGGGCTTACCCGCCGTCAAGCAACTTACAGCGTAAACGTTTAATAATGCTCTGACACCTTACGAACTTGACTAACACAATTCTGACACAAGATCATGATACGTACATCCCCAAACCTACGTACAAACTATTTAGTTTGAGTTACGTTCGAGTTTTTGTGTTCTGACTGAACGGTTCTACTACAATAAAATGTTTTCCTGTAGCGTTATAACCTACTACGTGTGTTTAAGTGTTATGCCCGATAGTCGTTAAGCACATTCACTCGTCTTTTATTATGATCAGTATGTGAAAATACTTTTGAAATGCTACTCTGTGTGAAGATGTACAGAATTATGGGGCGCTGAATTAAATAGTAATGATAGAGTTTTGGAAACTGTGTCTGCTAAGTTTACGGGGAAGTATGTAACATTCAAGCAAATCTAAAACTGGAAAATTGAAAAATTTCAATACTAACTATATAATTTAACATAGGAAACAGGAAGGAAACTAACAATAAACCTTCATAAACAAATCAAGTGACTGTTAAGATTTAATAAATAAACTCAAAATATGAAATGTGATTGTTTATAGCATAATGAGGATTGAAATGCATTCCTAATCTTTTTACAATACAGTATTGATAACAGAAGTACTTCTGTTTTTACTTACAAATTCTTAAACACGAAATTATATTTATCTACACCGTAACGTAATAGCGTGTTATCCCACTCATTTTGAGTGGGATAACAAGCTCATTATCGCACTGGTTTTGTTATCCCACTCGTTTATATTTTAAAATTTATTGAAACATAACACAAAATACAACATAATATTACAATCTAAACATGTTATCTATTGATTGTAGATATTAATAACACAGTCTTTAGAGTTATTTAAGTAAATTCCTGCTGTAGAAGAAGACTGGAACTTTTTCGTCACCAAGTTAAATGTTTGATCGTCAGAAGTAGTTGCAATCTCCTTGCCCTTATTGTCGATATCAGCAATGACTAACATGTGTGAAGCTATTTTCTTCTTATTTTCAAACAAACTATTTGAAAATAGTTATTTTCAGCAAAAACAAACTGTTTTTAATCATAACAACGTGGTTGCTATGGGAACGTATACGTCACAATACATTATTTCAACTGCTACGTAGATAGCTTAAATTTTCTGATTCTCACATTTTTTTATTTTTCAGCGGGTGTAGATAAAATATTGTACGACCCACGAGTGATAACGCATTATTAATATAGGCCTACTTGTGTGATTAGACGACTCGTGCTACGCACTCGTCGTCCAAACTTTCACATGCGTATATTAATAATGCTGTTATCCCACTTGTATCGTAAATATCTATTATATTATTCAACTGAGTTGCATGTTACATTACTAGTATACTGTTACGTAATGCGGAAAAATTGTTACGTAATACGGAACGTACTAAAAGTATCTCGAATATTCTAGCTGTAATGTGTGTGTGCGTACATAATGCTGCTACGTTGCGGTGAAAACAATTACGCGTCAATTATCGAGCCTATACTAGTCCGCACCGGTCCGCGCCTGCTGTGTGTAAGGCCGCAACCAATTATGTTCTGTTGTTTTCTAGTAGCATTCTCAACGCGCAGTTAGCGAATATTCTGGAACCTCAGCGGGGTATAAATACTCAGCGGGGGAGTACTCAGCGACGTTCAGTCAGTTATCGTTGCGATTTATACCAGTGCGGTTTGAAGTATTGTGGCGAAGTGTTATGTGTTTTTATGTATGTGCGGGGCAAATGTAATATAATTGTGTTTTATATTAGTTGACATTTTATTTGAGTGTGAACAATTTTTATTTGATTTGTTGTAAGACAATATCTAGTTGATTACAAACTGTATAATTGTAATAATTAAAGCTTGTTATTAATCACTTATTTGGTGTCTTGTATTTTGTTTTTCCACTGTACCATACGACGACAAGTAGACGGTCTTAACAATACTAATATTGTGTGTGTGTGTGTGTTTTGAAACTGGTCTTCATATTGTGATCATTGGCAATTACATTTGGAGTAATGTTTCATTTTATTATTAGATTCACAACGATTAATAGTAATAAAGGTATCGAGAGCTACATACATATCTATAATAATTATAACACAGTCGAATTATTGTAGTAACAAGAGGAAATCATAGCGCGTATCTATCGAAGTGTGGGTGTTCGACAGACAAACATTTTATGTAAATTCCCTCATTTTCCTACCAAATTTTACACCTTTGAAGTTGTTCGTGTTTATAATTGAGGAGCTGCATGCAATAAGGGCCTAATTGAGAAAATAACATTTTGAGATAATGAGTTTTTAAACTAATATAGAAATACAATGGCACGATGTATACAGCAATTCTATTCAGCGTGCACGTTAAACATCTTCATTTCCTTTACTGTTGTCACTTCTCTCATCATCTTCTGTATGAATATTTTGTAACTCTAGAGCCTTTGTAAGAACACGCTCATACTTCTTCTGAAAAGACTCGTCTAGAAAGTGAAAAGTTTGAATATATTTTTCTTTTGCTGTTTTAATGTCAACAGGTGCACATGGTGACAATGACAATATATGAGGGACGCGTTATTTTTTGCATATTGGAGAGAATGGTAAGGTAAGAACCCTTGAATTTAATAAGTGACAAAATTGCTCTCGAAGTTTCGTACATTAATCTGGGATATGAAAGTAAAGGAATTTGACCGACTTTTTAGCTGACCAACAACTGCACTAAGACAATCGTGTTGTTGTCTGTCCTGAACTCTGGTGATGGAATATTTACATCAAACTTCGTAGGCATACTAACTAAGGAACGGAGAATTTAATAAACTGTTGAACACAAAAAGGCCCTAAACTCCCAAAGGCCATTATTGCATGCAACTCCTCAATTGTAATTATTGATAAAAGTTATTTTTTATAAAAACACCATACGAAAAAAATTATCCATCGGATGCAAGTGTCTTCGCAGTTCTTATTATTGCGATATGTCATTACGGTCACGTTACTGTAGCCATCCTTCTCGATATATCAATGGCTTCTGTCTGGAAAAAGCTGCACAACCTGATATCCAACTGCATTTGGAAATACGGACATATTTTCTCACCTATTAAGGACAACTCTGTATACCAGCATCAATAACTCATCTCTTCTGCTCTTATTAGATTAAGAGTTCCGAATTCGAACGATTTCCGGAAGGTTAGCTTCAGATCAGAAATCTCGAATACGAGAAGTGCTATTCTTTGAGATAGCGAGGAGTGATTATATCCGACGCTATTGGAAGCCAAATTATCTATAAAAACTTAAGCTGACTTCTGTACTTTACCTCTCCCACAACATAAACCAATAACGAAAGAGAACAGTCAATAAGTAATTAAAATGATTTTACCGGACGTCGCAGTGTTGAGACAGTACCATCAGGTCATGATGTTACTGGAGCCGTGAAAAATCCATAAAGAAACTCTTGTGGGGTGTTAGATTTACTAAGTCGACGAATAAAGATTATATTTTTTCATCGACAAACAAATAAATCTTTTACAATAACAAGTAGAAACAAAAAGCACATTGACGTTGACAAATTACATGTGACAAGATCATTGTTATAGTACATTGTACCACTGAATTTGAATTATAATAGTGAGTTTATTTCTATAGACAGTAGGTAATTGTTTCATTTGTGTGTTGCAGATGTTTATGAACGGACATTTTATTTGAAAAGATTAATGTTTCCACGAACTGTATTAAAATTTTAATCGCGTTTTAAAGGTATATGTATATTACTATGATAGGTACGACTGAAAAGATTAAAATTTTATTAATGGCTAAAACAGGTAATAAGACAAGAACAAATCTATGTGGTTTTAATTTGAACCACATTGTAATTTGATCTCTGACGAAGTTAAGAAGAGTAAATGCTATTTAACAGCCAATTTAAACTATAATTTTAATTTCAAGAACTTTAAAATTTAGTCTGAAAACAGTAACTTTATCTTTTTGTTATTTCATATCACTTTATAAATGACTAAAAGCATTTCTGGTTCAAGCCTTAGGGGAAGAGGGTTCCAAATACTCATTAAGCATATGGAAACAGCTTCTCCTGGACATAACATTTAGTGTCGTGTATATTGCAACAAGGAATAATTAGAGTAAGCCTACTTTTAAATAATTGTAATTAACGTGATTTTTGGAAATTAACTAATTTTAAATAAAAAATTACGTAATATGGTCAATTTAATAACTTGTAATTAATTTAATCAGAGTTACGTAATTTATTATTGCTTTGTTAATTAAGTTTCTGTATTGTTCATTACTAGTACAACTAATTAGAACATAGTTTATTTAGATTTTGATGGGACTTCAATGACACGTACACATTACATGCTTGGCACTAAGTGAATATTGTTACGACGGTCTCACTGATCGTTGTATGGTACAGTGGAAAACCAAATACAAGACACCAATTAAGTAGCTGATCACCAGTTTTCATTAATCACAATTACCAGTTTGAAATCAACAAGTTATTCAACAAGATTATACTCGTGCAATAGTTCAGTTAAATTTGTCCTCAGGCAATAATAATGTCAACTAATAGATTCCCACACGATAATCACTTTTCACTAATAACCACTTAAACGCACTGAGAAATCGCCCGACGTAAACTGAAAACTAGGCGGCAGCTGTTGTGTATCTATACCCTGCAGGGTTCCATTATGTGTCCTTACCAAGCACTCGAAAACTCTAGAGGATACTTCAGTGCGCCCTTGGCGGAAACACGTACGTGCTGGGCTAAGCGAGAAACGCGTAGAACAACGTTCCCCATTGTACTAAAACGTTCCGTATTGCGTAACAATCAGATAATTAATTATATCCACAGCATTCAGGGATAAATTTCTTTAAAATAATCAGTGTTGTGTCAACATTCAAGACACTAAACTGAAGATAGTGGTGAGCGCTGCCGAGTCGGTTGTTCAGTTATATAAGTAAATAGTCTTACCTGTATGATGGAAAATACCACAGTATCTCTGTTTCAACAGTGGGTATACTGAAAGTGCCTTTATAAAAATTTCCTACTCAGAACTGTGACAGAGTTTACTTAATTCCTTGAAACGGCGCCATCATTGTTCAGTATTAGGTGTGAATTTTCTATTTTACTGTCATAATTGCACCGATTTGGACGGATACATTGAAACAGCTGTCTTCCTAAGTTTGTGAACTCGAACAAATGTAATCCTAGTTTTGAAACAGTTTCACACTTTCTATAGAACTATATATGTGACATTCAAATACGATGTTAAATTTTTTCTAGTTAATGCTGTTCAATAGTATTTAGGACATCTCAGAATGCATTCGAAATGTAACACAAGAAGGGCAAACAAAGACGTGAATGGAGGCAAAGGATCGTCCATAGTTTCCAACTGAATGCAGCTCTCTGGTACAAAGCTACACAGTTTCTATTTTTCATACATACAGTACATGTACAGTAAATGAACAGTATAAATTGTCTGGATAATGTACAAAGATGAGTATTTTATGTTTGTAAAAAAAAAGGAAAAGTTTAAACTGATTTTTACATTACCCTGTAAACTTTAAACTGGCATTCTCGGCTAGTACACATTATTACACGCTCATATACTCATGTTGTGCGAATTCGCATATGCATAAATTGACGTTATTCACACACTACATTTACACTCAACACTTGTCACCTCGAGTATGTTCTCTGTCCTGTCCGACTATTCGTTGACATTATTTGTAAATTACTCTGTGAATAGAATAACTACGGAGTAACCAAAGGCATTATTATGTAGTGCCGAATGTTGTGAATAGAGTCCAACTATTTAATGTGACTCGAGTGGTTTAATGACAGTCAAAATTGCCTAGATATTTAAACATTTTTCATATTGAAAGTAACGTCAAACCTGTTATGCCAATCCAGAACAGGCTTGGAACTTTTTACTCAATCTTTGACAGGAATGAAACACCAGATTATATACCCCGAGTCTAATAGACTATTCTCTCTCTTGTAATCATGTCACTGAAGTGCGAGTGCCGTGTTTTGCGATTCGGTAACACGTGATAATATCGAGCATACACCCACGCGACCTTCGGATGGACCACAGAAGAAACACACACACACACGCGCGCGCGCGCGCACTGTCTGTCTGTCTGTCTCTCTCTCTCTCTCTCTCTCTCTCTCTCTCTCTCTCTCTCTCTCTCTCTCTCTCTCTCTCTCTCTCTCTCTCTCTCTCTCTCTCTCTCTTTCTGGCCCTCGCTGAGCTCTGAATCTCTCACTCACTCAACTGACTCAGGCGATGATATACTGATTTATTTAAAAATATTAAAAATAAGAAGGCATTAAAAAACAGAGACAGTAAGTAACTGCAGAATAAAGAATTTTAAAAATGGAAGTCTGCAAATAGTTCGTGTAAACTGTAAATACTACACTTGTTGTAGTAAAAATCTATATAGCTTATTCTATAATTTTAAAAAAGGATAGACGTTGACAAATTTTTGAATGTAAAACGCCAAGCCTTTAAAATGTTTCTTTGAATTAATTTTATTCATTTCAACTTACTTTCATTCGATAAATTTGATAATCTAATCTCTGTATTTTTAAATTATGTAATTTATTACTTTTTGCCAGTAAATTAATTACATCCATGTAAAGTAAATTTTATTTTTGTTAATATTTGGTTCACAATTATTGTAAACTTAATTCGTTAATATGAAGTTTATTTACACGCATATATTATCTAAATGGACACTTATAAATTGAATATATATTATATTATATTCTTTCAGTCTTCCTTTTCAAATAAAAAGACAATTTTATTCTTTTTCAAGACTGCCGTAATTATTTCATTTCACGATACCCTTTACTCTCGGCAACATTTTCATCATTTTTCTATGTAAAGTAGTGTTTGAACGTAACTCAAATAAGCTTAAATACCACAGATTGGTTGGATAAGTAAATGTATTAGACACACGCAAGCACAATACCGTAACGTTGCTATATGTTGTAACAAAAACGCCTACTTAGCCGGTTAATTTATTTTTATTGAAGGAAAGTGTATTCAAGGATGTGTACAAAGCTGCGCCATAGGGTAAACTCCCTCTCAGACAATATGAAATTTCCACACCTTTCATGAAACGAATTGTCAGACAGGATAGAGAATATATTCAAGGTATTCAAATTGGAATGATATTTAGTGTATTTAGTGTTAATATAGTGTGTAAGATGCTCTATACTACTTCTGACATGAACTGACTAACAAAGAAACTAACAAATATAACCAAACAAATTTCATTTAACTGATAAAAACTGTTAAAAAGCACTTTAAACTCTTCAAAGGTAAGTTTCATTTTGTCCGAAAACAAAACATATGCTGCTAAGAACATCAAATAAATGTGTAAATGTTCAAAGTGCATTTTTGAAACGCAAAACCCAGCCTTTAAAAATAGTAGATACCTACCTACATGTATTTGGAATACACATGGGTAAATAGCTATTTCGAATATAAAAAGAATTTTACGTTAAATTTTTGTGTTATTGAATTAGTGTCAAGAAGTTATTTATCCGATGTACTCAGAATACGCGAACGTTGGTTTTATGTGTAGCTCTGTTTAGCATCTGACAGAGTTTGTATTTGCATATTATTTTACATACCAGCTGATGTTCATTATTATTTAACAATTCAGTTCGTATCAAGTCCTAGCAAAACGCAGCCTACAGGGCTGGCAAAATTCTGATAAATTTAATGATTCTGCCTATTAATTGACGTTTATTTTAAGAAACAAAAGTGGTACTTAATAATAATGTAAATAGAACCAGCTTATTACAGATAATAAAAATAAAAAGTAACTACATAAAATTACATATAATTTACACCTGCTGTGTAAAGTTGTGTAAATTATTATTAAATATTATTTTATATATATATATATATATATATATATATATAATTTAATATTAACACCTGTTGTGTGAGTGGTGCATGGGTTATTGACACATTGGTATTCAACAACCGTTTGTGCATTTCTTAGACATATTTTATCTTTACGAAATATTTTGAGTTTCATAACCAGGTCATCTTTTCCGCAATGGAGAGAAAATTTTTATTGTAGGAGATAAATGAATTCATGACTACCCATTTTGCAGACAATCAAACTCAAAAATGGTGGTAATAATTGTTTGTATATGCCTGTGTTCTCGATCACCAACCCGAGGTGTATTCATTCACTTACTATTTATATTGACATGGACATGACTTTACTATGCAAGTATGGTCACGGTTCAAATTTTAATATATATTGCATAAAACATGCAGTAAGGGTCATTTTAAAAATGCGAAGACGCTATTACACACTTTATGACGTTATAGATATGTTTTAAATTGATTTTACTCAATTTTTTGTAAACTAGCTGTAAGTTTTGAAATAAGAGATGTGTAATTATGTGCTATATGTCAAAATGCCCATAAATCTATTCTCTGTCATGTCAAGTGCAAATTTAGTTCACGAGTGCGCGTGTTATTCGTGTTTTTCTGAATAATTCCTATAATAATTAACGTATCAGAATGAAACTTGGACAGCGTATGCGTCATAAATATAGATACACTTTTCGTATGTCATAAACTGAAAACATATAATTTTACTATGTATTTTTTAACTGAATCACTTTTCTGTAGAAGCCTTATTTGCGGAAAAGTTATACAATTTTAGATAAAATCTGTAACCCCTCTTTCCTTTTTGCTGTATATAAAAAAAACCTTTTTTTTTATTTATTTTTTTTTAAAGAGAAGCCACAAGTTATTTAAAACTAGGCCGGAGCCTAGAGAAGCCAAAAATGCGCTGGGTACAGTATGACGGGACTTGCAATGAAACTCGGCTGTAATTTAACAATAACAACTTTTATTTTGCCCCCTAAATTCGTTACATATATTATCCTGCAAATCACATAATTGTCACATGGTAAGGGCGATAACCCTCAAATACATAATAAATAAATAATTCCTATATCCTGAATCGTTTCAAAGACAATATGGATGTATCCATATAAATATATATATATATCAGGCAACATTCTGTAATTATATAATTTCCCCCCTTTTGTTACTAACACTTAACATTAACAACACGTACGGAAACATAAGGACACATACACTCATAATTATATACACATACTACAGACACCTAGTACCCTTGGAATACCCATGCTCAACAGGCAGTGTTTCTACAAAGCCCCAAGACCGGCAATCATAAATGTAGTCCTTCAGTCACCAAGATTCATTAATTCCCATTAATTTAAATAATTAAGAAAACCCCCCGAAAGGATGATAATCACTCTCAAAGTATAAAAGAGACCGGACTGCCCATATGTATAGATAATATCTGATAATTGGCCCATTATGAGCATATGAAAATCTTTTAGTTTCTTAGACAGCATATAAATGGAAAAACCCTCATCACCTGATTTTAAGCAATTGGTATGAGTTTATAAAAGGTTAATTTTGTTTTACAAATCCAAATGGATACATGTATCAGTATATGCTTTTACAAGGTCAAAAATTAATCAGTATATGCCCACACAAATATAAAAGTTTTTTTCTGTTAAAGCCGGATGGCTGTGCATAAATGAGTTTATAATAACTGACTGTTGTATCCTAGCAGATGTGGGAGCGCGCCAGCCTGTACTTGACCATGTGTGACAGGAATCAAACCTGCCTTAAACTGAATGAACATGTGCCTGGCAAAAACTGTCCCCTTTTACCCCCAGAAAACAGCCTGAAAACGAAACCCCCCCCCAGCCCTTACATGTTAAACCAAAATGAAATTAAAATATAAACCCGTTCTGAACCAGCCGGAACAGAACCCCTAACATGTGACTTAATTTTTGTAGTGAATAGTGTAATGACTCTTGTATATATATCAAAAATATTTAATAGTAAAAAAAAACTCTGGCACGCTCCCCCAGTGCAGCACATAATTACAAACATAGTACTTAGTTTTATGAAGTTAAATTATTAAAGTCACATGATGTTCAGAATGAATGTTCAGCTGACACACCCCAGAGCAGACTGTCTAGCCGCGTGGGCACATGGTTTCAAAAGAAATTTAAATTGTAAATCAGGAGCACGGCAGGCCCGGCCAACGAAAATAAAAGAGTTCATATCACCTTAATTATGAGCATGTGAAGCATCTTGCGTTTGTTCACCAGACTCCCTCCTCCGAACAGGTGCGTGTGTGATGGCTCATGGCTGATGAAGATGTAGTTCCATCAGCATCGACCAGAATCTCCGGCTTAGACGAGAACCCTGGGAATTCACAAAAATTAGAAATGCTGTTCATAAAAAATGTCCACCCAAGTTCCAGGTATATAACCTCAGAACGGGCCTTCAACCAACTCAAGATAAATGCACAAAGTTCCGGTTATTATTTTTTTTGAAAATTGCCTGAAGAGTAATAAAGTCTACCAGGGGATGATGAACTCACTAAATAAAAAGGATATTATTAACAGGTGTAGAGTAAAAGTCACTTGCACTAGCTCTTAACAAGCGCCGACAGAATCTAACAGTTTGGCCGCGCCACGTGGCCCACAATTATCTTAATTTGTTAGAAAATGACCACATTCAAGGCACTCACAGTTGCACACAAATAAAATATTAATAGTGTTTCATCTAAGGGTGGTCTCACAATTTATTTTTACTGCCACAATTAATTAAAAGGACACGCGTGCAGTCTGTTACATGCACGAGCCTATCTTGCCCAATTCAACTCCCTGCATACGCACTGACTTTAGCTTATAATTTACATAACGCTCTATGAAACAATTACAGTAACTCTTGTATTATAATAATTGAGAAAAGAACATGAGCTGTCTATACTGAACATTAAATAAATCTTTTAATACACACACTGCCAGGTCGCACCAAATACATTCGTCTTTCTCATACGGCTGCATACATTTCGTTAATTAAATTTAATTATTTTTGACTCATACACTAAGATGCTATGATCACTTACCGGGAAGTCTCGTAAATTTAGCCTGCCATTAGTGCAGAAGAAACAACTACGTAATACTGTCTGTTCGGTTCTGGGAGTCTGTTGCTTTCCCGGTGACTGCAGCAGTTGGACTGACGCTGCACTCACAGCACAAGCCACTGCAAAATTACACCGCCAGACGGCGCAGTCGTTCACCAGTGCCGTCCGAATCGTTGCGCTCACCGACCTTTGTGTTCGCGTTATTTTAAATACAATTTTATAAAACCTGCGACCGCCGGGTTAGGCAAACACCGGCACAAATCTATACTAGATTTTGCAGACTCTGGCATAGTCTTACATGATATCTAGCTATCAAGGTAAAAATCTATCACGTGCTCTAGTTTTCAGCGAATCAGGAACTCCAATTTCCATTTGAGATGTGCTCTAGTTAAGTCAAGATCGTCCAGTTCTCTTCTGTAACTCGTCCTTGTAAGACGTACTCTCTGAGCGAGTTTTTCGTGACAGTACATGTTTTTCTATAGGGGTGACGACAGTCCAAGATTTTAGCTACGAGATACCCATATGCTAGACCAAGGGGTTAATAGAAAGCAGAACTCAGTTGAATTGAAGATCTAATAGTCCTCAATCGCGTTAGTCAAGATTTCCGAGTATGGTCGGTTATATTCAATGTGATACACCTATATGAACGCGTGGACACATTAAGATTGCCAAAAGGTGTATGCTAAACACACCGTATTAAATAATAATTAATTAACCCACTTATCGAACCTGAGATTTATACATAAAAACAATATCGGGCAGATAAACGGCGCGCGTGAGTGAACCCCGAGTGACAGTGCGTCAGCGAGGCCAGTGGTCAAATTTAACGTAGCACCCTACAACCGTACGACGAGAAGGAATTCTTCAACCAAGTAAAATAAACAATTGTTCAAATGAACATTCATTAGTAACTAAAGGCAATATATTTTTAATAAATAATTTCTGTAAAGAATATTACATACAAGATTTAAATTTGTTTTAGTTTTATAAATTCCTACCTCCAGATAAGAGACTCTGTTATATGTTAGTAGTTCTAATACACGTCTATGCATCCTCCATTTGTTTTGGTACAATATATGTACACATACATTATAATTAAAGTTTTGATTAAATGCTTTATATTACTGTATTTTGAAAAAATAAAAGTAAACTTACCTATTTTACATAATATTTTGCATAAACTTTTCCTTCTTCGGATTTGTGGTGAGGAAAATTTTTTAGAAAGACGTATACTACTGTACAGCTTACAACACAAAAGCGTGGATGCGGAAGGTTACTGATAAAGTACAATATGAGTCAACCGGTACTGCAGTACACAACTGTTTTGTCAGTCACTGTCAGTTAAACTGAGTCCTTCTAAAGCTATGTGAATTAGTCAGTAGTAAGTGAAGATACTATAATATGCGCTTATTGTACGTTACAGTACGCTTCAATATTGTACATTACGTGTTAGGAGAATACGTCGCGGCTAAACGAATAATCCGCTCGCGGGTAATCGAGTATTGGCTGTATTTTCTTTTTTGACTTTTTTGGTTTTCGGTAGATGTGCAGAATTCTAGTGGATGAAGATAATAAAGTTATCTAGAGATCCAGAGATTTGTGGTGGTCTTCATCAGTGAGGTATTGTAACAAATTAAGCGCCATGAAATGCTTAAATTTTAGTGTCGTGAATTACCGTAAAACCATCTTCTGAAATCCATTTTCTGAATTGTGGTTCCAATTTAACAAGAACTACTTAATATTTAGCTAATTTTAAAACAATTTAAATTTATTAACGTTAAATTTTATAGAATTGGTCTGAAGTAATTTTTTTTTGTTTCAAAATTCTTTCTTCAGTATCACATGAGAAGTCGTAAATTTAACGTGGGAAGTAGGCTATACGACCTCCCTACGCCATTTAAGATAAAAAATTAAATTATGATGGTTTCGTTCACTTAGAAAGTTATGGAACGCGAGTTATGGTACTGAGAATACATTTTTCATGTGACAAGCGTATTGTGCACGCGATGTATCCGTTGACAGTACATTCTGTACTAATGCATTGTAACAGTGAATGAATGAACGAATGCATTAAAGCCGTACAAGCAGAGTGATTGATCGCTCTAAAATCCGTGCTTATTACGTAATGAACCGCTAACTCTATTTGCAAGTTTGCAATAAAACGTCAATGTACAAATAATGTATCCGCATGAAATCGTATTCAATGAATGCGGTCGCAAATAACCGGCGAACTGAGTAATTGTTTATTGTGGCAGTAATTTCCCGTGAGAATTATGCTCACATTACTGTTCAGGTTTTTATGTTTTTACTGTATTCGCTATGTTCCGTCATGTTTAATGGGATGTATGACATCTCTTTACTAACCTAATAGGTTTAACCTATTTTATAATATAATTTACTGATTTAGAAACACTGCGTACCTCGAGTATGATAAATATATCACACCTCAACCCTACTAGCTAATTCTAACATACGAGTTATGGAGTATTGGGAACTCCTTACACCTGCAAGCCATGTAGCTTAGGCCACTAACAAAACGATTAAACTTGGTCGCTGCACATCTGACACCCAGAACACATTCTGGACTAGATCGGACTGAAGTGAAACAAACCATTCCTCCTTCTAGCATTTCCCCTCCGTGGATGGCATCGTCCCCAAGAAATAGTTCAAGTTTCAATAAGAGCAGTCGACTATGCTTAAATTTAAACAGGTTATGTGACCCTTAAGAATAAGTCACCACGGAGCCTGCTCTCGAGCCATCCTCTCACTGCCAGTGTTTCTTAAGGACTTGTGCTCGCCCATTTATGTTCTTGTTTACGTTAACTACCTGCCTGCATATATATATATATATATATATATATAATTTTCTATATAAGTAACTCGATGTTTCTTGCAGTAATTATATAATTTGTGATGTTTTCAATTTGTTTCTTCTGCAAGTAGATAATATTGTATATTCTTTTTAACACCTGACGCACGTTTCACTGAAAAATATCAGTATCATCAGAGGTTTCTAAGTGAATTCACTTAGAAACCTCTGATGATACTGATATTTTTCAGTGAAACGTGCGTCAGGTGTTAAAAAGAATATACAATATTATCTACTTGCAGAAGAAACAAATTGAAAACATCACAAATTATATATATATATATATATTATATATATAGGTAATAATATATATATTATATTATATTTATATATATATGTATATTATATTATATAGGTAAGATGTCCCTATATATATATATATATATATATATATATATACATAGACACCTTACCAACGAGAATATTATATTATATTATGTCGATGAGACAAGATATCATATTGCTTACAGCGTCTGTTTGAGATTCTTCCGGAATAGCCAATAGACATCAACATGGTCAAGTCCAAAGAGATATTTTTTCACGTAAGTATTCCATTCCATGCTACGTAAGCGTACTTCTACGCCCACAAGGAATAAATCTCTTACAAGGAACAAATCAACAATAAAAAAATATAAAATTTACAATAGAGATGATGATTATTATTACTCGGAATTTGTTTTATAAAGAAACAAATACCGCAAATAAGGTCTCAAATAAAGTACATAATGAAATTCAGTTATGAATTCAAGACTTTTAATAATATGCTGTAAGTGCCTGAAGTTCGATGATAAGTGTGGTACGACTCATGTTCGACATTTACTTAAGCCCTCCCAAATGATTACAGATCTCACATTCATCACAGTATTGACATTACAATCACTATCAGATAATTTTGAAAAAAACGTTTCAGTCAATGTAACCATTAAGAATTGTTATCTCTGTATATTGGAAAAGAATGTTAGAGCACTGTAATATTATATCTTTTACAATTTATCTGAGAAAGTAGTCATAATAAATTATTTTTAAATTCATGAACTAGAAGTAATATTAACTAAGTAATTGTAAATAATAATTACTCAGAATCAAGTACGAAACGAATTCTAGGTAACCACTTACGGTATTCATTAACGGATTCCGAAAACTGCATGTAGGCCTATTTGTGCTTCATTTTTTGTGTCAAAGCAAGCTATTCATTTCAGTAAGAAATGTATACTGTTCACTGTTCACAGCGTGTTGAATGTGTAAAGTGATGTTATTATAGGTGTTTTCATTGAATCAAAGACTAGCCCTGATGTTCTTAGAAACACTGTACAAGTAACTGAAAATGGAAGGAATTAAACAGAAGCTGTCAGAACGCTCGTGTAGCATTCAGTTTGACAGCTTCTCTCAGCTGGTAATTTCGGCTCGTTCTCACATTTCATTGCTAGTAAAGGTGCGAAGATGACTGCTATCAAACCATTTTACTTTAACCCAAAACTCTATACGTTGTAACGTCACAGAACGTTCCATAAAGGAAATCATTTACATAGCAATTTATCATAAGAGGAAAGTGAGGTGAACAGTATCGAACCCAAGTAGTCCTAAAAATGTTGTAATATTGTCTAATAATTAATACTACTAACATGAAAAACGACCAGATTATGACTAAGACTCAAACCCCATATATATTATTCAAGTGAAGAACAGTGTAAAACCCATAATATACTATAAGAGAGACAAATAATATCAGTAACAACCAAAATGAAGTCATTAGTTATTAAGTTTTGTAACTCTGAATAGGGTATAAAGAACTATTTATTGTGAATTAATGGACATGATCCATTATTATATTATGTAATGTAAATAAAATAAATGTATTAAAGGATCTAAGTTAAAATAAAAAATATATAAATGTTATGACAAAAAATATTAAGGTGTTGGATTTGAGACCAATCGCTCAGATTTCATGTAAAAATTAATTATTATCAAATTAAGATAAAAACTATACGTAATTGTCAAGTAGATAAAGATGACCAATTTATCTTAAATAAAGAAAGCTGTCAAATGAATAAAAGTCAGTTAAAATAGCCAAAAACAGTATTAACTAAAAACATGTAGTAAGCCTATAATATTGTGATATTTATGGATTTAATGTTGACAAAATGCAACCAAATTGCATTAGAAAGTTGAAATATAATATAATGCGACTATACTAATATATTTGACTAACTTAAACAATGTAATAGTCGAGTTAGCAAACTATTTACCTATACCATGTGTGGCTAAGGCCAAGCAACCATTACAAGAAATAGTCATATTTGACTAAATGTTTACAAAATATTAACAAAAATAAAAGAAAAGGGTACAATACTTTAGTGTACCATGAAAACAAACAGACTCAGTTGAAAATAAGATCAATTATTAAAGAATTTGACTTATAAAAGTGAGATTTGTCACATAAAGAAAAAGGACATCTTAGGCAAACCAATATGATGCTAAGTTATCCTACAATAAAAACAATATGTATCAGGATAAACCAGGTATCACAAAAGACAGACAATGTAATAAACTCTTAGTGTATACTAGAAAAATCCCATATATATTAAAGAAAAAAGACTAATTATTGTATTTTAACAGTGACAACAACGTAGGCCATAGGCATGGACCATATAAAATTGAACCTATTTGTATATTATATATGTTAAACGTTATTTTTTTTATTATAGAAAGATGGTAATGTTATGTGTTAATGTTGTAGAAGAAACCAAACAGCTTCACAACAATTTTTTTGTTCAAAAATTGAATTTGTATGGAAACATTCCAAGGTAAGAGTTGTATATCGTGTTATTTATTATAGTTAATTTATTTAAAAACCAATCGTAATTAGTGTCATTAGATTCAGTTGAAAGCAGAGAATCCAAATGTAGTAATGGCATGCAAATTGTGAGTATTGATGTAAAATTGTTTGACAAATACCAGAATAAATTTTGTAATATCCTTAGTGTGAAGAATAAGAAATTTCGTTCTAAAAGCTTCTACGGAAGTTAAATTTGTTCCATGGTGTTCCATTTCATTATTCTCGAACGTTCTAGAAGGAATTTTTACACAAATACACCGGAAGTTCATGTCAAAAAGCTAAAACAATGAGCCTTACAGAGTATAAAAGGAAGACCAAATTCGACCGAAAAATACTTCATGCTTGGAATCCAGAACAGACGCACCACCCACGACACTGATCACCGCAACCGAGGCGAAACCGAAGGCGAGAAGTCGACACAAGAACGAAGAAAGGCTTTTCCCGTACATTGACAAATAGACTGACTTAACCTCTACAAGAGTCTACGCCAATGTGTTGCTGAAATAGAGCAGCAACACGGCACATTTAATAGAACACACGCAGCCAGAATATCAGCGGCCCAGGAGGGACCAAAATTTTAATAGAGAATCAATTCTGCTGTATTCGCTAAGACAAACTGACTTGACAAAAACTCCCCATAACGTAACTTACACAAAGCCTTTCTATCAACTGCAAGGGAATCAGCGCTGTGGCGGCCAATTTGAGAAACAACGCGAGCAGCTGATCGCTGGCGGCGGGGTTCAAGCGAAAATCTACTGCCAAACTGTTTTACAAAAGTGCGGAAGTTGTAAAAAAATCGCATTTTGACTTAAAATAAATTCAGTGCACAAGAAACGTCGACACGAAGGGGCGAGATTGAAAACTACCCGAGAGAAGTGTCCAGTGCGAGAATAATTACCCATCGGAACGTGAGTTGTTCAAAGTTAAAGTCATTTTTACCTGGTTATATTTGTCACACAGTTGTACTACCCATGCCACACACCTTCAAATCACTTAATTTTTGTAAAGCATCTTATTGATCTGTCTTGGTAGTTCAAAGGAGTCACGTCCTGAGAGTAAAGATTTTTCACATATTAAACTCATGCTTTTCAACTGAGTAAAAATAAAATATTTGTTAGCCGATACTTGATTGGAGAAAAAACTTGTCAATAATAATAATAATTGATATTTTGTTTTGTAACTCTGCAATTTTATATTTTTTTACGAATGTTAGTCCTTCAGACGATTTTTTAAGAATCATTAAAATTACTTTATTTCTTCAAACCCAAACTGTCTTGTTCACATTTTTTCATAGAATTAAACTAACTGCTAAGAATTCAAAATTTTAATTTTAATAACATTTTTCTTGGAACAAAAGATTCCAAGTGGCGCCCACAAACACATAGTAGATTAAGTTGTTTTACAGGACGACATCACCGCAGAGGATCCAGTCATCAGTAAGTAATAAAAAGTGCGCGGAGGTAACGCCCGACATATTACAAACAACACAAACAAAACATACAACATTTTCTTATTTGTTATAAATTGACGACTCCAACGCGAGGCTGTTAAAGAAGGTACACACCAATTGCTATTTGTTATAACGTAAATGTTATTTTAACGAGATATCATTGAAAATACTTTTTTATTGAAAGCGAACTTAACACATTATATAATAAAAATCATTACACGACATTAAATAACATTTAAAACAAATTCGTTTCTTATGTCAGCTGCATCAACGTTTTGACTGTGTATGACTTTTTTTTTTTAATTAATGAAAACTTTTGGAATGATAAAACAATCTTTATTTGATTTGTACGGTTACCTAGTAGTTCAGTATAACCTCGGTTTATTTGGGAATGGGTACGCAGTTACCTTGACAACAAAGCTACAATATGAAACTAAATTATTAATTATTGTTGTAATTTGTTCCCATTACCTTCCGGTAGTAATATCGGTTATTATAGATATCCTATCATATATATAATTATAATTATATCTATAACTATAACTATATCTATATATATATAACCTATATCTATATCTTTCTATGTCTATATTATAACTATGTCTATATCTACGAGACTATAGTTATATAGTTATATCTCGTATAACTATAATTATATCTATAATTCGTCGAAATTATAGCACATAAAAATACGTACAAGGAGGATGTTAGTTAGGTAGAACGGTATAAACAAGACAAAATAAAAACTTTAGCTCACTAAAACGCTAAACAGCATTTACGTTTTAGGAAATACGTTGTGTTAGTAATGTACGCGAGGTTATAAAGGTGTTTTCGTTTCATTCATTTGTACGCATCTTGTGCTTATTGAATACGTGATAGGCCTATATGTTAATATAGGTCGGTGTTTAATTGTGTACCGCTTTGAATGCGTATTCAGTCATTGTTGGTGTTTAGACGTCGATGGCTCACTTGCCGCTTCCGCTTCGCACCCTCTCTTCATGTTTCCAGTGTTTGCTTTTACCGCGTTGACTGGGCGATCATACGGCTTAGGGAATCTCTTTTTAGAAGTCGGCCAGACATAGCCCCTCTTCTCTCTCACTCTCACTGCTCCTCTCCTTCTCTTGACGAATGCATTCTACACGCTGAGTCGTTGGTTTGTGCATTATGTTAACAGGTGCTTTATTTTGCGTGTGTTGGGTTTGCTGTTTATAATTATTACTGCTGTGATTACAGTTACTGTTGTTATTACTGTGCGGTTGATAATTGTGTTGTGTATTCTCACCGCGAGTGATATTTTCAGATTGTGTTACAAGTATTAAAAATTCTTCAATTGTTTTAATACCTTGTGTGTAAACAGCTAGTTTACTTATATTATATAAGTAACTTGTCACTTATATTGCAATTTCATATTCTGTTACAATTCACTTTACTTTTTCATGGTCTATCCTCTTTGCACATATATAAAGGCAGTTATTATAATTGGTAAGGGTAAGTGTACAATTTATATATCTACTTTCCCCATAAATACTTAATATTCCTTTTCCAATATATATTTATATTAAAAATCTAAAAATGAAATTTTTAAAAGTAGTCGAGAGTATATAATTATATAAAAATAATGGGCTTTTATGCACACTCTAGACAGTGGCTTCATATGTAGAATCCCTTCTCTCAATAGTAGTCCAGTCACCATGTACATTTTACCTGGAAAAAGGTCCGAAGTTAATGATCTTTTAATATGTTGTATGTGGGTATTCTGTGGTGTAGAATCCAAGTTTTCCAATTCGAGAACCCTGTGCGAACTTCAGGGCAGCCGAAAAACCTCAAAATATTCGGACTTTTTTCAGTTTTTTTCTTATAACTCCTAAACGACGCGTTCTAGCCGAAAACACTCCATTACAAACGTTAAATAGCATTAAATTTCCTACAATTTGCACTGGTTAAACGTTTTTTAAACCAAATACGTACTGAGATATAGCGCTTCAAAATTTCGAAAAAATTTTCAAAATATCGAATAACTGCGAAAAATGCAGGTTCTTCCCTAGTAACTTTCATCTTTTGACATTTCTATATGAACAACGTTCAATAACCTAAACAATAGAAACCCCACCCTTAATGAGATGTTCATTTCAGAATAAAGAACACAATAATTATTGATGTATAAAAAACGTATTTTATAACAATTTATACTACATGTAATGAAATGTGGGTATATTAACTAAGTAGAAAATATTTAAATTATTACAAATTAGCCTTAATATTAATTCATAGAAGCCTTGACCTCTTTGGTCCTGATGGCAAGTCGGCATCATCTCTCAGTAATTCCTCTTCCTCCTGAGCAATGATCTCATCGATGACGTCCTCCTCCTCGTTGCACTCAATGTCTGTGTCTTCCTCGTTGAGGTCGGTCTCAGGCGAATTCTCGCAAGCATTTCCTGCACAATTCTTGCAGATGGCTGAGCACTGGAGTCCTGCTTTTTTGCAGCTGCAAGCCCCGGTGCTACACCCTGTCGTGCACTTGCATTGTATCATGTGCAATTCTGGAGCTGCATCCATGGTCGTTGTTATGGGGATCAGCC
The DNA here is from genome assembly GCA_034769895.1 of Magicicada septendecula. Classification (NCBI taxonomy): domain Eukaryota; kingdom Metazoa; phylum Arthropoda; class Insecta; order Hemiptera; family Cicadidae; genus Magicicada; species Magicicada septendecula. Next base: position 426,658,978 of record CM068367.1, on the reverse strand, counting down.
CTCGTTTCGTTAAGTCCAGCCCCAAACTGACGGTAAATTTTCGTAGCCTAGCCACTTCTGCACTTGCAGATAGGTACGAAAAGAATGGTACCGGGCAGCGTCTCGTGTAGGGGGCAATCTGGCAAGGTGGAATTTGGATTTTACCACGGAGTTGGAAAATATTCGATAGCGAAGATCGTCCAGAGTATCTGTGTCCATGTTTCCACCGTACAGTGTTACAAGAAACTTTTCCCCTGCTTCCGAAATTTGGCGTGGTGTTGCTTCGTCATCTTTGAAAACACTAACAATGTTAGACAGAGAACGATTTTTCTCATAAATAGTGAACACTTTCTTCTTTCCTTGTCCAAATGGGTTCGATGTAGTGTCACACCCGCTTGGTGCATGAAGGAAAAGAATATCCTGAGTATTATATTTGCACGAAGCTGACGAATACAAAACACTGGGGCATTACCTCTCCCACTCTTTTGGAAATAAACGTTCTTTTGAGAAGAGCCTAACGCAGTCAGCAATACTAAGAGATCGACGTCTTCACCTGTGATAGTAACACTATTGAAGTCAGCAGCCTTAGATATTGCAGTTTTCACTATCATGACATCAGCATCTTCTATTGCCTGCTTAACCTCGATACCCTTTGCTGCCATTTCAGTCATCAGCATTGAAATAAAGTTTCTCTTGTTGGTGTCGTTGGACAGAAATTTTTCTTGTGACAATGTAACGGCCGTTGTTAACGAAAATACAAATTTTGTGGACGATTGCAGCAAAGCCCGGTGATATCGTTCAGCTGCTTTGGTGCTCTGATAAGCGACGTCACTAGGGTATCCATCGAATACTACTATGACATTACACCCAAAGTGTTTCTGTACGTAGTCCACATAGGTCTTGCACACTGACTCAAACGTGGGTGATGTAGTCTTACACCATACAACCTTATGCAGCAAGTACCCACCGTCAATTACTGCACATTTTCTGCTGCCAAGGTCTTCTTCCTCTACAGGAGTGAATGCTTCGTACAACGCTGACTTTTTGCCCTTGCGCATACCTTCCTCACTGAAGAGGGACATGGGGAAGGGTGCAAGCTCGAATCTGAATAAGTCTTTGAGGTCATCATCAGACTGTTTGGTAATGCAAACTCGTTGAAAGAGAGTTAGAGGGTCGACTGTAAATTTTTTGTTTTTAATTTTCAGAGCACTGGAAACTGAGGCTAGAGTTAACACCTTATTCTTCCGTTTCAACTTCACTTCTTCCAAATTTTCTCCCACCATTCTCTTCATGCAGCCGATGCCGATTCCTCGCGCCAAGTGACAGTTCACCACTTCATGAGCAATAGCGCCTGTGCAGAGTGACACAAGCTCCTCAATTTCAAGGAATGGTGGATGTTCAGCAAACCAACCACTCAGCTTCTCAATATCAACATTATCCCTGGTTACATGGGAAGGCCGCATATCCACATGTTGTTGAGATGTTCCTGAACGTACTTCGGTGAACATCTCTATCTGTTGACAGATGTGTTGGAGACACAGCATACCAACAATCCATCGAGAAAGCACAGTGTCAGTTACGCCGCGCCATGAGTCAGCCTGCCATAACTCTTCATCGCTCTCATTAGAACCTGCTCTATGGTCATGTCCGACCATGTGCCAGACCAGAATTTATCAGTTCGACGAATAGTGAAATAGCCTCCAGTAGTGAACTTGTGATATTCATCAGGATCCATTTTGTCTTCCAAGCTGAGCATGTCTTGGAGGTAGAGGTGTGCACTCTTGGCATAATGCAAATGACCTGCTGCATGGAAGTAGGGTATCATATCTCCGACACATTCGAGGTGCAGGTTCCAGTCCCCCATGCATTCAGCTTTAATGAAATTTTTCATTAGGGTACACATACGGAAGTATTGAATCCATAGCGTAGCTGTTGGCCACTATTCTCAATTTTCTTCAGCATTGCTGAAAATTTGACTGTCACCGCATGGAACACCGGATCATCATGTGCCCTCAGAATAATGGATCTTTCAGGAGAATTAATAACTGTATCCAGTGCAGACACTTCTTCCAGTGTCAAATCCAACCGTTCAATAATTAAACCAGCCAAAGCAGCATGAGTGAGGGTGTGCGCTCGAACAGCCCTGGCATACGCATGTCCAGACAGGATCTTATCAACACTGTTTTCAGCGTAAACCATGCAAAACAGCTCTTTCAATCCACTCCCAGCAATAATCGTCCCCATCGCACCCATAAATGACACTAACAGGTGGAAGCCTCCAAGCCTCACAACGACGCTGCTTAGCTCTGGAATAGAGCCATTTGCTACCACATCCCGGGCCTTCCAATACAGAGGCTGGTCATAAGTGACAACACGTTTTCTTATTCAGTACCTTACATTCATCAATTGCAGCCAGTATGGATGTATATACTGTTGCGTGCTCGCTAGGAGGTGCGTTTATGAAAGGGAGGCATACTATTTTAGAACATTCATATTTCTCACCATGTGTCCCCAGCTCCATGAAACCATTCCAGCCTGGTACTGATGATGAGTACGATGAGTTCTTGCCATAAAGCCAGGCGACATCAGACGCAGACGGCACAACATCCTGTAAACAGCTGATGTTGATGTCCTTCACTTTGACGGTTTTTAATCCTCCATTGGTTGGTCTGTGATACGACTTTACTCTCACAATGCCAGCTTTGTCGATCAAGTCGGATGCTGATACATGCGCTTTCAAGCGAGCTACATCTCTTTCGCAGGTTACTGCTTCTCGAGGGGTCACTGCCATAATTCCTCCCATGGGGTGGAAGGTGCCATGCCCATCTAATGTGTTCACATTAAAGTCAGCATTGTCGAAGATAAACTGACTGAATGGACTGGCTGACTCTTCGATTTTGGTCTTCTCAGCCTGCAGAACGTAGGATCCTTCAAGCCTAGCAGCTTCCGTGTAAGGAGCTGACAATCCTAAAGTGGCTAGAAGGTTCAGCAAATGTCTGAATCCAAACTTTTTGTAGATGTATGTGGCTACTGCGATCATTATGGAAGATAAGAAAGATCTTGGCCGCACGGCTATCATTATGGCGTGCGCTAGAGCAAGGCATTTAATCTTCCATGAATTCCATGCAGTAGGAGAAGCAGAGTTTCAGGTACAACAGAATGGGAATCACCCAAAAAATTATCGATCGGAGGGTAAGCGACAGTGCTGAACATTTTGGAGCAAATATCCTCTAAAATAATTTTTCCAGCTGTTTTAACAACCCGGAGCCTTTCTTCTTTTGGGCCTTCTTCTTCCTCGTTCACGTACCAGTTGTCTGACAAAATTTTGTGGCCAGTGTTCTTGAAACAGATGATACTCTCTCTGTTGGGTGAATCAGAGATGATTATGTCCTCTTCGTATTTTCCCTCCAGACGTCTTTTCAGAGTTTTTGGATGTGGACGACAGTCTTCGGGTACCAGATCAAGCAACTGCCCAACGGAAAACTGGCATTCCTCACTACTGTCTTCGAGAAACTTGTATATAATTTCCATGGCTTCGTCGACGTGGGTAGCTGGACGGTGTCCCCTTTTTTGGACACGTGAAGGTAATTGATAAAATGTTTAAAGACACTTTCGGTGGTATTCTGCATTAACTGCTACTAAATCTGTGTTCAGATTATCCAACTGGGAAACGCGGTCTTCAATGTTTTGTCGCCTCGCTTTCTTGCATACGCCAAAATCGTGTTTGCTACATCACGAAGCGTCACTTTAACTGCACAATTGCGCCTGTTGAATGGCAACTTGGCCTGTCTTTTCCTGTATTCTTCAGTAATCATATCCTCACATAAAAAGCACTTATTGTTGAAGTCAAATTGCGGCCTTTCTGATCGGGTCGGTCTAGGGGAGGGCCCAGGAGCCTCATGTCCGCGACGTAATGAAGCCTTAATCATTCCCTCATTATTGTACGTTTTTTGACAAGCACTGTGAACTGTCACTTGCTCCACCCTTTTCAGGAACTGTTCATCTGCAGACTTTTTCCGTTTGATACTAGATTCGAGAAGTCTGGCAACACCTTTCGTTTTAACTACATTTGCTTCACCTTCTGCCAAACTATTTTGGCAGATGAACACAGTCCTGCCTCTGTGGAACATGCCATAGTAACACTACGTAATCTTAAGTCACACACGAACGCGTTGTGGTTACATTATAATATAATATTATTATATCCGGTTATATTATTATTTTACGGCACTCTCACGAATAGAACGAACACACGAATCATAAGTCACACACGAACGCGTTGTGGTCACATTATAATATAATATTATTATATCCGGTTATATTATTATTTTACGGCACTCTCACGAACAGAACGAACACACGATCATAAGTCACACACGAACGCGTTGTGGTTACATTATAATATAATATTATTATATCCGGTTATATTATTATTTTACGGCACTCTCACGAACAGAACGAACACACGAATCATAAGTCACACACGAACGCGTTGTGGTTACATTATAATATAGTATTATTATATCCGGTTATATTATTATTTTACGGCACTCTCAGGTATAGAACGAATGCATTAGACGCCTTCAGTGGCTACAACACAACTGCTTCTTTCCTTCCTTGAATTCCCTTCCAAACTGCTCCCCTCTCTATACCGCACTGTCATTGTCAACGGCTAAAAATAGCCCAGGCAGGAAGGGAGGGTGACTCACCGACTGACCGGTCTCCCAAGGTCTCCACACTGTCCTCCTAAATTTATCAATTTAGAGACACCTACCATTACTACCATTATTATCCATATAGAAATGTTGAAAGATGAAAGTTACTATGGAAAAACCTGCATTTTTTGCAGTTTTTCGATATTTTAAAAATTTTTTCGAAAATTTGAAGCGCTATATCTCTGTACATATTTGGTTTAAAAAAACGTTTAACCAATGCAAATTGTAGGAAATTTAATGCTCTTTAACTTTTGTAATGGAGTGTTTTCGGCTAGAACGCGTTGTTTAGGAGTTATAAGAACAAAACTGAAAAAAGTCCGAAAATTTCGGCTGCCCTGAAGTTCGCACAGGGTTCTCGAATTGGAAAACTTAGATTCTACACCACAGACTACCCACATACAACATATTAAAAGATCATTAACTTCGGACCTTTTTTCCAGGTAACCCCAATTTTAAGTACAGGGTGACTGGACTATAGTGCCAATTAAGCAATTGAAGACAGAGACGTCGCGTCGTACGTAATCCATCATAGTATGCTTCAAATATTTACATGAAATATTTACACAAATTCTAATCACGATGAGAATAAGACTTAAAGGTTGTTTTACACATGAGATTATTATGTAAAGGTAATTTTTAAGAACATTTTTTTACGTCCGTACCCTTACACTCAGTTAAAGATTGAAGGTGAGAGGAAATATATATATATATATATATATATATATTTAACATATAGAGTAAGTTGTTAAGATCTCGTTGAATATAAACATGAGTATCTCGAACGGTTAACGAATGGTTTGGTCGAGGTATGTGATTTATCGGATTGGAGAGGGAGCCATCCCACACTTGTCAAACTCATGTAACACTTGTCAGCACTTCCCACACTTGTCAATATGTGGTTGTGATAGATATCTATATAGCTAGTGTGCGTCTTTGTAACTTACACTTCGTACAAAGCCTACGTTTATATTATAAAAAGTAACAGTAAAAACTGTTACGAGGTGTGGTATTCTGAGCTGAGTAAGTGTGTGTGTGTGTGTGTGTGTGTGTGTGTGTGTGTGTGTGAGGTGAACAAGTGCGCGCAGGCGTTTTTTGTAGTACTTGGGTTTTTTTTTACAATACTTGTGAGAAATTAGACGTCAATAAAAGTTATTATCACATCTATGATTCCACGTTGTTGCGTTGTTAAGAGTACGTCTAGCAGTTAACAACGTTGGTATAGCAGTACGTCTCGAATCATATAATGTGAGAATGTTGAAGTTACACGCTGTCTCTTCTTCTCCACCCGTTACACACCGTGGTTTAGGCAAGTAAAATTTGATAAGCAAAGTATTAAAAATTTGTAGATTTTTAATTTAAATAGGCATAAATTTTTGAAAAAGCATATTAAGTATTTATAGAGAATGTATATATCTAAATTGTACATTAAAAAATGTTTATTACAAATTTTATTAAAATCATACATTTTTTTAAATATAAGTATTTAAAAAATGCGTATTAAGTATTTACGAGGACCGTAGATATCCAAAAATTGTAATGTCATAAAACTGTAAATCGAAGAGAAGGAATAACCTGAAATGACAGTTTTGTCCTCATTGTTGGTTGGTAGGAAAGAGAAAACAGAGAGTTACGTTCTGTGGACGTACTTAATATACAATTAGGAGGGATAGGTTTCATATTTACTTCGATAAGAGCGACACCTGTACATACAACGCAGGTTTAGTTGTCCACATACGTATCTACAAAGCGTTAGAGGACGTAGAAAGAACGTTGTACACACTTCTGTCTCAAAGAATACACAACTCAGTATGTCTTACCACGCACACTACGTCTGCGATTTACAATACTCGCATACAAATAGACTTTCATATTTAAGTTCGCATACAATGTTAATTAAATTCAAATAATTCTTATAATTTAAAGCAATCAAAATAGAGAATATATGATATCTTTCCGCATTTCGGTACATAATACGAAGGTTAAAATAATGATAAATAAATATACTGTAATATTATTTAACAAAATTTATGTAACTATGAATTTTTTCTGCGTTCAATCATGTAGTTTACTTAACTGCATATGTTTCGTGCAAGAACACATTAAATTAAAGAAAAAAAAGTAGGCCTACTTTACCAATAACAGTTTCGTGCACCAAGCGGTGAAGAAGTAGTGTACCAATTATAAATTATTATATTATTCAGTGTACTGTGAAAGTATGCAATGTTTTATTATAGGTTAGATAAGAATACTTTGGGTTTTAGTTTATTGTTTAAAGAAAACAAAGCTCATGGCAAAATGTAACGTTTACTGAGCAAATACTCTGAATGTAACAGAATAAAATTTCGTGACAACCTCAACACGTCTAAAACAACGAAATCAAACAGAACTAAGTACTGCTGTGACATTGCAACGTTTTCTTACTCTACATTCATAAATATGCTGAACCTACACTTAGAAGTGCTGTTCATGATGGATGTATTTTATGGCTATGAAATTGTATTTAAACCTAACCTTCCGCGCGAAAATATTTTTTATTCTATTTTTACGTATTTCTTATTTTATTTTTACGCAGACGTGTTTCGGTTAAAGCAAAAGACATATTTACGGATTGTATTGTAACAATATGCACGGTATACATAATCATAACAAAAACATTACAAGTATTATGCAGGGCCAGAAAAAAGCAAAAACCACAAATAAGATTCGTCGACAAAAAAATATGCAAAATGTAAGGGTTAAAGCGGGAAGTGACTTCTGTTACAACGTGAGATATGCACAGAAACACACCATACTTTTATTTGTTGTTGTTGTGATTTTCACAAACAAGCGAGTATTATTTTAAAGCTGTATTGGTTTTTCTGTGTAGGCCTACTTTCAGTTTACCTGTCAACCTAACAACACCTCGTATTGCTGTTACCTACATGTGCAGAATTAAACTATAATATTGATAGAAACGTTTCGCATAAAAATTACATGGCAATGAAAAGAGCTTACAACAGAAAACAAACAATTTAACAATTGAAGGGTTGTGGGTAAAAACATGGTAACCCACAATAAGGTAGAAATTGTAATAAGCCAAGCCCCTGCTGTCTAATATACCAAGCTGTGGGATTTACTAATTAGTTTATCAGTTCTCTTCTAGATAGTAGCACAAATCACTTTTATGTAACTTACAACAACAAGTTTTAAAATGCATAAGTTGATAAAGCCACATTTTGACTGTTTGAAATGGATGCTACAACAAGTGAGGTGTGTTCAAAAAGAGTGAGAAAAACTAGACTTTTTATTAATCCTGATGATCTCTGTGATTTGGATGCATTGTTTGAAGATTCAGGAAGTGAATACAATCCAGAAAGTGATAATCAAACCGATCGTGATGAAAATATAACCTCTGTAAGTAACACGTTTCTGTTTCTATTAGGTTATGTTGGTTACCATGTTTTAACCTTCTCAAGATTATTTCGTAATTTTTTGGTGTATAGATTTATATATAATGTATGACTAACTCAGTTTTGTATGAATTGACATTATAATTTAATAACTATGAGAAGAAGGGTATTAATAATGGGCCAATAACCTAATTAGTGTGGCTTACCATGTTTTGCATTTTATATAGTACAGACAACCAATGGGTTTACTTAAGAGGAATCCTAACCTAAGACGAGTGTTTGGCTTCTGTTTCAGTTAGCAAATAAAGAAAAACCAGCATCACTTGTTGAAAATAATGACGTTCCTGTTATAAAAAGAAGAAGGGGTCAGATCAATAAGAGAAAAGAAAAGAAAAAACTCAGAAATTCTGGACTTCAGTATGAGTCTTATAATAATGGGAAAACTGTAGAGAAGCGAGAAATTGGGGAAGATTGCCATTGTAAAAAAAGATGTTTTGAAACATTAGGAAAAGAACAAAGGGAGAACATATTTTCAGAATTTTGGAATTTGGGTCAATATGATATACAAAATGCATACTTACATGGGAGGTTAAAAATTATGCCAGTAAAACGCAGATATTCAAACAAGAAAGAAGACAGTAGAAGAAATAACACAGTACAATACACCGTTTTAAAAGATTCATGTAAAGTCGATGTTTGTGAAATAGCATTTTTACACATCCACGGACTTCATAAAGCAAGGGGAAGAATTGAAATTTTAGTGAAAAAAATTTGTAATGGTCAGGTAACTCCTCCACTGGATAAGCGAGGTCTTTATGAATGTAGGAAAAATTCATGATATGAAGGGGAATAAACTTATCTTAATAAGTGACAATTGCTCTGGCCAAAATAAAAATGGTCCATGGTAGCATTTTGTTTGTACATTATCTCCACAGAACGTTTTAATGAAGTAGAACATCATTTGCCTATTCCGGGGCACACAATCCTTCCATCAGATCAAGACTTTGGACATGTAGAGAGTTTTGTTAGGAGACGTGTGCAATTTGTTTACACGCCACAAAACTGGATAGACATTCTTGAAAAAGCCTGTTACAAAAAATCTTTCACAGTAACCAGAATGATGAAAGATGACTTTTTATGCCTCGACGAACTGAAAAAGTATTTTACTTTTAGAACAAAAAATGAAAGCAAACAGTCAATCAGGTTTAAAGAATCTGTATGCTTTGTGTATTCATCAAAGGAACCTATGAAAGTAAAAATTAGGCAGCACTACAGTGGAGCTGAAGATACTGTAAATCTTTGTCCTAGAGGACAAGTGGGCTCAGTGAAATCTGAAAATTTTCCTGTCACTTCAAGAAAGAGTGAGCCCTCAAAAATTAATCACATATTATCCATGAAAAACTAAATACCAAACATTTTTGGTTTTTGTACAGTAAATTGAAAGTTTTAAATATTATTAATTAGTGAATATTGTTTAAAATTTAACTAAGACCACTGTGAAGATTCTGAATCAATAACTCGTCATCGCTTTACTGTACGAGAGGACAGAAACCAGATAAGCGAACACTGTAAACATCCTGAGAGCTCGTTACCAGGCACACAAACATACATCTAGTTTCATGTTTACTTAATTCTCTCGCACAGCTCCGTGAAGTGTACGCACTGAGCAAAAGTAATATTAACTTTTCGTCGAAATTAATACAGTATGTTAAATATTGACACAGTATTTTTTGAACACCAAATATAAAATCAAATTATTTTATTTCCTAACTTTTCTTTATATAGTTTACTGTTACTATAAACTAAGTAATAAAAAATGATAAATAAAGAAAGCGATTAAAAAAAACTAAAGAACGTAAGCTATGCAATGTGGAAATGACACATAACGTTCCATTCTATACAAAACAGATCTCCGTTGATATTTAGATTACAAGATTCTAAAGAAATTAAGAATATTGTTTTTCCACTCCCTAGACGAAGACTCCCTAGATATTTCCAATCTTTTCTATTAAGCTCTCAGTCTCACCCAACCAACACTAACTAATTTCACAGTTCATCGCTACATCGCCTTTCACGAACCGATCTTCATTGTTTTACGTTAATAGACACTTTGTTATGTATGCGGCTCAATCTCTTATCTCCAAAATCTCAACTACGGATCCGTCTGTATTTTGGCCGCTTCTATTTTCCTTATTGACATGTTGTCCCTGTCCCATGAATACACATATATATTAAATAAACGTAATGAAAAGACAATGATTGAATCGGCTTTTTTAAAAATACGCTGGTAATTTAAACACCGTTATTTCGCCAGTATAATAACTTTTCCATTCAATCGGGTCATCGGGTTGAAAGACAGTTATTTAATATAGATGCCAGATGCTTGACTCCTATATTATTTTAAGTGCCCATAACAATTTACTTTGGTGATACATTAGAGTACTTCTGTAGGAGTCTGATACTAAATATAAAATGAAAACACAGAGTAACCACATAAGCCTCACTTATTACATTTCTGAGTATATTAGCATCTACTCAGCTAAAGAAAATTTTGGCTGATCTGGGGTAAAATATTAGTATACCGTTAATATTTGGTATTAATAATTTGTGTAAAGTTTGTAAAAGTAGAAGTATAACAGAATGCGGACAGAAACTGTTTACACTCAGATAAGATACCAATTAGCCACAGTTTCTGGTTACAGTAATAAATTATTGTATCTACAGTAAACAAATGTAATGAGTAGCGATGTGTGTGTATGTATATATATATATATATATATATATATATATATATATTGTTACAAGACGACTCTTTATGGTCTTATTATGTGTATACTTTGTTAATGTTTTAAAGGATGAGTATCTGTTCAGGGGAATGTTTGTTGAGCGCCAATTTGCAATCACCGGTTGCAAATGAAATTTATTTGTAGAATATAAATTATAAAGTTTTATTAAAAAAATATTATATGGTTTCTTTATCAGCTGTAATTAAAGCTCTTTTAATCTTTTCTTTCAGCGATGAATGTGATAACTTTTGCTCATCAAAACAGATTTGAATAATCTGCCATGACTTTCAAATGAGGAGTGTTGCCAACTTAATCTAATTACTGAAGTCAATTCACAGTACCAGATATCTTGTTTAGTATATCATACCCATTTTGTATTCATGAAATAAAGAGACGAATAAACCTTTTATCTGTATCTATTAAACTCAAATCCTTTATTTATTCTTTAAATTGTTTTAAAAGTCAAATATAATTCTTAACAAAGTTTGACCAGCTGTATTTTAATATGCTCAGAGTGGCAGCAGTAGCAATAGTAACTCTTATACCTCAGGGCATAAACATTTTCATATTTTATATTTAATGAATAAAATACAAATATAATGTGTTAAGTTAGGTCCTTTTGACTACGATATAAACAACAGTTATTAGAAGAAAAGTACCAAAATACATGGAGTTATAAATAGTTACAATGTACCTTAACAGGATTATATAAATAGTTTAATAAAGTTCAGTGTTTAGGTTATGTTTAGTAAAATGTTTTTTAGACTTAATTCACTTTAGATTATAGTAACACGATACCTCAATAGTTTTTTATACTGATGGTAATACTATTCATTAATATTGTTCTCATTGAAATTTCCAAATGGTTTTTATGAAAAGTGTAATCAATGTCTTTGAAACCTATAGTTTAGGCTTAACAGGGAATGGTTCAGATTAATTTTATATCAAAAAATACTTCTCTTCCTGTGTCAGTTGATTCAATTTCTTCAGAGATATGCTGGTTTACTTCTTTAGAGTCATGTAGCACTTCCTTCTTCTATTTTAGTCTTGTAGAGGATGATTATTTAATTGTTTTATTTAGATGCACTGATATAAAATGTCTCATAATTTAATTGTGTCACTATGTGGTGTTTAATACAACCTTTCTTCATTCAGATCCAATAATACCCTTCTTATTTCATTTATTATAACATATTAGTTGCTAAGGCCTATATCAGCTATATCATTGGTTTCGAATGTAACATTTTTATGTCACCCTGGTGACATCATAGTAATAACATAAACAAACGTTTACTATTTTATATGTCATTTTCTTTAAAATGATATACCTTTTTTATAAGAGCTCTGCTCTTCACTTTATTTGTTTCTTTGATCTTCTGATGAAACACTGATCATTTTGACACCACTTTTGACTATCTTTTTTTCTATATTTCTTGAGTTATTAATTGACACTTTTTATTCTATTTGTTTATTTATTATTATTTCTTTTTGTACGTTTCACTTTCTTAAATTTATTTGACACATTTAGTAATCCTTTAACATAACCTGACATTGTTTCATTATTATTTTAATAGAAATTCTTATTCATATAACTTAACTGTCTAAGCTCAATATGCCTAGTTTTACAAAAATCTATGACTATTATTTTGGTACTTTCTTGTTAAGAAAAACATTAGTGTTATTAACACTATCATATATAATATTAATTAATGTGACCCAAACTAATTACTAATAACTATTAGTAATATATTATAATTCCCCTTAATTGACTGTATTTATAAATTTACAGTCTGCACAAATAAAACAAAATTCCATAAGTAAGTTCATTAACATTGTCCTTCTTACTTATCATCATTGACATCATTTTAACTACGATAAACACAACTATCACAGTCTTCATTAACGTACATTAAACAATTAAAATAAACCATATTCAATCAAGTCTTTCATTACTGATTTCTTAAAAAATCTTATGTTTCTTGGTACTTTTTTATTAAGACAATCAAAGTATATTTATGTTAAAAGGGCATGATAAAAATGTCATGTAACAATATATATATATATATATATATATATATATATTCAATCACTTTCTGCTACAGTCCGTTTCTTGATGTATATAATACATTTAATATTTATAACTAAATTTACCTCAAGATGTACTTTTTTTCCTTATTAGGAACATGTTTCGAGAGCTCCCGTGCTCTCATCTTCAGCCTTCGCGATATTGCGTCTGGTGAAATATTTGTGTGTTGGCGGCTGGATGCTAATAAGGTTGTTTGTTGGTCTCTGGTATTTTAAAGTTGTGTTATTGTGTGTGATTGTGGTATATGTATTTTGTGTATTTTCGATGTTGGTGCTTTGAATATACAACATCGAAACATGACAGTCAAAACATGACAAGCTCTCGAAACATGTTCCTAATAAGGAAAAATTTATCTTGAGGTAAATTTAGTTATAAATATTAAATGTAAAATATATATTGTAATATTTTTATTTTGTTAAAATTTAATTTCAAATACAAATACACTCCTATTTGTGTTTGAATAGCCCCACGTTCTTTGGGAGCCAAATTAGGCAACGTTACAGTTTACAAATTTATTATAATTTAAATTTGTGGAGCCCCACGATCTTGGAGCACCAAATTTATGCAACGTTACATACACATAAATAGACGTGAACGATCTCACGTTCAAGATTGACAAATTCTTTAAACAATCTAACATTTAAATTGGGTGCCAGGTGTATCTGCAATAAGAACTCTATGTAACTTGAAACGGTAATTAAAATTTATTTGATACTATAAAAAAATGTGTGCACATGGCACTGACTTCGATTTTAAAACATTAGTTATTATTTGTTATTATGCCGTAAGGCTTAAGATATATACATCCATACTGAGTAATATTCTATGCTAATAATTATTATATAAAAGAAAAATCTCATTTTCAGACTACTCAGTCTATTACTATGTTTCAAAATCAATTTTTAAATCTTTTTTTTCTATATTGTAACGTACTCAAAACATTAAGAGTTATTGTTTCTCAGTACTGTTTTCTCAAATACTAATTGTTTTTATTTAAATGCTTTGTAATCATTTTATATCATATTAATTTGAGCTCTTGTTACGTTAATCGTATTTCTAAAACATCTATGATTTTAACTCTACTATACAAGAAACATTGCTCTTATTTTTAAATAAAATATTAATATCTTTAACTGTCTTTGAATTCTTTGTATGATTAAGATATGAATAAGTTGTCTATCACCTTATTGTCGTCAATCATACTCGATCATTTTTGTTCCATCGGTATTCGTCCTCGTCTCGCCTCCAGCGTCGGCTGTCTCTCTTCTCCTCTTGTCCAGCGTCGGCTGTCTCTCTCTCTGGAACTCTCCTCTTGTCCAGCGTCGTATCTCTCTCTGGAACTCTCCTCTTGTCCAGCGTCGTATCTTTCTCTGGAACTCTCCTCTTGTCCAACGTCGTATCTCTCTTTGGAACGCTTCTCTTGTCTAGTGTCGAATCATTAATGGATCTTCTTAAGTAGTGCTGTTATTAATTAAAATGATTGTCTTTACAGCTTAGTTACGTATTTGTACGTAACTGGCAAATTTAAACTGTTTACGGAAAAAAAATAAATACGCCGTGCTGACGGGCATAAGCTCCCGCTGCACCGTGGATGATTCAAGAAAGAGAACCACTGTAGCTTGCGTGTCCTATTTATACCCATGTCTTGGTCGACACCCTGCAGTGATCCGAAATCGACATGTTAGAAATTGTCTTTGGCTTCAGTTCCCCCACTCTTTGTCAAATTCGCTATTTTTTATATTTCTGCGAATTGCAGAGTCCTGTAAGTATACTCTTATACTTATCTTATAACTAATTTTACAACACATGTTCACTGTAATTTTGGACATCGCAACTTAACCCTTTCGATTTGTACACAGTTATTTCACTATTGCATTTGTACGGTGTGCCACTTTCGCGTGGTTTTCGTACACAGTATTTAGTAAATTTATTTACATTTTATGGTGCTTTTGGATTTTAATTCTTAATTCTAGTTTATGAATAATTACGGAAAAACAGTAATTGTGCAATTATTCATCTTGGGGTGGCAAACTCGCCTGCAGAGACCTGCGTTCACACACACTAGCAAAATACTGGTGTACACACTTTCAGTTACATTTGTGTGTGTGTGCACCTTGATTCAGGTCGAAACACCTGTTCATATATTTGTCTGAGCCAAGCCTGCAATCCCTAACATGCTTATTTCTAATATATTATTAATTATTTACAGTTTATTAAGTAAATTTAAATTTCTTATATTCCATGCTCAGTACATCACTTATTTGTACTGTCGCATTATTCCTCTGCTTGGTAACAAAAAAAAATTTAATAAATTTGTTTATTATAATTTTTTTTTATTTATTTATTATTATATTTGCAAAAAAAATGTAACAAATAATAAAGAATAATATTCGTCAATTCACCCTTAATTGGAGTGTATACAAATGTCTTACCTCCCCTCTTCGTACGCTCACTGCTCGCGACCTTGTAGTAGGGTGGCCTTACAAACAGCTGATTTAACTGGTTTCATTGACCTCTGTTTTCATGTGTAGAACTTCCTAAATGACGTTGCGTGGAATTTACCAATTTCTTTCTTCTGTATTTCATCATATACGATGAAAGTGTTCTGTCCTACTTGCTGTCTTAATGTATACGGTTCATAATTTTACATTATCTTATTCATACATTCTTACCTTCGCTTCTAATCTTCCTTAGCTCTTTTCTTAACATGACATTACTTTATCTAATACATTACTTATACAATACATTAACATTCATTACCTTTTATTACATTTCTTTAACATTACCTTTTTGATCGCTACTACTTTCTTGAAATACACTTCCGTAACAGAATACTCTTTTAGCTTGTAGTGTGTCGCATGATCGGTTACAGAGGAACTGTCTTGGAAAACAACGATATTTTTCTCGAAGTCCTTAATCCTAAGTAGTCTCTGCCCTTATGACTTTTCACTCTCGCTTTCTTCTGTGTCGTTGTATCTTCAATAAGTGTTCGCTTGATCAGTCGTTCTAACAATTACGGCAATTATTGCTCATCTTAATCATTTCTTCATATTTATAATATATCAATAATAACATTCCTTACCATTTCTTCATATTAATAACAACAATAACATCTTTTACCATTACTTTCTTAAATATTTCTCTACAATAGCATTCCTTACCATCACTAATACATTTCTTAATTAACCCTTTCAAATAATATTCCTTATAACATTTTTTAATTATACTCTCTTATATTATTATTAATAATTAATATTAATATTATTTTTCTCATTTAAAAATAATTATTTATTTTCATTTGCCTTGAGTTCTGTTCGGTGTGTCGTTAGAACTGACACCCCTCATTATAACAATTGGTTGTTGTACACAGGAGATTCATTGTGTTCACCCTCGTGTAAACAACGTCCGCGTTCCATTGTATTATCCCCTCGTTTGTGTGCGTATTTACCTTGTGAACGTTTGTTTGGATCGTATAAGTCACCTGTTTATAGAGCAATGTTTTCATCTTGCCTGTCGGCCACTTAAAATCTACCCTCTTTTTCTCGTTACAAATGCTTCGCTCTTTCTCAATTCTCTCGTCCCTAGTTTGGTTGAGTGAACCGATGTGAACAGCTGTCGACGGTTTTTTCATTCGTCGTTTATGATAACCTCTGTAGTTTTCATACTTGCAGATATAATTATCGTTACTATACTTATCGTGCGTATATCTAACATCATACTTACCACAATTTTGCGTAGTGTTTCGTCTAGATAACTTACTACGTTTCTTGTTATACCTACAGTGATATTTATCTCCGTAAGTGTAGTGCCTTAAGTGTTTCACCTTATGTGACTTACTAGTGTGTGTGTGACTCACAATTGGAATATCGCTATTAATAAGGTATGTTTTATTAACCTTTATTTGCTTTTCCTCCTTAATGTTAATTACTTTTTTATAATTATCATTAGTAATTACTCATGTATTTTTAATTTGCATGAATTCTTCACATACTATCTTTTCACATATTAGCTCCGTTTGTTTATTAATTATTCCACAGACATTTTCTGCGATCGTGTCAATACGTCTGTTTGTATTAACAATTTTTTCAGTTAACTGCGCATTAATGTCAATTATATTTGCGCATTAATGTCAATTACCGAGACTCTTCTAGACTCTCGGTAATTTTTATGGTGTCCTGTCTAAAATTTTCAGTTTGTTCTTCTAATTGTTTCTTATTAGATTCTTTTAATTCGTCTATTCTAGCATTTAAATTTTCTGTCTGTTTATTTAAATTTTCTGTCTGTTTTGTGCTTAATTCATCGACCCAGGCACGCATCATCAACTGGAATGCTTCGACGTCTAAATTTCCTGGAGTCGTCATGTTGAAGTATTATTAAAATATTTATTTAATAGTAATTCTTTAAAAATTATTATTGATAACCGTTCCCTACTTATTTATTTACTTCTTTATTTTTATTAATAGTTATTATTAATACTCATTACAGTTGCACCTGTTACATAGACAACAATATTATTTGTGGGCGCCAGCTGTGTGCTTACACAACAATTAACATTACATTCAGTTACTGTTTAATATAGATAATAATTACATACTATACATTTTTCATTTAACACACTCTTTATATTTTAGAGCAACAATTTAGCTACATAAAACAATTTTAACAGTTAAATGATGGGGATCGGGTCATACATTCATGAGCTACAATTTATGTCACAAATTTTTGTACATAATTTTAGGCATGTCGGGCCCCACGTCCAGGGCGACAAATTATGATCCCGATACAAATTTTGTTAAAATTTAATTTCAAATACAAATACACTCCTATTTGTGTTTGAATAGCCCCACGTTCTTTGGGAGCCAAATTATGCAACGTTACAATTTACAAATTTATTATAATTTAAATTTGTGGAGCCCCACGATCTTGGAGCACCAAATTTATGCAACGTTACATACACATAAATAGGCGTGAACGATGTCACGTTCAAGATTGACAAATTCTTTAAACAATCTAACATTTAAATTGGGTGTCAGGTATATCTGCAATAAGAACTCTATGTAACTTGAAACGGTAATTAAAATTTATTTGATACTATAAAAAAATGTGTGCACATGGCACTGACTTCGATTTTAAAACATTAGTTATTATTTGTTATTATGCCGTAAGGCTTAAGATATATACATCCTTACTGACTAAATATTCTATGCTAATAATTATTATATAAAAGAAAAATCTCATTTTCAGACTACTCAGTCTATTACTATGTTTCAAAATCAATTTTTAAATCTTTTTTTCTATATTGTAACGTACTCAAAATATTAAGAGTTATTGTTTCTCAGTACTGTTTTCTCAAATACTAATTGTTTTTATTTAAATGCTTTGTAATCATTTTATATCATATTAATTTGAGCTCTTGTTACGTTAATCGTATTTCTAAAACATCTATGATTTTAACTCTACTATACAAGAAACATTGCTCTTATTTTTAAATAAAATATTAATGTCTTTAACTGTTTTTGAATTCTTTGTATGATTAAGATATGAATAAGTTGTCTATCACCTTATTGTCGTCAATCATACTCGATCATTTTTGTTCCATCGGTATTCGTCCTCGTCTCGCCTCCAGCGTCGGCTGTCTCTCTTCTCCTCTTGTCCAGCGTCGGCTGTCTCTCTCTCTGGAACTCTCCTCTTGTCCAGCGTCGTATCTCTCTCTGGAACTCTCCTCTTGTCCAGCGTCGTATCTTTCTCTGGAACTCTCCTCTTGTCCAGCGTCGTATCTCTCTCTGGAACTCTTCTCTTGTCTAGTGTCGAATCATTAATGGATCTTCTTAGGTAGTGCTGTTATTAATTAAAATGATTGTCTTTACAGCTTAGTTACGTATTTGTACGTAACTGGCAAATTTAAACTGTTTACGGAAAAAAAATAAATACTCCGTGCTGACGGGCATAAGCTCCCGCTGCACCGTGGATGATTCAAGAAAGAGAACCACTGTAGCTTGCGTGTCATATTTATACCCATGTCTTGGTCGACACCCTGCAGTGATCCGAAATCGACATGTTAGAAACTGTCTTTGGCTTCAGTTCCCCCACTCTTTGTCAAATTCGCTATTTTTTATATTTCTGCGAATTGCAGAGTCCTGTAAGTATACTCTTATACTTATCTTATAACTAATTTTACAACACATGTTCACTGTAATTTTGGACATTGCAACTTAACCCTTTCGATTTGTACACAGTTATTTCACTATTGCACTTGTACGGTGTGTCACTTTCGCGTGGTTTTCGTACACAGTATTTAGTAAATTTATTTACATTTTATGGTGCTTTTGGATTTTAATTCTTAATTCTAGTTTATGAATAATTACGGAAAAACAGTAATTGTGCAATTATTCATCTTGGGGTGGCAAACTCGCCTGCAGAGACCTGCGTTCACACACACTAGCAAAATACTGGTGTACACACTTTCAGTTACATTTGTGTGTGTGTGCAAGTTGATTCAGGTCGAAACACCTGTTCATAATTTTGTCTGAGCCAAGCCTGCAATCCCTAACATGCTTATATCTAATATATTATTAATTATTTACAGTTTATTAAGTAAATTTAAATTTCTTATATTCCATGCTCAGTACATCACTTATTTGTACTGTCGCTTTATTCCTCTGCTTGGTAACAAAAAAAAATTAATAAATTTATTTATTATAATTTTTTTTTATTTATTTATTATTATTATTTGCAAAAAATGTAACAAATAATAAAGAATAATATTCGTCAATTCACCCTTAATTGGAGTGTATACAAATGTCTTACCTCCCCTCTTCGTACGCTCACTGCTCGCGACCTTGTAGTAGGGTGGCCTTACAAACAGCTGATTTAACTGGTTTCATTGACCTCTGTTTTCATGTGTAGAACTTCCTAAATGACGTTGCGTGGAATTTACCAATTTCTTTCTTCTGTATTTCATCATATACGATGAAAGTGTTCTGTCCTACTTGCTGTCTTAATGTATACGGTTCATAATTTTACATTATCTTATTCATACATTCTTACCTTCGCTTCTAATCTTCCTTAGCTCTTTTCATAACATGACATTACTTTATCTAATACATTACTTATACAATACATTAACATTCATTACGTTTTATTACATTTCTTTAACATTACCTTTTTGATCGCTACTACTTTCTTGAAATACACTTCCGTAACAGAATACTCTTTTAGCTTGTAGTGTGTCGCATGATCGGTTACAGAGGAACTGTCTTGGAAAACAACGATATTTTTCTCGAAGTCCTTAATCCTAAGTAGTCTCTGCCCTTATGACTTTTCACTCTCGCTTTCTTCTGTGTCGTTGTATCTTCAATAAGTGTTCGCTTGATCAGTCGTTCTAACAATTACGGCAATTATTGCTCATCTTAATCATTTCTTCATATTTATAATATATCAATAATAACATTCCTTACCATTTCTTCATATTAATAACAACAATAACATCTTTTACCATTACTTTCTTAAATATTTCTCTACAATAGCATTCCTTACCATCACTAATACATTTCTTAATTAACCCTTTCAAATAATATTCCTTATAACATTTTTTAATTATACTCTCTTATATTATTATTAATAATTAATATTAATATTATTTTTCTCATTTAAAAATAATTATTTATTTTCATTTGCCTTGAGTTCTGTTCGGTGTGTCGTTAGAACTGACACCCCTCATTATAACAATTGGTTGTTGTACACAGGAGATTCATTGTGTTCACCCTCGTGTAAACAACGTCCGCGTTCCATTGTATTATCCCCTCGTTTGTGTGCGTATTTACCTTGTGAACGTTTGTTTGGATCGTATAAGTCACCTGTTTATAGAGCAATGTTTTCATCTTGCCTGTCGGCCACTTAAAATCTACCCTCTTTTTCTCGTTACAAATGCTTCGCTCTTTCTCAATTCTCTCGTCCCTAGTTTGGTTGAGTGAACCGATGTGAACAGCTGTCGACGGTTTTTTCATTCGTCGTTTATGATAACCTCTGTAGTTTTCATACTTGCAGATATAATTATCGTTACTATACTTATCGTGCGTATATCTAACATCATACTTACCACAATTTTGCGTAGTGTTTCGTCTAGATAACTTACTACGTTTCTTGTTATACCTACAGTGATATTTATCTCCGTAAGTGTAGTGCCTTAAGTGTTTCACCTTATGTGACTTACTAGTGTGTGTGTGACTCACAATTGGAATATCGCTATTAATAAGGTATGTTTTATTAACCTTTATTTGCTTTTCCTCCTTAATGTTAATTACTTTTTTATAATTATCATTAGTAATTACACATGTATTTTTAATTTGCATGAATTCTTCACATACTATCTTTTCACATATTAGCTCCGTTTGTTTATTAATTATTCCACAGACATTTTCTGCGATCGTGTCAATACGTCTGTTTGTATTAACAATT
Source organism: Magicicada septendecula (assembly GCA_034769895.1). NCBI lineage: Eukaryota > Metazoa > Arthropoda > Insecta > Hemiptera > Cicadidae > Magicicada > Magicicada septendecula. The sequence continues at coordinate 426,637,566 of CM068367.1, read as the reverse complement.
TTTTCAGTTAACTGCGCATTAATGTCAATTATATTTGCGCATTAATGTCAATTACCGAGACTCTTCTAGACTCTCGGTAATTTTTATGGTGTCCTGTCTAAAATTTTCAGTTTGTTCTTCTAATTGTTTCTTATTAGATTCTTTTAATTCGTCTATTCTAGCATTTAAATTTTCTGTCTGTTTATTTAAATTTTCTGTCTGTTTTGTGCTTAATTCATCGACCCAGGCACGCATCATCAACTGGAATGCTTCGACGTCTAAATTTCCTGGAGTCGTCATGTTGAAGTATTATTAAAATATTTATTTAATAGTAATTCTTTAAAAATTATTATTGATAACCGTTCCCTACTTATTTATTTACTTCTTTATTTTTATTAATAGTTATTATTAATACTCATTACAGTTGCACCTGTTACATAGACAACAATATTATTTGTGGGCACCAGCTGTGTGCTTACACAACAATTAACATTACATTCAGTTACTGTTTAATATAGATAATAATTACATACTATACATTTTTCATTTAACACACTCTTTATATTTTAGAGCAACAATTTAGCTACATAAAACAATTTTAACAGTTAAATGATGGGGATCGGGTCATACATTCATGAGCTACAATTTATGTCACAAATTTTTGTACATAATTTTAGGCATGTCGGGCCCCACGTCCAGGGCGACAAATTATGATCCCGATACAAATTTTGTTAAAATTTAATTTCAAATACAAATACACTCCCATTTGTGTTTGAATAGCCCCACGTTCTTTGGGAGCCAAATTATGCAACGTTACAATTTACAAATTTATTATAATTTAAATTTGTGGAGCCCCACGATCTTGGAGCACCAAATTTATGCAACGTTACATACACATAAATAGGCGTGAACGATCTCACGTTCAAGATTGACAAATTCTTTAAACAATCTAACATTTAAATTGGGTGTCAGGTATATCTGCAATAAGAACTCTATGTAACTTGAAACGGTAATTAAAATTTATTTGATACTATAAAAAAATGTGTGCACATGGCACTGACTTCGATTTTAAAACATTAGTTATTATTTGTTATTATGCCGTAAGGCTTAAGATATATACATCCTTACTGACTAAATATTCTATGCTAATAATTATTATATAAAAGAAAAATCTCATTTTCAGACTACTCAGTCTATTACTATGTTTCAAAATCAATTTTTAAATCTTTTTTTTCTATATTGTAACGTACTCAAAATATTAAGAGTTATTGTTTCTCAGTACTGTTTTCTCAAATACTAATTGTTTTTATTTAAATGCTTTGTAATCATTTTATATCATATTAATTTGAGCTCTTGTTACGTTAATCGTATTTCTAAAACATCTATGATTTTAACTCTACTATACAAGAAACATTGCTCTTATTTTTAAATAAAATATTAATGTCTTTAACTGTTTTTGAATTCTTTGTATGATTAAGATATGAATAAGTTGTCTATCACCTTATTGTCGTCAATCATACTCGATCATTTTTGTTCCATCGGTATTCGTCCTCGTCTCGCCTCCAGCGTCGGCTGTCTCTCTTCTCCTCTTGTCCAGCGTCGGCTGTCTCTCTCTCTGGAACTCTCCTCTTGTCCAGCGTCGTATCTCTCTCTGGAACTCTCCTCTTGTCCAGCGTCGTATCTTTCTCTGGAACTCTCCTCTTGTCCAGCGTCGTATCTCTCTCTGGAACTCTTCTCTTGTCTAGTGTCGAATCATTAATGGATCTTCTTAAGTAGTGCTGTTATTAATTAAAATGATTGTCTTTACAGCTTAGTTACGTATTTGTACGTAACTGGCAAATTTAAACTGTTTACGGAAAAAAAATAAATACGCCGTGCTGACGGGCATAAGCTCCCGCTGCACCGTGGATGATTCAAGAAAGAGAACCACTGTAGCTTGCGTGTCATATTTATACCCATGTCTTGGTCGACACCCTGCAGTGATCCGAAATCGACATGTTAGAAACTGTCTTTGGCTTCAGTTCCCCCACTCTTTGTCAAATTCGCTATTTTTTATATTTCTGCGAATTGCAGAGTCCTGTAAGTATACTCTTATACTTATCTTATAACTAATTTTACAACACATGTTCACTGTAATTTTGGACATTGCAACTTAACCATTGCAACTTAACCCTTTCGATTTGTACACAGTTATTTCACTATTGCATTTGTACGGTGTGTCACTTTCGCGTGGTTTTCGTACACAGTATTTAGTAAATTTATTTACATTTTATGGTGCTTTTGGATTTTAATTCTTAATTCTAGTTTATGAATAATTACGGAAAAACAGTAATTGTGCAATTATTCATCTTGGGGTGGCAAACTCGCCTGCAGAGACCTGCGTTCACACACACTAGCAAAATACTGGTGTACTCACTTTCAGTTACATTTGTGTGTGTGTGCAAGTTGATTCAGGTCGAAACACCTGTTCATAATTTTGTCTGAGCCAAGCCTGCAATCCCTAACATGCTTATTTCTAATATATTATTAATTATTTACAGTTTATTAAGTAAATTTAAATTTCTTATATTCCATGCTCAGTACATCACTTATTTGTACTGTCGCTTTATTCCTCTGCTTGGTAACAAAAAAAATTTAATAAATTTATTTATTATAATTTTTTTTTATTTATTTATTATTATTATTTGCAAAAAAATGTAACAAATAATAAAGAATAATATTCGCCATTTCACCCTTAATTGGAGTGTATACAAATGTCTTACCTCCCCTCTTCGTACGCTCACTGCTCGCGACCTTGTAGTAGGGTGGCCTTACAAACAGCTGATTTAACTGGTTTCATTGACCTCTGTTTTCATGTCTAGAACTTCCTAAATGACGTTGCGTGGAATTTACCAATTTCTTTCTTCTGTATTTCATCATATACGATGAAAGTGTTCTGTCCTACTTGCTGTCTTAATGTATACGTTCCATAATTTTACATTATCTTATTCATACATTCTTACCTTCGCTTCTAATCTTCCTTAGCTCTTTTCTTAACATGGCATTACTTTATCTAATACATTACTTATACAATACATTAACATTCATTACCTTTTATTACATTTCTTTAACATTACCTTTCTGATCGCTACTACTTTCTTGAAATACACTTCCGTAACAGAATACTCTTTTAGCTTGTAGTGTGTCGCATGATCGGTTACAGAGGAACTGTCTTGGAAAACAACGATATTTTTCTCGAAGTCCTTAATCCTAAGTAGTCTCTGCCCTTATGACTTTTCACTCTCGCTTTCTTCTGTGTCGTTGTACCTTCAATAAGTGTTCGCTTGATCAGTCGTTCTAACAATTATGGCAATTATTGCTCATCTTAATCATTTCTTCATATTTATAACATATCAATAATAACATTCCTTACCATTTCTTCATATTAATAACAACAATAACATCTTTTACCATTACTTTCTTAAATATTTCTCTACAATAGCATTCCTTACCATCACTAATACATTTCTTAATTAACCCTTTCAAATAATATTCCTTATAACATTTCTTAATTATACTCTCTTATATTATTATTGATAATTAATAGTAATATTATTTTTCTCATTTAAAAATAATTATTTATTTTCAGTTGCCTTGAGTTCTGTTCGGTGTGTCGTTAGAACTGACACCCCTCATTATAACAATTGGTTGTTGTACACAGGAGATTCATTGTGTTCACCCTCGTGTAAACAACGTCCGCGTTCCATTGTATTATCCCCTCGTTTGTGTGCGTATTTACCTTGTGAACGTTTGTTTGGATCGTATAAGTCACCTGTTTATAGAGCAATGTTTTCATCTTGCCTGTCGGCCACTTAAAATCTACCCTCTTTTTCTCGTTACAAATGCTTCGCTCTTTCTCAATTCTCTCGTCCCTAGTTTGGTTGAGTGAACCGACGTGAACAGCTGTCGACGGTTTTTTCATTCGTCGTTTATGATAACCTCTGTAGTTTTCATACTTGCAGATATAATTATCGTTACTATACTTATCGTGCGTATATCTAACATCATACTTACCACAATTTTGCGTAGTGTTTCGTCTAGATAACTTACTACGTTTCTTGTTATACCTACAGTGATATTTATCTCCGTAAGTGTAGTGCCTTAAGTGTTTCACCTTATGTGACTTACTAGTGTGTGTGTGACTCACAATTGGAATATCGCTATTAATAAGGTATGTTTTATTAACCTTTATTTGCTTTTCCTCCTTAAAGTTAATTACTTTTTTATAATTATCATTAGTAATTACACATGTATTTTTAATTTGTATGAATTCTTCACATACTATCTTTTCACATATTAGCTCCGTTTGTTTATTAATTATTCCACAGACATTTTCTGCGATCGTGTCAATACGTCTGTTTGTATTAACAATTTTTTCAGTTAACTGCGCATTAATGTCAATTATACTTTGTTTTATTTCTATGTTGTCTTGTTTCAACTGGAGATTATCAATTTTTAACTCTTCTAGACTCTCGGTAATTTTTATGGTGTCCTGTCTAAATTTTTCAGTTTGTTCTTCTAATTGTTTCTTATTAGATTCTTTTAATTCGTCTATTCTAGCATTTAAATTTTCTGTCTGTTTATTTAAATTTTCTGTCTGTTTTGTGCTTAATTCATCGACCCAGGCACGCATCATCATCTGGAATGCTTCGACGTCTAAATTTCCTGGAGTCGTCATGTTGAAGTATTATTAAAATATTTATTTAATAGTAATTCTTTAAAAATTATTATTGATAACCGTTCCCTACTTATTTATTTACTTCTTTATTTTTATTAATAGTTATTATTAATACTCATTACAGTTACACCTGTTACATAGACAACAATATTATTTGTGGGCGCCAGCTGTGTGCTTAAACAACAATTAACATTACATTTAGTTACTGTTTAATATAAATAATAATTACATACTATACATTTTTCATTTAACACCCTCTTTATATTTTAGAGCAACCATTTAGCTACATAAAACAATTTTAACAGTTAAATGATGGGGATCGGGTCATACATTCATGAGCTACAATTTATGTCACAAATTTTTGTACATAAATTTAGGCATGTCGGGCCCCACGTCCAGGGCGACAAATTATGATCCCGATACAAATTTTGTTAAAATTTAATTTCAAATACAAATACACTCCTATTTGTGTTTGAATAGCCCCACGTTCTTTGGGAGCCAAATTATGCAACGTTACAATTAACAAATTTATTATAATTTAAATTTGTGTAGCCCCACGATCTTGGAGCACCAAATTTATGCAACGTTACATACACATAAATAGGCGTGAACGATCTCACGTTCAAGATTGACAAATTCTTTAAACAATCTAACATTTAAATTGGGTGTCAGGTGTATCTGCAATAAGAACTCTATGTAACTTGAAACGGTAATTAAAATTTATTTGATACTATAAAAAAATGTGTGCACATGGCACTGACTTCGATTTTAAAACATTAGTTATTATTTGTTATTATGCCGTAAGGCTTAAGATATATACATCCTTACTGACTAAATATTCTATGCTAATAATTATTATATAAAAGAAAAATCTCATTTTCAGACTACTCAGTCTATTACTATGTTTCAAAATCAATTTTTAAATCTTTTTTTCTATATTGTAACGTACTCAAAATATTAAGAGTTATTGTTTCTCAGTACTGTTTTCTCAAATACTAATTGTTTTTATTTAAATGCTTTGTAATCATTTTATATCATATTAATTTGAGCTCTTGTTACGTTAATCGTATTTCTAAAACATCTATGATTTTAACTCTACTATACAAGAAACATTGCTCTTATTTTTAAATAAAATATTAATGTCTTTAACTGTTTTTGAATTCTTTGTATGATTAAGATATGAATAAGTTGTCTATCACCTTATTGTCGTCAATCATACTCGATCATTTTTGTTCCATCGGTATTCGTCCTCGTCTCGCCTCCAGCGTCGGCTGTCTCTCTTCTCCTCTTGTCCAGCGTCGGCTGTCTCTCTCTCTGGAACTCTCCTCTTGTCCAGCGTCGTATCTCTCTCTGGAACTCTCCTCTTGTCCAGCGTCGTATCTTTCTCTGGAACTCTCCTCTTGTCCAGCGTCGTATCTCTCTCTGGAACTCTTCTCTTGTCTAGTGTCGAATCATTAATGGATCTTCTTAGGTAGTGCTGTTATTAATTAAAATGATTGTCTTTACAGCTTAGTTACGTATTTGTACGTAACTGGCAAATTTAAACTGTTTACGGAAAAAAAATAAATACGCCGTGCTGACGGGCATAAGCTCCCGCTGCACCGTGGATGATTCAAGAAAGAGAACCACTGTAGCTTGCGTGTCATATTTATACCCATGTCTTGGTCGACACCCTGCAGTGATCCGAAATCGACATGTTAGAAACTGTCTTTGGCTTCAGTTCCCCCACTCTTTGTCAAATTCGCTATTTTTTATATTTCTGCGAATTGCAGAGTCCTGTAAGTATACTCTTATACTTATCTTATAACTAATTTTACAACACATGTTCACTGTAATTTTGGACATTGCAACTTAACCCTTTCGATTTGTACACAGTTATTTCACTATTGCACTTGTACGGTGTGTCACTTTCGCGTGGTTTTCGTACACAGTATTTAGTAAATTTATTTACATTTTATGGTGCTTTTGGATTTTAATTCTTAATTCTAGTTTATGAATAATTACGGAAAAACAGTAATTGTGCAATTATTCATCTTGGGGTGGCAAACTCGCCTGCAGAGACCTGCGTTCACACACACTAGCAAAATACTGGTGTACACACTTTCAGTTACATTTGTGTGTGTGTGCAAGTTGATTCAGGTCGAAACACCTGTTCATAATTTTGTCTGAGCCAAGCCTGCAATCCCTAACATGCTTATTTCTAATATATTATTAATTATTTACAGTTTATTAAGTAAATTTAAATTTCTTATATTCCATGCTCAGTACATCACTTATTTGTACTGTCGCTTTATTCCTCTGCTTGGTAACAAAAAAAAATTAATAAATTTATTTATTATAATTTTTTTTTATTTATTTATTATTATTATTTGCAAAAAATGTAACAAATAATAAAGAATAATATTCGTCAATTCACCCTTAATTGGAGTGTATACAAATGTCTTACCTCCCCTCTTCGTACGCTCACTGCTCGCGACCTTGTAGTAGGGTGGCCTTACAAACAGCTGATTTAACTGGTTTCATTGACCTCTGTTTTCATGTCTAGAACTTCCTAAATGACGTTGCGTGGAATTTACCAATTTCTTTCTTCTGTATTTCATCATATACGATGAAAGTGTTCTGTCCTACTTGCTGTCTTAATGTATACGGTTCATAATTTTACATTATCTTATTCATACATTCTTACCTTCGCTTCTAATCTTCCTTAGCTCTTTTCATAACATGACATTACTTTATCTAATACATTACTTATACAATACATTAACATTCATTACGTTTTATTACATTTCTTTAACATTACCTTTTTGATCGCTACTACTTTCTTGAAATACACTTCCGTAACAGAATACTCTTTTAGCTTGTAGTGTGTCGCATGATCGGTTACAGAGGAACTGTCTTGGAAAACAACGATATTTTTCTCGAAGTCCTTAATCCTAAGTAGTCTCTGCCCTTATGACTTTTCACTCTCGCTTTCTTCTGTGTCGTTGTATCTTCAATAAGTGTTCGCTTGATCAGTCGTTCTAACAATTACGGCAATTATTGCTCATCTTAATCATTTCTTCATATTTATAATATATCAATAATAACATTCCTTACCATTTCTTCATATTAATAACAACAATAACATCTTTTACCATTACTTTCTTAAATATTTCTCTACAATAGCATTCCTTACCATCACTAATACATTTCTTAATTAACCCTTTCAAATAATATTCCTTATAACATTTTTTAATTATACTCTCTTATATTATTATTAATAATTAATATTAATATTATTTTTCTCATTTAAAAATAATTATTTATTTTCATTTGCCTTGAGTTCTGTTCGGTGTGTCGTTAGAACTGACACCCCTCATTATAACAATTGGTTGTTGTACACAGGAGATTCATTGTGTTCACCCTCGTGTAAACAACGTCCGCGTTCCATTGTATTATCCCCTCGTTTGTGTGCGTATTTACCTTGTGAACGTTTGTTTGGATCGTATAAGTCACCTGTTTATAGAGCAATGTTTTCATCTTGCCTGTCGGCCACTTAAAATCTAGCCTCTTTTTCTCGTTACAAATGCTTCGCTCTTTCTCAATTCTCTCGTCCCTAGTTTGGTTGAGTGAACCGATGTGAACAGCTGTCGACGGTTTTTTCATTCGTCGTTTATGATAACCTCTGTAGTTTTCATACTTGCAGATATAATTATCGTTACTATACTTATCGTGCGTATATCTAACATCATACTTACCACAATTTTGCGTAGTGTTTCGTCTAGATAACTTACTACGTTTCTTGTTATACCTACAGTGATATTTATCTCCGTAAGTGTAGTGCCTTAAGTGTTTCACCTTATGTGACTTACTAGTGTGTGTGTGACTCACAATTGGAATATCGCTATTAATAAGGTATGTTTTATTAACCTTTATTTGCTTTTCCTCCTTAATGTTAATTACTTTTTTATAATTATCATTAGTAAATACACATGTATTTTTAATTTGCATGAATTCTTCACATACTATCTTTTCACATATTAGCTCCGTTTGTTTATTAATTATTCCACAGACATTTTCTGCGATCGTGTCAATACGTCTGTTTGTATTAACAATTTTTTCAGTTAACTGCGCATTAATGTCAATTATATTTGCGCATTAATGTCAATTACCGAGACTCTTCTAGACTCTCGGTAATTTTTATGGTGTCCTGTCTAAAATTTTCAGTTTGTTCTTCTAATTGTTTCTTATTAGATTCTTTTAATTCGTCTATTCTAGCATTTAAATTTTCTGTCTGTTTATTTAAATTTTCTGTCTGTTTTGTGCTTAATTCATCGACCCAGGCACGCATCATCAACTGGAATGCTTCGACGTCTAAATTTCCTGGAGTCGTCATGTTGAAGTATTATTAAAATATTTATTTAATAGTAATTCTTTAAAAATTATTATTGATAACCGTTCCCTACTTATTTATTTACTTCTTTATTTTTATTAATAGTTATTATTAATACTCATTACAGTTGCACCTGTTACATAGACAACAATATTATTTGTGGGCGCCAGCTGTGTGCTTACACAACAATTAACATTACATTCAGTTACTGTTTAATATAGATAATAATTACATACTATACATTTTTCATTTAACACACTCTTTATATTTTAGAGCAACAATTTAGCTACATAAAACAATTTTAACAGTTAAATGATGGGGATCGGGTCATACATTCATGAGCTACAATTTATGTCACAAATTTTTGTACATAATTTTAGGCATGTCGGGCCCCACGTCCAGGGCGACAAATTATGATCCCGATACAAATTTTGTTAAAATTTAATTTCAAATACAAATACACTCCTATTTGTGTTTGAATAGCCCCACGTTCTTTGGGAGCCAAATTATGCAACGTTACAATTTACAAATTTATTATAATTTAAATTTGTGGAGCCCCACGATCTTGGAGCACCAAATTTATGCAACGTTACATACACATAAATAGGCGTGAACGATCTCACGTTCAAGATTGACAAATTCTTTAAACAATCTAACATTTAAATTGGGTGTCAGGTATATCTGCAATAAGAACTCTATGTAACTTGAAACGGTAATTAAAATTTATTTGATACTATAAAAAAATGTGTGCACATGGCACTGACTTCGATTTTAAAACATTAGTTATTATTTGTTATTATGCCGTAAGGCTTAAGATATATACATCCTTACTGACTAAATATTCTATGCTAATAATTATTATATAAAAGAAAAATCTCATTTTCAGACTACTCAGTCTATTACAATGTTTCAAAATCAATTTTTAAATCTTTTTTTTCTATATTGTAACGTACTCAAAATATTAAGAGTTATTGTTTCTCAGTACTGTTTTCTCAAATACTAATTGTTTTTATTTAAATGCTTTGTAATCATTTTATATCATATTAATTTGAGCTCTTGTTACGTTAATCGTATTTCTAAAACATCTATGATTTTAACTCTACTATACAAGAAACATTGCTCTTATTTTTAAATAAAATATTAATGTCTTTAACTGTTTTTGAATTCTTTGTATGATTAAGATATGAATAAGTTGTCTATCACCTTATTGTCGTCAATCATACTCGATCATTTTTGTTCCATCGGTATTCGTCCTCGTCTCGCCTCCAGCGTCGGCTGTCTCTCTTCTCCTCTTGTCCAGCGTCGGCTGTCTCTCTCTCTGGAACTCTCCTCTTGTCCAGCGTCGTATCTCTCTCTGGAACTCTCCTCTTGTCCAGCGTCGTATCTTTCTCTGGAACTCTCCTCTTGTCCAGCGTCGTATCTCTCTCTGGAACTCTTCTCTTGTCTAGTGTCGAATCATTAATGGATCTTCTTAAGTAGTGCTGTTATTAATTAAAATGATTGTCTTTACAGCTTAGTTACGTATTTGTTCGTAACTGGCAAATTTAAACTGTTTACGGAAAAAAAATAAATACGCCGTGCTGACGGGCATAAGCTCCCGCTGCACCGTGGATGATTCAAGAAAGAGAACCACTGTAGCTTGCGTGTCATATTTATACCCATGTCTTGGTCGACACCCTGCAGTGATCCGAAATCGACATGTTAGAAACTGTCTTTGGCTTCAGTTCCCCCACTCTTTGTCAAATTCGCTATTTTTTATATTTCTGCGAATTGCAGAGTCCTGTAAGTATACTCTTATACTTATCTTATAACTAATTTTACAACACATGTTCACTGTAATTTTGGACATTGCAACTTAACCCTTTCGATTTGTACACAGTTATTTCACTATTGCACTTGTACGGTGTGTCACTTTCGCGTGGTTTTCGTACACAGTATTTAGTAAATTTATTTACATTTTATGGTGCTTTTGGATTTTAATTCTTAATTCTAGTTTATGAATAATTACGGAAAAACAGTAATTGTGCAATTATTCATCTTGGGGTGGCAAACTCGCCTGCAGAGACCTGCGTTCACACACACTAGCAAAATACTGGTGTACACACTTTCAGTTACATTTGTGTGTGTGTGCAAGTTGATTCAGGTCGAAACACCTGTTCATAATTTTGTCTGAGCCAAGCCTGCAATCCCTAACATGCTTATTTCTAATATATTATTAATTATTTACAGTTTATTAAGTAAATTTAAATTTCTTATATTCCATGCTCAGTACATCACTTATTTGTACTGTCGCTTTATTCCTCTGCTTGGTAACAAAAAAAATTTAATAAATTTATTTATTATAATTTTTTTTTATTTATTTATTATTATTATTTGCAAAAAAATGTAACAAATAATAAAGAATAATATTCGCCATTTCACCCTTAATTGGAGTGTATACAAATGTCTTACCTCCCCTCTTCGTACGCTCACTGCTCGCGACCTTGTAGTAGGGTGGCCTTACAAACAGCTGATTTAACTGGTTTCATTGACCTCTGTTTTCATGTCTAGAACTTCCTAAATGACGTTGCGTGGAATTTACCAATTTCTTTCTTCTGTATTTCATCATATACGATGAAAGTGTTCTGTCCTACTTGCTGTCTTAATGTATACGTTCCATAATTTTACATTATCTTATTCATACATTCTTACCTTCGCTTCTAATCTTCCTTAGCTCTTTTCTTAACATGGCATTACTTTATCTAATACATTACTTATACAATACATTAACATTCATTACCTTTTATTACATTTCTTTAACATTACCTTTCTGATCGCTACTACTTTCTTGAAATACACTTCCGTAACAGAATACTCTTTTAGCTTGTAGTGTGTCGCATGATCGGTTACAGAGGAACTGTCTTGGAAAACAACGATATTTTTCTCGAAGTCCTTAATCCTAAGTAGTCTCTGCCCTTATGACTTTTCACTCTCGCTTTCTTCTGTGTCGTTGTACCTTCAATAAGTGTTCGCTTGATCAGTCGTTCTAACAATTATGGCAATTATTGCTCATCTTAATCATTTCTTCATATTTATAACATATCAATAATAACATTCCTTACCATTTCTTCATATTAATAACAACAATAACATCTTTTACCATTACTTTCTTAAATATTTCTCTACAATAGCATTCCTTACCATCACTAATACATTTCTTAATTAACCCTTTCAAATAATATTCCTTATAACATTTCTTAATTATACTCTCTTATATTATTATTGATAATTAATAGTAATATTATTTTTCTCATTTAAAAATAATTATTTATTTTCAGTTGCCTTGAGTTCTGTTCGGTGTGTCGTTAGAACTGACACCCCTCATTATAACAATTGGTTGTTGTACACAGGAGATTCATTGTGTTCACCCTCGTGTAAACAACGTCCGCGTTCCATTGTATTATCCCCTCGTTTGTGTGCGTATTTACCTTGTGAACGTTTGTTTGGATCGTATAAGTCACCTGTTTATAGAGCAATGTTTTCATCTTGCCTGTCGGCCACTTAAAATCTAGCCTCTTTTTCTCGTTACAAATGCTTCGCTCTTTCTCAATTCTCTCGTCCCTAGTTTGGTTGAGTGAACCGACGTGAACAGCTGTCGACGGTTTTTTCATTCGTCGTTTATGATAACCTCTGTAGTTTTCATACTTGCAGATATAATTATCGTTACTATACTTATCGTGCGTATATCTAACATCATACTTACCACAATTTTGCGTAGTGTTTCGTCTAGATAACTTACTACGTTTCTTGTTATACCTACAGTGATATTTATCTCCGTAAGTGTAGTGCCTTAAGTGTTTCACCTTATGTGACTTACTAGTGTGTGTGTGACTCACAATTGGAATATCGCTATTAATAAGGTATGTTTTATTAACCTTTATTTGCTTTTCCTCCTTAAAGTTAATTACTTTTTTATAATTATCATTAGTAATTACACATGTATTTTTAATTTGTATGAATTCTTCACATACTATCTTTTCACATATTAGCTCCGTTTGTTTATTAATTATTCCACAGACATTTTCTGCGATCGTGTCAATACGTCTGTTTGTATTAACAATTTTTTCAGTTAACTGCGCATTAATGTCAATTATACTTTGTTTTATTTCTATGTTGTCTTGTTTCAACTGGAGATTATCAATTTTTAACTCTTCTAGACTCTCGGTAATTTTTATGGTGTCCTGTCTAAATTTTTCAGTTTGTTCTTCTAATTGTTTCTTATTAGATTCTTTTAATTCGTCTATTCTAGCATTTAAATTTTCTGTCTGTTTATTTAAATTTTCTGTCTGTTTTGTGCTTAATTCATCGACCCAGGCACGCATCATCATCTGGAATGCTTCGACGTCTAAATTTCCTGGAGTCGTCATGTTGAAGTATTATTAAAATATTTATTTAATAGTAATTCTTTAAAAATTATTATTGATAACCGTTCCCTACTTATTTATTTACTTCTTTATTTTTATTAATAGTTATTATTAATACTCATTACAGTTACACCTGTTACATAGACAACAATATTATTTGTGGGCGCCAGCTGTGTGCTTAAACAACAATTAACATTACATTTAGTTACTGTTTAATATAAATAATAATTACATACTATACATTTTTCATTTAACACCCTCTTTATATTTTAGAGCAACCATTTAGCTACATAAAACAATTTTAACAGTTAAATGATGGGGATCGGGTCATACATTCATGAGCTACAATTTATGTCACAAATTTTTGTACATAAATTTAGGCATGTCGGGCCCCACGTCCAGGGCGACAAATTATGATCCCGATACAAATTTTGTTAAAATTTAATTTCAAATACAAATACACTCCTATTTGTGTTTGAATAGCCCCACGTTCTTTGGGAGCCAAATTATGCAACGTTACAATTTACAAATTTATTATAATTTAAATTTGTGTAGCCCCACGATCTTGGAGCACCAAATTTATGCAACGTTACATACACATAAATAGGCGTGAACGATCTCACGTTCAAGATTGACAAATTCTTTAAACAATCTAACATTTAAATTGGGTGTCAGGTGTATCTGCAATAAGAACTCTATGTAACTTGAAACGGTAATTAAAATTTATTTGATACTATAAAAAAATGTGTGCACATGGCACTGACTTCGATTTTAAAACATTAGTTATTATTTGTTATTATGCCGTAAGGCTGAAGATATATACATCCTTACTGAGTAATATTCTACTGAGTCGAAACACCTGTTCATAATTTTGTCTGAGCCAAGCCTGCAATCCCTAACATGCTTATTTCTAATATACTATTAATTATTTACAGTTTATTAAGTAAATTTAAATTTCTTATATTCCATGCTCAGTACATCACTTATTTGTACTGTCGCAATATATTGTTACACGATATTTTGACAGTCATCTTTTTGACAGAAATATACTTAATTACTCCTACCAAAAGTACCAAGAAACATGATAGTTTTGTGTCAAGAACTAATTATTTAACTACTTAGTTAAAAAATATTTCTTTCTTTTGTTATTTAATTCATGTTAACTAAGGCTCTAATAATTATGTGTATTAAAGTTAAAGGAATATGAATAATAGTTATGTTAACTATTAAAGTTAATAAGTAAGGAGGACAATGTTTTGGAAATTGCTTACACTGTTTTGTTGTATTTATAAAAACTGTATTGTATACAGAAAGTTAAGAAGAATTGTCATCTATTACTAATAGTTATTAGTAATTAGTTTGGTTATATTGATTAATATTATGTATAATAATATTAATAACACAAACGTTAATATTAATAGGAATGTACCGAAATAATAATAATAGATATTTGTAAAACTAGGCATGTTAGGCTTAGATAGTTAAGGGATTTAGAATAAGAATGTATATTAAAATTAGAATAAACAATGTCAGGTTAAGTTATATTATTACTAATTGTGTCCAATAGTGTTAATAAAGTGAAGAGTACAAGAAGAACTAATAATAAATAATTTTGGGGCAAATAATTAAAAGTGTAAAATGGTTACTCAAGAAATATGTAATAGAAGATAATCAAAAGTGGTATCAAAATAATCAGTGTTCCATCAGAAACTCAAAACTACTAATAAATTGAAGATCAAAGATCTTATAAAAAGTTATGACAATTTAAAGAAAATGGGAGGTAAAATATTAGAAGTTTGTTTATGTTGAGGCTCAGATAGCACCATAGTAACATAAAATGTTAGAATTCACACCAATAAAAGCTAAGATAGGCCTTAGCAACTGAAATGTTATAAATTGAATAAACAAGGAGTACATTATTGTATCTAAACGAAAAAGGTTGAATTTAAAATAAGAGTGACTTATGCAAGATATTATAAATTTCATATCTGTGAACCTAAAGTAAAAAATTAAATAATCCTACTAAACCCAAATAAATAGAAGAAGGAAGAACAACCTGATTATAAAGAAGTAAACCAAGGAATCTTTGAAGAAATACAATCAACTTATACAGGAAAGAAGTATTTTTCTCTTCCTGTATAAATAACAGGAAGTATTTAGATAAATAACTAAACTGAACAATTTTCTTCACTGCTTAGGCCACAATTCTCAAAGACACTGTTGACACTTTTAATTAAAACAATTTTAGAACTTGCACTGTGAAAATAATCAATGAATAATCTTATTTTCAGTATAAAAAACTATTAATATAGAGTATTACTATTATATAAAGTGAACTAGACCTAAAAAACACTGAAATCAACATAACATAGACACTGAACATTATAATCTTATTAAGACACTCTGTAATTATTTATAATCCCATGTAATTTGGTACTTTTCCTAACATATCTCTCGTTTATATCGTTGTCAAAAGGACCTAACTTGAAACATTCTATTTGTATTTTATTTATTGAAAATAAAATATGAAAATATTTATGCCCTGAGGTATATGAATTACTACTGCTACTGCTGCCACTCTGAGCATATTTAAAGTACAGCCGGTCAAACTTTGTTAAGAATTATATTTGTCTTTTAAAACAATTTAAAGAAAATAAATAAAGGATTTGAGTTTCATAACTACAGATAAAAGGTTTTCGTTTCTTTATTTAATGGATACATAAAATGTGTTTGATATTATAAACAATATATCAAAGACTGTTAATTTGCTTCATCAACTAGTTTAAGTTGGCAAAACTCACTATCAGGAAATATGGCAGTCAATTTGAATCTGCTTTGCTGAGTTTTATTTATCACAATCGTCAATTAAATAAAAGATTAAAAGAGATTGAATTATAACTGGAAAAGAAACCTTTATGATATTTAAAAATAATACTTACTAATTTACAAATACATTTTTATTTGCAACCTTTGATTGCAGATTGGCGGTCAACAAATATTGCCCTGACAAAATACTCATCCTTTAAATACTAACAAAGTACACATTAAATAACTAGAATCCTATTAACGTAACAAATTTGGCGATCCCAACAGTGAGGCCAAATAACCTGTAGTAACCGTGGTGTTACAATATATATATACGAGATATATGCTCGTTTATTTACGTAACAGTTTAGTTTTTACTGAAGACTTCGTTTTTTAAAAACACTTCAAAATTGTATCTTTGCGTTTTACACGAAGCAGACGGTTTTGATCGGATATGAGAGTCCAGGTTATTGTGTAAAATAAAGGGGATACTAGCGCCAAATTTGTTTCTTCTAGACTTGTCTACAACACGCTTACTTTGAAATTCAATTTGGCAACAGCACTTGTATTCGATCAAAGCGATAGTGCCCAAGAGAAACGAAGTCGGTCCTTGTTATGTAGTCACTTTACACTCTCAAACATCTTTTAAATTCCTTCCCCTGATGACACAATTATCTCTTCTCTCTTGTGTTGGCTAAGTATAAAATGTGCTTGGCAGTCTGTAGTGTTCATTCACAGCACAAAGGGGATAAAGATAAATGAAAACTACTTGGCATCTGTAAACATTGTCCATAAAACTGTTCTTATTCTGCAGTGATAATAAACGGTACAATATTCTCCAGTGATAACAAACCAATAACAATTCTTACTAATAAGAAACTTTTTTTTTTACAAATGTTTTACCATTCTTACCGATTTACGCGTATAACTGTCGAACTAATACTCGGAAGGATCTAGTTTAAACTGTGCCAAAAGAACTTGACAGATAACGACTTGAATTAATGGTGACGGATATTAAGTTTCTGATATTAGACAGGTAACAAGAAATTTTTGATCGTCAGTGAAATGTTTATCCAAAAATAGTGACTACAGTCCAATCTAATTTTGAGGGAAAACAAAACATTTGACATTGAACTACTGTATTTATGCGCATCGTATTAGTTGTCAGCTTTTACTACGGGCTATATTTACACATCACTTGAAGTGTTTTAATATAGTTGTAGTTTAGACGTAACTGTGGAGAAACCGTTCATCTACTTGATTTATACGTTCTATGACAAGCTGCCAAATGGCATCTCTGCACTTAAACACACGTTACTCGGAACAATTATTGGCATCTAGCGAGACAATGACAAACGGTTTGTGTGCGCCACCTAGTATTATAGTTCGTAAAGCTCTTAAACGATCCAAGAATTACGAACAACGTAATGCCAGAATGGGACTGCTGTAAGTATGAATTTTGGAGGACCTCCTATCATTTAACTACACGTGCAAACGTTAGTTCATTTTTACCTAAACACATGATAGGACAAATCATCTGTGAAACAAACATATTCCGCTTGTGATACTGTTGCGATGGTCTCCTTGATCGTCGTAAAACAAAATACAAGACACCAATGAAGTCATTAAAAACCAGCTTTAATTATCACAATTAATAGATTATCACAATAATTTAATTAATAGAGTCCCGCACAATTATAAAACAACACTTCGCCTCAATACTTCGAACATCACTTTAATAAATCGCCACTTAAACTGCCTCTAAGCGGCAGCTGTCGTTGTTTAAATAGATAGCACAAATGTTCCAGAATAATCCACAATACCACTCAAACACCAACACCACTCGAAAACACTAGAATGTAATTTATTGCGGCCTTGAACACAGTGCGCCGACCGGTATGGTCTGGAATATCCTTGTTTGTTGACACATGTTAAGTTTCACGTACACACACAAACAGTACAGCTGGCCTCTACTCGGGTAGGCGAGAAACATGTAGAACGTTCTGTAATGGTGTAACAATACGATTTAAGCACATTCGTGTTCACTAACGTAATGTTTTCACGGTTTGTCAAGGATTCATAGTCTTACGTCTGTGCGTTATCAGTCGCTTGTCTGGTTTGATGCGGTTCTCCATTATCTCCTATGCTGATCCCATCTATTCATCTACGATGACCTACGTAGTGTCAGCACATACAGACCGACGACTTCCAGAAACGTCAGTGCAGCAAACCACACAAAGCGTCCACGCCGACAAAAGCTTGGGAGTTTTCGACAAGCCTCTGCAGTTGTCGTTTACACCACTCATGCATACAGTGTCGCTCAAAACAGACAAGTGTAACAATGGATACTAGACTAGACGGTAGGAATCATCAAGCATGTGCGCAGTGATAGCTGACGCCAGCGGTCACCAGATTACAGCGCCTGACCACATGAGACTCTGTTACCGTGAGCGATTATATTATCTGTGTAGTTGTATAAAATGGGGATCTGTAAGAATGGTATGTTGCGCGACTGCCGCTTGTTCTAACCACGATAGACACCAGAAAAGATTAGGAATTCACCTTTTTCCTACCAACACTAAGAACAATGAAAGGTAAGGTAAAACTTTACGTTTTTACTTATAAAAAACTTAGTGTTCCGAGTCGTCAATATTATAGTGATATTTAGTTAAGTAACGGACACGTCATGGACAACGAAATCCAAGAATTTAACTCAGCAAGACGAGCCAACGTCCAAGCGTACAAGTTCACAACTTTGAAGGTTAGAAAGATTGTAGCTCACATAATTTTCAACAAAACATGCATAAACAAATCACTAACACCTAAATATGCCCAAATCAAAATTAAACATAACAACCAGGCCGCCCGAATAACACAAAACATCGCACAAAAAACATACATAAAAGAATCAATTAAACAACTATATAAGAAAAAGACGCCCTCAATCGCAAAGCTCTAACACTACACCTACATATCGCCAACACATACGGACACAATTACATGACTGAACTAATACATCACACAAATGAATGGACAAAAAAACAAATACATAACATACAGACAAAACACGATAGAAAAATAAAAAACCTGACACCAATCAAAACAGATATAATTCCCTCGCACAAATTCTACCCACGTACAGTAAACCTCACGAACGTCACACTCACAAAAAACGAACAAACACTCCTTGATAAAGGCCTAAAACATAACATACATTACAAACATAACAACCAAACACTGACAAAGCTCATAATTGACACAGAAACAAATATACAAAACACAGCACCAGAACATCAAGACACAGTAAGACATAATATAAACAACACAATAGGAGTACATAAGACACCAGACAACAACAACCACAACTCAGAAATACACACAGCCATCAAACTGAGGGAAAAGGCACACAAACACAACATCACATTTGTAAAAGCTGACAAAGGCAACACGACTGTAATTATCCCCACAGACAACCTACACAAAAAAGTACAAAACGTCATGGAACAGAACAACATCACAGAACTAAAACACGACCCCACCGACAGATACCAAAACTCAATAAAACAAATAGTCAACAAAGCCAAACACATTATGACACATAAACAAAAGCCCTACATGAAACAAATCCGACCATCAGCACCTACACTCCAAGCGCTTCCCAAAATCCATAAAGAAGACATTCCGATCCGCCCCATTATCAACTACCGTAATGCCCCTGCACACAAACTGGCAAAATATCTAGACAAAATTATTAGACAACACACACAAATAGACAACAACATTGCAGTAAAAAACAACACTGACCTAGTAACAAAAATAAAAGACATACACATCCCCCATAACGCCACATTAGCCTCCTTTGACATTAAAAACCTGTACACAAACATCCCCATCTCAGAAACAATCACCCCTACAAAACAAACTCAAACAGAACAACACACCAGACGAACTTATCAATGAAATAACAGAAACTCTGAACATTATCACAAAACAAAACTACTTTAGTTATAACAATAAATACTACACACAGAACGAAGGCCTACCCATGGGCTCACCCATATCCAGCATTCTAGCAGAAGTCTTCCTCCAACACTTAGAAAAAACAAAAATACTCACAAACAATGACAGACACTCACATAAAATACTATATTGGCACAGATACGTTGATGACATTCTAATACTATACAGGGGAAACAAAAGACAATGTGAACAGTTACCAACGCACATAAACAAAATACATAAAAACATAACCTTCACTGCCGAATACGAACACAACAATTCCATAAACTTCTTAGACCTCTCCATCACAAAACTAGAACACAGGCACAAATTCAGTATATACAGAAAACCAACTACAACTGACACACTAATACACAACACCTCCAATCACCCAATACAACACAAACTAGCTGCTTTTAGAACCATGATACATAGACTTAACAACATCCCCTTAGATGAAATAGACTACAAAGACGAACTAAACACGATAAAATATCTAGCAGAATCTAACGGTTATGACAGAACAATAGTCAGTAAACTCCTACACAAAACACAAAACAAACAACAGACAAAGACAGAAAACAACAAATTCATAACACTAACATACATCAACAAACAAACAGAAAAAATCGCCCACAAATTCAAAAAAGCAGGATACAGAATCGCTTTCAAAACTACTAACAAAACAGAACACACACTATCAAAACGCATGCCCAAAGCACAAAACAAATTCGATCTACCCGGTGTATATAAGCTAAATTGTTAAAATTGCAATAAATTCTACATAGGCCAGACAGGACGTAGCTTCAAACAGAGATACATTGAACACACAAAAGCACTCCACACCACTACAGAATCTACCTTCGCAAACCACCTCATTGAAGCAAACCACACATATAAAAACATCGACAATAACATGAACATACTACACGTACACACAAAAGGCCGAAAACTAGACATTCTAGAACAATTAGAAATATACAAACACACAAAAACAAATAAAAACGACATCCTAAACGAACAGACACAATTCAAATCGCACGCATTATTCGAACACATCTCACCACACACACACAGCTACGATCTTTCGAAAAACTATCTCGTCACCAACAACAAGACGAACAGTGCTACTAACGACAGCCTCTGATGAAGCCTCTCTCTCTCTCTCTCTCTCTCTCTATATATATATATATATATATATATATATATATATTTTGCAAGGTAACAGGTTATAGCCCAGACCAGACTTGCAGAAAAGAATGCACATTTAGTGAAATTTTATACATTTATTGTCTTTTCTTTTACACACTTTTATATTAAAATGTTCTTTCGTTATCTGACACAAAATTAATTTATTGTAGTTCAAAAATCTGCTTTGGCAATATCTTTAAATAAATGTTCTCTTTATTAAACAGTGCTGCAGATTTTTAACTGTTCAAAGTCTCCTTTAAACAAAATTATATTTTAAATCAATGTTCTTTTACTTTACACTTTAAAGTTTTATAATTTGATAACAAATTTATTTAAATTTGGCTTCCCTGTTCTGTTGGCTTCATTGTCTTCCCGGTCGACGATCTCGATCCGGCCTCCAGCGATCCGTCGTCTTGGTTCCACGTTCCAGCAACCGCCTCCAGGAACTGCCTTGCTCTAGGTCTCCGTATCCCAGCCGCCACGATCAGCAAAACGAAGCTCAGGAACGGTAGCCGACTATCTCGAACTCCGTGTTTGTTTCCTGCTGACACTCGCTGCTATCACCACTCTACGGGCCCAAGGACTGCCTGGAATTGATGTTGACTGGAATCGATTCCCACCGCGACCGCTTTCGCTGAGTACTGTATGACCACTTTCAGAGAGACCGAAGAGAAGACTGGCTACTGCTTTATACAGCTTAATGTATGCCACCGCGCTGCCGAATGACGTCACCGCCGATATGCGCGTACGCGTATTTTCTATATACTCTATTATATTCTGGAGCGGCCACGTGCTCGCCGACTTCCTTGTTCTTGAATCTTCTAGAACAATGCTGTATTACACATTAATAAACTTCCATAACCTTCTATTTGCTACCCACATTACACAACACTTCACTCACATATTAAATTATATCTTCATAGTTTTTACATTGTCTTATTACTAATTTATCCTATTAATTTTATTTTTATTAATATTATTTTATTTCCAAGCATTCTTCTATCGTTCTGGACACTCATAACAGCTGATAATAATTATGCTCCACATTTACCTATAATGAGACAGCTTGTCACGTTGCAATATATATATATATATATATATATATATATATATATATATATTGCGACAATACAAGCATAGGCTGTAATGCGCATATATAATATAAAATAAATATTTAATTTAATTTTAATAATATATGATAGACGAGCAGGTGTGAAATTGGAAGCTGGCTTGCAAACAGGAGTCAACACGCAGGATCACGCGATTACCGCTGCATGCGTGTGCACAAGTAAATAGTGTGTGTGCGTGAAGCCTGTTTGAGCCTGAAAGTTTGCAGCCCCACCCCAAGTCAATGCTAAATTAAGAATATATTTAATATTAAGCAAACCAGAAATGTTAGCGAGAAGGTAAAAACTTCTAAAAATGTGTAAAACTCAGACATAAGTGCAGTGCGAATTTTACGTAATTCGGACAATCAGTGCGAATTCTATGCGATTTTTAAAGCATTATAATTACACTAGTGGTGCGGGCATCATGATAATTGCACATCACATAGGTCATTAAATTAGACAATATTTTATTGAAAATCTTTGCCCACGTTGGACCCTCACACACATAATAACCTGCTCTGATGTTTTGATTAAGGCGATCATACTATTAGAACTTTAGAAACTTGAGCATTACTTAATGGAGAACAAATGTTATCTTTAACCAGTCTTTATGCACTCCTATGCGTATTATGAAATACAATAAATAATATTAATGAAATAAATATCTTAATGAATACAATATGTGTATTTATTCCAAATTTTACCCTAGTTTTAATTGCGTTTAATATCTGTATATATTTTTTATGATAAGGTCAGTTATTGAGAGATCCAGTATTAGGACATGAACGTCGGCACTTTTGTAAGGAAGAAAATGAACATTCAACAAAATATTTGTTTATACAATTCTGTAGTATAGTATAGGCCTATGTATAATTTTTTATGCGTTGTAATATGTATCGGAAAAACACAAATGGTTTAATAAAATTAATAAATTAGTAAATGAATACAATTTACCGTACTTTGATTTTTAGATTATAAAGTATAACACACCACTATAATTTATAGTTATTAATTTTTTTTAATTGATACAACCTTTACAAATTTTCTATGAAAATACAAAGGGATAATAAAAAAGTTCTCTATATTATAAACGACAATCGGGATATGTTAAGTGTCTGTATTTAAAGCAATAAAATTGAAGTCACAGAGTATGAAAGATCTTTTTCTTAAAAATAAATTTGTTTACATACTTACTGCACACATGTAATGTACGTATAGTCTCGTTCAATTTTGTTGAAATATTCCGAGGCATACAATACTTATATACTTGTATACTTGTTGTAATATGTATACAAATAAAGTCGTAATACATATTATGTATATTATCAAATTATAATTACTTCTGTATGTAGAATGTTCTTTCTTTTGTCGTTTTAATTTAACCTAAATTGTTGTATAATAATGTACATATTATACAAGAATCCTGCAAGAAAATCAAGGAGTTACTTATAAAGAAATGATACATACAGTCAATACTTGCATTATTTTTTTTTAAATGTTCAAACGGCAGTTGTATGTTGCGTAGAAAAGAAACAAATTCACTGCTTTGGACTGTCTTGAAAATGTCTTAATTTATAGAACTGTCTTCTGAGTTCTGCAATAGAAATTGAAGTAAGAAAAATGGGAGAAACCCCTAACTTAACATGGTTAGAAGGAATTGGATGATTGGAAGTGTAATGATAGGAGTTACAGGATCAGTGACAGAAGAATGTTGCGGAGACAAAGGTTTATATTAGATATTGCATATTAGATATATCATATATTGAATAACGTAATGCTATAGCCGATTAGGCTGCCTAAAATGCCGCGTTATTTCCAGTCCCTTTGTGTTGTTCCCATGACTGACTTTAAAACGTCCTTAAAACCAAAAGTTGCCATACAGTGGCTATATAGCTGTGAAGATTAACCACTTAACAACAATCTGCGAAACATTAAGACAACTATTGATGTCCGGTCTTCATCATTAAACCGGCGTCACAATAGGAGAGAAGTCATTCTCTGCCTTGTGTTTCATATTTGTTCCTTTAATGTACTTTTGTATATATTTATGTTTGCATTAAGGTGTTCTAGATGGGCTACATAAACGCGATATCGTGGATATGATTTTTTCTGTTTTCTACCTGTGCATGAAGTTTAAAAATACATGTACATTAACAGACATGAGTTCAAAACTTGCAAAATAATCACTGTTTAATTAGTATTTTTAGTTGCCAAATTACGTATTTTCTAATAACAACTTCATAACTACATAAATATATATGTAGTCTTACATATATATCCGCTGTGTATTATTATTGATGTAATAAAAGAATTTTTGCAATAATTGTTGCTGTCATAATTATAAACAAAAAGTAGTTTGAATAATTAATTATTTTTATGTGTCGAAAAATATTACACATAAATTATAAATTAGTTACTGAAACTTAATGCACAAATCACGGAAATATAAAAAGTCTTCCAACTTTATCTCAAAACACTATTGGATTCAGTAAGAGCACATAACTTTAAAGAAATAAATAAAAAACCGTTACTCATTTTTTCACCAGTGACCCATAAAGTTAGTAAATTTAATCCATAAATTTCTAAATTAAAAATGAAATAAAAAAAAATAAAACAGAAAATATATTTTTAAATAAATAAAAACCAGATATTGGGTGGGGGTAATCAAGTCCACGTCCCCGTCGTGCCCTCTGGGACCTTCTGTAGCCACACTGTAGCTACAAATGCTAACGGACCTCTGTGAAGACCAACGGACGGAATGGTGGAAGAGATCTCAATGATCCAACAGCAGGACGTCGCGGAAGAGTCTTAGAGGAGCAGACCTCTTCAAAAACCTGGGTTCATCTGGCTCCGGATGATACCACCCAATTACAGGTGAAACCCGGTCAACGGTCTCAAAGGCGGATGAGGCATCTCAGTTCCCAACGGCAGAGAGAGCAGAAGAACCTAGTGGAGTAAACCACGAAAAACAATCATTTCGGACGAACAATCCGATCTTACCTCGGAATTTAATTCCTAATTTTGCACTCTATACAATTTTAATTGCAGTATGGAAAGTTCGCTAAATGAAGGAAAATACTAGGCCCACGAAAAACTTCAGAAGATTGGAAATTAAGAAGTAATGATGAAATATATCAAAGTACAGAAAATATAACAGAAACAATGAGAAAAAGAAGACTATTATTTTTTGGACATTTATATAGAATGGACGACAATAGGTTAACAAAGCAAATCTTCAAATATCTCTGGGGGAAGAAGTCAACATCAAGTTGGATTAAAGAAGTTGCAGAAGGATTTAGAAAAAAATAATATACACGTAGTAGAAGCAATTGAAGGAAAAGTTAAAAGTGGGCAAAAGCGTTAAAAATGGAAGGAGTCCAGGGTAGGAGAGAGAAAAACGCAGGTTCAAAGTGGACTGAAGACAGGATGAAGAGACACAGTGAAAAGTTGAAAGAATATTGGAGAAAAAGAAAAGAACAAAGAATAAAGAATTGAAATTGGCACGAGATGGCTGATGGCTTAGATGGCTGATACAAAAAAAAATAAAATAAAAGCCAGATGTTAAAAAAGTTAAATGCTTTCCCAATAACTAACAAACATTAGAAAAATTGATCAATTAAAAAAATCTATTAACAAAAAAAAAGAAATTGTAATAACCATCCTGAATATCCACCGTCATTACCTATGGTGGATACCCGGAAGAGACAAGTCATTAGTACATTGGATAGTACATTAGAACCACCGAATGTGAATTTTAAATAATACTTTTACTGTGTAAAAGGTATGTTAATAAAGGTAGTCTAGTAATTTTTGTTTCTTCTGGCCTCATTCCCGTTTTTCAAATTTATATATTCACTTTCCAGTTTCATAGTGTCAAGTTCCACCAAAAAGTATCGCAGCCTTTATTTAAAAATTATAAATTTGCCTAAGTAAATATTCTCTAATTAATAAACCAGCTAGGCTTTATTAATAAAACAATTCCTAAAAACAAAAAAAACTGTCAATATTGATTTAAAAATTATTAAATTTCTAACAGCTGATTCTGAAATGAACTCGAAAAAAATAGTTAATAACGGCACATTTGTCTGTCCTAATATAAATTAGCGTGGTTAATTTTTTTAGAATAAGTATTTAGAATTCAATAATTACTGCAATAACTATTGCTGAATAATTATAAGTAACAAGTATTACTCGAATAATTATTGCAATGTGTTGAGAAATATCACATATAAATTATAAATAGTTACTGAAATTTACATGCATAAATCGCGGAAATAGAATAATTAATTTACATATCTCAGGAATGTATACATGATATACAATATGCAGGTATATATTACACTTATTTATTAACGTTACGTATTAGAAAGATAAAGGTAAAAGCTGAAATTAATTTTATTGTCGCTAGATATTCTTTCACTTCTGTTGTACGGGACTGGTAAATTTCGCACAAAATTATATTGAGAACTTGATAAAGGACGATCAATCCTTTTTAATTCTTCAGTTCTTTGAATATCAGTAACAGATCAGTCATTCATTTAACTTCGTAGCCAACCTCTGTCCGCTCGCCCTCTCCTAACTCTCTGAATCATTCGCTAGTCTCTCACTTTCTCACTCTCTCTCTCTCTCTTTCTAACTTAATACACTGACTACACGCTAGCAATGCCCCACTACGACATACAGAAAGTTCCAAGAAAGTTTGCCTTATCGGAATATTTGTTATTTCTATTCTGCCTTTCAAATTGTTGACGTTTTTAATATTCTACCATATTTTTTTCTTGAGAGTGAAACAGTAAACAGTAAAAAAACGCAAATATTATCAGTAAACATTGTTACAGCAGCAACACTGTAACTATACCTAGAGTTAAAAGCACAGTGCCTGTCGTGATTTTCACGACAATGAGTTTGGTGTAATAAAATTACGAAAGTAAAAATACTTACAAGCTTAATGTTTGTAAAACACCCTTTCTACGCACATAAGAATGTTTTCAACAACCGGTATTGTTTAGAACCATAAATGCTTTTCAGTCAGTGACCGGATTTGTTTAAAATGATTAGACAAATAATTTAAAGTTATACAAGTAGTCATTAGTCAAGTAACTGATCGTGACGACGACTGGCTAGTTGTTAACCCTGAAGTATTTTGTAATTGTTGAATCCTGAAACCAGTGTTGAAAATATGTAATGGTGGTATTAAAACTGAGATCTCGTTTCCGTTATTCCGTCATAAAGTAAGTGCAGCTTGACGCATCAAGGTACAACACAAACTGTATGGCCGGCAACCCCAGGCGCCGGCGTTTAGCGCCTTACAAACCAC
Organism: Magicicada septendecula; assembly: GCA_034769895.1. Taxonomy (NCBI): domain Eukaryota; kingdom Metazoa; phylum Arthropoda; class Insecta; order Hemiptera; family Cicadidae; genus Magicicada; species Magicicada septendecula. The sequence goes on along the minus strand of CM068367.1, from coordinate 426,609,674 downwards.
AAAAACAGATTATTTTTACGGTTTCTGTTCTCGTAAACATTGTCATACAATTCAAAAAATTTCTGTAGAAAAGGCCAAGATTAAGAAAATACTTTGCACATACGCGACCAGTTTTCTTACGGATGTTAGTCTTACTGCCAATAGCCAATAACAACTCATTTAATAACATTTTCTGTGTGCATTTTGCGCTTTTAATCGTGTCTGTGCGTATAACAATGTTTCCTACAACCTTAATTGTTTGGAGCGACGAACACTGTTCAAGTCTTGTCGTGTCGTCTGGGGATTTAAACTTTCTTCTGTGAAACTCAATCTACCGGAATGCGTCCATGTTTTGTAAGAGAAACGCTATAAATTTTCTATCCAGAGACCAGCCAATTTTCTGGTCTTAAGCGTGTCCTAATTTTGAAATATGCATTCATTTGTTCGTTAATGTTTTCTTCCTAATTTTTATCAGGTTAAGCTAGCAAAATTTATTAAAAATTTGTAACGTCATTAGTTATGTCCTCACATAGAAAATACTCCAATTATTGTAGTCCGATCGCATGTCATGGTGGCCAACTAACGTTGTGATCAGTGTCATTATTCTGCCTAGTGCCTGAAACTCCTCCAGTAACAATGGTTCTAGGGTTCAATAATTACAAAAATAGTCAGTTAGCAATTAGCCAGTCGTCGTCACGATTAGTTATAGCTTTGACTAATTACTTGTATAACTTTAAGTTATTTTACTAATCATTCTAAAGCAACTCCGGTGGTGACTGACTGAAAAGCGCGAAAAGCTATACTTTTTATATATATACAAAAGGGCACAAAATGGTTTTGAGAGCATTACATTAAGAACGCAAGAAATAATTTACTTAATTTATAAAAGCTACAGGCATTCATGCTGATTGAAAGTACTTGAGAAGATATTATCAAGTTAAGTTTGTCGTGTGGTTATTTAAAATTTTTAAACTACTTAAGAACTTAATGTATGTAAAGTACTCAAGTGTAAACTTGAGTAAACGTTTAACCACCGATTTAATCTACTTTGTAAATACACCATGTCCTGTATGGCATAGGCATAGAGAATTAATTTATACAGTTGTGTGTGTGTGTGTATGTGTGTGTGTACGGCCACTAAAAATCTTATAAAATAAATGGCTACACAGTAACAATAAATATATAAATGATAGTGTGAACCAGGTAATCTAGACACAAAGCCAAACTGGTGGGACTACAGGCACTTCGAGTTAGTGGTTTAGATGCGAGCAGCATGGTAAGGTGATTGTACTGTCATTAAATGCTTACACTTTAAGAAGGTGGAAATTTGATCCAGGTATTTTCGTGCTTCACGAGCTGAAAAAAAATGCTCGATCAAGAAAGAATACGAAATTTCGTAGGTATAATGGAAAACTATAACAGGATACGAAAAGAAAGGGAAATAAAAGTTTAAAGAAAAAACGGGAAGACGAATTTATTGAGTGTCCAGTCTGTGGCCCCAGAATCCATATGCAATTGAGCAACTGGAACATAAAATTAATTTTAAACTGTTATTTCGTTTTTTGTGGGTTTTAATAAGTACAATTATAAAAAAAAAAACACTTTTCTCAAAAACGTTTCAATCTTGTTCAATCGTGTAGTTATTTTTGCAGGATTCTTAGTGTGCTAAAGCTTATCATGTTGGTTCTGTAAAATAAGTAGGAAACACATTTTTTTAATTTTTAAAGACAATATAAATTTTTTTTAAACTAAAAGTTGTATTTAGAATATGTACGTAACACAGCACAGGATATTTTAATGATACATTTTTCTGAGTCTCAGTTTCTTGTTTAAACTACACAACTGAGCACAGTAAACTGAATCTTATATTATGGGAAATACGGTAACCCCTACCGTATAATCCCTACAGAGGGATGCTGCATAATATAATACATTTACAAAATATATTCCGAGAAACACTTTACATACCCCACTATATTTTTATCACTCCTCGGTTAAAAATTAGGTTACATTTATCTGAATAGTAAATTCACGTTAAAAAGTATTTGAAACTAAGCAAGAATATCAAGTCTAAAAGTGTTTTACATGTTTACGAAAAACACGGACCATTCAAGAAAATAATATTGAATCGCTGGAGAGTTGAGTATATTGTCATCATTTTGTTCAATCGTGTAAACAACACGAAGAAATTGTTAAATTATTAATTACTTTAAACAAAATAATAACTGTTACAGTGGCGACTCTGGAGCGCCGCCCTCCATGGAAAATAAAACAAAGAAAACAAAAATTTTAAAATTCATAACATTTTTCTTATACTTTTTCGTCAGAAAGTGTAAAACCTAACTGAATAACATTTTTTAGCTACACAGTTTTACAGTTCTATTGACTAAATTACTAAAACCATTATCGCTTTAACATTAAACAAGTGTCTACTTCTAGACACGTGCCTTGCAAACTTTATGTGCTTGTGGGGCACCCAGTCAAAGTGTCCAGACGCATAAGATCTGGATTAAAAATGAATGTGGCTACTATTAAAAAATTTTGTTTGTGTTTTTATCATTAGAAGAGTCACTTGAAATAAGAAATAATGCAAGAGCAATGCCCGACTTGGATTTATGTAATCTACAAAATAGTACAAAGATAAGGAGAATGTACGCGTCGTTTTGTTAGTAAAGTACATGATAGAACGACGTGGATATGTGGCTGTCAAGAAAGTAACTCTTTGTTTTGTTTTGTGCATTGATTATTTTTTGATGATAACAATTGAATTAAAAGTTTCTAAGCGTCTTACTTGAAACATTATTAAGTAAGAAAACTCTAAAAAGCATAAAAACAATTTTATCAGCTTCAGCTGTTAGGGAAACCAAACATTTCTGCTTGTTTGAGTACACATATAGAGAAATATTTGAAAAAATAATGAAGGAGAGGAGAAAAGTCGACTAATTCTTTCTAGAACGATAGATACTTTAAACCTTTGTGGTATCTTTTGTTATCTTTTGTATTTCTGCTCTTGGCTATAACGAGATGAAGGCTCTAGTTAAAAAGAGATATTGTGGAGTTGTTAGCTTATACTTGGAAAATTGATGAATTTAATATCTATGGATTTAATAGGTTTTTAATAGCTGTTCCATATAGCTATATGGAAGAATATAGGCCTAGTTATATTGTTTCCAGGGACCTCCAAGACGGTACAAACTGTGGTTTTACAGTGCATGCTTAATGTATGCAGAAAGTATTTGTAAAAGAGATTAAGAAATCGTTATTTTTATCTCTCAAGCATTCTTGATTTTACCTTTGCTATGATTAAACGGCCGAATTCACGAGCGCTATTGACGCTTATCAAATCCGCAAAAGCAAAGTGCTGATGGACCTCACTGTGTATTTTGTAGCAGCTCCGATCCGATTTTAGATAATAATACAGATAAACTGATAGCGCAGACATGCTCGAAAATGAAGAAGGTGTAAAAGTTAAACTCAAAGAACTATGTGAATGCCTATTACGTTAATTGTTATCCCACCAAATAAATAAATTGTTCAAATAAGGTAGTTTTAAAGTAACGAGGATGAGTGGGAAGTAAAGTATAAAAAATAAATAAAGTATTTTTTACGAATTTAAGTGGGATTGGGACCTTTTTATTTGATTTTTTTTATTCAGAAGAGCGGCTTTAGAGAACATATGCAACAGGAAATATAATTAAGAAAGTTATGTTAGTGGTTATATTCACAAACAGAATTACACTGTTGCACATTACAATGTTGTTTTTTCCGAGCTGACGATGAGCTGTGAAGCTTGAAAGCGCTAATCGGAATAATTTTTCTATACTAGTGTGAACATTGTTAATTCTGTTTGCAATAGAAAATAGTTTTATTCTCCTTAACGAGATACAGTTTTCAATCCAGAGTAATACAGCTTTTTCTTACAAAGGTGTTATTCTCATTTCTTTCAAAAATATATTGACGGACGTTCTGAAATTATATAATCCTGGAACTGTAACACTAGTAGTTGGGTTTGTTATTTGGCTTGAAAGTAGCACATTCTTATGTTGGTTAAACGTTTAATAAAAAATAATGCTTCATACTGATATATTATTTTATCAGTTACAAGTTCTGCAGAATAGTCGAGTAAAGTTCGCACTACAATTGATAACTCCGGAAAACCGTAATCCGAATCGAATTAATCTATAATCTGTGTTCGATATAGAAGAAAAAACGTATCGTCGAAGGAAAAATGATACAATTGTATTTTACATAGACCTAAAAAATCGCTTCGTATTCAAAATTACCTTTGTGGCGCAGAGTTGTTTCAACCCGAAAGTCCCAATGATAACAAAACATCTGTCTTCAGGTAGACGGCATTACCATTTTTGCACTGTATTTTCATTGACTGATTAAAATTATTTTACAACAGATGATAAAGTTTTTTTTAGCCATGGTCAGAAATAACGGAAGGAAATATGGCTGGCAACTTGTAAACATTAAATTTTATAACTTCTTTCGAGTTGGACGGTACGTTCAAATAAATCACAAAAGCATTAAAAATTCTTGCCTCACGACTATTTCGGAAACTGAGAGGTGTTTTACAAATCTGAAGTTAATCAAATCCTACTTATGAAACACTATGAGTGAAAACTGGAATGAGCTGTGACGTCAATAGAACAACAGAACAGTCGATGATTTGTGAGATTCCAGATTTTAACGAACTCATTGTAGAAAAATTCATTTTGGATAAAAATAAAAGATTAGATTTTCAAGTGCTAACTTCACTGCTAAAGTAATTCTACATCGCTTATGAAAACACTATTCAATTTAGTGTTACAAAACTAATTATATACAAAACTACTGCGAAGGTGTGTGTGTGTGTGTGTGTGTGTGTGTGTGTGTGTGTGTGTGTGTGTGTGTGTGTGTGTGTGTGTGTGTGTGTGTGTGTGTGTGTGTGTGTGTGTGTGTGTGTGTGTGTGTGTGTGTGTGTGTGTGTGTGTGTGTGTGTGTGTGTGTGTGTGTGTGTGTGTGTGTGTGTTATGGTGGATATCTTTTGCCTTCGAATCACATAAGCTATTAAAATTTTTACAACTTATAATAACTTTGTGTTTTTTTTTAATTTTACTCTGCAAGTTAAAAACAGGGTAGTTTAAGTTAAGCTGCAGTACACATGGACAATTTTAGAGTCCGCATTCCCTTAAGTTTAATTACAAGACGCCGCTAGAAAAGTCACAGGGATTTAAAAAAATATCGATCTAGAGAATGACCTGACGTCTTTAAAATATGGTCGGCCACTAATATCCAGATTAACATTGCAAAAAGGAAAAAATTATTTTCACAATTAGTGGTTTCGTACCTTCAAACGGTGAAGTAAAGCAGTTTCCAGTACTACCCGCACTACTTTATTTATTGGTGCGTGCACTTATTTAATTTAATAACAGAAAAAAGATAAAAGTACATAATGTGGAAAGTAATGCAGAAACTAAAATCTTCGCACATCGGAGCCAAAAAGACAAATGTTTCTTTGCTAGGATTTTACGTCTGATTTTATACGACCTAGTTCATGCAAACGGATTCGGAATTCCTCACAGTACAACCTAAATCACCAGAGAAGTGTGACTGTATAGTCCTGGTTAATTCTTTCCTGAAACACATTCGAACCAAAAGTTTAAATTATATGATTTACAATTTATTTGTATCCTCACGTAAGAGATTGTTACGCTTTTTGACTTGACTATGACTGTATTTTATTTTTGATATGCAATTTATTTTTCAATAATTTATTTTTGATTTGCAAAATTGCTTATTTACTATTGAGCAAGAATACGTTTAATTCTATGCTACGTAATTCTGCCAGTAAATCCTACTTCCAACATCCAAGTTACTGACTCTCGGACAGTGGACTCTGTGTGCACGTGGAAGACGTTGCAACGCGATTCTCTGGCCTGCAATATTTGGTTGAGACATAAAAAATGAAAACAAAAAAAAAATTGTAATTTATAATTTTATATTGTAATCTATGATTTTGTTTACATAATAAGGAGTTTATTGGTTGAGAAATTTCGATGTTTATATTTATTTTACCGTTCCATTTGTTTACATAGTAATGACCCTAATTGTAAAGGTGTTTTTGTGGTAATATTATGCTGGATACATTTAATCAGTGTTTATATAACTTTCTTGAAAGTGGGTAATTCTAAAAATTCCTAAATAGTGTCTCCAGTGTGACATACGATATGATTTGATTCCATGTAAAGAATCCATACTACCTATACACGTTTATATATTTAAGACAAACGTTTTCTGTTAGCCGCTACGGTATCGTGTGTAAGATAATTTTAAAATGGAACTCAAACGCAGTTTGATAGTAATACGAATCCTGGTGTAAACTGGGTGGTCATATTCATAATAATTCACTTCTATTATGATATATTAATAATTCATGATCTGATGGTGAGTTGCAGACTTCTGTCCATGAACTGTATAAATTATTTAAGGATCATAATTAGGACAAGAGAAGCTAAGTCCTTTAAAATTCGAGAAATGATTCACTTTTATAGATCCGCAATTGGTGCTGAACTTTGAAAAATTCATGCGAATAACATATTTTCTATGATGTGAACAAATACATTTTTATTGGAAAACGATTCGCAGTTTATAAGTTTCTGCGAAACCACAATGCATTCTTTGATTCGTTCGTATGGTTGTTATGGTAACATGATTGTTTGAATTTGTATTTTCTTGAGTTCTTAAAGAAGTGAGCGAAGAACAAAATTTTTGTGTTTAACACGTAACAAACAAAATACCGACCTACATTCCTACTGTAAACGTTCATATGTGTGTACAGTATTATTACCGTTGTAGTGAATGTTGTGTAGCGTAGGCCTACACTGTCTTGTTCAAACTTCAGTCTACGGTAAGAGTAAGCGTACCTACATACAATTCAGTGAATCTGAATCTTAATACATGGTACGTTTATAGGTGTGTTTCAGTTTTATCCTTTTTTGTGATTCTGATTTACTTTTACTTACTATTTTATTATATTTTCAGTTTGCTATATGTTACTATATTAAGTATTACGCCAAACATTTTAAGCCACCTTATTGTATTTTAATGATATCAAAATTAGCCTTAAGGATTAACAGATGATATTTTAAGCACACATCGCTCGCATATTTTACGTTTTATAAAACATATCAGCCTTGTTGCTCATACTTTGTAGCCATATTAACAACCTTCCACATATATTAAGTGGTTGAAGTGACTGCAACTGTAGGATGAGCCAATCGAGAAGTTATTGCCAACTTCAACAAGGCCAACAGTATATCACTAAGTTATTCTTTCATCAGAAAGGATTTATTTTTAAATTTTACAATATAGGTAAGCCTACTCGTTGTTGGTTTAATTTACACCATAAGATTGATGAACATTGTAAATATTATCATAAATGTGCTGTTCAAATCAAATATTCCTAGCGTGGTGAACAGTATGGATCCAGGTTTACAACATTATGTTTTAAAATGACTAATTTTTGGTGAGGAAAAAACTTAATCGCTCAGATTTACCCTGTCATTATGCAGGTTATCGAGAAGCATGCGAGACTGTAAATGTTTATTAATGAAACGAGCGTGCGTGGATATAGTTATTTGAGTAAAATTAATTTGCGATACTCAGATTACCTAGTGGTGGACCTTTTCTTCAACTTTTTGGAGATATAAAGTATCCTCAGGAAACGATCAGGCCACTACATAGTAAACTCTTAAAAAGAACGGAAGCGAATTTCCTTAAGAAAGAAAATTATTTTTTCCAAGAATATTCTTTTCCCATCTCAATTTTCTTAAAATGAATTTCACTAATCATAGCTTGATCGGAATTGTATGGAGAATGTAGGCCTGCTTACTCAAGGTTACAAAGTATTGATGATTCGATGTCTTAAATGTTTGTCAAGTGCTGAGGCAATAATTTTAGTAATAAAATCAAGCGCTGACCAATAAATATTTTTTTCAATAAATGCGTGTAAAAGACGTTAACAGTTAGGAATTAAAAAGTCAAGATAGTCTGAAGCTTAATTCAAGTAAAGGATATTCTTTTGAAAACAAAATCCACATCTGCTGACTTAGATAACAGACTATAAAAGGTTCTATTCGTTTTTCTGTAGAAAGTAGGGTTATGTTACGCAGAAATCTTTGTGTCTATTTCACATGTATCAAGATGTTCAAAAACGGGGTTGTGCAAGAAAATAATTTTTCTCTTCAGTTTGCTTTTAGTAGGGGGAAAATAAGGGTTCTGACCCACAAAGGAATGCCGCCTTTCCCACGGTCTAGATCAAAGAGATGCCGCCGTTCCCACGGTCCAAGATTTTTTCCCACGCTCTCCCCACCACCGCTGGACCACAGCATCCCAAAGGACCGCGAATTTCCGCGAATAAATTTTTTTATTTTTTTTTTAATTTGATATTTTTATTTTTTTAATTAAATTGATTTGCATATCCGCGAATATATGCAGCCTTTCGCGAGCCTAAATCACTTTCACTTTCTAATTTCCGCGAATATAATTTTTTATATGCCGCCTTTCGCGAGCCTAGATCACTTTCACTTTCAACTGGACCACAGCATCCGCGACTTTTTCGCTGATCTGTGTCAAGATCCACGACTTTTTCGCGTATCTGGACCACAGCATCCGCGAATATAATTTTTTATTTTTTATATGCCGCCTTTCGCGAGCTTAGATCACTTTCACTTTCTATCACTTGATGCATTATAGTGTATATATTAAATATATGATCGGGGAGTACCAACCTTGCATGAGTTCAAATTTGTTATAATGTATATTAAATCTATATGATCAGGTTTACCAACCTATGGTGGGGGGGTTCCGACTTGATGCATTATAGTGTATATATTAAATATATGATCAGGGTTACCAACCTTGCATGAGTTCAAATTTGTTGTGTGTTATAATGTATATGAAATCTATATGATCAGGTTTACCAACCTATGGGGGGGGTTCCGACTTGATGCATTATAGTGTATATATTAAATATATGATCAGGGTTACCAACCTTGCATGAGTTCAAATTTGTTGTGTGTTATAATGTATATTAAATCTACATGATCAGGTTTACCAACCTATGTATGGGTTCAAACTTGATATGTGTGTGTGTATTATAGTGTATATTAAAATATATGATCAGGGTTACCAATCCTGCATTATTGTGTATGTGTATAGAACAGATCTGCCAACATTTTTCTTCGGTGGGAAATTCAAACTATATTATAGTAAATTGTTAACGACGACTTCGATATCAACTCTCTCTCCCCTCCTCTCTCTTTGTCACTAGACACAGTTGTCGATCACAATATAAACTCTCTCTCTCTTTATGTCATCAGTTTTACATAAGTGTCGTGCTACTTATTGTAAGTAGCGATACTAAAATGTAATCACCAGGAAATATATATATTTATCACCTACCTCGTTGCATCCTTTTTTGACACATGACAGTCATTGACCACGATTTAGAAATTAATATATCCCTTATTCAACGATTTGTATGTGTGTACACGAACTTAAATACAGACGATTGTAATTTTAAAAATTCATTTTTTGCATTAAATATATATCGTAAACAATGAAATAATAATATTTCGTCATTGTAAGATTTTAATAAAACAATTATCAGTTTAAATAATAATTTTCATGATTGTAAGATACAACCTACAAATGAGTAAAATGTCTCTCTCACACACATTTCTGATTACTATACAAATAATTGTATGCATATTCGGAGGTTTATAACGAAATAAACCATAATTTGTTTTAAATAATTAAATATATATATTTACAACACTGTTGTTACTCTCTCTCTCTCTCTCTCTCTCTCTCTCTCTCTCTCTCTCTCTCTCTCTCTCTCTCTCTCTCTCTCTCTCTCTCTCTCTCTCTCTCTCTCTCTCTCTCTCTCCTCTCTCTCTCTATCTATTTATCTCTCTGTCCGTCCGACTGTCTATATCTGTCTGTCTGTCTGTCTGTCTCTGTCTGTCTGTCTGTCTGTCTGTCTGTCTCTCTCTCTCTCTCTCTCTCTCTCTCTCTCTCTCTCTCTCTCTCTCTCTCTCTCTCTCTCTCTCTCTCTCTCTCTCTCTCTCTCTCGTTGTCAAACGTTATGTTCAAACCGTTTCTCCTCTCTGCAGTCATTACCGCGCATGTATATGATTTTCGAAAGTTTATATATGTTCGACAAATATTAACTGTGTACGTACTTACAACACCCGCTCTCTCTCTCTCTCTCTCTCTCTATTTATCTCTCTGTCCGTCCGTCCGTACGACTGTCTATATCTGTCTGTCTGTCTGTCTGTCTCTGTCTGTCTGTCTGTCTCTCTCTCTCTCTCTCTCTCTCTCTCTCTCGTTGTCAAACGTTATGTTCAAACCGTTTCTCCTCTCTGTGATCATTACCGCGCATGCATATGATTTTAGAAAGTTTATATATATTCGACAAATATTAACTGTGTACGTACTTACAACGCCCGCTCTCTCTCTCTCTCTCTCACTCATCGTCAAAACGTTGACTTCATTTTTCATTGTATTAAATAATTAACAAATATTAACTATGTGTGCGTGTGTGTTGTCAACTACTTACATGCGCGTTCTCTCTCTCTCTTAACATAACGCTTCGTGTGAAGCGTTTTGTAGAGCAGGTTTCAACTGTGGAAGGTTTCATACCGTTTCTCCTCTCTCTCTCTCTCTCTCGCTCGCAGACGTCGGAAGCAATTCCTAGTTTATAATGTAATTACCTGTGCGTGTATGTCTCTCTTTATTCGACAAATATTAACGCCCTCTCTCGCTCGCAGACGTCGGAAGCAATTCCTAGTTTATAATGTAATTACCTGTGCGTGTATGTCTCTCTTTACTCGACAAATATTAACGCCCTCTCTCTCTCGCAGACGTCGGAAGCAATTCCTAGTTTATAATGTAATTACCTATGCGTGTATGTCTCTCTTTAGCATAAAAAAAATCTCCTTGAAATAAGGTATTTTCAAAAGTTTTGTGTACACATATCAAATAATAATAATATTTTTAATAAAACAATTATCAGTTTAAATAATAATTGTCATGATTGTAAGATACAATCTGCAAATTATTCAGCTTCAAATAAGTGATATTTACAATGAAACTATTTTCAAATAAAAATGATGTTGGTTCGACAACCTTTTGTTTTTAAGACTATAACAAGAATGAGACAAGGATCAGCTCTCTCTCCCCCTCTCTCTCTCTCTCTCTCACACACACACACACTCACACACACACACACACACACTTAGTATGAACAGACGTGTCTTTGTTAGTAAAATGTACAATCACATGACTTCATGTGAACTTCAAAGGGTTCAAATGTTTCAAAATAAAAATATATAAAACAAAAAAATACAGAATATATGAAATGTATATTACAAATAAAATATATATTACATATTATGAATTTGTGAAGCAATCTTCTTCTTCTTCATTTGGTACTACATTAAGACAGTCCTTGGACTTCACTTTTATGGGGTTTTCATAAACATAAGGATCACTACCACCAATAATTTGTGGTACAATACTTCTATTCAATGGTAACACCTAAGACAAAAATAAAAAATGCAATCAGTATTAATAATACAAAATCACTGTTTTATTATTTTAAAATACTGTAATTTTCATCCAAAATATTTAAAACAAAATACAGACTATATGAAATGTATATTAACAATGTATATTTACAAAATAAGTATATTACAACTCAGGAAAGAGTGGTACGTAATTTTCACTCACCCAATCATTTATAAATTTGCCATAATTTACACCACCAGCATGGGTGGTAATAAACTGTGTGTAAATATTTGTTAACTCTTTTTTTACTTCTGTCTCGCCTTGAGACTGAGAATAGCAATGGCATGTCACGGAACGACGTTGTAATAGTTCTCTATTATGCTCCACTTGAGTGGAGCGTCTTTCTATCCATTCAGCCATATAACTTTCAAAACTGCCTCCAGACATTATACTCGACTAAAACAAAGACATTCACGTTGTTTATCACTTAATATATTATCATGATATTTTTATTATATTATCATTTAAAAATATGTTAGCAGTAACCAGCGAGAAACACATGTTTGTCACAGTATACTTCAAGCGTTAGCCGTACATATCAAATTCTTTCTTTACGTTTGTATTTTGTCTAAGCTATGTTAACTTCACACACACGCACGCACGCACACACACACACACACACACACACACACACATTGATACATTTGGAAACTGAGTACAGAATAAATCTACAATCACCTAGTCGGTTTGTTGGTAGAAAACAATTATGTGATCAAATAAACATCACCAGAGAACAACGTCCTCCTAAAGATAAATTTACCAGAGCTCAAAACAGTACAAAGTCATACTTTTGGTGAAGAAAATCACGTCATCAACAACAAAAGTTGTTTGTGTTTAAACAGCTACAAACAATAATTAATTTTCTTACACTAGTAAACATTTTGCTGTAATTGTTTCAATTAAAGGAAACATATATATATATATATATATATATATATATATATATTCGTTGAGAAAATCTGTTGTGGCTGAACGAAACATGTGTCTGAATAAATTTTCTCTCTACATAGCAGTTGTAAAAGTAGTCATATACATTATGTGCTATATATACAAAAGGCTTTCAACGTGTTTATCATTTCAACCAATTTGTACCGTGCTCTAATTATGTAAAAAAAAAAAAATAACTGTACCGCTCCATACAACTGAGAATAAATCCGTACACACACACACATGAACAATTTTACGTTTAAATAAAATCTGTACATACAATAAAATTATGTTTCAGTATTAATGATATAAATATTACTGTTTTATTAATTTAAAATACCGTATAATTGCTTACGACGCACACACTTAGCAACGTTTTTACTTATTTGAACAAGTCATCTATTAACTTCAATAAATAATGCACTTGATAATGTTTAAATATTTCCAACAATTATGTTGATTAGAAGTGCTGTAAGTTCAATAACAATGTTCGCTACGTAACGTATTCAAATCTGTTTACTCACCTCTTAAATGTTGATGCACGCAATTATCGATTTCACAATGAGGTATGAAGGCTAATTGCATTCTTCACGTATATATATTGATGTATCTTACAACGGTAGGGTAGGGGTAGCTTAGCGTGTTGTTTTGAAAGTCATTGTCCGCCGTTGGAAACTTTCATAAGTTAGCGATACTGAAAGTATTTTCGTGCATTAGTCAAAATTAGGAAAACAATGCAGAGAGAGAGCGAGTGGACACACATGTAAGTAGCTCGATACTCAGTGACAACAACACACACACACACACACACACACACACACACACACACACACACACACACAGTTAATATTTGTCAAATATATAACAACGAGTGAGAGAGAGAGAGAGGAGGGGGTCATCGACCGTGATGGAAAAGCTTTACCTCACTGCTTTAAGAAGTTAGCGATACTGAAAGTATTTTCGGACAAGTTAACACGGCTCTTTTTAAGAAACATTCTATCATTTATTTGATGTCGATACCGGTATTAATTATAGATTACACTTAGTTCCATTCACTTCCATGTGCTTACAAATACTTGTAATTAGTTTCGTTAATAACTAGGCCAAAACATTGTCATTACATGTCAACTCTTCCGTCTGTCTCGTAAATTTTGCGCAGCACTGTTTGAGTCTTATCTTTGTAAATAAAGAGCAACAGCAACGGTGTCGTAATACTCTACTTATTTGAACAAGTCCTGTATTAAATGCACTTGTTAATGTTTTAATGTGAACAATTTTACGTTTAAATAAAATCTGTACATACAATAAAATTATGTTTCAGTATTAATGATATAAATATTACTGTTTTATTAATTTAAAATACCGTATATATATATATAACCTAGGAACTTCGCAGGTGAAGAAATTAATTTCTATTTTTCATCTGTAACGACATGCGTGTATAATTTTAATTTATTTCACTATACACCTCTGAACCTATGTGTAATTATTTTGTAAACTGCGTTATCTATGGAGGAACTGTTGCAGCAAACGTTAACACTAGAACGATTATATTATTATTATTTAGTGATCAGATAATTTCATAAAAAATAAGAAACGTAAAAGATATACGCTGACTTTACCGCAACCACGTCTATTTAGATAAACGGCTCGGAAGAAAAAATAATTCTTCACAAAGCAGAACAACAACTACAGTCTCAAATAAATATATTTTAAATCTGGGGCTATGCGTGTACGTAGGGAAGGTCTTCATATGCTTACTGGACAAAATATAAATATTCGCTGGCAGATAATTTCATAAAAAAATAAGAAACGTAAAAGATATACGCTGACTTTACCGCAACCACGTCTATTTAGATAAACGGCTCGGAAGAAAAAATAATTCTTCACAAAGCAGAACGACAACTACAGTCTCAAATAAATATATTTTAAAAAAGATAAATATACATTAGATGGAAATGGCTTTGCGCACTAAAGTCACCATCTATCTCTTGTTTCTCCGGTCAGTATTGACCTATGCTGCTCCCGCATGGTGGTCGCTTGTCTCGACCACTAACAAGTGTAGGCTGGAAGCTTTCCAGGCCCGTACCCTCAGATCCTTGTCGGGGTCTCCATGGTTTGTGAGAAATAATGTTATTCGTGGAGGCCTTCGAGTTCCCACCCTTGCTGATTTTGTCCGGTAATGAATAGGAATTATATAAATAATCTAAGGATTAATTGATAATAATATACTTATGACGATTAAATTTAAAATATTATTGCGGAAAGTTTTAATGAATAGGAATTGATATAGATAAAATAAATATCAGTTTACGTAATGAGAATGTTTGTTTGCATTGAGTTTGGTTTAGCTAAATAACACAAGGGAGCACATTTCGCAGTTGGCTTTACATACCTCCAGACAACGGTACAAGCCAATTTAGATAGCGCAACATGAACTCTGAATCGTCGGCTATATTAGAAATTCCTTCCTTTCAAAGCGTGTAATGAGACCGTTTGAATATCTTATAGCAGTGTCAAGTAACTCAATAAATTGCTTGGAACTACGAAGAAGTTTCAATGCTTACAGAAGTTTATTCAATGTGTACATTCTTTTGGACAGTACAAAACGCTCTGGTTGCTTTATGGAAATATTCATTAAAGTTTTAGAACAAATAAAACTATTTTATCTAGTTTAATTCTAAATTTACTTAAAATTTGATCACAAGAAGAGAGAGAGAGAGAGAGAGAGAGAGAGAGAGAGAGAGAGAGAGAGAGAGAGGTAATATTTTTTTTTCTAGTGCCTAATCTTTTAAACTAAAAAACGTATTACTTTTACAAATATAGCTTGAACGTAACACATACACACAGACGTTAGGGAGAGACTGCAATGTGTCAGTGTAAAGTCGTGTCAGTGACCTCCTGTATTACAATGGTTTAGCATAGTTTCTTACTGAAGGCTTGTACGCTTTAAATTCAGCTATACCTAAAATATATCTTCAATTAGGGTCATTGTACACACACAGTGGAATGCTTTCAGAAATTTGCGACACACACACACACACACACACATACACAACGATGTTTCTACTTATTTGAACAAGTCCTGTATTAAATGCACTTGTTAATGTTTTAATGTGAACAATTTTACGTTTAAATAAAATCTGTACATACAATAAATTATGTTTCAGTATTAATGATATAAATATTACTGTTTTATTAATTTAAATACCGTATATATATATATATATATATATATATATATATATATATATATATAACCTAGGAACTTCGCAGGTGAAGAAATTAATTTCTATTTTTCATCTGTAACGACATGCGTGTAAAATTTTAATTTATTTCACTATACACCTTCGCCACCGCTGCTACCACAGTCGTCAGTAATAAAAAAAGAAGAAGAAGAAAGATCAGTTAGGAAACGCATCAGTACTCGTTCGAAACGATTAACATCAGTCCCAATGGACCACAGCATCCGTGAATTTCCGTGAATAAAAAAAAAAACGTAAAACGTTCTACTTACGTTTCATGTTAGGTTAAAAAATACAGTCCACGTACGTTTCACGTTTACGTTAGTTTAAGATGCAGTCTACTTACGTTTCACTGTTAGGTTAAAAATGCAGTCCACGTACGTTTCACGTTTACGTTAGGTTAAGATGCAGTCTACTTACGTTTCACTGTTAGGTTAAAAATGCAGTCCACGTACGTTTCACGTTTACGTTAGGTTAAGATGCAGTCTACTTACGTTTCACGTTAGGTTAAAAAATGCAGTCCACGTACGTTTTTCGTTTACGTTAGGTTAAAATACAGTCTACTTACGTTTCACGTTAGGTTAAAATGCAAACACACGCACACACACACACACACACGTGTTAGGTGGCAACCTAACGCGTGTGTATGTTATTTAAATAATAATTTACGTGGACTGCATTTTTACTGTGACAAACATGTGTTTCTCGCTGGTTACTGCTAACATATTTTTAAATGATAATATAATGAAAATATCATGATAATATATTAAGTGATAAACAACGTGAATGTCTTTGTTTTAGTCGAGTATAATGTCTGGAGGCAGTTTTGAAAGTTATATGGCTGAATGGATAGAAAGACGCTCCACTCAAGTGGAGCATAATAGAGAACTATTACAACGTCGTTCCGTGACATGCCATTGCTATTCTCAGTCTCAAGGCGAGACAGAAGTAAAAAAAGAGTTAACAAATATTTACACACAGTTTATTACCACCCATGCTGGTGGTGTAAATTATGGCAAATTTATAAATGATTGGGTGAGTGAAAATTACGTACCACTCTTTCCTGAGTTGTAATATACTTATTTTGTAAATATACATTGTTAATATACATTTCATATAGTCTGTATTTTGTTTTAAATATTTTGGATGAAAATTACAGTATTTTAAAATAATAAAACAGTGATTTTGTATTATTAATACTGATTGCATTTTTTATTTTTGTCTTAGGTGTTACCATTGAATAGAAGTATTGTACCACAAATTATTGGTGGTAGTGATCTTTATGTTTATGAAAACCCCATAAAAGTGAAGTCCAAGGACTGTCTTAATGTAGTACCAAATGAAGAAGAAGAAGATTGCTTCACAAATTCATAATATGTAATATGTATTTTATTTGTAATATACATTTCATATATTCTGTATTTTTTTGTTTTATATATTTTTATTTTGAAACATTTGAACCCTTTGAAGTTCACATAAAGTCATGTGATTGTACATTTTACTAACAAAGACACGTCTGTTCATACTAAGTGTGTGTGTGTGCGTGTGTGTGAGTGTGTGTGTGTGTGTGTGTGTGTGTGAGAGAGAGAGAGAGAGAGAGAGAGGGGGAGAGAGAGCTGATCCTTGTCTCATTCTTGTTATAGTCTTAAAAACAAAAGGTTGTCGAACCAACATCATTTTTATTTGAAAATAGTTTCATTGTAAATATCACTTATTTGAAGCTGAATAATTTGCAGATTGTATCTTACAATCATGACAATTATTATTTAAACTGATAATTGTTTTATTAAAAATATTATTATTATTTCATATGTGTACACAAAACTTTTGAAAATACCTTATTTCAAGGAGATTTTTTTTATGCTAAAGAGAGACATACACGCATAGGTAATTACATTATAAACTAGGAATTGCTTCCGACGTCTGCGAGAGAGAGAGGGCGTTAATATTTGTCGAGTAAAGAGAGACATACACGCACAGGTAATTACATTATAAACTAGGAATTGCTTCCGACGTCTGCGAGCGAGAGAGGGCGTTAATAATTGTCGAATAAAGAGAGACATACACGCACAGGTAATTACATTATAAACTAGGAATTGCTTCCGACGTCTGCGAGCGAGAGAGAGAGAGAGAGAGGAGAAACGGTATGAAACCTTCCACAGTTGAAACCTGCTCTACAAAACGCTTCACACGAAGCGTTATGTTAAGAGAGAGAGAGAACGCGCATGTAAGTAGTTGACAACACACACGCACACATAGTTAATATTTGTTAATTATTTAATACAATGAAAAATGAAGTCAACGTTTTGACGATGAGTGAGAGAGAGAGAGAGAGAGCGGGCGTTGTAAGTACGTACACAGTTAATATTTGTCGAATATATATAAACTTTCTAAAATCATATACATGCGCGGTAATGATCACAGAGAGGAGAAACGGTTTGAACATAACGTTTGACAACGAGAGAGAGAGAGAGAGAGAGAGAGACAGACAGACAGACAGAGACAGACAGACAGACAGACAGATATAGACAGTCGTACGGACGGACGGACAGAGAGATAAATAGAGAGAGAGAGAGAGAGAGAGAGCGGGTGTTGTAAGTACGTACACAGTTAATATTTGTCGAACATATATAAACTTTCGAAAATCATATACATGCGCGGTAATGACTGCAGAGAGGAGAAACGGTTTGAACATAACGTTTGACAACGAGAGAGAGAGAGAGAGAGAGAGAGAGAGAGAGAGAGAGAGAGAGAGAGAGAGAGAGAGAGAGAGAGAGAGAGAGAGAGACAGACAGACAGACAGAGACAGACAGACAGACAGACAGATATAGACAGTCGGACGGACAGAGAGATAAATAGATAGAGAGAGAGAGGAGAGAGAGAGAGAGAGAGAGAGAAAGAGAGAGAGAGAGAGAGAGAGAGAGAGAGAGAGAGAGAGAGAGAGAGAGAGAGAGAGAGAGAGAGTAACAACAGTGTTGTAAATATATATATTTAATTATTTAAAACAAATTATGGTTTATTTCGTTATAAACCTCCGAATATGCATACAATTATTTGTATAGTAATCAGAAATGTGTGTGAGAGAGACATTTTACTAATTTGTAGGTTGTATCTTACAATCATGAAAATTATTATTTAAACTGATAATTGTTTTATTAAAATCTTACAATGACGAAATATTATTATTTCATTGTTTACGATATATATTTAATGCAAAAAATGAATTTTTAAAATTACAATCGTCTGTATTTAAGTTCGTTTACACACATACAAATCGTTGAATAAGGGATATATTAATTTCTAAATCGTGGTCAATGACTGTCATGTGTCAAAAAAGGATGCAACGAGGTAGGTGATAAATATATATATTTCCTGGTGATTACATTTTAGTATCGCTACTTACAATAAGTAGCACGACACTTATGTAAAACTGATGACATAAAGAGATAGAGAGTTTATATTGTGATCGACAACTGTTTCTAGAGACAAAGAGAGAGGAGGGGAGAGAGAGTTGATATCGAAGTCGTCGTTAACAATTTACTATAATATAGTTTGAATTTCCCACCGAAGAAAAATGTTGGCAGATCTGTTCTATACACATACACAATAATGCAGGATTGGTAACCCTGATCATATATTTTAATATACACTATAATACACACACACATATCAAGTTTGAACCCATACATAGGTTGGTAAACCTGATCATGTAGATTTAATATACATTATAACACACAACAAATTTGAACTCATGCAAGGTTGGTAACCCTGATCATATATTTAATATATACACTATAATGCATCAAGTCGGAACCCCCCCCATAGGTTGGTAAACCTGATCATATAGATTTCATATACATTATAACACACAACAAATTTGAACTCATGCAAGGTTGGTAACCCTGATCATATATTTAATATATACACTATAATGCATCAAGTCGGAACCCCCCCACCATAGGTTGGTAAACCTGATCATATAGATTTAATATACATTATAACAAATTTGAACTCATGCAAGGTTGGTACTCCCCGATCATATATTTAATATATACACTATAATGCATCAAGTGATAGAAAGTGAAAGTGATCTAAGCTCGCGAAAGGCGGCATATAAAAAATAAAAAATTATATTCGCGGATGCTGTGGTCCAGATACGCGAAAAAGTCGTGGATCTTGACACAGATCAGCGAAAAAGTCGCGGATGCTGTGGTCCAGTTGAAAGTGAAAGTGATCTAGGCTCGCGAAAGGCGGCATATAAAAAATTATATTCGCGGAAATTAGAAAGTGAAAGTGATTTAGGCTCGCGAAAGGCTGCATATATTCGCGGATATGCAAATCAATTTAATTAAAAAAATAAAAATATCAAATTAAAAAAAAATAAAAAAATTTATTCGCAGAAATTCGCGGTCCTTTGGGATGCTGTGGTCCAGCGGTGGTGGGGAGAGCGTGGGAAAAAATCTTGGACCGTGGGAACGGCGGCATCTCTTTGATCTAGACCGTGGGAAAGGCGGCATTCCTTTGTGGGTCAGAACCCTTATTTTCCCCCTACTGCTTTTGTCGTCACTTTTCGTAAATTTAAGGTAAGGTATAGTAGTAGTAGGTATGAAGGTTCGGAGAGTGCCCTCCAATTTGGTTATTACATAGAAACTAAAATAAACGTCTAGAAGATCAGTAATCTGACAATACCAACAAGCAGTACAGATAAATCAGGTCTTTATTTTTTTCACCTTCTATCCAGTGAAACAGTAGATTTCTCTTATTCCCAAGTTGTACAGTCGCCTAGAGATTAAGGTGAGATCGACAACAAACCAGGGCGAACCACCATAATCACTTCTCTACTCCCAAAAGCTGATAGAGTAAGAATAGTTTCACAGTTTTGTGATAAAGTTTTTGTTTTCTACCAAACCGTACTCAGATTGTTTGTTTATACAGGTGGAAAAGAACGATCGCTGTTCACTTTCAAAGCGACTGCAAGCTGCTAGGTAGAATAGCATGTCTAGAAAAATGTACATTAATGTATCTACACTACATTTGTGTTATATTCTAAAACAAAATACGAAATGTTTTAAGTATCCTTAACATAATTATTCTAATTACCGTATCATAGCTTTATCATAGTTTATGTTATCTATACAATATATTTATATTTGTACAGCGAACAAGAAGCTGTTCACACAATATATTCTCATACCACTTGTGTCAATTTGGAAATCCACATTGACGGGGGTATCGTTAACTGCTCAGTTTTATGAATTCGCGTACTTAAGCAAAGGAATAATAAATTATATTAGAATATGATTTAATGATAATTGACATTGTGTGATAATTATACACTTGTGTCAATGATAATTGACATCATAAGCATACATGAATTCTGAAATATGATAATGAATATTTAAAATCAAAGTCAAGGTACGGAATTCAGTGTGTTTAAAATTTTGTTTTTCGTTATCGTTAACAGTCTCTTGTCTCAAATTGGGTGAATATGCGACGTGCATAATGATGAGCATCTATATGATTACACCACAAAAAGTGATACACGAAGGGCAGAGAAGCAAAGTAGTACTACATTAGGCTGTATTGACATTCTACAGGAAGTTGTTATAAGCGAAAACAATTACATTTAAAAATTGTCTTGAGAATTTTATCTTTTTGCAAAAATAAAATTCAAATTGAAATTGGAAAATTTCAAATTTGATGTCGCTCATATGAAATGGCAGAAACAAAACTACGTGTCTACTAACCTTGTTAGTAAAAACAGTTTCACTAAACTTCAGTTCATATACATTACTTGTTTTTACGGGCACGAACCAAAAGGTCTCAAGTTTTGACGGATGAATTTAATTCGCATGGAACTTAAGTAGAATTCCTATTGTTTGCGTATGCGCGTGTGATACTCAAGCAGCTATTAGCCGGGCGTCTCAACGAGAGCGGCGATATTTAATTAAATGTTCCGTCTACAGTAGAGTAGACGTATTAAATAAATTAATACAGCTAATGCAGTTTGCTGGTACAACTGAAGACCATTAACAGTCAGTATTTCTTAATTAGAAATTATGATTCTTGTAAGGCGAACTTTGTGCCCTTGAGCTAACACTTTCGCTAAAATGTACTTACAGTTCTTTGATTGGTTGCTTTTATCTGTCTTTAAATTGAACGTTGAACTCTTAATGTAGTTTACGGATTATATTTTCGTGGAATGAATTTGCAAAAAAAAAGTCTGCGTTGAATACAATTCGTGTGGATATTGTTTGATATATTACGAATTTCTATAGGCCTATAGTAAGTAATTCTTTAGTATTGTCTACCAAATGATGTACTGAACTAGGTAGATGTCATCGTCCGATCAAATTTAAGCCTTAGCAACATTTGGAAACTTTCGATTATGCTTTTTGCTATTTCGAGCGGTGAAATGTTCTTCAGAAACTGCAACGACGCAGGTAGTGGTACGTAACAGGCCACTTGGGATACTAAATTTATGGCATAAAGAAATTCACAAATGCGACACAAAGAATAAGAAAGTTATTGATGATAAAGTTAAAAAAGTTGACATATACTTCATCGTATTCTGTGTATATAGCGAAAACTTATTTCTTAAGTACTCTATATGTTTTTGGTATAGGCCTATCGTCGATAAACTTCTTAGAAAGCTCAAAACGCTTTATGCAAATGTAACTTGACATCCTGAGTTTAAGAAATTTCCCATCAGTTTTTCAATGTGTGTCCAATGAAAACTTTTTTAAATTCGCAAATCTAAAGTAAGCTATTTTGGATACAGTTACCTTACTTAAATTACTCTGCACATACTAACGTCAAGAAGAGTTGATGACAACCTACGTCCGGTATTCTTCCTAATACTGGCGATGCAGCGTACTTTACAATGTTACAGGCTATTTGTAACGTAAGGCCTACACAAACAATCTGACACTGAGAGCACAGCGGATACACAGCACGTTTCACTCCTCACCGTTAACAATTTCACTGACAACTACTGTATATCATCCTAAGCAAAACCAATAAGGTTAAAAGCAGTGTTTACAGGCTTCAGTAAACATACGTTCATTTAAAGCTAAATGTTCGTATTAAAGGCAATGTTAACTTTGTAAAACAAACGTTTTCTGCAATAAACGTTATGCATGTAAAGTATTAGCTGTGTTCTCCCAGTTTTATAGTTCACATGCATAATGTACGTGACCTTGAACGCGACTCGGTTGACTGCCAGCCACGACGTGTTTGTACCACAGATGAGGATAATAATATTGTCTTTCTTCGGAAAGAACCTCAGGACAGCGTCTTAGGTCCCTTGCTTTTCTTTGCTTATCAACGACGTTCCCAAGTTGTCTGAAGTCCCATTGGCCAAGTTCGTCGGTCGTAGTGCTGAAATAGCCGTTTGTTTGGGTTCAGGAACAGCTGGACGCATAAGTTGAGTGGGCAGACGAATGGAGGGTCTCCATTAACGCGACCAAGAGCACAGCTGTAGTCTTCTCCAGACGCAGAGTAGGTGAGATCC
Organism: Magicicada septendecula; assembly: GCA_034769895.1. Lineage (NCBI taxonomy): Eukaryota > Metazoa > Arthropoda > Insecta > Hemiptera > Cicadidae > Magicicada > Magicicada septendecula. Next base: position 426,586,391 of record CM068367.1, on the reverse strand, counting down.
GACTCCCTTGGTCTCCTGATGTGAGGACTTCACCTTGACAGACGTTTCACCTGGCGGACGCATTCCGAGCAAACAGCGCACAAAACAGCCCATCGTCTTTATCAACTCCGTCCCTTTCTTTGCACCAACGGCATGACCGTCAACCAACGGGAAGTCATCGTTACTACGTACGTCAGTATGGGGCTACTTGGTAAAATCTTCCAAACGAAAGATTCAGTCTTTCATTGACCGAGGTTTACACTGGACCTGTAAAGCATGTTACTTAACTTCAGACATGACTGTCCGCACTACCCTCAGTGTCTTTCCCGTAAATTCTACAGCCGTTTATAGGGCAACCCCCTCATAACTGACCTCCGTCAATATTCATGTGTTCCAGGTGAATCTCGACCCGCCCTCACGAACGCTGGTACTGATTTAGACTGAGTCTAATTGAAACCCCTCGGCCGGTAGCTCTCCACAGCTAAAACCCAACAGATTTTCATCCCTGATCCCCGCGGCGGGGGCTGGGAACGCGGCGTGATCCCGGGCGACGGACTTGCCCGTCGGCTTGCGCAATCCCTGGTCTCTCAGATGAGGATGTTACCGAAAAGACGAGTAGTGAGAGGGTAAGTAGACCTGTCATTCTCGACCACATTAGAAATTAAGGGGAAGTATTATACTTCTCACAGCTAAGGCACTGTCTAACACGGACATCGAGTGTTTGTACAGTTGATATTCGGCGTCGGTTAGTACCCCGGGGTTATCGTACAGCAATACTTTTGTCTTTCGACACACGCTAGGCATATACATTCTCATTTCAATAAAAACACAAGCCACGCTAGAAAACGTGTACACATATTCCACAGTTCATGGCGATATCTTCTTAGAAGCTATAGTATACAGTTCTCAAGCATCGGAAAACCCGGATCGTTAAAGATATTTGCTAAATAGTATTTGCGTCTGACTTTTCTTGAAATGCTTTGCCCGATTTAATTTTTGGCCAACATTACCCTCTTTATAATGTTCAAACTGTACTGCCTGAGTAATAGGCCAGGATTTTCCGAATAACTATGCGTTTTTTCAATGTCGTTATATCGCTGTAAATGTTTTTGTTACTCGTATAATTACATAAAGATCTTAAATGAAATTCTATACCGATGGAGAATGTTCCATGCAAAAAATAAAAACGTTTATTAACCAAATAAGTGAATTCGGTTTTACGCTACCTATCATATGATTATTTGTTCAGTGTGCGTAAACTTTTATAACGCGTAAATACTATTAAGTTAAGGCATAAATAAATTATATCATTACAATTATATGACGGTCATACTTTATAACGTCGACATATCAAGTGTTGTACGCACACCAGTACAACGAGTACAGCCATAGGCCTATGTAATTACCTTCCAGAAACGAGGGTTGGAAAAATTGCAACTTGCAAAGATTTTCCTGCGTATGGTTTGGAGATCCAGCTTATCCTCTTTCAGCGTCTTTATTTTCCCAGAGCCATATGGCGATTGTTATATCCTGTTCTTTCTTTTACTGTTATTATTGTCTATAATACTTGTAAAGTATCCATCTAAGAAATGCATTGGTTGTTCCTTTTACGTTACACGTGAAATGTTATGTAGACATGGGTCAGTCACTTTGAAATACTGGGTAGTATAAAATTAATTGGTATAATGAAGTCAATATCGGTAAGTTCACGCTACACTTTAAGAGAACGAAAACCACAAATTAGTAATAGAAAACCAGAGACATTTAACGAATTTTATTTGTGACCGAGTAACGAACATGGATGACTTGAATTCAGTCGCTGACTCAGTTGGCTACCTCACCGCGTGCGGACTTTCTAGATGTCCTTCCTTTTTATATTGTGAGTCGTATTTGCTGTGGTAATGGTATTTATACAGGTACGTACTGCTTTTAGCTAAAATGCTTACAGATGCATTAAATATTAATGGAAATGTTGATTAAACTGCAGCCGTATTGAATTATAAATTACTGCAGCCGTATTATACAGTTAATAAATTATAGGCCTATTTTAATTTAACCATCATCCACATATATTAGCAAAAAGGCCATACACTTTTTCACCATGCGAACGCTTGTATCTGAAAGGGAAACAAATTATGTAGGCCTTAAACATGAGAAACAGCAACAAGCATGCTGTAGGAAACAAGACAACCTTTACAGAAAAAATACAGTTTCTTTGATGCAGGGTGACAGAGCGTCCGCTTGTAACTAGTGTTTCACATTATATTTAACTTAAAAAGACGTTTAAGCGCGCATGTGTATGTGTGTGGCCATCATTACCATCAACATGTTACACTGGAGTACACTTGATTACTCACACGACGGGTAAAGTTAAGTAATTTTAAAGTAGATGTGCGTTGCCTGAATAAAGAACAGATATATTCATGACACCCGATTTTATTCGGAGTCAAATAAAATGTATACATTTGAGTCTAACAAACGGTTTCATTACTAAGGTTTACTAAACTATGTTAGTAGACTTTACTACTATATATATATTATAATGTACCTATTTGAGTACCCTCGATTATTTATTTTTTTATGCTTTGTTTATTTGATATTATTTAATTATCGATTTTTATTTGAATCTTGTTTTTTGTTTTAATTTATTTTTATTGTATAATTGTTTAATTATTGTAATCTGGTTTAATTAATCTGGTTCACTTTGGAATCCTCTTGACGTTCCGTCGCAACTCCGTTGACCTAAATTGTCGTTGTACTGTAATAAAGTTGTTTTGAAAGTAGTTTATAACGTAATTACAACTTGCACGTACCTTTGGTGTAGTATTGGTAGCTTACGTCTGTCTAAACTGGTTGTCCAAATTGTCTTGGTATGTTATAAAACAACTCATCAGTCAAAACAGTAGATTAGCACTGTTTAAAAGTAAATTTTGTGTTAATTGGGCGCCATATGGAATCTAGGTTGTTATTCCATAAAATAATTTATTAGATGAATAAATGAAATAATTTTAATTAATATCGTTAAATTATTCTCATGATTGTACTATGAAATTCATTTAATTAAATCATTATTTTCATGTTATTGTTTATAAATTTGAATGGTTGGCGCTTCACACGGCCATGCCGCCAACTTAACTGTTTGAGTGGCTTGAATTTACAACTCTCTTAAATAAGAAATAATTACTAAAAATTACTTCAATAAGTTCGTACAACGTTTGTTAATTAAGATATTATTGTTTTATTACTCACTGAGTGCTTTTTTTACTTCTATACATACAACTAAACAATGATTTATTGATTACAATTAACCTGGCTTATTTCTCTGGTAACCCAGAAGGTTGGCAATGTTGACTCTAATTAAATATTTATTTATCTTCAAATTTCTGATATGTCAAGGGTGAATCCTTTCGAGCTACAGAATAAAACTAATATGCCTCGAGTTACGATGCTTCACAAAGATTTAGTTTAGTATTTAAGACACCTTTAGCAATTCAGACTTACTAACAAAATGTTCGTCTGACCTCTACGATTTTTGAGGTTAACTACGGTCACCCTAAATCATTAATTCTGGTATTGGAATTGGATAATTCCCTTTTAAAAAAGTGTTTATAATGATTAATTCTTATTGTTTCGGTGTTTGGTGTTTAGTACATAAGTGTATTTACTCTGAATTATATCTTATAATGATAATATAATAATGGAACACTGTTAATTATATTTTGCACTGTACTCCCTGATTGATAATATTTCTGGATTATTATTTATTCACTATACGATTTCAATACACTGATCGTACACTTCACTTTCCGCGAAGAACGATTAATACTTCTTGCTGTTATTTACTTGGTTAGGAAACATTCTAACCTCGTTCTGTGGTTTCGCACTACTGGTTAAAGAATATACTGTTTGTCGTAATTCACTTTACTATGTAGGTAATTTCTTCTCTACTGTTGGTTAATAATACTTTTAATTAAAATGTTGATGTGGAGCTTCTGTTGTATCTGCCGAGATGGAATTCAAAAATGTGTCTCTCGTTCCTTCGAGCGAGCTGTATATATAGTCGCCTCAGACTCCGCTTGGCGGTGACGACAAATTTTCGTATCTAATTTTTTGATTGGTCCAAAATGACGTCATGATGCGGTCATTCTAAAAATAATTTTTACATAATCGCTGTAAGCGTGGGTTAACGTTATTGTTAGTATTACCTGTACCTTTCCAAAATTCACAAATTTTATCTTATTTATGTTTATTTCTCATTTATTCTAATTATAAATTTTGATCTATTACTAGCATCGTATTGCCCGTTCCTTGCTGGTTATTTTGAGATTAATAGCTGCCAGTTTGGATAGATTTTTAATTAATAAACTACATTTTATTGATAGACTATCTCTTTATTTCAAACGTCTTCTGCTACAATTTGCAGATTCTATTGCTGTATTTTTTAACATTTATTAAACAATCATTTTTTACTACTTTGAACACAATTATAATATTTAAATTAACATATTATTCTATAAATTTGCTGCATCCAGCTGAACATTAATAATGCTTATAACATAATTCCTTATTACCATTAAATAGCTTGTTTCTTTTATTATTAATTATTCAAAATTACTCTTACTTCCTATACTTATTTTAATTGAACTTGTCTGGTGATATTACACCTTTTACATAATTGTTATTCATATTTTTCTATAGGCCTACTCTGTATAGTATGGTCTCTTTATTATTCTTATTTTCATAATCTCATTTGTTATTTTGTATTTGTCTAATCATTTCATGTTTCTTTTTACAATTACAATATTTCTTTCAGTATGCACTCTACATAGTTTGTTGTGAGTTACATTAATTATTATGTCTTTCTTACTGTATTTATTATAGACATTTTGCTATTTGTTCTGATTTTCTTATAAATCATGTGCTAGTTATTGCACAATATTATTGTTACTTGGCATATTTGCCCTTGTCATTATTTTGATCTTTTATTACATCATTTATTAATTATTAAGTTACTTTTAACTCATCTTAGGTCATTCCCTTATACTTCACAATTTATAATAAGGTTTTGTTCACCTTACCTTATAATACATCTTTTTACAAAATTAACAAGTTTATAACATGTTTAAATACATAAAGTTCTTTACATTGTTGATTACATTTGACATTTACAATTAGAACACATACAATTTATTCTTTCATTAATTTTTCTTTAATCATTATTTATTATGCCTTAGCATACCTTTCTTTCAAGGTTGATTTAACATTGTGATTATACTGTTAATCTCATTTTAATTGTTCATTTATCATAATTCATCTACTATTCATTAATATCAACATGATACTTCATTTTGCTAGTTATTTCCTTTTAATTGCTCAACTACTGTGTTGTTTACTTTTACTCTAATACATTTTAAAAATATAAGTTATTTCCACCTTTTATTTATTTATGGTGTTTGATTTTGTCTAATTATTTTATGCTCACTTAACTAATCTATTGGGGAACTAGTCTTTGTCAATGTCTCAGTCTATTCGTCAGTTTATTTTGTATTGTCATTGAATGCTGTTTGTAGATTTACTACTTGTTATAATCACTTTTGCTACTCAGCTAGTTTATTTCTATGGAACAGTTTGTACTGTTACAATATATATGTATGTATGTATAACACCTGTTTATAATTAAATGTAAACTGTGGCTGAGGCGGAAAAATCTGGAACAAGGAGATAGGGCCTGATTAGGATACGTAACAAAGGTTAACACAAAAGTTAGTTGGGGAGCACAACTCGAAATCTCAAGTTTGTGCATGACGTGCGCTGCAGGAGCCTGTACCTGACTCCAATGCGGTGGCTGGCCCCCACAGTTCGCGTGTTTCTGGGTACCGAACCGGTGCCTCCTCGAGGCCCCTGCTGGGCACTGTTGCGTTTTGTACGGACATTCGTGGCCTCACATTACGTAGCGGCTAAGTCCGTTCGTCTCCTCCCTTAGAGAAGAGGGCTCCACACCAGCGCGCGGTGGTATCCGGCGGACGGAGAGCGGGGATTTTTCTCGGTTCTTTTCCCCGGCTGTTGATCGCTATTTAGTGGGTAAAACGGGCATCTGGTATAAGGACTTGTCCCTGGGGTACGGTTGGGTGGTTCGCCACTCACCCGATAATACATGCCCTTGTAGCAATCGAGAAGTTGAACATGTTGAAGTTGAATCATTTGGACGTGGTCGTATGACTGTGCTAATTTCTGTGTTGCAGTTTTAAAACAGATATGAACAAAAATAGTGTTAAATATTTACAAACATTAGTTTTTCATCGTTAATGTTAGTAGAGAACAATGAAATTTACAGTTGAGATCGCGAGATTTCTGATTTATTAATTTTTCAGTCATCATCAAGTAATATTATATTGTAGGAAATATAATATGTCCACTTATTCTAATCACAAATGGCTGTATGGGTGTCTTGAAAAAATACACATTTTGTTTACATGTTTATTATTTTAAGTTATCTAACTTGGACAAAATCTGGAGTGAATAATTCAAAATTTAAAACATTCAGACGAGAAAGTAAAAAAAAAACATGAAGATTCTACAAAACACATGAAGAATGTATTTGATTTAGCTATTAAACATTGCACATCAGGTAAGCGACTAATCGACGCTTACAAACAGCAAACAAACAGAAAAATTAACACAATGAAAACGTCTGAAAAAATCGAGAAATTCTCCCGAAAATTATGTAAATTATTGACTGTATCAATTTCTACAGCAAAATTTGAACTTCCGTTAAGTGGTCAGAGAGTTAAAAGGTAAGATGTAATCTTTATAAGATGTAAAGATACAAGACCGTCTTCGATCCTTTGGCACTATTAAGCATGGAAAAAGAAATAATAAAGTAAAGCTTCATTTATACGTTTTTCAGGGGACTTCGTAGGAAAAACGTATAAGTGTGAAAAACGTATAAGTGAAATAGAACAGAAACAGTATAATTAAATGTTATAGTTCTAAATAGAAATAACGTATAATTTACAATTTTTAATAATACAGTAGGTAGAACTTAACGTATATATAGAGAAAAACACACAGATATAATTAATCATTCACCAAAATAGTCCGTTATTTTCCCTTGTTTTTTTCTTTTCCGCGGGTATAGAATAAACTGTGCCCTCAAATTTTGACAACTGCGTGATAATTTCGTCGGACACATTACGGCGGGTTATAAAGCATTTGATTGTCCCCATGGCTTTAACTAGGCCTACATCACTAAAACACACGGGGGTCTGTGATCCTTCTTCATCATCATCATCATCGTCGTCTTCTTCTTCGTCCCTTTCCTGCTGAATGCCATCAACAGTCTCCGATATGGTCATGGCTTCTGCGGTAACAATATTTTCGTCAATGTTGACATAGTCGTCAAACGACGCCTGGGGGACCTTCCAGTTTTGCCCCATTCCACATCATCAACGGGAACTTCACAGCTATCTTCATTAATACAGGTTTCGCTATTCCCGAATCCGACTTTGCGAAAGCAGTTGCGGAGAGTGAGTTACGATACTCTGTCCCATGCAGCTGCGATGTAATGCATTGCCTGTTAGAAGAGAGCAAACTGTTAGGAATTTTTGCAAAAATCGAATTTTAATAGATCTATACTGTAATTTCTTTAGATAGGCCTACTCCTATAAGTAATTTTACATGAGGTTTATCGCATTAGCTATACCTGGTACACACAGAATCAATTGCAAGATTGATAGTAATGCCAGAAAATCACGCTAGAAAATACAGGCAGAAAATAATGGTGGGATAAAAAAGAATTCTATATGCCTCCCATAATGTAAAACTTTAAATCTTTCTGAACAAACTGATACTTTTTTCATTCCAATCTATTCATTATTTAATAAATACGTTTTTGAAATACCGGCAAAACATCGCGTAGAATCGTATGGTACAGTATTGCTGTTACAAGTTTTGAAAAGAACGAAGAAATCATACCTGCAAAATGTGAATTTTCATTCCATCCTTCTTTCCAGCGTCTACACAATGGATAGCATGCTGTACCAGCATCTTGCTATAATGCAGTTTAAAATTGCGGATTATCCCCAGGTCCAGCGGTTGCAGTTCGCTTGTGCAATTTGCGGGGAAAAATTCCACTCTCACGTTGTTTAGGTACCAGGAGGGTGTGCCGTGCATCTGTCCACAATCAGAAGAATTTTTCGACCTTTTGCGCTCATTTTTGCATCGACGCCTCTCAGCCAGTCTTCAAACACTTTTGTAGTGACCCACGACTTATTGTTGTTAGCGTATTTCGTAGGGAGCGTTGTAACATTTTTAAATCACCGCGGCGTCGCAAATTTTCCGACAGTTAAGGGAAGGAGTTTTCACTTAAGTCAGTGTTTGCGCACAACAACACTGTTACACGTTATTTACTCCGCTTACCTCCATGACAGCTGTCCCCTTTGAATGCCATTGTGCGGTCAGGAATAAATTAAATAAAAGGCCTGTTTCATCGCAATTGAACACGTCTTTGGGATCAAACTGAGATGTTAGTTCCCTCAAACGAGTTTCTTTCCACTCACGCACTGTTTTAACGTCTACACTCTTACTCTCACCGCACACGCTTTTGCTGCCGATGCCATGCCGTACCTTAAATTTATGTAGCCACCGGGTCGACGGATGAAAATCTTTTATCACCGAACCTGGCTGCCAGTTCATTTGCTTTTTCACAAATGAATTGGTATTTGTGAATAAGGGAAGTGCAGTTAGAATAAGGCCTGCTTATCCCAAACACGATTTTTTCGCGATCAGCACACTTCCATTTTGATTGTCGTGTGTTTATTACTCCTTTAAAGTTTAATATTACAAACGGTAGAAAGTCAGTTCCAGGTCAGCCTGAAATTCCTTCCGCCCTGTGCTGCTGGAACCACTGTAACAGACAGTCTTCCAAAAGTTCGTATTTTCAGCCTTGAATACGTGTTCGCTTATTACTTGAAACACCAAACACACGAGCACTTTCTTCAATTTCGTTGCTTTAGCCACGATTGAATTTAACGTCGACGGAGCAATCCCCAACTCCTTGGCGATGTCTACTCGCTTCTTATTCCCGCTTTCCTTCACTACTTTCAAAATGTTTAATTTCTCAGTGAACGTAACGCAACTCCTCTTACTTCCACTCATTTTCCACTTACGATGTTACCGGTAATAGAAACAGTAAAGAACTGATGTCCACGAAGCGAAGGAGCTTTACGAGCATTCAACAAATACCGTACGTTTCTAGGAATCAAAGCTTGCTCAAAGGGTACTCGTCAACTGCAAACTCATCCGACCGGCACTAATCGACGATTCCCTAGAAGTGTACAGTCTGTTCAAAATATTTGCATTCGGACATTCACATGATATGCATTTTGTGATATACGCAACGTAAATAAGGAGAAAATATTTAAACGTATAAATGAAGTTTTGTATCTGTAGGGACTTAAAAATTTGATCATATAAGTGTAAAAAACGAATAAACGAAAAACGTATAACCGAAATAAAATAACACGGAAAGTATAGGAATTTTGCCGGGACCTTAGAGAAAAAACGAGTAAGTGTGAAAAACGTATAAGTGAGAAACGTATAAAAAGTTTTACTGTATTACTAAGTGTTATGAAAAAGTTATCAATATGTTTTCTGTTGCAAAGAAAAGAGAATGGACTACATGTGAAAGAAAGGGTGAGTTAATTCTATTTTTATTAATAACATAACTCACTTTTGCATTTTTATTTTAAAATAATTTTTAATGCGTATAATTTCAATGTGTAAAGTAAAAGTTAACAATTTGTTTCAGTTTTAATGTGTTTTAGTGTTTTGTTACTTAAATCATAATTAAATGTAAATATCATCACGAGCAGCAACAGCACCACCACCGAAAAGATTAGACCAATGATTTGTCACATCTTCAGCTTCTGTACAGAGAAAGAATTTAGTTATAGTATATACATTTCATTAATACATGGTAATGCTATGTCTTAAAAATTCTAGTACAGCCCCACCAAACTAAAAGTTTACGAGCCGCCACTGAATTTCAGTCTTATTAAACATTATGTTTATTTCTAAACGCTTTTATTTAACTTCCTTTTCCCGTCTAAAGTGGATTTTTCAAATCGAATTTTAGCATACTTCCCGATGTGATAGCGACTTGAAATTTTGCATACACACTTGAATCACGTGACAATACAATATTATGGAAAAAATACAAACATACATTTACCAATGTACAGATTATAAGTTAAATGTAGTCGCATTCATAAGCGAAGCTTCATATGTGTACTACGTTATTGACAACAAAGGAGTAGTATCTATGGAAACTCACCGGTTCCCATTTTCGATCACGCGCAAATGTGCGACACGTCCTTATAAACATTTTCAATGTTAAAACTGTCTACGTGATTACAAATAACGGTAAGTAATTTTACTTTTTACAAAATTTACTTTTTACTTTAATACTACACTTCTTAAAATTAAAAAAAAAAAAATGATTAACAACTAAAATGAAAATTACAAAAGTGTTATTGTGTGATAGTTCAGTGTTTGTGAAAAAATAGTTCGCTAGTATATATAGTTTCACAGGTTAGTTTATAATAACCGTTAAAACTTTTTTTAATTTGATTAATATCACAATACTTTCCTTTTTAAATTCACACTTTTATATTCCTTTTTGGTTGTTTCCACTATATAATTCATTTATTATTATTTTAACAATTCACTATATAGTTTTATCACTTGATTATAATTTAACTCCGGTTCACTGTACACCTAAGTCGTATGATGTTCGATTCCGAGTCCTTAATTGTAAACAATGCGTATACTAAAAACTTTAACCTCCAGTATCAACCGTTGGAAATATGTATGTGAAATGAAAAATGAATAATGACAGTTGGTTTTTGACTTGCTGTATCTACGTTAATACAAACTTACTGTGTCATCTGTACCAGCGGCCGGCAAACATTTTCGTAAGGGGGGGGGCAGGATACCTTTAGGCTTAGTGGAGCAATCAAAATTAAAATCAGTTTGGTGAAACTGTCTACGTGATTACAAATAACGGTAAGTAATTTTACTTTGTACAAAACGTTTCACTTTGAAATTTTCCAATGAAAGAGAAGTTATGTCGTTTTGCCTATTGTAAGAATTATTTAAATAATGTATCATTCTCTTTTCATTATGTATATCTATAAAATTTGACTAAAAAGTGTGAAATAAAAAAAAGCAAAAATTAAAAAAAAACGCTTTTTTATTAAATTATAAAATAGTATAGAACAAAATATAAAATATAAAATTATAAAATATAGAACAAATAGTATCAGTTATACATCTTTTTTATTGAAGAAGGATTTAAACATGGTATAATATCATTCCTTAGGCGCTATTATCACTATTCCTTATCATTATATCACTATTATCAGTAATACTTAATGTTACAAAAATTTTTTATTAATAAAGGTTATTTTCATTTGTTGTTAATGTATTTGGTATAATATAAATTATTTTATCCCTTACATTGATCATTTTGTTAATTTTAAATAAAAGCGTTTTAAACAAAAAAATTTTTTTACGTTTTTTTTATTCCCATGTTAATTTATTAATGTTACGTAATTTATGTTAAGTTATTAATCACGTTCTCTATCTCGGCTGCAAATCCACTTCATAATAGTACCTTAAGCTGCAACTGTAACGCATAACCTGTATCATACTTGAAAAATACATTATTAAACAACTACAGCATACATTTGCATCGCATCAAGTTTTTTTTTGAAAACAATTTTTAAAAAACTGTTAGTTAATAAATTACTTAATTAATAAAGTTGTGTTAGTGGTTATAATCACAAACAGAAATAACACTGTTGCACAACACTATAGAAAAATTTTCGATTAATGCTTTCAAACTTCACAGCTCATCATCAGATGGGAAATATCAGATATGAGTTCATATTAGATATTTCCGATCTGATGATGAACTGTGAAGCTTGAAAGGGCTAAACGGAATGATTTTTCTATAGTGGTGTGCAACAGTGTTACTTTTGTTAATAAATTACTGTTAACTACAATAGATTCATGCTAACTTGTCTGCGGTAGATAATATTGTACAATTAGATTACAAAGAGATTAATAAAAATTTAGTAATTTCATTTAAACGGTATTATACTTTGAACTAGAAACATTAACCATACCCCGTTCTCTCAATGAAAATTCTGTAATCGGTTAAGTTCTAACTTTTTAGTTACTTTTTACTATGCATGATTATTTTTAATGTAAAACAGTGTTAAAATAAAAAATTAAAACAATACAAAGTACAGAATTAGGTGACCTAATATTGAAAGCAAATGTGGTAAATATTTGATAGCAGCGATAGAGTTATCTAAAACTTTCTGCCCACACCTGTCAAATAATATCTTATTGTGACAGTGACAAATATCGCCCTAATGCCCGTCCGGTTAACTGCATTCATTTTCCAGAAAATAAAGTTATATTTATTTTAGACACTGAAATTGATCATTTTTGTTTTGCTGATGTTAAACTGATGGTAACGGAATGAACTGTACAAGCGTACGCTTACTGGCGAAATTAATTATAGCTGATATTAAAAACAATAATTTGTACTAGAAAACACTTAGCCTATGGCGTGCGGTCTTAGTTGGTGTTAAACCGGATCAGGTTGTAAGGTAAAACTTTAGGTTTTACTTATAAAAAACTTTGTGTTCCGAGTCGTCAATATAATAGTTGTATGTAGTTTATAAGTTTAATCGGCCTATAGTACAGAATATAATTCTATCATTCTCTTTGTCATTCTGACAAAAACGTTTGAAACTTTATTAATTCTAACGCCACTGCTTTATTTGTTAACTTTTAGTGTTAGTTACCGCAGAAATACAATGAATTAAATTAATCTTTAATTAATTTGAAGAGAAAAATTATCTGCATGCGTTGACGCATTGTTTTTATAGTGAGCAAAACCAAACTAAATTATAAAAACAAAGTAAAAATGTAAAAATATAGTGACTTCATTCATTGTAATAACACTATTGTTGTCTTGAATAATAAATAAGCTGGGCCACAGAACAGAAGCTATATTATTGCGTATACACCAATAATTGAAATTGTATCGGGCAGTTGATACAGTAAACAGTATTGTATGAGTTGTATCTTGACTTTTCTAGATACGTTACTACTAAAACATCCACATAGCCAAAGTCACTGTAACAAATTACACACCAAATTTAAGAGTGTAACAAATAAAATTACAACCAAATAACAAAGAAAATTCAATAATAAAGTAATTTCATAATTAACATTTCAAGTAATAATAATCAAAATGGTTAATTGAATTAGTTTAAGCTAAAGCAAACTAGTCAGTAATCAATGGCATGGTCTATTTACTCAAAATAGGAGAGCGTGAAAACTATATCGGTTCGGTTATAGTAATTTAGGTATGAATTTACTTTCAAATGTCCTGTAGCAACCTATATCAAAGATACGTTAACTGCAGAAATTTGTAAATAAATTAATATTTTCAGTCACGATATATTAAAGCTGTGTTTACTAATGTAGTTTTTTCTTCATATTCAATAGTTTCTCACGCTAGGCCCTGTATGAAGTAAGGGTGCGTCACCTTATATTAGCTTACATTACATATTTACTATCGCAGTACAGAAAGGCATATTACATTTGCCTTTTATGTACTGTTAATGTTACATATATTTACTATCGCACCCTTCAGGAAGGCAGAAAATTTTGTTTTTTTACGAATACTTAGGCACAGCTGAGTCTGCAGTGTGTACGAAAGTCACAGCAAACTACGGTATCAGGTTGCCTGCAGGTCAGCCTCTGCTGATTGAATCCTGCAGTCACGTTTGTGTTACAGTGATTGCTACTGACTCTCTCCATTGACAAAAACAAACTCTTTGTTTAAGCAATTAAATGTTTTCCTTAATTTTTTAAACATTATTTTTAATAAAATTGTAATTTCTTATTTAAAATTGTTATATATAATGCGTATATATTGCTGAAAGGAAACGTTTATATGCTCGTAAACAAATTATATAACATCATTGTTATAGGCAATACACAGAGGTAATTATGACTGTCGTTTTGTCACAGAGACAAATTTTAATGTATAATTAATTACATAAAATGATTTAGTTTCGGTTTTAAAGGTATTCTTAAAGGTAGAACGTGAAAAGACTTGGGACGCTACTCTTGTAAATCAATAAACACAAAAATGCGATTTATGAGCGCTAATACAAAGCTTTGAAAGGCAAGCATCCTAGAAAAATGATCCTAAAAGCCTAACATCATCGTAGGCTACATAAACAGCTGTAGCTTAGATAGTTTAAATCGCCCTCCTGATGATCGCAGAACGTAAGAATCTTATTTAATCGAACAGCCACATAGATCATTATTTTGTGTGTTTTAAATGATAATGAGCGGTATTAAGTTAAAGATGAGTATTTTCTAGTGGGTACAACGTGAAACAAATAGCTGAGTTCCAAACTTAAATAAAATTGGAAACGAGAATAAAATTGTATAAAGACTGTTCACAGGAGGCTTGAGAAAGAAATATGCAAGGGAAAGAGAGCGTGAATATGGCAGGCAAGGAGCTACGAGCTAGAGAAGGGGATAAAAAACGAAGAATATTGGGGTGGGAGCGTCCGGACAAGATGATCTGTTACTGCTATTCTCACCAACAACTAAAACTCTATACAGAATATATATATTTTTGTTTAAATGATTTGAAATAAAATACTTCATTAAATGGAATATTAACATTTACTGTCTCAGATTAAAAAAAAATAATTCACTTATAAAATTTTATTAATTGATATTAAAACTTTCATTACAAGTTTAATAACTGATGCGGGTGTAGGACTATTGTATACGAAAGATCTGGTTAAGAATATAGTGAAGGTTATGGCGATAGGGCATAACCTTCACTGGTGATAGGGTGCTGGCGATTAAGATATTGAATGATCTAGTCGCTACCCTACTTATCAAGTTTATATACCACCATCAGATGTAGAAGAAGAAAAAGAAGTACATAATATATAGGTAGTCTATGAAGAAAATGGGAAGGGACAGGTAAGAACGATAATACGTAGCATTGTGAGAAAGGGAAGGCGGAAGAATATGGACTTGGAAAGTGAAATGAAACGGGAGAACTATGAAACCCCTGTGTCAACGTTTGTACGTGTGGATTGTAAACACTTAGTTTACCTTTCCGATTATGTTGCCAAGCATCAAATAGATATTATCGTAACCAAGCAAAGATTTAAAAATAGTATAAAGATGGCAAAATCTTTCCCAAAAACTGACGCTGATTCTGGTCATAACTTAATGGCCATAACGCAGAAGACTGAATCATATTATAATCAGAAACTTATTAAGCAATTATGATGTAGTAAAGCTGAAGAATTGTGCTTTTGATTGTAGTTCTAAAGCCTGTATTCAAAAGTTTAAAGAAGAATTGGAAAATTTAAGACGAAGTTTATATATAAAATAGGAACGTAATACCCTAAGAAATGCAATGGTGAAGGTCTTTCAAAAAGATGAAGAAGAGGAAAGGAGTAAGAAGGAATGGATTTAAAAGAGTATATTAGATAAAATGTATAGGCATAGTGATGTAATTGTCAATTGTACTTACTGTAATTGTATCATAATTGTACTTGGAAGTGAAAGGGAGAAGCATTGTCATTTAGTAACAATGAAACGAACAGATGTTTCTTACGTAAAAATATTTTTAGAGAATTTTCCCAGGGTTCAGATCTCACCCTCTTTCTTAAAAACAGATGTCAGAAAGCAATAATCGTAAAGTTTAGTTTATGAATAGCTGTCGAGAAGCAACAATCATAAAGTTTAGTTTATGGGCAACCCCAGGATTCTTAAATCCTTTATCTTGACTAGCAGCTGTGGGAGGTTAAAAAGCCACTCTCTTAGATGAAAGGATGACAGATTTATGAAAATCAGAGGGAGTCTTATGAAGGACACAAGTTAGACAGAAAATATAAAATGTCACATAAAGTTGATACCCTTCAGGGGTGAAGTCAAATAAATTGGTCTCAGGTGTGAAGACAGGTGTTGTATTTGCGTGAGAACTTTAATCCTAGAGGGAAGACACCCCAAAAAGTGACGTAGGGTAGGATCACGTGATGCAGTCTCTGACGAATAGTGGTAGTTCTTATAAAATTATAAGATATTTATCCTCACTTCCAATAGAATAAGCCTATCATAGTTAAGGTTTTAGAATTAAGAGGAGGGAACAGTCCCACCACTAAAACTAAGGGTTACACCCACGATGGTGTACTATAAAAACTCAAACACTTGCTGTAGAAGGCAGATCTGATTGTAAGAGATCCAAGAGAACTTACACATTGTTTCTCATTTTGACTTTAATCTGTGTTGAAAGGTGTTCTGAGAGAACCGGAAAACCAGATGTTATCAATAGTTTTTCTTTGTAATTTTTTGAAGTAACTAAAAGTAGTTAGATTAATTTGTGAACTAAGTACTAGTAACTGAAGGTACTTAGAGTTTAAAAGAGTAATTGAATTAACTGACTTATAGTTTGTCAAGAGGAGTTTGTATAAAGTAACTTGTAAAAGTTCGTTTGTATTTTGCTAATCACAATAAATTGTCTTCAAGAAGAACGGTTCATTCTAATGATTCAACTTCACCTCCGGAACCACGTCAAACAAACAGTTGTAGCCTAGCAGCCACTCGATAAGGTAACAACATTAAAAGCTGGTGTCAGTTGTGCTGGGTTCAAGAGGTGACCAACGGACTTCAAAGAGGACGAAGGTAATCAGCAGTTGTGGACATTGGAGTGCAGTATCGTGAAGCAGCTTCAGGGCATTCACTGGACTAGCAGCAGTCTTAGGACGAGCCAAGCAGTCGTGTTGCAGAACCAAGGAGCAGTTGTAGCAGTATAGCAGTGTAGCAGTTGAGATCGTCGCTGGACACAGAGTGCAGTTGAGATCGTCGCTGGAAGCAGTTGTAGCAGTCGAGATCGTCGTTGGAAGCGATCATCGTTGGAAAAGAAAACTTCAAGTAGAAGTAAGTGAATAGCGTCATTTTATTTACTCTAGAGAAATGGCTACTGCAGAGTTAAATCATTTTGAAAGCTCTAATAGTAATTCTGATTCTGAATTAGATTTGAAAGATTATGCCACAAGTAGTAAGATAGATAGTGGTGATGGAAAAACCAGTAAAATAAAAAGTAAAGTAAAGAATAGCTTTGATGTGTATAAAGAAAATCATAAGAAATTAAAACTTGACCAGGCAGCTAAATTTGTTCCTGAGTTTAATGGTAAAAGAGATGATTTAAGTAAATTTATTAGCTGTGGTGATTTTGCGATTGAGAATGTAAGTAATTCATATAAGTATTTCCTGTTTGAAATTATAAAGAATAAGTTAGTTGGTGATGCTTACAATATTGTTAAATTTAAAGATGTTGAGTCATGGGAGCAGCTTAAAGTAGCATTATACGATAAGTACGGTGAAAAGAAAAATATCGCTCATTTGCAGTTAGAAATGTCTAGTGCAAGACAAAATAAAGATGAAGATGTTCGGGCCTTTTCTGAAAGGTTAAATAGTATTTTGAGTTCGTTAGCCATTCAGATGACGGAAAATAAGGATAAAAATGTTAAAAGCGCGATTTATGATGTGCTAGAGCAACAGAGGCATAATGCGTTTATTGAAGGGTTGCGTCAACCAATTAAATTTTTGATGAAAGCGAAAAATATTCGTACGTATGAAGATGCTGTTGAAGCAGCTGTTTTAGAAGAAATAAACATATTATATGATAGGGAAACTCAAGAGTATTCGGTTTAAAAGTAAAAGATTATAGGGAGTATAAAAAATGTACTCGCCCTAAATGTTTTAATTGTAATAAGAGAGGACATGAAGCTAGTAATTGGTATTTTAAGAAAACGTCGTTTCAAAGTAAAAGCGGGTTTAATAAAAATAATTTTGCTAAAAGAGATAGAGACGTACATGTTAAAATAATTACGTGTCATTAGCGTGGTAAACAAGGTCATGTTATTGCTAAGTGCTTTAAGAAGCAGAAAGACGAAGAAAATAAAAATAATAAGAAACCGAGTTTTAAGCCGAAGGCAAGTGATTTTAAAACCATTCAAGTAGGTCGTATTGCAGATGACCGTAAGCATGAATGCATAGAAATGCAATTATCCGAAACAATAAACAAAAACGTTTGTTTACATTTAGACACGGGAGCAGATATTTCGATAATTAAAGTAGGACAATTAGAAGATGATGCTGAAATAATGCCAGATAACGAAAGAGTAATTACGGGTATTTCTGAGGAGCCTGTAACAACAATCAGTTTAATAAATTTAAATATTAAAATGAATGGTAGAGAAATTGTTCATCCATTTCAGGTGGTATATGATAAGTTTCCATTAAGAAATAACGGTATTTTGGGTAGAGATTTTATGTCGAAATACAAATCGAATATAGACTTTGAGAAAGGCGTTGTCCAGGTAGGAAAGACTAAATGGAAATTAGTTCAGTATATAAATAAAATTGTATTGCAACAGCGATTAGAAACGGTTATTTGTACAAAAACACACAGTGTAGGAGAAGGCGTCGTATACTCATGTGAGTTACAGCCAGGCGTACAGTTAGGTAGTAGTCTGACTAAAGCATTTAAGGGTAAATGTTTAGTTCCAGTTACGAATATAAATGATGATAGTTGAAATAGAGATCCCAGAAGTGGAGATACATAAAATTGAGGAGTATGAATGTTAACAGTTATCGCGAAATCGCGAAGATGAAGTTATTAAACAATTAAGGGTAGATCAGTTAAATAAAGAGGAAAAAAGGCTTTGATAAATATATGCGTAGAGTACAATGATTTATTTTATTTGCCGGGAGACAAATTAACGGCGACTGATACGCTGCAACATACGATTCCATTGAAAGAAGATACACCCCCAATAAATATAAAACCGTATCGTATTTCGGAGCAACATAAAGAGGAAGTGCAAAAGCAAATAGACTCTATGTTAGAACAACAAATAATAGAACAGAGCCAAAGTCCTTGGAACGCGCCACTTTTGGTTGTACCAAAGAAAATGGACGCGTCGGGTAAAATTAAATGGCGTATTTGCATTGATTTTAGAAAATTAAAGGAAGCGACTATAGGTAATTCATTTCCGTTACCTAACATTACAGATATCTTAGACCAATTGGGTAGAAGTAAATACTTTAGTACTTTAGATTTATCTAGCGTGTTTCATCAAATTAAAGTGCTTAAGGAACATAAAGAAAGAACCGCATTTAGTACGGCATATGGCCATTACGAATTTACTAGGATGCCGTTCGGGTTAAAAAGGGGTCCGCCAACTTTTCAAAGATTAATGAACACAGTAGTTACAGGTTTACAAGGTATTAAGTGTTTTATATATTTAGATGACATTGTGGTTTACGCTCAGAATTTAGAGGAGCATCAAATAAAGTTACGCGAAATATTTGATAGATTAAGAGAACACAAGTTGCTATTAAATGCAGATAAATGCAAATTTTTACGCAAAGAGGTAAATTATTTACGTCGTGTAATTACAGATCATGTTAGCTCCAGATCCGAAGAAGACGGAAGCTGTAGATAAGTATCCAAAACCTAAGAACGCAAAAGACGTAAAGAGTTTTCTAGGGCTAGTAGGTTACTATAGACAATTTATAACAGACTTTAGTAAAATCGCTCAGCCACTAAATGAATTATTAAAGAAAGATGTACCTTTTGATTGGGCGCAAAAACAGGATAATAGTTTCGAAATGCTAAAAAGCAAATTAACTAGTGCACCGCTATTACAATATCCAAATTTTAAAGAGGAATTTGTAATCATTACGGATGCCAGTAACGGAGGCCTGCGGAGCAATATTATCGCAAGGTAAGATAGGCGAAGACAAGCCAATCGCGTACGCTAGTAGAACACTAAATAAACCCGAAAAGAATTATAGCACAACAGAAAAAGAACTTGTTGCATTAGTATGGGCAGTGAAACATTTCCGACCTTACATTTACGGTACAAGGTTCACTTTAGTCACTGACCACAAACCTTTACAGTGGTTGCTTAATATTAAAGATCGTGGATCGAGATTGATGCGTTGGATTATTAAATTAGCTGATTATGATTAAAGCGAAATACGAACGCAGACGTGCTTAGTAGAATATAAATTAATATGGCAGAAGTAATTACAGAGGATGTAGAAACTGAAGAAGAAAAGAGACGAATAATTGAGGAGTATCACGATTCAACGTTAGGAGGACTGTGCCGCGTTTTGGAAAACGCGGCGATGTTCCGATGTCTATATTGTGATTAATTAAAGTATTTACGTATTTGTCGACGCGACAGAAGTTGTCCTTTGGTACGGTCAGTTGGACTTTGTCATGCTGTATTGCCCCTTGTCCGCCCGACTCACGCGCGCCCTATCTATGTTACTACGGTTTTTTCAACAGCCGGTTTATTCAGTTCGACTTTAGCTATCAGCGCCTCACATTCTAGTCGCCGGCTGGCAGAGTAGATTGAACAGTTTTCGTCTCCCAGCTTCTTCTATGAATAAGTAGAAAGCTACGTGACCTCCGGTAAGTCCATCAAAATATGTATTTTAATTATTTATAAAAACAAATTGGTTTTATTTAATACTAAAGTGGATGCGTTAAGATATATATTGCAGTAAATCCTTGGCGCATGGCGAGTTTCAGGTTATAATTTGTTTTATGTATGCTTTATCTCAACCCTGGTTAATTGATTGTAACGTTAAGGATATAATTATGTTTTATATTAATCTAGTAATGCTTTTACTAAATTAACTAAACTAAGATGGGGCGTAAGTCAGTAATTTTCTGATATCTGTGTATGTCACGGACTTGTTAAAAGTTGCCAATTCCTGTAAGTGCGTCATGAAAACTTTTGCATAAA
This sequence comes from Magicicada septendecula, assembly GCA_034769895.1. Classification (NCBI taxonomy): domain Eukaryota; kingdom Metazoa; phylum Arthropoda; class Insecta; order Hemiptera; family Cicadidae; genus Magicicada; species Magicicada septendecula. The sequence continues at coordinate 426,565,464 of CM068367.1, read as the reverse complement.
GGTTAATTAAAATTATCATTATTATGGAGTGACTATATTTAGACATATTCTATATTAACATATTCAATGGAGTTATTTTTTTTTGAAGTGATTTACCACATGCAATGGGATTCTTGACTTAGGCAATTTTTCGAGTTTATAAACCGGACAGTCCATGCTATGTCAGTGGGTAAATGTGGTAGTGTGTGTTTCATGAACTTATGAGTAATCCCAGATATAATTGTACAGGGTTTCCGAGGTAGCCGGGAATCTGCCCCGCTCTGGAAGGATGGCCGAACAACTGCCTCCGACGATGTAATTTTAAAAACCTTCGTCAGCTATGTCAGCCGGAAGGATGGACTGGGCACACACTACTGAGCCCTCAACATACACCCTTCAAACCAGGTGAAATTTAACCATTTTTAACCTAAATCTTGTGGCCGAATTACTCTGTGAGACTTTCATGAAACGTTCCAGTGTGGACAGTTATTTCCGGATAATGGGTGGAATGTTTTAATTGCATTTTGTAAGGCTTACGCCTCCTCTATTACTATCATGTATATCTCGTTCTGAGAGTGAAAACTCGGCCGGGGTCACGCACCGCCCGGGTCGAGGGGAGTTCGGTAGATAGAGTTGAATCTCATTCTATTTCTGTTTTAAGCATGTTGGGATAGTTATGTTAACGATTTTGCTCCATCTGGACACGTGTGTTATTATTCATTCATATCTGGGGGTGGTTTTAAACCGTGGGCGACTCCCGTTGGAGACGTCCACTGCAAGTCTGTCTGTGTCAGATCTTGCTAGATCCCGTCCGATGCCTGACCCTGCCGGTAGTCAAGTTTTGGAACACTGTGAGCTGACTTAATACTTTTATGACTTAGATTCCGTATTACAAATTCTGTTCCACTGTTTAGCTAATTTGCACACTTTAAAATTACCATTGTCACAGTTTGTTTTTACCATAAAAAATCTTTGTAACGATAATTGTAATTGCTCACTATAACAATTAGTTAACCATAAGAACACACAAGATTAATCAATGTCAGTTATGAATACTCATGGTGGTCAAGTTCCACTATTTTTCTATATTCTGTTTTGAAAGTAAAAAGAAACATAAAATGCAGTTAGGCAACCGGACATCCATGTTAACCTTGTGATGCTACTCTTCATTATAGTAATTGATGGGATTTAATTGATAATTAAATATCGGCATGGGATTTGTGCGCTGGCCGCGTGGCTTACAGAGAACATTCAGTTAACACTTATCTTGTTAAAACTTGGGGGCATGTCTGCTCCACTCCTGGGATATTTTAATTGAAGTTTTGGGGAGGGGGTTTTAGTCACCTATTAATTAAACAGAAGGGGGCCAGATACTTGGTCAGAATAAGGGGGGGTAATGGGGGTTGAACAAGATGCTTAAATGCGCTGATAACCAGGGTGAACATGTGATGTGTTATTTATATGCAAACGTGGTTGATGTTAATTATATGTATGTGTTGTTTTTATAATTGTTACATTGTTAAATTAATCCTGCAGGTGTATATGTTTATATATTTATGTTTAGTTATAATATGTGATTATTTGCGGGTCGAGATTGTGTGCCACTTTGCAATTGTATTATTGACATCATGTAACATTCCATGAATTAATATTCACTGATCCTTCAGATCTTAATACTCATTCAACCCTTAGTGCTGTTAATAGTTATTATTCCTTGTTCAACTTTTGGCAAGGCACATATTAATGAACTTATATTTAACGATCACAAGACTTATTTATCTTGCCTTTAGAGGCTCATATGTTGTACTAGCCAAGAACAATAAATTGTTGTTGTTATCTTGAGTTCAGTGTTTCATTTGCAAGTCCCATCATACTGGACCCAGCACAATTTTAGCTTCTCTAGGCCCTTGCCTAGTTCTAAATAACTTGTAACCTCTCTTTCAAAACCAACAAGCAAGGAGATAGAAATTTAAAAAAGAAATTAAATACTAAAAGCAGAGAGAGGTTACAGGACATCAAGGTATATCTAGAACATACAATAGAATAAAATTAAAATATGAATGGCCTAATATGAAAAATGATATTGAAGAATATATTAAAAGATGTGATAGTTGCCAACGTAACAAAAGTGACGTGAAAGACACACGAAGAGTTCCTATGCAAATCAGTAATGAATTGAATAAGCCGTTTGAGCAATGCGCAATGGATATAGTAGGTCCATTATTGGTAACTCAAGAGGGAATAAGTACCTTCTTACATTCCAAGATTGTTTCTCAAAATATGCTGAAGCGTTTCCTATTAGGGATCAAACCGCGGAAACTATCGCGAGAGAATTCGCTACGAAAATTATATGCCGACATGGTGCGCCAGAAAAATTGTTAACCGACCAAGGGTCAAACTTTATATCGGGGGTAATGCAATCAATTTGCAAGTTATTAAAATAGAAAACATACAGACCACTAGTTATCATCCACAAGCTAATGGGTCTTTAGAACGAAGTCACAAGACACTTGCGGAGTATTTAAGACATTATGTTGATGAAGATCAACTGAATTGGGACTTATGGGTTCCATATGCGATGTTTACGTTTAATACAACCGTGCACACAGCTACGGGACATACACCTTTTTCGTTAATTCATGGAAGAGAGGCCGAATTGCCTACAAGTATAATAAGAGATTCGCCTCAACCTCAGTATAATTACGACGAATATAAAGATGAAGTAAACAAAAGTACAAAGTGCTCACCAGTTAGCAAAAGAAATTTTAAAGGAAAAGAAAGAATATAGTAAAAGTCACTACGACAAAAATACAGCGGATAAACAATTTAGAGTAGGTGACAAAGTATTGTTACATGACGAAACCGTACGTAGAGGTAGGTCAAAGAAACTAGGTGCCCAATGGTTCGGACCGTACGTTATAACAAAACGAAATTCTGAAGTGAATTACACTTTACGGAAAGGGAGAAAATTAATTAAAGTACATGTAAACCGAATAAAGAAGTATGAAGGCTAATTAGAAACTGCGTGTTGCAGATGGAGCTGTTGACCTTGTGTACAGTGATAATTTTTGGACTTCTATTAAGGAAAACGGACGCAGATGACAATCCATTCAGTGTAACAAAAGTAAGAAATAATCCTGGTGTATATGTCGAAGAAATTGGAACAGTTCAATTGACTAATGAAAATTGGAAATTAATTACGTATATAGATATTAATAATTATTTACAACGATTAGAAAATGTCAGAAACAGATATAAGCTTAAGAGATTTTGTACTAGAGAATATTCTGATTATTGTAGTAAAGTAAGTATTGCAATGCAAAAGACTATGAATGACATTAAAGAATATGCTAATCAATTAAAAATGCAATTAGGACATAACGAACCAAAGAATCATAGATTTAAAAGAGGTATGTTTGACACTATAGGTGAGGCAGCGAAAATTTTATTTGGTACTATGGATCATGACGATGCCATGTATTACGATGACAAAATTAAAGAGGTTAGCTACAATCAGTATGAGGTATCAAAATTAGAAAAAGAACAAGCCGCTGTCATGATTTCAACCATTAAGACTATCAATAAAACAATTAATGATGCGAATATCAATCTAGGTAAAATCATAGAAAGCTCTGATAAAATTATTGATTTTCAAATTTTGACTCGAAAAGTATTAAATGAAAAACTTAATAATATAACTTTTCAGGCAGCAATGACTGAATATGTGGAATATATCCACATTGAAGCTATTCAATTCGAAATTGATGTTAAAGAATTGTTACAAGTTATTACTGATGCTAGACAAGGAGAAGTTCACTCCTCTGTTATTAATTTAAAAAATAAAATACGAATTAGAATCTATTAGAGGGAAATTACCTGCAGGACTGTCATTTCCTCTTGCGGTGAATGATGACAATATTCACTCATTCTTAGACTTATTTTCAATTTGTGTACATGTTAAGGACAATAAGTTAGTGTGTGTATTCATTATACCCTTGGTTAACGATTTATTATTTGAATTGTATAAGGTATCACCATTACCAAAATATTTATAAAATAATGAATTCATTCAACCCAAAACTGAATATTTGGGTATAGATGATGTTAAACAGTATTTTATTTATTTAAAATCAGACGAATTGAATAATTGTAAAAAATTAGAAAATGATGTATTTGTTTGTCTACAAATGAATCCTATTTATCAAGTACATTTACATGAATCTTGTGAAGTAAAATTGTTTACATGTGATTACGATGCAAAGAGTTGTGATCAGAGAATAACTAGAATTAATAGTCCTTTATGGCAGAGAATGATGAAATCAAACTCATGGCTTTATGTTTTACCAGAGGATGAGACATTGACAATTAGTTGCAAATTGGCTGGTATGCCATCCATTATACATTCAGTACAATTAAGTAATGTGGGAATTTTTAATTTAGCACCAACGTGCAGAGCGTATGGCTCAGGTTTAATGTTATTGTCAAATACTAAATATGAAAGTAATGGTACAATACCAATTATCCACCTGTGGATATAGAAATTGACTGTTGTGACGAATTGGATAGTGTAGTTAAAGATGATGTAAAACTACCTACGTTAAAATTACCAAAGTATTTGGAAACGGTGGCAATGCATGCTGACGATTTAGAAGCAGCCAGTTACAGATTAAATGAAATTAGAAAAGCTATTGAGGAAGAGAATATGCATGAAATTTACAAGTCAAAGGTAACGCATCATTCAGTAACGATGTATATAATCTGTGGGTTAATAACAACAGGAATTTTATACTATGTATATAAAAGGTTTTGTCCAAAATGGTTGTTACCATTGTTTGGTAGATGTTGTAGTAAAAGGTTAGAATAGAAGTTTGAGGAATCTTTTAAACAGGTACAGACATTAAGTACCAAACCAATTGTAGTAAAGAAGTACCAGTATGGAGCGTCAGTCCATGAACTGACCTCAATAAGAGGAGAGAGTCCAACAAATGGTTGTACTCAATTAGAGGATGAAATTGTAGAACTAAAAGAGTTTGATAAGAAACTACGACAAAGGTCGAAAAGAACTTAGTAATGAAGAACTGATATAGTACCTAGTAAACTAAGGTCATACGGTGAAAGTACAGTAAGATGTAAATAGAATTAATTGTGTTTTTATGCAGTGCAATCAGTTCAGTAATGATAGTAATGTAACATTGTAGGAATTTAAAATTTATAAAAATGATGTAATCACTTATAAAATTAAGCAAGATATTTGAATTGTAATAGTAGTTTTAGTATCAAGTATTAAGCATTGTGTAGCTTAAAGCTTAAAATAAGGGGGAAGGTGTTGTAATTGTCAATTGTACTTACTGTAATTGTATCATAATTGTACTTGGAAGTGAAAGGGAGAAGCATTGTCATTTAGTAACAATGAAACGAACAGATGTTTCGTACATAAAAATAGTTTTAGAGAATTTTCCCAGGGTTCAGATCTCACCCTCTTTCTTAAAAACAGATGTCAGAAAGCAATAATCGTAAAGTTTAGTTTATGAATAGCTGTCGAGAAGCAACAATCATAAAGTTTAGTTTATGGGCAACCCCAGGTTTCTTAAACCCTTTACAGCTGTGGGCGGTTAAAAAGCCACTCTCTTAGATGAAAGGATGACAGATTTATAAAAATCAGAGGGAGTCTTATAAAGGACACAAGTTAGACAGAAAATTTAAAATGTCACATAAAGTTGATACCCTTCAGGGTTGACGTCAAATAAATTGGTCTCAGGTGTGAAGACAGGTGTTGTATTATAAGAGATCCAACAGAACTTACACATCGTTTCTCATTTTGACTTTAATCTGTGTTGAAAGGTGTTCTGAGAGAACCGGAAAACCAGATGTTGTCAATAGTTTTTCTTTGTAATTTTTTGAAGTAACTAAAAGTAGTTACATTAATTTGTGAACTAAGTACTAGTAACTGAAGGTACTTAGAGTTTAAAAGTGTAATTGAATTAACTGACTTATAGTTTGTCAAGAGGAGTTTGTATAAAGTAACTTGTAAAAGTTCGTTTGTATTTTGCTAATCACAATAAATTGTCTTCAAGAAGAACGGTTCATTCTAATGATCCAACTTCACCTCCGGAACCACGTCAAAGAAACAGTTGTAGCCTAGCAGCCACTCAATAGGTTACAACAATAGGAAATGAAAAATTGACTCTTCAGAGGAGGCGAACAAACAATACAGAAATCTCAATAACGAATTGAGGAGGTTAACTGATCAGGCTATATTGGATGAACAGGAAATATACAGAGATAAAATAACTGGAAAAACAAGTAAAGTATAAAAATGTACAGAACTGTTGAGTCTAACAAAGAAACAATCAAGGGAAATAATAAACAATGGTAGATAAACAAATAAATACGTCATCATACGTTGAAGAAAACAAGAAATAAGAGGAATATATAAAGGAGTTATATGATGCTCAGGCTGATCACACAAGACTAGTGCGGAAGATAAATGAGAATGTGATGAAGAGGACCAACAAAAGTTATTAAGATGGGAAGTAGAAAAGACAACTCAGGATCTAAGGGAGAGGAAAGCTAGGGGCTGTGATTCAGATTATACCGTCTGAAGCGTTAAACTCACTTAAAAAGTTCATGATAAAGTATAAACTAGTAAAGTAGTGAAGGTCATGATAAAGTAGTAAGTCATAATAAATTGGAATTTGTACAACTACAGAACAACAACTCGCTAATTAAAGAACAACAAATTCCAATAAAAATAAAACACGAAACTCTAAAAAAAATTAAATAATAATACTAATTACAATTTGTAACTGAATTTTTAATATTACCAACAACAAACTGACTGTTAAGTACAAAATTCAAAATAATTAAATCGAATCTTAAAATAGACGCAACAGAGACTAATCATTAGAAATAGGCCTATAGGTGCTTCGTAGTTTATGGAGAAACCTGCAATGGGAATCTGTACTTATTAACAGGTTTCCAACAGTCCTCATAAAGACAGACTATAGTTAAATAATAATTTAGGAACCAAGTGATGGCACGCAAGCAGTGCATTAGCGTAGCACATAGGAAGTCTTACTGCTTGTTAGCTGATTACTGTGCATGTTGAAGTACTTGGGACAGACGCTAGTACCATTGTCCACTGGTGCACAGGGTTCAGTTGGTATTTTTATTCTGTGCCGACGTTGAAGTTTCTGTACAGAAATTCATCAAAGACTAATCACAAACCTTCTTCATAGTGGAGAAAATGGTCAACTGTCTATGTTGACCAATAAGGTTCGAACGTTAAAAACATACTTCATTTTGACATTTTCATATTTTTTTAAATAGCAAACCCTATCAATAAGATTGTAGACGTTCGTAAAAAATGGCTATAGACGTAATATGTACAATATGCACAGTTTAGTTTGTCACCCTGCATACAGTCGCTGTCATTGTTCATGACGTGAACGCTCTGTGACGGAACATTAGTTTACAACAGTTAGCTGCCAAGTACTCTGCATACCTAACACAATATGTTCCACACACAAGACATGTCGACATGATTGTCACTCGGTAAAAATCTATACAGTTTCATGACACAGAGAACTCGTGCAGTTAATGCAAAACTTAAAATAGATATATATGTTAAAACATGAAATTAAAACTAACGAGAACAATTAATAAATCATACAACAATGGTACATGAACAGCGTAAACAGTAAAATTAAATTTACAATGGAAATGGATAATAATGAAAGTATAAACTTTCTAGACTTATCTGTACGAAAACATAATCTCTCATTTACATATAAAATATACAGGAAGCCAACTACCACGAAATTGACTATACATGCTAACTCATTTCATCCTCACATACAAAAAATAGCGCCGTTTAATGCATTAGTGCACAGACTGATGACTGTACTTTTAAGCCGTGAAGACCATCGGGATGAGGTTAAAATTATCAAATACATATCCATAAAAAGTGTTTACAAAAGTGACATGGTAGATAATTTGATTCGGAAACACAAGTATAAGCAGAATAAGATAAAAAAATGACAGGGATAAAGTGCAATTTGTATCAGCCGAATATACTAATGTGCTCCCTAATGTAATAAGAAATGAGTTCAAGAAATTAAATATCAATGTTTCTTTCAAAACTCTTAATAATTAAAAAAATACATTTAGGTTAAGGTTTCCTAAAGTAAGAGAAAATTGCAATGGGATGGTTGTGACAAATTTTACATCGGCCAAACGGGGAGGAGATTAATTTACAGATATAAAGGACATTTACCAAAAAAGAACATCACTTCAGCCAAGTCTAAATTTGCATTACATTTAATAAACGAAAACTACAATTACACTGGGTTCGCGGAGAATATGGTACCCATGCACGTTACTAACAAAGGTCGTTTGATGGATGCGTTGGAAGAATTCGAAATTTATAAAGCATCCAAAATCCATCAAGAAAGTTTGCTCAACGACCAGCTTTCATTTAAATCGAATACGTTGTATGATACCGTATTAAAGATAAACGGTGAACTTTGCAATCAGCCCAGATGATATGTGACTGTCGGGCAGTGCGCACTGTCTTCGTTAGCTGTGTGTGTACGGTGTTTAATTATGTTATTTATAACAGTTGTGTTTGTTTTATTCGTTCGTGTGTGTATGTGCTTTTAATAATTTCACCGACGACTCCTATATACTAGGAAGAAGAAGTTTTACCTGAAGATGGGAATTTAATTCCCGAAACATGTAGTGTAATTATAAACCACAAGATCGCTAGACGTACCAAATAAGGTATATTTTAAATAATAAATTTAATTAAACAATGGTATTTACAAAATCGAATGCAAAGATTGAATTTAATGTAAAAAACAGTATTATTAAACACTATGTTTATTTTAAACATTTATAGGCGTACGAAAAACAATTATTTACAAATCTAATTTATCAACACATGGACAAATACAGAACATGAATTCTCAGACATTAATAACATGACGCTAATATAACATACAATCATAACATTATGTAAAATCTAAAAATAAATCATAAAAAATAAAACATCAAATAATGGCTCCGATTTTATTTCCCACGCAGTCTAGGAATTAGTCAGGGTAGGCTGCGTTCGGCATACAAGATAAGTAGTATGGCTAGCACTACGTTCAACCGTCCATTATCACCACAGAATGTTATCCCACATTGTTTACTTCCACAGGATGTATATACCTAAGGGATTCAAAACGCACGGTGATTGTATTGTGCGCCCGGGCCATCAAATTGATTATCGAACAAATTCACAAAATACGACACATCTAAAAGAAGAAAACATTCGCACAACAATAATCTCAATTAAACCCTAACGCAGCAGAGTTGTAATCATACTAAGCAAAATACTTCAACAGACAACGGATCAACGTAGCCCTGACAAAAAGAATGGTCGAAACATCCGTCAAGTAAAAGGACAAGTCTTGAGAGTAGCCTTCAGTAATATGAATTAATTCAAACGTCAAGAAAAGGAACTGTATCAAATTCTACACAACGGGTAAATTTCATTTGATAAAACGTCCAGCCCGACTATCTCCATTATTGCAATTTTTCTTAACATTTCAACCGCAGTGATTTCAACTTCCACTCTTTTGATGATGACCCAGATTTTTGGAGTCGAAACGTCAGGAAAAATTACATCGACGGAGACTGTCCGACGGGAAGGGGCTTCAAGAGACTTACTGGAGACTTACGTGGAGACTTAATGGAGATCTGTCTGTTCTTGTGTGTTCCATTGAGTCGGTTTTTGTCTCCTGCTCGACGTTTCGACTCTTCTCATGCCTTCATCAGGAGTGTGCCAGACTGCGGCGTCTCGTTGGTTTGAGCTGGACACTGTAGGTTGGACTGATCTTGTTCTTTTATCTGGAGGTCAATCTTTTGCTGTGTAGGAGGTCTCGTGGTAGCGTCTATCGACCCTCTTATTAAAGGAAAGTGGGCATTTACAAATGTCTAATTCGTGATACTCAGCCGAATCTACACCACCTGTCTTCGTCCTATCATGACCACGCTCATTACATCCTGCTAACTGCTGATCCTTCCCGCCTTAAACCCTATAGAACCACTGAACGGCGAGCTCTTCGACTGATTTGCCGACCTAAAACCAAAACCAGTAATAACGCTCTGTATGTCCTCAACAAACTCTTTCCTTTACAAACTAAACTGGAAATATTCCAAAACCGCTAAGCAACGTACATCCTTCCAATCCATCGCAGCCTCCATCAACAGAACTACCCGGAACTCGGCAGACCTCCCTTCCTCATAAACCGTCTTCTAACTATTGTCGATGAGCATTTTTCTCGCCGACACACTACGCAAGTACTCCACCTTGCATCATTATTGATCTCCAAAATTTCCCTATCAGCTCACCATATCTTTTGCTCTCTTCTTAGTGTCCCCCGCCTATACTTTGACGCTGTATTGACGCTCTCCTCCATCTTTAGCATCCTAATGCTACACGACCCCGTCTTGGCTCCCATCAGGCCCTTCCGACATCAATTTGGCTCTTCACACTACACTGACACAAATACACACACCCACACACTACTCTTTCTCCTGAGTGCCTCCACTTCTCTGACTCCGGCCCGCTCGGGCGTACGTCACCTCTTAACATTCTATACGGCTAAAGGGTGCTTTGCCCCAGATCAGCCTGAGACTTGTCCTCTCAAACTACTCGAAAAAACGAATGTTTAAAGGTATCATAAGAAGAGAAGAGAAGATAAAAGACAAACGTCAAACAGAAGACAAAAATTGACGCAATAAAAACCGAAAGAATAAGAACAGATGCATACGTTACAAAAACTTACAAGCACGCGCACACACACACACACACACACACACACACACACACACACACACACACATACACATATACGTATTGTGCCGTACTTTGTTCGGCCCGAGAAAGGCGGTTGCCGAGACGGGTGATGTTCTTTTAAAACGGGCGGGTTCTTGACGTCACGCAGTGCCACTGCATCGCGTCGCCGCTGCGTATGTACACGGGTTGTTGTGTAGCGACGATATTGAGTCGGCACGCTCAGCTGCGATCTGCGTGTGCCTGCATATGCCAAACTTTCGTGGTTAGACATTACTTACAAATCGTTCTCATTTCTGTTTGAACCCTCAGCTAGGTAGCCTGCTCTCGACTGACGGCACTCATCTGTTCAGACTCCGTTGCTCTTCTCTATGAGAGGCTAAATTAAAGTTCTGCTCCAGGTGCTCGAACAAGGGCGAGATGGGTGTCGGGTGTAGACGTTGAGCTGTCTACCCTTCTGGCAGAGATTACACTTAAGCCATGACATGCCGTCAGTCGGGACTCACGCACACAGACACACTCGTGGAGGTACTCTGCCCCAGGACTTATTGGTGCTACCAAGACTCTACAGGTTAACCAGGGTTACTTAAGTACACCGGACGATCCAGGTGGGACCATTCTCTTTATTTTATACACTCTCAACTACCACTACACTGTGAATCCACAGAAGCTCCGAGAAGCAGACTCATGGGGCCGCGTTTAATTTGCTAAAGTTCTGCAAAAACTCTCATGTTAAGTTCTGTGCCTACATGTGTGGACCTTATATAATTAAGTCTTATGCAACCTATTATATCTTCTTATACTATGTAAGAAAATTGCACACACACACAGGTATCCGCAGGCTCTGCTCTAAATTTTACTTTTTTTAATGAGTTAAATCTATTTGAGAGCTAGTTCATGTCATACGGTCATGGCAGAATTCCGGGCTAAAGGGGGCTGTCTGATTTCTTTACGTGTTTAAACTATTTTCATGATTATATACGCGGAATTGCTTCACAATTATTGATGTGGTAGTTGATTAATATTTTTGAGTCTCTGGTTCTGTTGGGGGGGGGGGCATTTCCATTTCCCGTGTTATTTATATTTGCATATTACTGGTGATTAACTGAGAATTACTAAGTTCGCCTTGTTTTATATATATATATATATATATGTATATTTAATATATGTATATTTATTTGTTCTTTTTATTGCAAGGGGTTATTGTGAGAGGTTCAGTACAGAAATGGTGGATGTGTGTTATATATGTTATGTATGTGTTTGTGTGTAATTTTCACTATTGGAGGGGAATGTGTCAGAAATTATGATATCAAAAAAAATGTGCTTACAAAATTACTCAAAAGGCTAGCCTCTTTAATTTTACTTTATATAGCACTCAAAGATTAGTAAATTTCAATTTTACTTGTGAACAAAATTATTGCAAGAATTAACTTGGACATAGCGTGGCAGGGTCTATACAATTTATATTTAAGCTCAAATTCACTCACAATCTTATGCTGTGAAGATTACTGCCATATATATATATATATATATATATATATATATTCATGTAGTTCAATTTTACTCATGGTTTTACTCATTGTTGGATTTACACCTTGTAATATCTTGTAAATGCTTGCATGCTCAATAAAGTTCACGCCTGACCTTCCCTTGTCTCATGCACACACTCCCCCCTCGCCATCACAACACAGATGTTCCAGATACGCCCTAAACAGATGTTTACCACCTACACACCACTAACATCCTGTGTTCAGTAATTTCATTCACTCGCTCTTTGACAATGGCTTAAGTTAGTCGAAACAGCTGTCAGAGTTAATTAAAAAAAAATTTGTGAAACTTACCAAGTGTTTTTATATATTTTACAAAACCTTTGTATTAATATGTTTCACCAAGTGCCCAACGAGTCATCAATTAATATAGTACTTGAGTTTTTTTCGGATTCTTTGATTATGTTTTGTAGGTTAGGTTTGTGTTAGGTGTTTTATTGGGATTTACGTTTTATTGTTGTGTTGTGAATTGTGCAATTCTGGCGGCGGTATGCTACCAGAGTTTGCCCCACCCCATTTCTGGCGTTCTCCAGAAACATTCGGTGTTGGATGGAGTAGATGAGGATAGGTTGTTGGTCTTCTTGGACCTGGTCCTGCAATTGGCAGATTTCCCGGGTGTGTCCGATGAGAAGGTCTTGTCCCTGATATACCCGTATTGCCGGGGTTCATTGGCCGGTCTGGTCACCAACACTCTGCGTTGGGGCTGCAGTGTCGACACCTTCCATGGGGAAGTGTTGGATTTCTTCATACCCCATCGACGACGTTCCCAGCTTAAGTTAGATTTATTCTATCGCCTACAGGCCAACGGAGAGGCATTGGGTGACTTCGTGCATGATGTAAGGAAAGCTGCCCGTATATTAAGGTTGGGGTTGCCCGAGACGGTAGTCATACAGGTAATACGAGAAGGGCTGAATCCCCAAGAGAGATCCCGGCTGGTTTTCGCAGAGCCTCCACGTCCTTTTGCGGACCTGGACCGGTGGTGTGCGCATGCCTGTAGGGTCCAGGAGAATGATGAGTCCCGGGAAGAGCTGCTAAAGATGTCCAATACTCCAGTGGTTCATTAGGAAGAGCTAAAGAAGACAAACATGGCGGTTGGAGGAGAACACAAGAAACGGTAAGAAAAACTGAGTATTCCGGAAGTAATGGAGGCCACAAGGGAGTAGCAAGTAAAAAGACGGCGACAACAGCTACAGCACAGAAAACAAAGAAGTATGAAATTAACAGGGAAGAAGAAATTATGTTAGTAAACAAACATCGGCAAGTAGGGAGCCTGTAGCAAGTTATTCCTATTTGGAGAGTAAGGAAACTTTAAAGGTTCCAGAGGAATTACCAGTGCCTAAAAGAGTAGTGGATGAGGAAGGTGAAGCGGAAGAAGAAAAGCGGAATAACTTCTGTGGCTCAATACAAGAGGACAAGAAAACGTCTGTTAACACTGAATTGCAGGACTCAGAGAGGACGTCGTGGTTGAATCCGGATGCCGCAGAATTTGTTCCGGTATTGTTCGTGAGGGATCCAGATCCTGTGACATCATCATCGTCTACGCAGGGATATGAGAAGTCACTTGATGGTGTAGCTTTACCATCGCCAGTAGAAATTAATTTAGTCATTGCACATGATCCTGGACAGCTGGATTCCAGGGTGGAAAATGTTGAGGACGTTGTAGTTGCTGAAGGTGGTCAAGGAGAGGAATCGAAGGAAGAGGCAGAAGAGCGGTCTGCAGATGCTGCACAGGGAAGTATAGTTGTAAGTGTTAGGGAGACTGAACAGTCTGAGTTTGCGGATGGGCACGGGGATGTCCAGGCTGCAAGTGTTTCTGAGGTTGCGGATGGACAAGGGGATGTCCATGCCGCAAGAGTGGTGGAAGGAGATGAGGAGAAATTTGGTGGCAGCGTTGTGGAATGTGCGAGTGAGAATGATGTAGTGTGTGAAGATGTGCAGACGCCTTCTGTAAGTAGTGTTGAGGATTCCGAAGAACGGAAAGAAGTTCCAGGTGGACCAGATGAGCAACTAGAGGAGGATGAAGATGTGCAGTGTTCGGATGGTGGTAGTGGACGTGATGGTGATGATGTGGATGATGAACGTGTTGATGAAAAGGAGGATGTCAATGAGATTGGAGAAGAAGTTGGTGAAGAAGCTTGTGAAAGAGCTGGTGACGAGGGTGAGGAAGAAATTGGTGAGGAGCTGGGTGAAGATGCGGTTGAAGATGGATCAGATGAGCAACGGGAAGATGGTGAGAAGGTGCAGTGTCATGAGGTTAATCCAAATCAGAGTGAAAGTAGTGAGGTAAGGTGCCTTGATTCTGATTCCGAGGAAACAAGTCAGTACAGCTCAACAGAAAATAATCTCTCAGAGAGTGGTGTCCGAAAGGAACGAGTACCTAAAGTGCGTCATAGAAAGGTGAGAAGAAGCGGGTAACGGGTAGCGGGTAGATGTTCCCCACAGTCCCAGTGGTGTTCATCTATTTCAGGGTTGCGCCCCTGCCCACGCGAGCCTTGATTTCCTCCATTCATCCTTATTTCCGGAGGGAGCCATGTCCTTATCCTTACTCCTAGCTATTGACCCTTTAATGATCCTTGCCCCGTTTCATCTTCCCGATTTTCCTACCCCTCCTCTAAGAAAAAAAAAAATCTATCGATAAGGAGTTAGAGACTTGCCGAGAGTGCACACTTAGATTGTCGTGGTCTTGGAGATCTGGAGAAGATCGTCAATTCCCCTGTTCTGGAAGGTTATCATGGAGAAAGTTAGAGAGTTGGAGAGTGCCCTTAGATTGTCGTGGTCTTGGAGATCTGGAGATCGTCAGTTTCCCCTGTTCTAAAAGTAGGATGGAGAAGTTATGTGCTGTTGTTTCGTTGTTAATAGTGGTTGAATTTGTTTGTTGATCATTGTAGGGTCGGTCCATGCCGCATTCCCCGGTTGATTTCCCTGGTGTGTTATTTTTTGGTTAAGAGTGGTTTGTTTAGACGGAAAAAAGTGAACCCCCCCGCCAGTTACGCTGTATTTGAAAAGGTAAGAGAAGGGATTGATGTTCGCGTGCCCTCTGCGCGGTCTTCTCTGCCTTGTGAATCGGGCCCGCCCAACCTAGTGTGGGGAGGTGGGCCAGTCATGTGTCAAGGATTGATGATGCCTTGTTATGGTGCACATGGCTGGACGGTCCACGAGGTGGACGGTTCTCGAAGGGTACTCGCATATCAAGGTTAGTAGCACCTTGTTGGCCTTCGGGCATGGATATGTGAGTACCAGCAGAGGTAGCTGGTGGTCACCGGAGAGGGTGACGTGTTGGGGCGGTCCCGTGAGTTTGGCATGGCGGAGAGGATTCGCGTGGGGATGGTCGCAGGGCGATGGAGATTTTCAGTCCTGGGAAGGGGGATAGTGTCAATGGTCCTGGATGGAAAGGTTTTGTTCCATGATAGAAGTCTATGGTCCTGGGTCTTAGTTGTTGGGTTTAGGAGGCCTTGGTGGTCAGTTCTCAGAGCTGGATTCAGCGATTCTTCTCTTTCTCCTGTTCTTGTCTGTTCCTTATCTCTGCATGCGGACCAGGGCCCGGCGACCATGCAGGACGCACACTTACACCTTCTCTTTCAGACACACATTGGCATACTTACACCCCTTCCTTCTGCTTCTTACGTTTTCCTGAGGCACTCAACCCACCAAGTGCGAATGAGAGTCTGGGATTTTCCAGGATCCCTACAGCAGTCGAGGTCGAGTAGCCTACTGGTTTGGTTTGGGTCAACCATGTTGCCCTTTTGGGGTGAGGGTGTGCCGTACTTTTTTCGGCCCGAGAAAGGCGGTTGCCGAGACGGGTGATGTTCTTTTAAAACGGGCGGGTTCTTGACGTCACGCAGTGCCACTGCATCACGTCGCCGCTGCGTATGTACACGGGTTGTTGTGTAGCGACGATATTCAGTCGGCAGGCTCAGCTGCGATCTGCGTGTGCCTGCATTTGCCAAACTTTCGTGGTTAGACATTATTTACAAATCGTTCTCATTTCTGGTTGAACCCTCAGCTAGGTAGCCTGCTCTCGACTGACGGCACTCATCTGTTCAGACTCCGTTGCTCTTCTCTATGAGAGGCTAAATTAAAGTTCTGCTCCAGGTGCTCGAACAAGGGCGAGATGGGTGTCGGGTGTAGACGTTGAGCTGTCTACCCTTCTGGCAGAGATTACACTTAAGCCATGACATGCCGTCAGTCGGGACTCACGCACACAGACACACTCGTGGAGGTACTCTGCCCCAGGACTTATTGGTGCTACCAAGACTCTACAGGTTAACCAGGGTTACTTAAGTACACCGGACGATCCAGGTGGGACCATTCTCTTTATTTTATACACTCTCAACTACCACTACACTGTGAATCCACAGAAGCTCCGAGAAGCAGACTCATGGGGCCGCGTTTAATTTGCTAAAGTTCTGCAAAAACTCTCATGTTAAGTTCTGTGCCTACATGTGTGGACCTTATATAATTAAGTCTTATGCAACCTATTATATCTTCTTATACTATGTAAGAAAATTGCACACACACACAGGTATCCGCAGGCTCTGCTCTAAATTTTACTTTTTTTAATGAGTTAAATCTATTTGAGAGCTAGTTCATGTCATACGGTCATGGCAGAATTCCGGGCTAAAGGGGGCTGTCTGATTTCTTTACGTGTTTAAACTATTTTCATGATTATATACGCGGAATTGCTTCACAATTATTGATGTGGTAGTTGATTAATATTTTTGAGTCTCTGGTTCTGTTGGGGGGGGGGGCATTTCCATTTCCCGTGTTATTTATATTTGCATATTACTGGTGATTAACTGAGAATTACTAAGTTCGCCTTGTTATATATATATATATATATATATATATATATATATATATATATATATATGTATATTTATTTGTTCTTTATTGCAAGGGGTTATTGTGAGAGGTTCGGTACAGAAATGGTGGATGTGTGTTATATATGTTATGTATGTGTTTGTGTGTAATTTTCACTATTGGAGGGGAATGTGTCAGAAATTATGATATAAAAAAAATGTGCTTACAAAATTACTCAAAAGGCTAGCCTCTTTAATTTTACTTTATATACCACTCAAAGATTAGTAAATTTCAATTTTACTTGTGAACAAAATTATTGCAAGAACTAACTTGGACATAGCGTGGCAGGGTCTATACAATTTATATTTAAGCTCAAATTCACTCACAATCTTATGCTGTGAAGATTACTGACATATATATATATATATATATTCATGTAGTTCAATTTTACTCATTGTTGGGTTTACACCTTGTAATATCATGTAAATGCTTGCATGCTCAATAAAGTTCACGCTTGTTTGTTAACAGAGTTTTTCATTTGCAAGTCCTGTCATTCACCGGGGGACATGTCTGTAATTGTAGCTTGGGCCTGTGCACACTTTATGCTTCCTCTAGGTTCACCACCTAGTTCTAAATATTGTCTCTCCCCTTACAAAAAAATTTAATAAAAATAAAATCAAAAAAAATTTACAAAAAAAACTTATAAAAATAAAGGTGGGTTTCAGTATGCAAATACTATACGTATAAAAAAGAAATGTAATGTATGTACAACGCGTAAGTACAAGTTGATTTATATGTACTGTACGTATTAATAAATACGAACTAATCAATAATAAGATTTGCATCAATTATACGTTACGTGTGATACTACCGTATTTACGTTACGAGCATGTTCAGCGCGTTGAACGTTATGTTACGGTCCGTTGTAATGTTTGTAACAAAGTGCACTGCTACATTTAACTGCCAAGTGAAAGTAAAACTTACTTGTTGTCTTGGTTATCAAAATTGTTGTTTAGTTATTAATAATATGCCAAGACGAGAAAAGCAACGGGTAATTATAATATTCGTATTTTCGTACATATTTCTATTTAAACAAACTGTCCAGTCGCAAAGAAAATTTATGCCTTCAGTGAGTGACATTTATGAATGTTGTCTCTCAACCCCTATGCGTACATGGCCCAGTTTACGTTAAGGTCAAGAAGATGGCACTAGTAACCTTTAGGTTTTATGTGCTTTAATTTTTCGGAGTTCGTTTAAAGCTTTCTCTGTTATTTAGTAGGCTTTCATTACTTCAGAGTAATATAAATTTTGGTTAAAATGTGAACGTTCTGAAGACAGTAACTTGTACGATATAAATGACCAATTATGGCATTATTTAAACTATAAAACCTGTGATGTACAAACAAAAAAGATTTATAGACTTTTACGTAATTCTTCCATATTTTTACATAGCATATTGTAACCACTCTCTTTTCTGTTATACTTTTCTTAATTGTGTGGTTATACTACTACTACTCTCCAGCACTACAGCCCATGGTGAGCCTTGGCCTCCGCTACGACCCGTCTCCACTCATCTCTGTCCACTGCCTTCAGTCTCCAGTTCCTAATACCCATCTTTCTTAGATCTTCTTCCACATCCTGCTGCCATCTTCTTCGAGGCCTTCCTCTTCTTCTTTTGCCCAGTATCGTTCCACTTAATATAGTTTTGGGCATCCTCGTAACATTCATACGGAATACGTGTCCCAGCCATCTAATTCTAGCTGATTTTATGTGTCTCACCAGGTCTTGTCCACCAATCAACTCATTTATTTCACCAATTGTGTGGTTATATGTTTTTATAAGATCTCTTGAATTATGTTGTTGTTAACTGTAGCTGGATGTAATATAACCTTACTACAGTGGGTTATTAAGCTGATATTTTTTCACTAGAATAGTTCAAAAAATGGGCGCCAATTTGTAATATCAAATGATTACAAATAATATTTATTATTAATGGAGATATTATTGGTTTGGGTTAAATGTTTTATTAATTTCTTATTTCAATTTCTCTTTGCTTTATTAGAGTTCACTGACCTGGTTGGATTATTTAAATAGCACGGTTTGTTCCAAAATAAATACTGCCAACTTAATCTTCTTGAGTTGAAGTAACCTCTAATAATTGTGTAGTGCGAAAATATCGTTAATTATAAAAATGATGACTCGTACACTAGCATTTTTCTTCCATATTCCTTTATTTTCTTATTTGGACTTAATTCTTTTTCTTTGATATTAAAATGAAATAATATTTATAGTAATACAAATTAGTTAACCAGGCTTGTTACATTGATAGCTCAATAGTTGGTAGCATGAGTGTTCGTCATCTCAGATATGTAGGCTATGTTTACGTTTTGGAAATATAACCCTTCTGAGTTCTTTTAACTACAACAATTAACAAAAACTGTCTTTATTGAAGAACAAAACATTACAATAATCAATTATATATGATATGATAAAACAATAACTTAAAATCTAAAGTGACGAAGAGTTCGTAATTCGGACAGTGTCCGTTGTTGTTGTTACCCTAGTTTGGCTAAGTTATTTAGTGAAACTTTGAATATAATAACGAAATACAATTGTTAAACATGAAATAATATTAATAGTGTTTGAGTTTATATACTGTGATAATATAAACATAAGTTAACAAGTGTCTATTACAAGTTACTATGGGATATTAATCATTAATTATTAAGTTTCTTATAAATTCTCAAAATAAACATTATACTTTCCTTTTCTTTACAGTCTCTTTATAATTCACTTTATTCACTCTATTGTCCTTTAATTATTAAAACACAATGCACAACACTTGCGCTTCACTTTAAGGTTACGTTCACGTTCGAAGGTTAGATGTCGTTTGTTTACATTCACCTAACCTCACTCGGTTTGAAAATGTTTACACTTTGGGTTTGAGATTAATTATGTTTTAAGCGTTACAGAGGAGGTGTTCTTTACTGCTTGATGACCGTTGGAAGACTGACTCGTTTGCGGTGCGTTATGGGTAAATTCACCTGACAATTGAACGATTCTGATTGGTTAAATTATTAAATATTCCGTTTTTAATTACTAAAATTTTCGTTTTCTGGTTGATGCTCATCAACATACGCCGAGTTAAGAGTCCCTTTTTTGATCAAAATTATTAAAAAATCTTAAAACTGACATAACTTCCTTATGCTACTAACAATTAAAAATATTTTACTACCATTAGTCAGCATTTTTTATGCTGATCATTTTGAGACCTTTCAAGGCATGTTTCTGTTCAGCAATAATAAAATAACAATATTCACAGGTTGATTTAGTCTAGTATTCTCTACAAAATATTAATTTTTCTGTTCCATAATTTAATTCTTAGTTGTAGAATTGGTTTTACTTTAACATTATATGGTTTAATAATAGTAATAATAATTATAAACATCAATTTATTATAAAAACCTAGTATTGCCATCTAGGCCTACTCATGTCCATGCTCATTGGTACCTTAATTCCTTTCTCAAACTAAAATTACTTAATTCTACTACAAAGTAACAATTCTTAATTATCACTTATGATCTACTTCAACTTTTACAATATATTTTATACTTCACTACAAGCTTTTTTCCTTGTACTGTCCATTATAAACTTCCACATTAGCTGTATGAAGGGTTTGTCAAAGCTGACAACTTATTATTTACATTATGCCTGGTCAATTCTTGACATTTCTCATTATTACTTTCTTACTCTATTAATACACATTCTTTAATAATCTATACTATATCATTTAACAGGTTTTATTTACATAAATTGTTATTATTTTTCCTACCCAGTACATGTAAGCTTCTGTCTCATCAGTTTCTTACTATTTACATTATTACTTAGTTCGTAAACATCAATAGTTAATTATACTTGTTTTATTTATTATTCTGTTTGTTGTTCATACTTTTTATCATGAAACAATGTATCTTACTTCCTTCTTTATTTCATTGTTTTGCATTAACTATGGTGCATAACCTAACTTACATTATTACACTTTTAAATACAATTAAAACTGTTATTATTCACTTATTTTATATTAATCATTCTATGAATGGTTTTAGTGACTTGATTCACACTCAGGTATGATTATTCTCTGACTCTTTATTTATTTTACTTCTATTTTATCTAATTTACAAATTTTCCTGATTGGTAAACTTTTTTTTTCTGCTGTACTGTATATGCTTTCACCCATTTTTGACAACATTACCTATGCAGTTTACTAGAGTTATATATTATTAAGTTCCCTATAATCATATTTGGTATTTTGGTCTTATTATTTGATTTACTTTTATCTTAAATTCACTATTTAACACATATTTTACATTATACAGGTTCTTTAGTTAATTATTATTCTGTTCTTCATTATTAGGATAAGATAATTAGTTAGGTTAGGGTATATTCTTTACGTAGAGGGAAACATCACGTTACAATATTTCTTAATTAAAAGTAACTTAATTTTTACATAACCAATATCATACATAATGCATATATAATACTTTCTGAACTACAAACATGCACGCGCGCCAACACACACACACACTCACACAATACGTAACATTACTATGTGTAAGCCAAACAACACGCTGCATTTCGAATTTTAGCCAATTATGTTGTAAGGCAATGCGTTTACAGATGTCTCGTAACAGTACTTGTTTTAAAATTTTCCGTTGTTTTTGTCATCATTTAATGCTATACCTGAAGAAAAGTCAAAATTAAATTACTATATCCTTTGCAATCAGCAACTTCTCTATAGGTGACACAATCTTTTCTTGACAGTTGACATTAGGAGTAACAGTCATACGACAATTATTGTTGTCACAACAAATGTCAGTTTGAGAAAGAACTCATTTTGTTTTAGTTTTCATAGCGTCTGTGAGTTGTACGTGATCTGCCTGTGTGCGACCCGTAATTATGTGATCAGTAAAGAGTGTGTAATTGTCTGTGCGTAACGAATGTTTGCAGTTAGCACATCGCACGTGCTGTGTAAAAAACAACTGAGCAATCCCCATTAAAATACGTCTTGGAGTCTTTAAATTTCTAGGCACACAGTTAATCAGGTTGCCTGATCGTTCCCCGTGTTTACTCAGCACACAGCTGCTGCATCTACGCCCTCCCGCTTTAATTACAGTATATCTGTTTCCCTTCAAGCCCTTCTGGTTTCTTTAAATCTTCATTTAAGTTGTTTTTTATTACTGCTTTCAACTGAATAAAAATTATAGGAAACATGACCTCAAACCTATGCATAAGTCTTTTTACATTTGTTTGCAACTGTAACACTGCTTTCGCATATCGCAAATCTTTGTTGACTTGTGAAGTATGTACGTTTCGTGTCAATTTTCACTACGATCAAATCGAAACGGTCTTGTTATATTGCCGAAGAATATAATAGTACTTTCTATTATATTATAATATAATAATTTATTGTGATATTCCATTATTTATTAGTAATTACTTTTAAATGAGTACTGGGATAACATCCTGGGGATAATAATGGGCGGCTGAAACGTAGTGCTGGTCACACTGCCTTTCTTGTATGCCGTATGGCTCATATTAGGCAGCCTACCCTGCCTACTCCTAAGCTACTTCGGTGGTATACATGGGAGCCATTATTATTATTACTTTTAATATTAATTGAACATTTCTGATAAAAATACTCATTCCGTAAAATATTTATCTACGAGGTTAATTGAAAAGTTCTCGAAGCGACACATAAAGCTTAGTAGTAGTAGAAATACAATTTTTGTGTGATATAAGATTGATATTTCATATAAACGCCTGTTAATTTTCAAATCTATCAGTTTATTCATTGTTTACCAGCTGTTTGGGATTTTTAAATGTTTAAAAAATGGATAAAATCGAACATCGTGCTCTGATTCTTTGTTAAAAATGTCTAGCGCCAATGGAAATTCACGAGGAAATAGTAAATATGTTAGGGGATGGTGTGCCTTCAGAAAAGGTGGTTTGTAAGTGGGCGCTCGAGTTTAATCGTGGTTGAACGAGCATTTAATAAGGCCCTACAATGGGCGCCCAAAAAATTCAACAACTCCAGATATCATTAGAAAAATATTCATACCCGGAGTTGAAAGACCGGGGGTTGAGAGTAGATAACATTGCTGAGATCGCATCGTAGGCCTCATTATGGGCTGTGAATCATATTTTGATTTAAAAACTTGGTGCGAAAACAGTTTGTGCAAGGTGGGTGACGCATATAGAGTTGTTGCTGTCTGCGAACACAACGTCTGTGAGTTCCAGAACGTTGTACGTGATCTGTCTGTGCGATTGTGATCAGTAAAGCGTGCGTAATTGTTATGGAGCGCGTTGTCTATGCGTAACGAATGAATGCAGTTGGCACTAAATCCCTCATTACGCACGTGTTGTGTACAAAACAAGTGTCCGTTTGAACCCCATTAAATACGTCTTAGGTGATTTATTTATTACATCATTTATTTACACAATAGCCAAAGAACCGAACAACAAACGTAATATCTCTTAGAAAAATACCATGGCAATAATATTATGCGTACATATAAAAACGGCAGCAGCGAATACTTGGAGAACAATGTTATTCTGTTATCACAGCACGTTGTAAGCAGTTAGTTGTCAGTCACTGTGACAGTGAAAAAACATTTAACTACATATGCATACCTCTATACGTAACTCTAATTAGGCCTACAGAAGTAATGTTGTTTTACAAGGGTAGGCCCAGGACCGAAGTCCTATCTACAACCCTTGGCTCCCAAGGGCGAGGAGTCTACAGTCAAATAACGCTGACTAGGCGTCCGACGATGTTATGGTCGGTACCTCTTGGAATATGAGATGTGCAGCTCTACTCCTCCGTGGGGTTCGGATTATCCACTATCTAGCATTTGCCAGTCCATAACATCCCCACGGGTACACCCCTTTTGAGAGGCTCCCGCGACAATGCCACATAATTTATTTTATATTATTTTAACGTTTACGTTTGATGTCCTAAAATTCAGTCTTTTATTTTTTCCATGTATGATAAATTGGGTCATGACTTTAAAGTTCCACGGACATTAAAAACTCAAATTTACTGAAATAATTGGTACTTCAATGTAAAAAAATTAAATGTATTTTATGGTAATAACATTTTTGGTAATTAATACATACATACATACATACATATATACATCCTCGGCGCTACAGCCCCTCCAAAAGAAATCTTCCCCACTGGTCTCTACTCCCGGCCAATGTCCACCAGTTTGCTGCACCCAGCCTCACTGCCTCCTTACCAACTTGGTCCAGCCATCTTGTACGCGGTCTTTCTTTCCTTCTCCTTCCCATCGGCAAATAATTCATAACTCTTTTTGGGATTCTATCCTCCGCCATTCTCCCACACGACCAGCCCAACGCAATCTGTTAATTTGTATGAGTTGAACGATCGGAATATCTTTAAACCTTTCGTACAACTCTCGATTATGCAGTCGCCTCCAAATGTCTTTTCCCTCACAAGGCCATAGATTCTCCTCAGTACCCTCCTCTCAAACACGGATAGTTGCTGCTCATCTAGTTTTGTTTAGCACCCAGCATTCCGAGCCATACATCAGGACTGGTCTGATCAAGGTCTTGTATAGGGTGGCTTTTGTATCTTTACTTATTAATTTTGACTTAAAATGTTTCACCAGTCCGTAGTAACACCTATTAGCAGATACTATCCGTTTTTCAATGTCTCTAGAGGAGTCATTTCCAGAGTCCACATATGACACGAGATATGGAAAACCCTGAACCTTTTCAAATTTATAATCATTAATGCGCAGGGACAGGGCACGAGTGTTGGCACCTACAACCATATATTTGGTTTTGCTTTGGTTTATAACCAAGCCCATAGCCTTAGCGGACAACTCCAGTTCCTGAAAGGCTTCCTTTAAGCCAGACTCACACCTACTTATGACATCAATGTTATCGGCATAAGCCAGAAGCTGTACCTGCTTGTGAAATATGTGTCCGCTAGTTTGTTATTAATACAGTAAGACACAGTTATTTCTAGAAATTCTTCTTTTCAACGAAGGCGTACACCAGACTTACTACATATGTAAATTTGTCACTTAATAATCTTTACGGTATTAATTTGTCCAAGTTTTCACTGCTATTTTTTTTTAATGGATATTTATGACTTAATTTTTTTTTTTTTTGACAAAACACAATACCTTTTCATACCTTGTCATTTCCGTTTTGTGATTCAAGGTATTTTATAGACCTAAACCCCTACGTGATATAGGCTACACTTTGTTAACTCTAGAGGTTCAAATGAGCAAATTAATTAAGTTAATGAACGATTCACGTGGTTAAACTTGCAACCCTGGCTGGCTTTAAACCTTGAATTTCATTGTTTATAATGAAACCCTAGTGTATTGAACAGAACTTAGCCTATTTGTTGATAATAATCTGACAGTTTTTTTGATGCTAAAAGAACCATAAGGCACGAATCTGACCACACTTTATCAGTAAATGCTAATACTGGGCGCACCTGTTATTGTAAAGTATAATTGTTCTGTGTGATAATCGAGTGTCTAGTTTACCAGATTGCGAATGTTATATTCTTATAAACGTTTGTATTATTGATATCGCCTCCTAACTAGCTGATCGGCAATAATAAAATACTAATGTGTTTCACTGGGTTCATACTCATGATCTGTCGCTGACTATGCTGCTTAGTGGAAACATGGCACATAAGTAAACAACGGTAGAATTCAGAAACAGTAAACATGTGAAACTTCTCCAGTTTTGTCACGGTTCTGTGATAACATTTAGTGTTACTCCATTACAACCGCCCTCCAAACACAAACAAAACAATCTTTTTTAAACGAATAATTTTTGCTAGTAGGTCTATCTATCTAGTAATTGTCTGATTTTACTAATACTGTTGGAAATAAAAAGGCATTAACAATGTGCCTTGTTATTAACGTGCACTGTAAAGGTCTGAGTTGATCACCAGTCTGAGTTGATCAAATGACGTCACTGGCTTATGACGTCAGAGATAACTCAGCTGGCAGCTGGTTTCCGCTGTCGCAATGTACGTTGAAGCGTACATGTGCCTGTCCAAGGTAGTTTGCGTTGTTTGTTTATCATTCGTTGTGTTCGTATAGACTACACATTCTACTTGAGTAATCTGTTTGTAACAATTCAACAAACACATAAAGAGGAGCGCTTTGGGTGCATTCACATGCGTCAGATATTAGACAACATTTATTTACGCTACGTAGCGTGCCTGAGTTTACGTTTTTGCGTATAAGAGTAAACTATTTGTAACACCTGTTTACTTCGTAAGAAAATGATCTTACCCAAATTTTATTTTTCCCTGTAATCTGCTCAATTAGCTGATTCGTTTTCGAACAATGAGTAAAGAAATAACTAAATTTTTAAATCTATGAAGCAATGTGGAGCTCTACCGTTTTTGTGTCGTATAAAGGAAATTCAGTCTACGTCTGTGAGAGATAAGTAATTTGCCAATCGTAAAGAAGAAGAGAAGTTTCTTTTACTTTTTTAATACGTACACTTTTAATACCATCTTGAGTAAATTTAAATATTGTTTGAGTTCCACTTTAATTCATTTTATTATTTTTAAATAATAGTACGTATATTTTATTATCGTAGTAACATAAACGTTTCTCCACACACTGTACACTATTGCATCCAATTTTGAGTAGATGTAGTGTTTACGTGTTTAAATTTTTGGATGATGATGCCATTAAATATTGTTGAAACGTCGGCAGAAATAATTTAAAATTTGTGTTATACTTTTTGACCGGTTCTCGCAAATCCTTCATCGTTAAAATTCATTGATTGATGGACACTACGAAAACAAAATATTCATTTTAATTACACAGTTACATGTCTATTATTCTCTGTACAGTAATTTAGAACCACATCTTGCGTGTAGAGAAAAATCAGCTTTTAGTATTTAAAAGTTTGTAAGTTCAAAATAAAGGTAAAGGTTCATTTCAATGTAAAGGTTAATAAAATGGAAATTTCATTTCAAGTAAATAAGGCACAATTGTATAATTTTACTTATTTGGTAGAATAAAAATTCAACTCAATAACTGTTGTATTTTAATAATTTCGATGGTTACTCACCTCGTATACTCATACCGTGTATTAATTTAAGTAATCGCACCTAGACGATTTGAAGGTGAAGGTATTTTATATGTAGGTCTTTTAACTTTTTAGGGCTACTTCCAAAGGTTTTAGTGCTGTGAGTGGTGAAACATATGGAAAATAATTAAACAACAAGATAATATATTATACTTTTTATTAAAGTAGTATTACATTAAAAAAATTTAATAAATAAAGTAAATGTTTAAATTAAAAAGTATTTTGAGTAAAACAATAAAGTTTGAAAACCAGATATGTACACTAGTGAATATCAAATTTTGGAAAAATCTTATATATTAAATACATAATCAAAAAGATACAAATAATCACAAAATACATATTTGGGAAAATACAAACACAAAATGAATATATACAAACCCAAAAATAATTATTTCCTAATAAAAGAATTAATTAAAATGAAACTACTACTTTTACTTAAAGTACTAATTTATTAACATAAATACATTATAAACATTATAAATTAATGCAATAGTGAAAAGAGCTGACTATTTATTTACAACGTGTAGACAACAATCAGCTGTTACTAGTTACGCCACTGCTTGCAGAAGTAACGTAATTTAATTATATAGCCTATTACATCAAAACTTAAAATAAAAAGGGCAAATAATTAAATATATATTAAAGGATAAGTGCAGATAATAACAAAAAATATAAATCACGTATGTAAATTACATTTTGCAATAATCCAAAGCAAAAATTTAAAATTAAGTTATATTAATAAAACCTTTCACGTAAAAAATTTAACAATTCAAACAATGCAAAAATTATAAAACTAACATTTAAAACAAAAGTCTAAGCAGTATACTGAAAGCAGAAAAAATGTGTTATATATATTAAATTATGTACAGAAAATACGAGAAAATACAAATGACATACAAGTTATATTAGAATAATCCTATACAAAAAATACTAACACAAAAATATAAATACATAAGAAAAGCAGATTGTTCATTTAAAAAATCTATACGCCCTCTACTTTTGGACATTCGACATTTGCAGATTTCGTTCTTTCCTACATTTAAAATCATACCCTTTATTCAACTTTTGCACTACAGCTTCCGACTTTCGAACACTAACGGAGGTGTGAGAAAGTGATTAAGAGTAAGGTCAAGTACATATATTCGTTATTATTCTCACTACTATGGTTTTTCATAATTAAATGTTAGTCTATTAATATAAAGAAAAAAAAATGTTGAAGAGACTAATTTTTGTATATAACACAACCGTGCTGTAGGTAGTTTCTCAAAGAGGATTATAAACTTTACTAATGTACAAAAATGATTAATCTTGCATGTTACTGTATTATGTGTTTTTTGTAGGAAGAGTGGTCATATGATTTTAAATTAAACGGAAATAATAACCAATTTCATTACAATATAGAAATACAGCCTACTTTGTAAAATGTAATGTTAATGTTAATGTTCTAATGTAATGTTATACCTGTTTTAAATAAGAAAATGAGGATGGAAGCTTTACTTTTTTTTATTTATGTTGTCAACAAATGCATTAATCTGGGCAGGGGTACATCCTTCTAACAGGATTTCTTTTGTCAATCAACGTTTTGCCCCTTTTTGTGCCCGGGTTAATACCTTTTTTTATATATTCAGAGAATTCTGATATAATTATGTTTTTCCTCTTCTGTCCACCGCCTTCATCTTTTATGTGCTTTTGATCCGTCGTCATCGGAAATTTCTTCTTCTTCGTCTGGTATGTGTATGTGACGTTCGTTTACTGGATTTTCTATAGGTTCTTTTGGGAGAAGCGTTGTCTCTTCTAGTTTGGCTAAGTAATTCTCCACGACGCCACGATTTACAAACGCTAATGGAGTCACGTAATTTTTATCGTGGACAGACTGTGTATGGCACATAAATTTACTGACTTTCTTAGACAGTGCAGGACTTTTTCATGCGCCATTGTAGCTACATGATGGCGCAAATCCAGTCGCAGTTAAATACTCGCGTTTTGTTAAGTTCGGACAAAGTAATTTCATCTCCCTCATTACTTTCGAACCATCAAATGGGGTATTTAAACCCGGTCTCGCAAACAAATATATACACTTCGTAATTTTCAGGGTTTTGCGACATTCTATAATTACATCAATGCTCTTTTCCATAGAGCGAGTAAGAAGTTGTTGTTTTCTAATTTCAGGACATTGAATCATTCCATTTGTCTTCTGGCATCCGAATAGAGTCTTGATAGATTCCCTGTCTCTTGATAAGAGTGGTCCAATCCCGAACACACAAGAAGATGGTCTCTGTTCATCACTGTATTCAGCTGCTTACAAATTGTGCAGTGGTGGGATGTGTAGATCTTAATACGATGGAGGTGTTCAGCAAGGCAGTCGTGACCAGTATTGAGTCTGAAGTTCGCTACTGCTTGGTTTCTGGGTATATTTTTGTTTTTGTCCCAAGTGTTTCCAATGTTTTTCCACCGTTTACCACTAGACGCAAGGCTGGCCTCATTGGTGAACATCTCTTGTGTTTTGTTTTTAACAAGTCTTTTAATTGTTCTTGTGCTGTGTAGTGTTTTTCTCCCTTGCAATGTTGTACCCTTTTTAGCTAGCAGGTCGGCTGTTTCATTCCCACTTATTCCTACATGTGAGGGGATCCACTGGAGAATTATTGTTTTCTCTTGTTTACTGAGAAGGTTTATTGCATCCTGTTTCTTTTACAGTGTCATCTATAGGCTGTCTGTTTGATGCGATAGACTGGATTGCAGACTTGGAGTCAACAAGAAAAACGGCTTTTTTAAAAGTTAGTGGTCTGAGTAAGAGTTGTTGTAATGCCATATGTATTGCCTTTATTTCTCCATCAAAACTGGTTTTATTTTCTCCCACTGAAATGTAGTGGGAGAACAGTTTACAATGTACTCCTGCGCCAGCCTTTCCATGTTTTCCTATGAGCGATCCGTCTGTATAGATTCTAAGGTATTCATCCTGGGGATATCTTTCATTAATGGTTGCTAGTGCCATTTGGTGCAAGATTGTGGAAGGTGCATCTTGCTTTTTCATATCAGACAGAAGAGAGAGATTGGTGTTGATTGTTTGGTATTCTGTAGGTTTAATTTTTGGGCAAAAAGGTTCTATTTCAGTTGTGATGCCCAGCAGTGTCAAGTACTTGTTGGCAGTATTAACTGGTAATGTCTGGGTCTTCAGATGTGTCCCGTCTTGGCTATTTTTTGCCCATTTTGCCTGTGGTAAGTCTTTTATTTTGTCCAGAGAGATGGCAGCTTGTTGGTTTATTTCTGAAGTGATCGGTAAGTGGCCTGTGTACAACTGAAGAGAAAGGTCAGGTGTGGTCTTCACACCTCCGCTAATCAGCCGTAGGGCACTGTTTTGTGTTGTTTCCAATGTCTTCAGATTAGAGCTGCTGGCTGTTACAAGTATCCACTTCCATATGTCACGACTGGTTTTATATAGGTTCTGTATGTGGTATTCAGAGTGTCCTGCGTACATCCCCAGGTAGCTCCAGCAATACGCTTTATAAGTTTCAGTTTTTGGTTGACTTTATTTGCTGTGTTTGTCACATGGTCCCTCCAAGATAGTTTGTTATCCATGTGTACACCTAAGTATTTTGTACATTCGCTTTTGGGAAGGTTTAGGTTGTTGATCTTCAAGTTGAAGTTGTCATTTTTATGGCGCATCGTGAAAAATTGGTAAGCAGTCTTTGAGATGTTAATTTTCATGTTGTTCTCAGAGGCCCAGTTGTGCAAGGAGTCCAAGGTTTCGTTCATTCTTTGTTCTAATATATTCTGCTGCTTGGCATTGTTTTTGGCTGAGGTCCAAATGACTACGTCATCAGCGAATATTCCCATTTTGACATTTTTATCTTTTAAAATTTTTGAGAGGTCATTTATGAAAACATTGAAGAGTGTGGTGCTCAGTACTGCTCCTTGGGGTAGACCTACTTTTGTCTGTTTGTATTTGGAGAAGGATTCACCGAATTTGACTCTGGCCCATCTCTGGTCCAGAAATCTTGAAAGCCAAGACAGCATGTTTCCCTCTATATTGATATCTTTTAGTTTTTCAATGAGTCTAGTTCTCCACACGGAATCGTATGCTCCACTAAAATCGACGAACACTGCCAGGGTGCTTTCCTTTCGATTAAATGCTGCTTTTATCTCTTGAGAGAGTTTTATCAGTCGGTATGTTGTAGAGCGATTTTGACGGAAGCCTGCTTGTTCTTCTGTAAGCAGATTTTGGTTTTCCAGATACCAGCACAGTCTGGCTGAGATCGTTCTCTCCTGGATTTTTGCTAGTACAGATGTTAATGCTATAGGTCTGTATGAACTTAGAATGTTTGTTGGTTTGCCAGGTTTTAATATGGGGACTATTATTGATTTCCTCCATTCATCAGGCAGGCTATCTCTGGAGTTCCAAAGTTTATTATATACCAATAGTAATGTCGTAAGGGCTTTTGATCCTAAATTATGAATAAATTCTTAGAATGTGTTGTCTGGTCCCGGTTGTTTTCTCTTCTTGGTGTTACTGATCGCCTCTTTCAACTCCTCTTCTGTAAAATCTTGGGTGAAAATCTGCCTCAGTCCATCGTTGTTATTTGTTGTTTTGTACCTGATGTTGGTTTTGATGTGTTTTTCTTGTTTTTTAAGTTTGTGTGACAGTTTATGGGCATTTCAAAAGTGGGTGTTAAAGTAATTTGCTATTTTATTGTCATCTGTAATCTCCTTGTTTTGGATTTTAAATGGTTGGGATTGGTTTTCTGGATGTTTGTTGTTTAGTCTACTTACAAATTTATGTGCCTTTCCTCCATCTGTTCTATAATTCAATGTTTTTAAGAATTTGCTCCAAGAATCTCTTTTTGCCTTCGCCACTTGCTGCTTCGTTTTGGTACTTTCTCTTCTCCACATTTTGAAATCTTCCTGTATTTTTGTTCTTTCGGTTTTCTTTCTAGCTTGGTCTCTGATCTGTTTTTGTTGGGCTAGTTCACTCGTCCAAAAGGGTTTGTAATTGTACTGTTTCCCTCTGGGGATATTGTTCTTTGCACTCTGTTGGATGTAGTTGCACAGATTTCTGAGAACTAAATGGGGTGTTTCTTCTCTTTTAATTGAACTTGATTTAGTCTCCACCTGTTCTTGAAACTTCTTCCAATCGGCCTTCTTGAAGTTCCATGTGGTACGGGTGATTGGTTTTCCATTAGGAAACTTTAGCGAGATAGATAGTAGGAGAGCTCGATGGTTTCCTCCTAAGTCTTCCATTACTTGGTTGTTACTGTTATCGCAGAGATCAGAAGATACCATAGCAAGGTCAGGGTTTGTGGAGTCTCCTGTATAATGTAGAAATGTCTTTTCATCTTCTGTTTTGTACAACAGCTCCAAGTTATGGCTGTTGATAAATTCTTCAACAGTTCTTCCTGCTTGGTTATAATATTTGTATCCCCAATTCGGGGAGGCGGCGTTAAAGTCTCTTACTATGATAGTGGCTGGGGAGATGTTAAGTATATCCAGGCACAAGTTTTTGTTTCCAGGCGGGCTGTATATGAACCGATATATTGTAAATTTCTTAGCTCCTTCCCAAGTTGCCAACCTCACTATTTCTGCGGTATCATGAGCATTCATTCCTTTTATGGTCTTGAATTCTGATTTTAGTGAATTTATGACTGATACAAGTATTCCACTAGCTATTTGTCTTGCCTTGAAGAGTGTGTATGCTGTGTAGTATGGGATGTTGTAATATTGGGTGTTTTCTGCCGTGATGTTGGCTTCGTTAATTATAAGAATATCCACTTTATTTTGGTTAACTATCTTTTTTAGTTCTGTCATTTTTGTAGAAGAAAGGCCTCCTGCATTCCACTGGAGAATGTTCAGAGTTGTCACTGTCTGTTTTGCCCTCATAAGGACAGTTTTGTTTGTAACTCTTTTTTTCATATTTTGGTTTCGGATGTCAGATCTGCCAGCACTGTTACTCATTTAGCACCACCCAGGGGACACGTACAGCTTAAGGATGCTGCGGACGTGAGTAACTTTGTCCCCCCTTATGCGAGTAAGAAGTATTGTAGCATATCCTCATTTCCTTTCGCCGGCACAACATATAACGTTAATTCGCCTAGTGATACTTTTTCTTCTTCGACTAACGATTTTAGCACATCTGGAGAGTAGTGGTTAGTATCACTTTGCTTCCTCATATAAAATTCAATTTCTGAATGTGTTGCTTCAAAAGGTCGTCGCCTATTTAATGTCAATATGTGGCAGATAGTAACTTTGCACAGCGTTTCATAATTCAACATTGTTACTTCTTTCTCAACCTTTTGTTGATATTCAGTTTCCATATTTCTGAGCATACTTGCAAATTTCAAAATGTCTTTATCCGAAGCCATAATTATAGGTTTGAATATCTTACTTCTCCTTCTCATTACTTCTATGTTAGTGGAAATAGAATATTTCCAACGCCTCCTCAGGCAACTTTGGAAGTCTTTTACCTTTCGCTTTTTTAAGATTTTGTTTTCGTCTGTAAGATTTGGGTTACAAACAATATCATCTATGAATTTTTTACTTCCTTCCTCAAGTATCCATGACAGTCTTCCATTCATTGCCACAATTACATTTTTGTTCATACGTGTCGAGTCATTGCCATTATCTTTTAAATTGCACAAAGTTTGGCATGCATCTACCACAACATCAATTTTATTAGGATCAAAAATGTCCTTCAACTCTTGTATGTCTGGATCCATATCCTGAATTTTAGCCAGTAATCTGGCTCCATCTCTAAGCGTTCTAGTAACATGAGTCCTGTCCTTGAAGGCGAGGTGGCTTGAATAAAAATCAGATACTACAGACAGTAGCAGACGATCAGTCATCGATTTTTGTCCTAAGTCATCTTTTCTCAAAATTTTTAGAATGTTTACTTGCATACCTTTTTCAAGCATCTTTAGTGTTTGGATAATACTGAAGTCCATACTCTTTAATATAACATGTTCGTCTTTCAATAATAGGTTGTTTGCTATTGCAGTTTTCTACATCATTGTCTTCTCCCTCATTACTTGAATGAATAGCTGCGTTTTCATCATATTTTTTCTTGCATTGTGATGCGTGCTGGTAAAAGTGGTTTTTTCACAATTAGCCCCATACATACTGTACAAGTAATGCAATCGGAAGGCATATATTCTTTATTCTTTGGTGGCCTCTTCACTGGCAAATAGCTACTACATGGCACTTTGTCAGAAAGTGAATTGTTTAAAAGTGATTTATTATACTTATAATTTCCTTTAAGCGTTAAATCAGCCATAATTCTTTTTCTCCTGTCCTTTAACTCCTCAGGACAGGATTCAAACAAAGCTATATATTCAGCTATAACTTGTTCATTTTTATGATTATTCATTAAATGTCTGCGCAATTTAAGAACAATTTTTTCACAAAATTTACAAAAATTATATCAATCGTACCTTCTTTTTTTCCTTTGGTTTTGTGTATGTTGTGGCGCTGTATTATTACACGCTGCATCTATGGTTTCATGTGTCTTAATTTCGTTATTATTGACTTCTACATCTGAAATTCTATTAGGAAATAAACACTTTGGACTTAAATTTGAAATGCGGGTTTTCTTTTCCTGACAACGTTTTGCGTAGACGATCACTGATGGGCGATTATATAATGATGGATTTGAAATGCTCGCCAATTCATTGTTGTAACTGACTTTCTTGGGAGTTGCATGCTTAGATATATCATGCTCTATGATGTGTGGAACTTCTGAGTGGTGATCGGATGGCTGCCGTTTTGCATGCTGCAAAAAACATCATGAGAATACGAATTTTAAAGATTTATGTGTTTCAACTCACAGATTATATCTAAATGACTAATTTTACAGTTGCAAGGCTTTATTTGTCTATCTTTAATAAAAAACAAATTAAAAAAAGTTTTGTGAAAATCAACAAATGAAAACAATTATTTTGTTACCAATTAATACACAAGTTACAACCAGGTTTATCAATTCGTAATTAGAAGAAAAGCAACAAAAACATATGCGATTGTAACCTTTTTATTAGCTAACCACGAATAAAAATTTAGACGTAGGCCTAATGTACGAAATATAAGACAATTGAAATTTCTTCTTTAATTAAAAAAAAATGTTAATACCTTATTTCAAACAAACGTCAATCTTAGTAAATAAATTCGATACATATAATTATAAAGTAACATTAAAATTAACTAAATAGCTCTTCATAATATAAACTGTTTTCAATTTGACGTTAGTAGTTATGTAATAATTCGATGAAGACTGGTTTCTCTTCACATATAAGATATCTAACCCAATTTTATTTATGACATTTTTTATAATGTATGCTAAATTACATTACTATTCTTCTGGTAGACGCTTCAATATAAAAGATTGTTAAATTGTTAAAACTGTTAAAATTATCACACTCTAACTTAAATAATTACAAGTTTAAGTTAGTCTTGTTATTGCTGTTTGCTGTAAAGTTAAAGAAAGTAGGCCTATAGCCAAGTATTACTACATTATTGTTTTTTTTTAGTCATTAAGTAAGGGGCTTTTGTGGTTGGATTACATATTACGTATGCAGTGCTGACATAATTTCATGAGTAGGCCTATTATTATTTCAAGTTTTTAAAGACAGCATTAAATAATTTATATACTTATATAATTCATAATATATTACAATTATAATGTTAATTCTAATTATAATATTATATATAATTATAATTAGTTCATATTACAATTATTATTAATTATGTAATTATATGTATTTATTTTTATAGTAATAATAACCTATTTTGAGCATTTATTAAAGAATCCATTTTCAAATTAAAGTTGTAGAAAGCTGCAAAGTTCTTATACTTTTTAAATTAACTTAACTCTGGATGTTAATTTAACTTGGGTATATGCTTGCGCTTACGCTGATGGATCAAATGTACTTTCCATGAAAGTAAAAAGTTTAATTCCTTCTCCATATGGGCTTATTTTTAAGGTCATCATTATTAGTTGTAAGACAAAATATTTGTAACACATTTACCTACTACGATTACTAAATAAATAATACATTTACCAGTTGAACTAAAATCTTGTGTACCTAGTACAGCAGTAAATATTATATTCAATTTTCAACAAAATTTTACTGTCACTAAAGTGTTGAACCAACACCAGTAAAACTCAATAATGTAGTTTTTACACCAACCATATAAACCGCTTAAGAATCAGTTAAGGAATTTGTTTTTCTTTTAATTTCATGAGCTTTTTATTCAGTATTTGTGAAATTTAATTTTATATTAATATCATATTAATGAATCCAGAAAATAAATAAGAAATTAAAATAAACACACAACACTAGGTATGTGGTTTAGTTGTTGAAAAGCCGCTGTAATTAGGCCTACTAGCGCAAACCTAAAACTCAGGAAATTGATAAAATAAGACTATCGGAACACGTCACTATAGTGCAAGCCAGCAGCCAAACCTTAAATTCTATCATTACTGTCTACTTTATATTAAATTACAATGCAATGTCAAACAGCAGACGTTTCAATAAATTATAGTTATAATAAAATAACAAAAAAATTACACTTACATTTTCATCCGCGTACGAGAAACTGGTTGCTTTTGTGTTTTTAGTTGCTGTAAGAGGGTTTTTTTGAGCTTTCATTACACAAGGAACTGCAAAGACACGATAAATATTAATTCTAATCATGTTTGTTTTTCTGTTATCATAAGTTATCATTAAGATAATTTCTGTTGCAAGCATAAGACTGGTATTAACCTTTAACAAATTAGTTAATTGGAATTGGTGTTTTTGTAAAAAATTATGTTTGGATAAAATTTTATTCGTTTTGCATGTTAATTTGATGTGACAATTACTGAGTAGTACTACAACTGCCGTGATGTTTAATGGGCAGATGAAATTACTTAACAAATCTCTTAAGGATTCTCCCGCGTTCCTAGACGCACCATACTTTCGCGCCGAAACCGTATGTTTTGGTTACTTCAAGGTGACACAGTTACGCAAAGTGTGTCACATTTTTATAATTGCAGACATTACAGTCAGTACTTTTTTGCCTTCACCTGAAGTTGTTTATACACTTACAGTGTGTGGCTTTATATTTTGAGTAATTACAATATTACTTTCTGTAGGCATCAGATAGGACAGTACACAAAAAGGCCTTATTTTAGTGATCAAGTCCGGCTCTTGCAAGTGTGAATAAACAATAGTTTAAGTACTCACTAAAACTATGAGTCTAATCTAGAGCAAAAAAATGTGTTGATAGTGTAAACAGGTACCAGAACTACAAATAATAATACCTTATTTAACTTATAAATCAATCTAAAATTGTGGAACCCATTTAAAAAAAGGGTATTTCTCTTTTTATCCTACACGAAATTCAGTCTACAAGTAATTGCAACCTTACCCCTTATTCCAAAATTCCGAAATCACTTTTTCAAGTGTGTCCCATGCAAAGACGTAATTTTTTAGACACCACTATAAAATTAGGTGCTATTTAAGCACAGAAATTTAAATAAATACCTGCCCAATACGTGCTTATTAAAAATTATATTTAAAATATTCCTACTTATAGAAGAATAAAAAATTAGACATTACGGATTACACAATTAAAAAAAAGTAGATCACTATTATAATTCTGGAAGCTCACTGTAATAATAATTTAGCCGTAGCGCCTATGTGAGTAATTGAAAAAGCTTTCGCTTTCTCAAAAAGCAGAAATTTGTGACATTATAAGGATGTGAAAATTAATCCAATATTACATATTTTGAGATTACTGCATAAGAACTATGATTAGGACGAATGTAAAGGTGTAATATTAAAGTAAACTAGTACTTTAAGGTGTGTATAAAAAGCGTATTAAAAGTCGTTTCACTAACCTTTTCCAGGTGAATTCGAAGTGCGTAAGCCTACCATACTTAGCATTCGCCCTCCTCTGGAATGTGGGTCAATACATATTTTTTTTGTCTTCATCCTTAAAACAAAATAATAAAGCCATATAAAAAGGCTTAGTATAGCTATAGTGAGCCAACACGCATATGCACACGCGCGTGTGACATTAATCTAATTATTACAAACATATAGAAGCAAGATGCTTACTTAAATGCATGCATGAATGCGTGACATTTTTTGAATTTTTTTTAAATTATATTTGAACATTAATCTTAAGCAAAAAAGCACAGTGGTAAAAATGGCATTACTACTTTAGGCACAATGGGGTTGAAATCATCCTTAATTGCTAGAAGTGTCTATTGTAGGAAGCTATTTGAAATGAGATGTTGAAAAAATGTAAACTTAAGTTTATCAGGACACCGATTAAGAAGGTGATGTCAAAAACATTATAAAACACAAGGAAATCAAAGTGGCCAAATTAAGGGGTTGGTGAAATGAACGAAGTTCATACTTTGTAAATTCACTTTTCTTGTGATGGTCAAATGTCAAGAAAAGTCAAGAAAAAGATAATTAAATGGAAGTAAAATCAATGAACAAAATAATTAAAGCCTAAATTTTTACATAAAGTTTTATAATTTTATAGGTGGCTTAATGTATAAGACTTTTCATTGCATCATTTCAGTGGTCATCTGTGTATTTATAGATTCAGGTAAGTTTACCAACACCTTCAAACAATCATATCCCAGAAAGTATTTTTCCTTCAAAAACTTAAAAAATGAATTTAGTTTTTAATAAGTTTTATGTAGTATGTTTACCTGGTTTTGCTAAATTTAGTATTTGTTTGGTTATATAAGAAGTAGGAAATTTTTCAATTACATCACTAAATTAAGCTAACATTCAAAGTCTAATATTTTGAGAAGTGACTTTTTTTAAATCTATTGCAAAATTTAAATGTGTTCAAAATAATAGAATACTGACACCTGATAAGCAGAAAATGATAGCAAGAAAATTGCCAATTTTCATAGAAATGTATGAAGAACGCATGTTATTTTTACTGCTATTACAATAAAACAGAATTTCTATAAAAGGACATTTATCAACGTTTAATCTAACATATGAGTAGTATTTTTATTAGTCCTATGGTTTTCTAATTATTCAAAGTAATTACCCCCCCTTTTTAAGTGAAAAAAAAACTGAGCCACCATGTTAAACACTCGTATATTACAATATGTTAGTTCTAGAGAAATTAAAGTTTTTGATTCAAAGTTTGTGACAAAACCAGACGTTTCGGCAGTGCCACTGACTGCCATCTTCAGTAAAAACGAGTTAACACAGTACCGTAGTGCTAACGTATATGATCCCACGTTAGCGTTGACTCGTTAGCGTTATTTTTTCATAAACTTTGGACCACGGCCAAACAGCCCGGGAGTTAATTTGAATCAAAATTAATGTATAATGTTTTGACAAATTTAATATTTCTTAAGTTACACAACGGAAGGTTTTACGAGGTAACGATTTTAGGGTGTAAAAATAAAATTATTGTTTAATTCACAAACGCAAAACTCAA
Source organism: Magicicada septendecula (assembly GCA_034769895.1). NCBI lineage: Eukaryota > Metazoa > Arthropoda > Insecta > Hemiptera > Cicadidae > Magicicada > Magicicada septendecula. The sequence continues at coordinate 426,525,696 of CM068367.1, read as the reverse complement.
AAACCATTGGTTTTCATCAATAGGCTATACACATAGCACATAGGCTATAATTTTTTTTCTTAAAATTTAAAGATCTATTAACTGCAGGTGTCATTTATTTTTTCTAGTTCCCACCTATGTGGAGGGGTGAAACCACCTAGTGGGGAGACCAACAAAAACTTTTTATAACTTTCAATGTGCTGGACACTATGTAGAAGATAGTACGAAAGGTTTCATGTCGGTTTGTTCTATTACAAACAGTTCTAAACATTGTCTACTAAAATGCTTCATTAAGTCGACTATAAGTGGAAATAACAAATAAAAATGCTGTTTGCTATATGACTGTATATCTTTCACAAGAATGTAGCAGTTATGGATTATGGTAAAAAATTCTGAAAATTAAATTACGGCTATAGATCTCTGCAAAAACTTCAACAAAGATCGACGTGATATTTGTATATGCAGCCTTCTACGTAATCACTGGAAATTCTATGATTAGAAGTCATAAGAGTACGGAAGTGAAAAATGTTTATAGTGTACTCCAGCTTAGGTCGTAATGAACAAAAACAGTAACTGTGTCCTATCCTTACTCCAAAAACTGAACAAACTATATCTGTAATGATTGCTGTAAGATTAGTCAACAGATACATGCATCAAAAGAGTTACATCCAAGTCCGACTGACTCCCATGTATTTGTGACTGTAACATAACACGTGTCCCAAACTGCGTCCCGTCTCTGACTCATGAGTTCGAGACTCGCCGTACAGGATTATTATAAGTCATGAGTTCAATCATCCTCGTACCGAATTTATTTTTAACTAAACAATATGTTGGATGCAGCGATGTGGTTTTTCTAGAAAGTTCAATAAATCCGTAAAGTTTATAAATAATCCACGACTTGTTCAGATGTTTTAATTTTTGAAAGCTTGTTTACTGACTACAAACCACGTAAATACAAATCACGTTTCTTTAGTAACCGTCGAAATCATTTTTCGCCAAACGATTTGTATGAACATCAAATACCAAAGAGCAAAGCATTTTTTATATCATCTACAGTTCGAGAACCTCTATGTAACAGATAACAGATCAACAAATGAAGTTATTGCGATACTTACTTGTAATGAGACCCCCTAAAGGTAACACGTTGGAATATACAAAATAAGGAATAAAGCCAAAAATTAAAAAGACATGCAAAAATTAAAAAAAAACATGAAAAAATTGAAAGCATGCAACCGAATTAGAGACTGTTTCTTCTGATACTAAGGGACACGTGTTTGTGGCAGAAGAGGTCAACTAGCGGGTCCTCCCTGGACGGAGTAAGGTGCAAGACGCGAAAGGCGTAACGATTTTCTTTAATTTTGTAGTTCAACCGCTGGGAGCCGCAAGGTTTGAGGCAGCGGGTCTATGGTTTCCCCTGGATTATTAGACTAGCGCCGTTCTGACGTTAGATCGTGGCAGCTGAGTTGCCAGCCGCTTGTGGTGGGGTGTCGGCGTTGAGACCGGCGGCTTTCGCGCCAAGGCCAGCGATTGCCCGAACCTGGACGACAGCGCATCTGCGGTGGTTTTAGCAGATTCTGGATGTTGCTTCCTCAGCATACGGTCTTTAGATTCGAGTGTGGCCTATAGTCTGTTGGTGCCACATGTAGTTTATCCTGAGACGTTCTTCCTTCCAGATTGGTCACACCAGCTTCTTTCCTACACCCAGTTCTTATGCGCCGTTATTTGTTTTTTCCGTTTTCATTGTCATGTCAAAAGGCATAACTTAGACAATTTAGGCCTACTCCACAGTTTCATGGAGATATGGGGACGTGTAACGGGGAATAGAGAAAAATGGGGCACTGCCGAGTTTAAACTCACGTGCATAAACACTTTCGAAGTAATGGGACTCACCGCTGTACTCACGGACATGTACTCAGTAGCGAATCTAGAATTTGGTCTGAGGGGGGGGGGTTGAGTCGGCTTCATACAAAAGAAAGCAAGTTAAAACTAATCAATATTTGAGTCTTTAAAATGGGTTAAAAACGTGTAATAACATACTGAATTCAGTCCCATTAAAGTAACAACACAATAAAAAATATCGGTATGGAGAAGCATACATGACTTCCATATTCTAAGATTTATATTTAAAATCATTTTCGAAATGAAATATTACCATAGAAACTACTTCTTTCTACTTACTGCTTCAGCCTTAACCACAGTACTGTGGTCACTAACGTATACCACCTTACGTTATCGCACTCGATTTTCACTGATGATGGAAGTCGATGGCATTGCCGAAACGTCTGGTTTTGTAGAAAACATTGGACTACGGCCAAATATCCCGCGAAGGAATTTTAACAAAAACTACTTCTTTGTTGCCGATAACATTGTACACATATATATAAAAAATATGCATAAAATTAATGGCTTGTATAAGTTAATGATTGATCTCCATTAAGTAGTGCTCAAGTTTCCAAAGTTTTAATATTATGACGTCCGTAATTAAAACATCAGAGCAGGTTTAGTGTGTATGAGGGTACACCGTGGACAAAAATTTTCAACATTTCCTATTGAGCGTTGCTTAGAGTAAAGCTGCGAATCTACAGTGTACGTTTCACAGAACAAACACGCGGAAAAGAAGGAGCGCTCCGAAGTCACTCATGGACCCTCAGCATCTTGCAGAGGGTTCATTCCCTAAAGACGAAAAGTCTGTCTATGAATCGTTCCTCTGTAAACACGTGCAGTTACACTGCCCAACGATCCACAGAAAGCAAATCGCTATCCACGCTGAACACTTTTTCGTCTTGCACGCGTTATGTTGGTATGGGTTTCGACACTTTCCATTTAAAAAGCGTGCAAATGTAAGAAAATAAACATGAATGAGGCCAGAAATAACGCGAATTTTGTGTGTGTGTGTGTGTGTGTGTGTGTGTGTGTGTGTGTGTGTGTGTGTGTGTGTGTGTGTGTGTGTGTGTGTGTGTGTGTGTGTGTGTCTTCCCTGCCTTTTTATTGCGGTAGTCATAATAATAAAATGGAAACGTAAACAGTACATAAGTGAGATATGCTTGCCTGCCACCCACGATATATTTTCTCTTATACATGATTTACATTAAAATGAAAAAATTATAATTTTATTGCCTGACAACAAAATTATTTTATTTTTAACAATTACCATTGTTTGAAAAAGTTTAAATGAATTTTCAAGTACTTTACTCTTGTTAAAACGTAAAAGATTGCAGGTAAACTACCCTTAACCGATCTTCACCAAAATCAAAAGGCCTTGAGTTCTCTACAATTCAGTGACGTATGCGAAACATTATTTGATTCTGTTTGAATATGGGGCAGTTATCGTTCGTCATAGAAAATTACCCTTGATAAAAAACGTTGCAGGTAAACTATCCCTTCCCCTTAACCGATCTTCACCAAAAACAATAAGTCTTGAGTACTCTACAAATCAGGACTGTATACAAAAAATTATTTGATTCTGTTTGAATTTGCGGCTGTTACCGTTTGCCATAGAAAATACCCTTGATAAAAAAATGCTGCAGGTAAACTACCCCTTTCCCTTAACCGATCTTCACCAAAAACAATGGGTCTTGAGAACTCTGCAATTTAGGGCTGTATGCAAACAATTTTTGATTCTGTTTGAATTTGCGGCTGTTATCGTTTGCCATAGAAAATACCCTTGTTAAAACGTTGCAGGTAAACTACCACTTTCTCTTAACCGATCTTCACCAAAATCAACAGGTCTTGAGAACTCCATATTTCAGGACTGTATACGAAACATTATTTGATTCTGTTTGAATTTACGGCTGTTATCGTTTGCGAAAAAAAAAATTATCCTTGATAAAAAAAACTGTTGCTGGTAAACTACCCCTTTCCCTCAACCGATCTTCACCAAAAACAATAGGTCGTGAGTACTCTACAAATCAGAGCTGTACGCAAAAAATTATTTGATTCTGTTTGAATTTGCGGCAGTTATCGTTTGCCAAAAAAAAATTATCCTTGATAAAAAAACCGTTGCTGGTATCGTTTGCGGCAGTTATCGTTTGCCATAGAAAAAAATCTACACACAGATAGACAGACAGCACACACACAGACACTTTTCGAAAAACGACTTTTTTTCATGTTTTGAGTGTAGTACAATCAGAATCTGCAATAATCTCGAACACGATTTTTTTTGCCATCACCATACAGTACTTCCATTTCCTTAAGGAATATGGAAGTAATAAGCGCTATTGCAACATTGTTTATATAAGATACTTATTGATTTACTTGAATTTCCTATATTTCATATTTCAAACGTACACGCATATTCTGTGTAATAAATTTGTTTTTAGACCTCTATTTAAAAATGGGGTACTACTGTATTAGCGCATACAGCTGTGAAATTAATAAAACAGCTTAAAAATTAGGAGATTAACAACATTTCTTGTCAACTGTCGACCTTGTGGGGTGGGGTCCGGTCCCATTCGCCGCCCCGTCACACTCTTAATTATTTCAGAGTAAATGTTACAGGTTTCTTACCAATTTCGCCGAACTGTGCGAGCTGATGTTTTCGTGGTTGGTAGCTCCAAATTCCAGAAGCTCATCTTTAAACACGGCGAATGAAGCATTCCAAATTGGATGGTCATATCGTCGCTTACTTTTATTGTCACTTCCTTCGGTCTTGTAGAATTAAACGACTATAGGATTAAAAGTATTCGAATTTAACGTAAACTCACTTGAATGAAAAAATAACTTAGTTTGTGTGTTAACCATTATTCCTTAAAGTAAATTATATGCCATCAGAAAAACAAGACTAATAGAAAAAATATTTTTGCAGTATGCAATAAACGTTATGTTTCGGCTTGCACAGAGTGGAGTATTTCGGGGATTCTCAGTACAAAATTAGTTTCATCTGTTTCATGAAACTAAATTTATGTAACTTTCGAAGTTGCCATAATAATTAATCATTTTAAAATTCGTTTTAACGAATTGTTTAAAGCTGTATCAATTAATTAATTTTAAAAAATAAAAACAAAATTATTAATTATTTACACTATAAAAAGATGTCTTTAGTTTTCATTACACTTTATATACAATAAGAGATAAAATAATAGTATAGTAGCCTACTTACGTTTCTGTAGACACGTAGGTATTGCTTAAACTACACCCATTCCATGAACTGAAATAACAACTTCATAATGACAACCACTTTCATTTGTAATGTATATATTTTTTTGGCTTGGAATTTCACTTTTTTTTAAATTTGCTGAAGCACCTGCTGTAAATAACTGCCAGTCCCACTTCTCTCCATTTTTTGAGTTTATCTTTGTGTACACAAAAATGTTTGTATTCAAAAGTGATGCAGTTCCAAATATCTCACTTTCAGTTGCCCATGTGCCTTCTTTTATCATATTTTTTAGTGACGTTCTACCTTTAAATAAATCATTGGCTCGGTTGTTGTTCAATTCATTGTCCATATAATTGACAACTATGTTTCTAACGTCCATATGATAACCTTCACTGCCAGTAATTACGTAGGAAACTGCCCTAAACCAACAATTTCCGTCACCCACAATTTTCTTCACACCGTGTGGTTTTGCAAGTGCTAATTTATGCCCGATTCTAATACACGTGCATTGTCCTTCAAAGGACAGACCCAACACTTTACACTTTTCCATTTGCCACTCTACGTCAACCGGATCATAAAAAAAAATCACTTCACACCACTCACCAGAAACCTCCACATCAGATTTATCATCATGTAGATTGTAGAAAATTTTCAAGTTTTTCACATGTTCTTTCTTTTTCCTCACTTTGCCACTTTCATCTTGTAATATACAATACTCGTTTCTTAAAACTTTGTTAACTGTAAATGGTCCACTCCATGGAAGTTCAGTAAACATTAATTTATTTTTGAATTTTGTCACATTTTTTACCAAAACTCTACTCCCAGGTTTTATTTCCATTTTCTTTGTTATTGTATGTCTTTCGTCAAATTGCTTTTTCTGTTTAATCTGAGCTCTTCTGATATTTTTTAATGCTGCTTCATCAATTACTTTTTTCACTTCTAATATTTTTTGTAATTTTCTTTTTATTTCTTTATTTTCTTCGACAATATCTTCCTGTACTTCTTGAACATCCGTTGTTTTTTCAGCTACCTGAAGAGACTCCTCGTCTTCATCGGTCAAATTATCTTCATCAACAAGGTCTAATGGTAAAACTGGTTCTCTGTTGTATAACATAAAAAAAGGTGAAAATCCTGTTGTTTTGTGTCTAGATGTTCTGTACGCAAATAATACACTCTCGAGAACATCAGGCCAGTTATTAATGTTTTCCATTAAAGTTCTTTTCAGTTTATCTTTTATTGTCCTATTTTGACGTTCTACTAATCCATTAGCCTGTGGGTGGTAGGGTGATGTTAATCTTTGTTTTGTCCCCGTCAGTCTATGCAATTCTTTAGAAACTTCATTTACAAACTCGCGACCATTATCGTTAATTTGTATTTTAGGGCAACCATGTCTACATATAATTTCATAAATAAATTTAGCCACTTCAATGCCAGTCTTATTTTGAAGGGCTTTCGCCTCAGCCCACTTTGAAAAGTAGTCTACTGCCACCACTATGTATTTTTTTCCCTGCACTTCTGGTAACTGCATAACATCTATTCCAATTTGTTCCATGACTCTCTTAGGAACAGGAATTGGCTTCATTTCGGGTACACAAGACACCCATGGAGGTGTAACTTTCTGACACACTTCACAATTTTTTACAAAATCTGTCACCTTTAATTTTATATTTTTAAAGTAGTACCGTTGTGAAAGTATGTCCACGGTGCTATTAATTCCTCGATGTGCAGACATACCAATCGCTTGTTTGCTAGTATCAGCACCTTTGTGGGCTACGCCCATCAATTTTTGTATTTTATTATCGTCGTGAACAATTTCTATTAATTTTTCTGTACCTCTTAGCCCGTCACATTTACGATAAAACAGTTTATTGTCACGAATAACATAAAGTTTACATTGTCTCTTAAAGTTTCTACTTTGATACGATTTTGTACACTTTTCAGGAATTGCTCCAGTAATTAAAAACCTTTGTATATCCAGCGGTGTTATTCCTCCTTCGAAAACCCTCATTTTAATTATCCCAACTGAGATCTGAATATGCAAACAAAATACGAACAACTATCGAATATTAAGTAAGATACTTAAAACACTGTAAACACAAATACTAATATAACACAACAACAAAGTAATAATATCGTTGATTTATAACAAAGCGACGATGTTTAAAGACACGATTTAGCCGAACGTAGTCAACCACACTTTAAAAACGTCTCAGAGCGACTGTTTTTTTTTTTTGCAATGCAATGCTTTTCCACATGTACCAATTCGTCAACGTACATGTACACAGAGACTTCGGAAACCAGCTACCAGGGCCTCTTTATCTCTGATGTCATAAGCCTGTGACGTCATTTGATCAACTCGGACTGGTGATCAACTCGGACTGCCACACTTGGTATTAACAATGTGCTGTGTTGATATAACAAGGTTAGGCGCACTTTGATTAAAAACAGGCTCGACTGTAAATCTAGAATGAGTCTGCAATTTGTGTGGGTATAATTGTTTACAAATACTGCTTAAGCCGTGGTCAGACAGAACCACAAATTACGTAGTGCCTGCGTGTTTATTTTTAATATGACAAATTGAAAAATCTATTTACAGTAGTAGGTTATTGTGTTGTATCGCTGCTGAGGGCGTTGACACAAACTGGCAAACAACCGTAACTGCGCTCGTATTAATGTCAACTGTTTGATGAGCACATAAATTTGAAACAACAATGTTTAACTGACTGAAACATTTGCTGTATTCATGCCTATTTGTCAGACTTTATTCAGTACATTACGTATTTGAAAAGAAATTGCTTCACAACTAAAGTAAGCGTTTATTGGATACATACATGAATTTTTGAAGTTCAATTATGCATACGTTAATATTTCTACGATTAACCCTAGACTTTCTCTTCAAACGTTCAAAATACATGCTTCTATTGTAAATAAATAGTTAACGTATTTCGTTGTAAAATAAACGTAACGTTTCATCAGACATGTGATGATATCAGACGTATTTTGCGAACATACGCTTACTGGAAGTTATGTGGCAGGCTTGCTTTTAAAACTTTTAAAACCAAGTGACAAACCTGCTGCCTAATTATCAGCAGTAACTCTGCTAGAAGGTGCCGAATGTCTCACGTATTCATTTGCCTTAGTTTCACACAATTCAGACTTACCACATGCACCTTATCGCTGCATACGACGATGCTGCATTCAGTCGGCGGTCCAAGATCAAACAGCATCTCCTCCTTCGCGTGCTTAACCCGCCAAGCTACTACTTTATACATTCTGATTAATAACTGTTCTTATTGTTCCGGTAGTGTCAAGATATTTTTTTGACTGATGTAGATATTGTGCATCGGGAAGTGCAGTTTTATGTTCTATTATATTTTTTTGTAATTTCTGAATCGTTTAAAATGATAATTACTAGCCCGGATATTAGACGACATCTTAAAAAATAAAAAATAGTTTTCAGTGTATAGGCCTACGGTTGTTCTTAAGGATCTAGTAACCGTACCGACCAAACGCTACCATAAGTTAAATGTTTACCCACATCCAAAAAGTGACAGCAGCATCGTGATCGCGTCCCAACCAATTCTTCAAAGAATAACGTCAGAATAAAATAAACACCCAAATTTCAACTTGACAAAAATCGCTGTAACCCCCGTAGAAAATAAATTTTTGATCCCACAAAAAATGGGTCTGAAATTTAGAAAAGGATGATCGCGGTTTATGGCTTTATGACTGCGAGGAATATTTGTCTTTTGAAAAAATTAAAAAAATTATTGTGAGAAAATTTAGGTTTTACCGGAGGACGTAAATCTACATGTACGATTTGAAAGCAAATCGGGTTTAAGTTTAAAATAATGTAATGTGGCAGACAGTTTCAAATGGAACGGAAGGACATTGTTTGCAGCGAGAGTAATATTCCTACGAAGATACATAGTTTGAGACAAGAACCCTTTCAGGAACCGACATAAATGAAACTTGTATCAAACAGAGGCAGGATTCTACGAACAAAGACGGTTTTATTGACAAGGCTCTAGATGTTATATGTCACTCTGGTTCAGCACAACATGGCTTTTTGTTGAGCGCAGCTGGTCTTCCACTGCAGAGTAGTTTGTAAACTTGAAACGAGGGTTAGAGGAGACCTGTATAATTGTTATGGACAATGCAAGCTATCACTCTAAACTTAAGGACAACATACCTACTACCTAAACCAAAAATGCGATATTGTAGAATGGCTTGGCTGACCAGTAAAGGTTTACCTCACAATCCAAGCCACACGGCACCTATCGTGACAGGCACAGACGACGTAAGCCTAACAGCATTGCCTTGGAATTGGGTCATGAAGTGACCCCTCTACCGTCCTTCCCCTGCCAGTACAACTCAATCGAAATCACATGGGGACGAGTGAAAGGAGAGGTAGCAGAAGACACCACCTTCATATCTATAGCCAACGGCAGATTTTCCTTTAACTGGTCCCTTGTTACAAAGTTAAATATAAATATACTCAAAATAATGTTACTTTTATATTATATATACTGATATATTAATATGAGTGTATAATAAAAATATAAAATATAATATTATAAACTCATATAATTATATACTCAAAATAATAATACAAAGTCTACATTACTTTCTGAAATATAGTCTACGTACAGAATTTCCAGCACTTTTTTGAAGTCCACGAGAGGCATTCCTACATCAGTCACCACCAACACTATCATCATCATTATCACAGTATGGCTGACAATACCGCCGTCTCCACTCGTATGCACTCCAGGCTTGAGCTTTCGTCTCTTTATGCGGCATCCTATACAGTATGTCATCGAACAGGTTCTATCTTCGTGTTCCTTCTCTCCTTTCACCACTGTTGCTAGGAGACCATTTGCCCTCAGGATGTGTGCAGCAGTTTACAACTATCACAAGTGTTCTACCTCCCTTGATTCTATTAAGCAGTTTTCCATTGCTTATTTTATGCACACGCCTGATTCCTTACCCAGCACTTCAATCCTAACTCTACCCATTTCTCTCAGTGCCCATGTTTCTATTCCACAAACTAAATTACTCAACATGATCTATTTCATTAGTAACTTTCATTGATCTAAGTTCATTCTGATACACGAAGTTATTTTTTTCTTATTGAAAGCTATGATTATTATAGGCCTACTGGTCCACGCCAATCACTATAGGCATATATTTGTACCCGTCAAACTACTACTCTTCTAAAATAAATCACTATAGGCATATATTTGTACCCGTCAAACTACTACTCTTCTCTTCTCCTTAATATTTCTACTATCTTTACTATCTACTGCTATCATTTCTTCCCTATCACCTGTTCTCATCGCTATTGTTGTTCCTATATTTATTTAAAATCCAATATACCCTTAAAAGTTATGTATTTATCTCCACTTAATCTAGTGCGGACTGCCACAAAAGGATAGCTGACGATATTTTAATACACAGTACAGCGTTAAGTAATTATTGTACTTCACGCCTAAGCTGAGCTAATTTGATATAAAAATAAAGTATTTTATTTATTTTCAATACTTGGAAGTATTGAAAGGTAAACTTTAAATTACAAGAAAAAAGCCAAAGCGATGATTTTGTTTATTAGAAACTAAAAGCAAAGTTCAATAAGAATGTTTATTACGTTTTGCTTAGTTATAATATAAATAAGAATCAAGTAAGGATCACAGAGGCTCTTGAAAGATTCGCAAACAACTATCTGCAGTAGTACTATCCCTTTGGATTCAAAATTAATATAATTAAAAATGTCTGTGTACATAATTTACTTTGTAATTCTTGCACCATCTTTTAGCTATATAAAACAAACGTCTGCCTACTGTGGGTTACATTGTTGCATTGTTAACATCGATTAAGTACGTTTTTACATAACAGAGCTGCTAAAAAAAATTTTGACAAAGTTATGCTCTTTGTCACTTTAAATATTGCTCGCATTAAATATTTTGTTACTATAGCATTTTATTTTCATAAAAAACTCTGTATATTATGATATATATATATATATATATTAATATACTGTACGATAAATATAGCCTAAAATTACAACAATGCCTATAGGGATTGATTGAAACACATTTTTAGAAAGCTTTTCCACTGCAATTTGTCTGATGTTCCTAACAACATTCCGAAAAGGACATTTTTTTATTATAACGAGATTGCACTAAATTTAGAAGCTAATGATAATAAATTTTTAATGATTAATTTTATTTAAGTGACCAATTTAGGGATCTTATATGTATAAGAGACCAACGTTATATATACAATAAAAATACGATATTTAATAAAGACAGCTTGTCGTTTTTAAGTAGAGGTCATACATATATAAGCGTTTCTATAGTAGGCCTAACCGTTCCTGTATGAGAACAGAGAAATATTCATACAGATAATATTGTTTAAGGTAACTTTAGTCAGACCATATTTAAGTGTATAGAAACTTGTACAAATGAAAATTTAGAAAGAACACTACTAATACTTTATACTGTTTCTATAATACTAAAAGTATACAGTAGTAAACTTTACTCTGGAAGTGACTTGTATATAACTGTAGTCACGTTGAACTTAAGGTAGGCCTACCATAAACATTCTCATTCTTATTATATAGTACTATGCACACAATGTTGGTGTGTTTCAGGGGAAATGCGTGGTACTCGAAGAGAGGAATTTTGTACCAGTAAAGTAAATGTATTTTGTTCCCAGATCTACTTAATGCTAGAGGATCATCACGATTAGTAGAACAGTTACTATTTATAACATTTGGAAATATACTACAATTTTGAGCACACTAGAAAGCGTTACGTACAAACAGAAATAGTAGGCTACAATAAAGATTACGCTGTTTTTACACGAGTGAATTGCATATAATTTCTATAATCGTACTTTATTTCAGTAGACATACAGGACAGTAATTTGTAGAAGTTGTCCTAATTCAGATTTGAATAATCGTTTTCCTGGCCCTTTAATCAAAATGCAGTTAAATACTAAGCGAACGCCTTGGATGCGATAGAGTGCCGGTAGGGGGTGGGGCAGAGACGAAATTAGGGCATATTTCACCTGAGGCAAGGACTCACCTTACTTAACACCCTCGCTGCCACGACGATCCACACGTGCACAACAGAAATTCAGTAGATTCACATTTTACACAAAAACAACTCCAATGTAATTTTCCATTAAAAACAGTTATCTTCCTACTTGTTATGATATTGCAGAATGCAGTAGGTATTTTGAATAATTATTAGTTCTAATATTGAGGGTAATGCTTTTCAGAAATACAGCCAGTATTTAAATTTGCATACTATGTCTATCCGTTAACAGTTTTCAGAGCAAACTTGGGAAAATGATGAAATACGCCATTATTATATTTTCCAGTAACAACTGGTCTATTCTCACCATTAACCTCAGTAGTATTTTAATGTTATATGTAGTAACATAACACATATTCAAGTTATAACACACAAATTTGGCGTAGTAAATTTGGCGACAGTTCAGGAAGTGAAAGAAAAACTCTCCCCACCATGTACACCTGCGTGTTTCACATCCTGGACTAAACCCATCCGCTAGACGCTTGTGGCGTAAAGCACTACTAAAGATTATTTAAAATATTCTTCTCTGAAATCCAGGTGCTATGCGGTTTAGCATTCGACGTAGGTACCAGGAAACTATCATATTCGTAGGTTAGATTGTTATAAGTTTTAGTATTTCTAACTGTAGCCTAATGTAAAGAGAAGGCTAGATAATGAAAGCGTAGTTATGAAATCCTAAATAAATTTTAAGACTTTTGAAATTATGGCCAACTCATAGTTACTGCACCGAAGCATTTGTTAAAGTGATTCCCTTCGGTGGCGGAGCTGTTAGTCACCTATAAAACAGCGCCAGAACTGGAAGCGAAGTGACATTAGTGACTTTGATCAAATCAGTATAATTTTGACTGGAAGATAGGTGACAAATGCGCCTATTCAAAAGATGGGAGATAAGAAGGCATGTGAAACAAGTTTTGGTGACAACAATAATGATGGTTACATAAGCATTTAGTTCGCCTAATTTTCTTTGTGCAAGCACTGCTTGCGTTTCTTGCGCTGAGGTTTCGCCTCTGTGGTACTCGTTTCTGTGATGAACGCGCCAGCATAAACAATGGGCCAAGGCCAAGAAGGGTGAATACATCGGCAGATGAACAACTTGTGGAACCTGTGGCGATCTTTCTTCAAGAAGATGGTCGAATGACGTGCGAGAAAATATCACAAGGTACCGGGATTCCACCAACATCAGCATTTCAAATTTTTACAAACGCTTTGAAGAAAACAAAAACTTGTGTCCGATGGGTCCCTCACTGCTTGACTGCTGAACGGAAGTAGAAACGCCTGGACATTCCAACATTACTAAACAAAATATTTGACGTGAAGGTCAAGCATTCCTGTCTCGAAATGTTGCTATTGATGAAAGTAGGTTACAGACGTTGAACCAGAATTGAAATGCAGTCAAACGAGTGGAGAAATCTATCGTCACCGCGACCCAAAATATTTCGACGAACGCAATCAAAAGTCAAACAAATGTCTTTGCTTATGGGCACTAAGAAATTTCCTCAGGGATGCGCCACTCAATATGCATGACAATGCACGTTCGCGCCTGGGGAAGATTGTAGCCGAATTGCTGAGTAAGTACGAGTGGGAATTAGTACACACGTCTCACGTGGCGTACAATGAGACCCGAGCCCCCAAGTTGAAACAGGCTATGCGAGGACATAGTTTTCCTCCCTGGAAGAGCTTTCTGTAGCGGTTACCCAAGCCCCATTTTCGCTTTACGATTAGCCCTAGGTATTTGTATCTCTCGGCGCGACAAGTACCCGGCTGTGACACTTCGCCGGCTGTAAGGCAGGAACTCCCGGTGCGACCAGTCCCAGGCTGTGACACTTCGCCGGCTGATAGGCAGTGTAATAGAGAAAGAATAATGTTCAAAGAGACTTCGAGTAAATGAAATCGGTTGTTATGCTGATGAAAAAGTTTTCTACAGCCGGCTTTTCTTTGAAATAATTGCCCTCTGAAAGACCAAATTAGTGTTACATTTTCAGATACTGACAAACTAGAATGTCTTGCTTTACTAGATTGTAAAACATACGCAGGCTTTAAAAATCAATTTCCAGGCAAAGCATTTCAAGTGTTATTAAAAGTTACAGCTGATTCTTTAATATGGTCTTTTTCAAAAATTAACTCTTTCATAGTACCTATCAATCATACGGCTCCGACGAATTTATAGACAAGTTGGGATGTGATGTAAATCTACAATTACATTCTAGTAGACTCACTGAAGCATTACAGGCATTTATAAAACTGTGAGCCTTGATACTTACAATTCCTGTTACAAGTGCTTCTGAAGAATGGTCGTTTCCAGCTCTACGGCGCATATATACTTACCAGCAGCATACTCCGGGTCACAACAAATTGTCTGGACTATCCCTTATGCCGATACAATAACTTTAAAACTGCGCCGAAAAGGAACTTGCAGTTACAAGTGTGAATGAGAAAGGCTTTGAAACGTTAGGTATTGAAAAGAATGTACACACACACACACACACACACACACACACACACACACACACACACACACACAACACACATACACACAGAATGAACTAGAAAGAAATGTAAAAGTACCGACATGGGTGACTGAACTCGCTAGTTAATAATAGCTAGCCAGAAGGACATTTGACTTATAGCTTGTTTACGAAAATTTGTAAGCATGGTAGGGCAAGTGGGGGTATAAAGAAGTTGTCTCGTCCTATTATTGTTATTTCCGATCTGACGATGAGCTGTGAAGCTTGAAAGCGCTAATCGGAATAATTTTTCTATAGTGGTGTGCAACAGTGTTAATTCTGTTTGTAATTAATTTTTAGTCTACGTTTTAGGCCTAACAGCAACCGGAAACACCTGTTACGTACCCACGCCACGCCTCTGCTTAAAACATAGTCGATTCGGTGTTCCTCTCAACCCGGCACTCGGCATAGCTGCCAGAGTACCCCATATTTTAATTCCGCGAAGAGGACCAAAAACAGGAGTAGACGGTCAGCTAGGATAGGGGAGGGTATAAGGAAATACCTATCCACTTGTCTGCAAGCTCCCTCAGCCCTCATGTCACATTGCTTTCAGTTTGCTTTACCAACCATTTAATAAATACTATAAATATCTCTCATCAGTGTACGTAGTTACGTTTCTGCACATGAATGGATCGGCTCCATTAAAGGTGATAAGCTGCGGTTGATGAATACTAATTGTGGCAACACAGCACAACGTGGACTCAAAACTGTAACTCATCCTACTAATTAATAAAAAGTATACATTTATACTCTCTCTCTCTCCCCCTCACTCCTTCTCCCTCTATCTATCTGTCTATCTAACTATCAATCTATCTCTACCTATCCTCTGATTGATTTATCTAATATTTTGCACAAATATTTACTTTTCACAAAAATATACCATTAAAATAGTTTGTACACTTAATCATACTATTCCTATATTACAAATGAATTGAGAAATTTAAAATTTTAACTTTAACCATAAACATTTTATTATTTACAAACTGTAAGTTTTTGAAGTTCCAACAGTGAATTCTGTTTCACTGATTTGTATGTTTTGTTATGCTCATAGAAAGTAACAATTTAGTCTCATAATGAAATATAGGGTTTGCCTTTATTGTTATAAAACTGTAAATATCAAAAACACCTCTCAACAAAAATTTTAAAATTGCTTCGCATAATACAATAATGCATCTAGTGTTTTAATGAGTTTTGTTATTCTGTTTTGTAATAATGAATGTAAATTGTAATTACCTTTATAAGCTAAAAGAAGCTTAATAGCATTGGTTATACAGCTTCAAATGAAAATATTACGTAGCTTATGGTTATCATATATACCCGGAGTTATATATATTTGTAATAAAGTTTATCTGACAGGAAATTACTGATAAGGTAAGAAATAGGTAGCACATGTTGCCGAATAAAATATTAAAAACATAAGTAAAAACTTATAAACGTGTTTACATATAAGAAAGCTTTAGGGAAGTAGAGTGTAACTTGAAATGTTCTCTTTGATCTCAACTTTAAAATAAGTTGTCTTTGTTTTCGTCTAAACTACTAAACCTTCATCTAAACATTTCGTCTACTAATTTCTTCTAAACATTCATCTAGGGTTAATTGTTTTTGCTGTGTGTTTTTTTTAAATGACAGTAGTTGCAAACCCTCTTCATTTGCCGTATTTCACAAATAATTACACTCCACCAACATCCTCTTGCAGAACGCTGTCATTAACGCTGTTGACGAATCACGAGAAATCGCAACATATGGGAAACGACCGCCAAACATTGTAATCTAGATGATGTTAATAACTTCTGAGGACTTTTACACACAATAAAATTCTAGGATCATGTTGAGACGTAATGTATCAGTTTCAGAGGGTTTAGTAAACGGTGCCATGGGAGTCTTCTTCATCACTTCACAAATTAGGCACATTGCCTGTTTCCGTCTTCACAGTATATCTCCCCATCTTGCTCTTGGTCTGCCTACATTCCTTCTTCCGAAGGGTCTATACTTATATGGTACTTTAGGTTGCTGTCTATCCTCCATTCTGTCTAGATGTTGCGACCATTCCAGGAGATATTTCTGGATTCTATCTTTTCTATCGTACCATGCATCCCCTGTCTGTCTACAGCCTTTCCCACTGTCCCTCCACGTCGTAGTTTTTAAATAGCTTCAATAGCTATGTATCCTTTAAATATAGTCTAACAAGTATATTTAAAGGAAAACGTGAGGGAAAATACCTCCTTTGCCCTCAAACTGCACTAAGAGAAATATAAATCCTTTCAAAGGGCAGACATGTTTGGAAGTAGACATTTAAACCTTCAAGATTCAGATACCTCATATTATAATATTCAAGGTAATACCTCATATTACCTTCTTCTTTCTATCATTATCCCTCGGTCTATTGCACCTTTTAACCTTGATACAGCTCTTCATACCACCGCAAGACAGAATCAGTGTGAATTTAACCACATGCAGCAACAAGCTACACTACGGAGAGGGGTATTATTGTGTTGTTCACTTGTGGATGTCACGTTGTTATTGACTGAGATGTGCCCGCCTCAGTCAGACTGTTGTTTGGTTAACTGTCGGTAGAGAGAGTTGCAGTGATTCGACCTTGCTTGATACAAACCCAGGTAACACCGTGACAAATGGACGCCATGCAATGCAACACCCTTTCCCATCGTGTATTCGTGGACCGCTCCTTAAGACCTTGTGCCGAACAAACGACCGAGCTGAAATTGGCGTTCATCGGGTTCCGGTCTGGATAACTCACACAAATTAGGGCGCAAGTCGTCCCGTGCATCCTCTGGCTGTCTACAGTCTTTCCCACTGTCCCTTCACGTCATCATCCTATACTGTCACGTCAATATTATAAATGTGTTTGTTATGGTGGTTATATCTTAGCGACATTATTGACTTTAAATTTAAAGGAATTTAATTTACAGTCCCGAATCGGCCAAAACATATGTACTCCAAATTTTTCTTTAGAAAATGTAACACAGGCGTACAATGTAAAATCTATGTGACACTGTAGGCATCTTTCGTGCTTCAGGTACATCGCAAATTCCCTACATACGATAACTCGCGGTTTGGGCACAAATCTCAGCGAAGTGGTTTCCGTTTTGTTCGCTATCCGTATACATTGTGTAGTAAGAAGTTCGAGAATCAAAATTTAGACTTCGACTAATCGAGAATCGAGATGTTGACTTATCAATTGATGGAAAACTTTATGTCGTTAACTCGGACACTATTTAGACATAATAAATGCCTAAGATAGACATGTGCATTGCTTCTAGTATTAAATATGCCGCCGGAGGACGGATGCTTTCTCTAGAAGTAATTAGTAAAGTGGTATATATATTTTATAACACTGTAGGCATCGAAATCTGTAAAAAGATGAGGAGGTAGCATGAACATCAAAATAAGGGAGACAGAACCACAAATTTGATTCAATAAAAAAATAAAAATGTTGCCTGAAGATTCAACTGCTTTCTGACATAATTCGAAAAAATGCAGTGAAGAGAGAAAATTACGAAGTCATGTAGAAAAATCAATCCATTACCCTGTCGGAGAACCTGTCTCGCCGTTCTCTTTTCATGGAAAAGGCATAATGAAATCCATTATAGTAATTTTTATGACTTTATTGGATTTAAAATACGTGTGCGTCCCTGTCAAACTGTCATATGGTAAATACCGTCAGTGACTGGAGTCGTGAGACACTAAACTTTTCAACAAACATATGTAGGCTATTCATTTGCAAAATTCCAAGTGTTTATTAGCGAATAATGTCCAATGTTAAATATCAGCTAGAACAATATGTTACTAAGATACAAATTTTAAAAGTAGACCAAATATTGATGAGGGTCAGACGCACGAGTGAGTAGAACCCAACTTCCACAAGGCAGCAACTCATGTCTGTACTGCTACTACCACATACTAAAACGGATAATCTGTTTCTTCTTAAACTAAGATTATGCAGTTTTACAGACTGTTGGTCCTTAATCATCTGAAATGTGAAATGGAAATACTCTAAAGAATAACTTTATATAGGCCTATGTGAGGCCCCAACTTGGAAACTGACGTAAATTTTCAAAAGTGTGAAAGAATTAAAACAAAATTAAAATTCTATTATTAATTATATGGTGACCACTATAATGTGGAAGGTACGATGAAAGTGTTTAACATCTATAAATACTGTACTTGTGTTTCTGGGTGTAACCTATACATGAAGCTTCATGGCTTTAAAAGAGATGAAATTTCTTAAATATTATTGTTGCTCTCAGCGTATTGTATTATTAATAGCTTGGGTTAGGTCATAAATTTGATTCATATGTGTACGTGTAGGTGTCTATTCGCGTGCGCGCGCAGCTATAAATCACTGTAATCTGTTGCATGCTAATGGTAGTGCAGTAATTAATGAATAGTTTGGGGAACTTCGTCCAGTTACTGAATGCATTAATTACACTTAGTGGCTTTGGCATTTAATCACTGTAATCGACTGGACTCCACTAAATAATTGCACAATTTACTTAAACTTTTTTGTTCCAGCAGTCCCAGTGCACTTTAAAAGTTAAAATTTTATTTAATTTTTCAAACATCTGCAACTGAAATTAAAATTAATTTTAATCTTCCCGGGCGATCGGTACTCTGTAGTATGTGTGGCGCCGTAGAACGAATGTGTCATAACTTGGTGGTCACAAGTTTACTCTGCTTCTCTTAATTAACGTAGTTTTGCCGCATGGCATTTGCAATAGGTCTACATCAATTTCTATGATATTCACTGTTGAAGAATACGTACAATCAATAAGGCCACCTAAATCCAGTATAGTTACCTTTTAACACATTGTTTTCAAGGCAAGTAAGAGCATTACTTTTTTAGACAGAATACAGTCACGTTTGAATTAGTATCGTCATATGGTAGAATATAATCGCTTACTTCTGTCATAGTATTTGTTTAAGATTTTTGTATTTGTGGCCTAGAAGATTCTGTTTTGATTATACTAACATTTCTTCCATTAGTTACATTTGGATTACTGGCCATGGATCCCAAGGAGCTACGGCCTACTGGCCTATACCAGCCTTGCTGTCCTCTGGAAGCTATGCTTATACTAGAAGAAAATCGTTTTCAGATAGTGTTTATGTAATAATATTATAATATTATCGGATATGATATATGACGATATTAAAAAAATGGAAGATCTTTCCTGTAAATAAAATTCCATTTTAAATTATCCATAAACATCTACAAGTTTTTCGGCATTTTCGTTTATTATTTGGAATAGGAAATTCATTTTACAAGTTAAAATTTGCACATATAATTGTTGAAAGCTTAAAAATAAAATTGTTTGTAGAAGCAAGAAAAAATATGTTTCCTGTGAGGAAAATCGTGGCTTTATTAGCGCTCAAACAGAAATATATAAACGTCGTGGTTTAGGACTTGAAAATGGTGGATTCACTGAAAAGCCTCGTCCAGAAAGGCCTCGTAGCAGTTTAGCAAATAAGAACGACGATGTTGTAAATATAAAGAGCTTACCATATAAGCGTATAGCCCTATCTTTTGGTAAGATAACTCTTAGTCTGTCAAAGACTATAATTAGCTCTGAGAATCTATAAGGTTACTGAAATGAATTTTAAGATTACATCAGGGAAACCGAACTGACATTGTCAAGACTTACAAAGTGGCAAACGTTTATAGTGTCACATTTACCGCTTCCTTAGTGGAGAAAGCGTGACGTAAATATAAATAAGTTGACTAAATAATTGCGAATGTGTTGCAGAAAGTCTGCTTGTCCTAATTAGTGTATGCCGGCTCACTCTCACTACAATTGACTGTTATGTAATCTGAACGATCATATACACATTAAAAAATGTACAAATTAAAATAAACATAATATTTCCAAATAAATTCACATCTATATTGTAAATTGGATTGTAAATTATATTGTATAAGTCCAGTGGCGTAACTCCTGGGGGGGGGGGGGATTATGTCAATGGAATTATCAATCTTCCCAGAGCTATTAGAAATTTCTGCAAAATTCCATAATCATTTAACGTTGACATATTTCTACGCTAGTTGCGTGCGTTAAGTAAAGCTTATAAATTAAGCTAAAAAAGGACTTACAACATTTATAAATTAATAAAACAGAGTTTTCATAATGAAAGGCTCATTTTGGCAAGATTTATTAAGAACTCGAATTTAGAATTTAAGTTATTCCTAATCATATAAAATACATTACCTTTAATTTGAGTAACAACTAATGAGGGTTTCATTAGTTAACAACATAACAACTAATGTTTTGAAGTCAGTACTTTTTTTCAACCCTCATACTTCACGTTGGTTTACTCAAACGCAAATAATAAATAAAATGTATTTATAAAATTCTATGGGAAGATTCCTGAAATTCTTATTTGTCCTGAGGAAAATGAGGGTTTCAACAGCCTTCAAGTTATTCTCATCCCCTCCCCCAGGAGCAGCTTCTATTTACGCCACCGTATAGGCCTATTGTTCAAACAGTAGTGCATTGCTGTTGGGAATTACATTTCAATTAATTCTATCCCATTGTGAACTCTCAGACTGCTTTAATACTTACGATTCTACTACAACTACTGCAACTGATACTACTACTACTACTAATACTACTACTACTACTACCACTTACAGATCCACTATCTCTTATGTAATAAATAATTTGTTAAAGGAAATAGTTAACTGCTTTATCGAGACAAAACTGGGAGCCGATATTGACTCTTTAAAATCAAGAAATGAAATAACATCTGCATTGCCAACACTACTACAGTAACTGCGTATGATATCAATATTAAGCAGTAATGTTGTCCAGTTTCCCGCAAGCCTGCTCCTGTAGTGTCTTTTTTACTCTTTTACAATGTTTCTTTTGATAATTTTTCAAAAATCATTAGGCCTAAGTTATTACTTGCTGGCACTTAAATTGTCGTTCTTCTCTGTCTTACCTTCTTCAGAATTCCTCATTTATCTCTATTTTATTATTATTATTATTATTATTATTATTACTTATTACTTATTAACAGGTTATTAATGTTTCGTCCAATATAAAGTAGGATACAGTAGTACGATTAGTCGGAACATTTTGTTGGATAGATAAGTAAGAAGGGATAAGTTTATAATGTTACATTTCTGCTGAAGAAAAGCTTATTTCATGAATGTAGTATAGTTTTGTGCTTGCCTTTTGTGCACTAAAACCTAAATGAAGTATTATACATAATTAAGGTTACTCGTACACGCATACTGTAGGCAGTAGACAGTACACGCATTTTATCATGCTATCAGGATAAAGATTTCAAATCGAAACTATAGGCTATCTATTGCCTTTGAAACTGTTGACCACTCTACGTATGTAGTTTGTTTTTAAAAAGAGTAAACGTTGTCTAAATGTAGAGTTGGATAACAACTACTAAGTTTGGTACGCGTTAAACAAAACCCATATTCACAAGAAGTGTGTCCAACAAGACTTTAGATGAAAAACCACTAAAACTTAGGAAAGTTGTCAAAAAATGACGTCCGTAATTACAAATGACTTCTAATCTTTATAGCCAAACACAAACCCATTAACTGAGTTTTGCATCTATGTAACAGTTTGGAAATTACGAAGTTGTTGAGACAGTTAATGTAGGAAGAGAAGTATGGAAAAATATGTAAAGTAAATAGGCACCTATTATCAACATTTTACGGCATGAAGGAATTATTAGAACATTAACTGAAGGTTACATTGAGGAAAAGCTATATACAGGAAAACCAAGTCTCAGATGCATAAATTAAATAATAAATGAAATAAATTGTATTTATTATGAATAGCTGAAGCGGAAGGAAATAAAGCAATCCGCATGTAGAACAGCTGACAACCAATATGCGACCAAAGAAGAAAATTCTTTTTCACACTGTATTTTCACTCGATTATTGGTAATTAGAAATAATCAATTAACTAGACATACTTTATACCATTAAATAATAATCCTTAATTTAGTAATGACCATTGATCAATCAATTTTAACTTTATAAGGTTTACCGAGGATCGGTCAATAAATATAACACAAATTTTACATTATTTGTATCTACGTTACAGCAATATTCATTGTCAAATAATGATGTGTTTCTTGTTGAGCTAAACTAACAGTGGCGTTGTAACAACTCAACAACAACAAGATCTTCGTTAAACCTTCCATTGTTAAAATAATAAATAACATTAATAACAACAATAAGACGTGAATAAATATTATTTATTAACAGTTAGTTAATTATCAATTTACTAAATTAGAAAACATTTAAAAGCAATTTTAAAATGATCGAAACTGGTTATTGCTTACATGTTGCTCTTCTGTTTGTGGCGGAGGGGAAAATGGAGAATTCAAAAGTGAATGGAATGACGGAGAACTAGTAACAGGAAACAAAGAACAAAAATGTTTGAACCTTCCTACGTTGTAAGCGTCCAAGTTGTAAAGAGTCCAAAAGGCTGAAGGAACGACCTTAACAAAATAGAAAGGATTTTATTAAAATTGTAGACTTGTAACACTCTAGGTAAAGTGGACAACGGCGGTGTGGAGTAGCGTCCGTTTTCTAAAGTCAATCGTCAAAAGGCTTTTATTAAATTTTACTGCTGCATAATTATATATAATTACCACAATAGAAAAATGAGGTATGATGTGTGTTTGTACTAGATATTGTCGATTTTAAAACCGCATCTGGCTTAATAAAGTTTACTTCTGTGTCTGGCGGGGTAATTGTGCGCACCAGTGATGTAGTGGATAACTCGCATACGTTTCCATATTTTATTCATGTATAAATGTGTTTGCAATATTTCATAGAGAACCACAGACAAATAATATTTCCAACGTTTTTTAATCTCAAATCTGGTATCGATACAAGGAAGTTAATATGAGGTTTGTAAATACATTTGTAACAGATTGTTTAGATAATTATTTCAACTTGACATAACTAAATTATTCAGAAATCAGTGCGAGCAAACTTATTCAGAAAACAAGAGATTTTTAGATTTGTATAAAGAGATAAAACGCATTCATGTGATGCTGATTATTTTGGCACTGCATTAAATTAAAGCCTAATAGAAACATGTGAAGACGTGGAAAAATTGAGAGAGTACAGAAATTAGTGACCGACAGAAATTAGTGATATTAGAAATTTATTCATGAGGATACAGTCGGTTCAAGTCGCAGCAGAAACTTTTGAAACGACAGAAAATTAGGTCAGACTACTTTAATGCTGATGCGTTATCTATAAGTCTACTAGGTTTAAGTAATAAATAATTCAATAAATACAGCCATCTTTAGTAATGGTGTTATGATAATAATTATTCTTATGCTTATTATGATAAAAAACTGGGAGCCAAAACTGACTCTTTACATACTAGATATAACGTTTTTATTGCCAGTAACTTTGTAGTTCAGTATTTTATGGCAGTTCAAAATGTAATGGAATCAATTAAAATGTAATTCCCAACAGCATTTGAACACAGTTTGAATAACAGGTAACGTTTTAATGTCACAATCTGAGCAATATATAATAAGTACGCTGTAACGTTACAATCTGGACGCGAATTTATAGCCGTTTGAAAATAATTTTTGTATATTTCAATTGTGTATTTTTTATGTTATATAGTCTATATTAAAACAACTCTTCCAGTTACGCGACATAATCGTATTGGAGACATGAAGGTATTTTTTGTTATAGCTAACACAAATCCGTGGGTGTAAGCAGTTTTACGATGTGCCTGACAAAATAACAACCAATTTGGGCAGGTTCACATACAAAACCAATTAAGGACGGGAGAGGATTCACTAAACCTGACACAATTAAAGTTTTAATTTTCAAGAACTTCCTTTCTATTACTGGCGCTACATTATCAACGGAATAAGTGCCTACATATTCTGACACTTCATCATAACGCTTGTAGTGCAGAAGGCCGTGAAAATAAATTTTAATAACTTACACTTCGTGCCAAAACAGTATTAAACTTAGAAGATTGCATGTAATACGGAACGTACCCACCCCACTTCACTACGTTAGTACCAAATAATTCTGTTTCACCGTTTTACCTCGTATCCTTGTAGTAATTGTTCTTTAACAGTCCTAAATATAGTGTGAAATTTCACTCATTTATTATTTTTCAACTGAAATTATAAGGCAACGGCAATGAAAAACATAAAAATGTATGTTTTTATATCGACATGAAACATATTCGTGACTAATATACATTCGTGACGTATTGTTTTAGGAAACAACAACATGCCAGAAAACGTTGCTTATTAAGCAAAGGTAGGAGCATTGTAATCGAGAACTAACAACATACAGTTGTAGTAAAATACGTATAAATAGTCAACACGTATTATATGAATAATATAGATATGTCTCTGTTACAGTCATGAGCATGGGTAATACTAACGAACCGTGTAACAGACCAATCAGTAGCTGGTTGCATCGTTGTCTTTATACGATACTAGCTGTTACCCGCGGCTTCGAACGCGAATATTGGTCTTTTAATAAGTATTTTAATATAATATTGTATTGTCTATGTCTATATAACATTCTGTCAGCTCGTATAACAATTTTATACTCATTAGTCAAATTCTCTCCAAAGCTGTTTTCAACACTTGTACTAAATTATTATATTGGTGCAACAGCCTTTGGAGATTTAAAAGCCTTATAGATTTAAAGTTTATAAAGCCTTTGGAGATATTTATAAAGTACCTGTTAAATCAAAAACGGTAAATTCTTTATTTTAATGTTTACTGTGTTAGAAGCATTGTATAGGCTAACACATTAAACGTTGTTTTCCTCAACCATGGCTTTTAATTATTTCAGCAGTAAAATAAAAACCAAAAACCGTTGTCACCTAACCTCACAAATGAAAACAACACGTATTTTCGCTTTGCATTAAGTATAGGACAATTTATAATTAGTACACTTCTTCTTTTCCACATCGTAATATATGTATAGAATCGCATTTATATAAAACATCAAAAATATACTGCAGGAATGGATAAATGTACAGTTCCAATGGCGCTAAATAGGTTTAGTTTATTTACTTGTTACTATGGTACGGTAATTAATTCTGGTCTCTATTGTGTTGTTGACACCTTTAGTAGCAGTATTTAACATATTTCATTACTTATTCATTTCATCATCTAAAATACGTATAGACATAAATTTTATAATCGTTTAAGACAATTACAAAATATATAGACTTATCTGTATACAAAATTACAAAATATATCGATAAAATCTCATAGTAAAAACATTAAAAACTGCAGGAACGGATGAAGGTACAGTTCCGATGGCACTAAATATCATTTGTTTATTTACCTGTTACTATTGTAATTAATTCTGGTCTCCATGGTGTTGATGACATCTTTATACGCGTTAACGAAAAGGCTTAATTAAAAGGGCCTAAATCGTACGAACGGGGCAAAATATCAAATTCCAAGTTAGACAGTATTTTTCGCCTTGTGTCAAACGTTACCGTGCAAAATTTGTTGGCAGTCGGTGTAACGGTGTGGATTTGTATTCAGTACCCATAAATCCTCAGATTTTGAGTTTTGTATATAGATTACAGCGATCGCGTACGGAAATAGGAGAGAATAGTGTAGGGCAACCACACGTTGTTTCCTACAACAACGTATCTATATTCAGAGCTAACAAACGTCATTTGTAAGAGTAAGTGCTTACGTTATACAATTACAATATAGAATTCAACCCAACAAAGGGAATAGAATATAGGACGTTTTAAAAATATACTTCCAAAATGATACAGAGAATTTAATTTTATTGCAAAATTCTTGAAATTTTTATACATTTTTAATGTAGGCCTTGTGTGTAAATACGTTTACTGAGTATTTTAATGCTATATTATATTTGTTTTTGAAATAAAAACTTTCATATAGATTTTATAAGAGAGAGAGAGAGAGAGAGAGAGAGAGAGAGAGAGAGAGAGAGAGAGAGAGAGAGAGAGAGAGAGAGAGAGAGAGAGATTAGTTCATACACTCTATTGTCGTGGAGCACCATAACCGTAGTTAAATTTGTATAAAGAATTATTAGATTTTTGTTTATTAAGACTTTAACATAACGTTTTCGAGCTTCTCCCGGTAGTAATATATCGTCACTTATTATTATTTTTTAATAAATACAAAATGACTGTAAAATGAATAGATATTTGGAAAGTTATAATACGGTAAAAAATTTGTATATAAAATATAACTAAGCTAAAAGTGTTTAAATATCTATATAATTTCAATTAGATTTCTATAGTTCAGTAGTACTATAACAACAAGAATTCAGTATGGAAGTTGTGACTAACTATGGAACAATAAATGCATGCAACTACGAATTACGTAAACTTGGGGTTTAAGTAAATTTTGGATTCCACTTAATTGGAGATTTAAAATAAACACTTCTATGAATAACAAATGTTAAAACCCTTCATAAAATAACAAACCAGATAAAGAAATATTACAAAAACAAAATATATAAAAAAATAAATATCATAAATATTTTTAAAATATTTAAAAAAAGGAACCTCTGGTTTGCTTAAAGCTATTCATTTGTAATATTAAAGTCCTCCATATGATCCGGGTGTCTGTCAGTATCAGTTTCTTTGTCGATATCCACCATCGCAACATTAGAATTAAGATCTGTGGTATTGAGAACTTCCTTCCATAGAACTTTGCGAGTATGGCGTGGATTTTCGGGTGGCAAGAGAACCTTTAAACAGTTTTCTCTCTTAACTATGGAAAAAGCTACATAGAGCATTCCATGCATAAAGTGGATGCCGACGTATTCGAATGTTTGCCCTTGTGCCCTCGAGTCTTGTGCAAACTCATAGCAAAAGCTGGTCAACCGATGACGTTGCATTGTACATTTCAAATGACTTGGAATGTGAACTTCTCGGCCAGAATGTTCTCCACTTATAATTCATCCCTTGAAAATGTTGCAAAGTTCGATTACGATCAATCTTGTTCCATTCCAAATCCTTGTGTACATTGCACTTCCATTGCAAAGCTGCATAACAATTGCTCGCGCGCGCGCGCGCGTGTGTGTTTTAACTTTAATTCATATTCAGGCATAATTGGGCATATTATTATACCGGACAGAAGAGTCCTCCTGACTGGTATTCCATTGAATTGTAGCTATGGTAACTCCTATTATTTGCAGGTACTTTCTCGATGATACTGGCGTATTTTTTTACGTTTTTTTAATGAGGCTAGTATAGCTCAATCCCTTCATAGTTGCTATTAGCTTTCAAAAATATTGTTAATGAGATTGCTACTGTAAAGGATATTCTCTGATAATTCAATTTTATCCATAGTAATTACAGGTAATTTTCCATTCCCAAGCTTCAGTAGATATTTAGCAAAATCTGTTCACTACGTGTACACACGTACACACACGTGCGAGCACGAAATTCGCCCACACCACAACATACAAAGACATAAACACTCTCGTCCACAATACCTGAATACATATGCACATACACTTTCATTGCACAATACACACACCACATACCAACCACAGAATTTTTACTACATATTGTTACGTAATGCGGAAAAAGTGTTACACCATTACAGAACATTCTCGGCTATTCCAGTGAAATCCGGCTTCAATGTTGTGTGCGTACGTGATCTCAACATGCGTTAGCCAGACTGTTCCAGTATCGCCGGCCTCGCGCACTGTGTCAAGGTCGCAATCAATTACGTTCTGGTGTTTCGTAGTAGCACTCTTGACGCGTGGTATGGAATTTGCTGGAATTTCAGCGGGGTGTAAATACAAGTACTCAGCTATGCTTAGTTCAGTTATTTTCGGCGATTTATATAGTCCGGTTCGAAGTATTGTGGCGCAGTATTATGTGTTTTATAATTGTACTGGACAAATGTAATACAATTGTGTTTTATATTATCACTAGACTGTCGTAACAATATAAAACTTACCTTTCTGTTATTACCCACAAAAAAAAATTATCAGTTTCAAAAATGATGTGACACCTGTTTTGTTAAATTTTGTTTTAAAATCTGTTTTGTTTAAATAGAAACTTTTAAACTTTTAAAACTTTTAAAAACTTTTAATAATTATTAAATTGTTTGTCTTACGCTCGCTAAATAACTTTAACTAAAGATCACAAATAACTTATTACGTCGCAGAAATTTGTATCTCACTACATGTCATACCAACAAATAGGCTATTAAAATAAACAAGTTTCAGTTTCTACGCAACCTGAAGACAACCGAAGATAACCGGTGCTTCTTCACATGCCCAATTTAGGCCTTCCGATTTCAATAAACACGTTTTAGTTTCTACGCAAGACAACCGAGTGTAATCGATGCTTTCTATGAGTGGTCAATTTATCTTTTCCAGTTTCGGATTTTGGACGAATTTTGCCAAAAGTGAGCCCAATAGATTTCTCTTACCCAAAAACCTCAGGAGACAAAGTCTCATCGATATAGTATTTGAGAAAAAATTACATCAAATTCTTATTCGTTTAATAGTATAGGTAAGGTAAGGTAAGGTAAGGACAAGAAATCCTTCTTAAATTTTGAAAGAATAACGTGTTACGATATACAATTGCAATGTAGTATTCAACCCAGCAAAAAAGACACAGTACTGGACATTTTAGAGCACACTTTACAAATGATTTAAGTTTATTGAAAAATTCTTAACATATTTTATACTTTTTAAATATTGGCCTTGTTTGTATAAGTATACTAAGTAAAATGCTATATTTTTTCGAACTAAAAAGACTCGCATCAGATTATTTGTAAGAAATAGTAAGATAGAAAGAGCGAGAGAGAGAGAGAGAGAGAGAGAGAGAGAGAGAGAGAGAGAGAGAGAGAGAGAATGTAAATCCATATCTTTTATGAAATGGTTTGCTAAAAACATAAACAGATTTGTGAGGCAGTCTACACTTTTCTGTTTAATTCATTACCATCTGAAGGGCTGAAGGCTTAACAGATATAGTAATTCCGAGAGATGGCGCAGATTTAAAAAAAAAAAATCGCTTCTTGCTTCATTTATTACAGAATCTACAAGCTTTTCTATACAAATATTTCCACAAGTTTATTCTTTATAAAAACATAGTTTTGTAAAAATCAAGGTAGTTTAAATAATGATATAAACGATTTTTGATAGCGTTTTTTGCACCGTCTCTCCCTCATGGATTAAGTAGAGTTGGCGCGCATGATGGGATAGCTGGCGCACCAAGCAAATTGAGTCGTATGCAAGTCTACATCATTAATTTATTTGAAAAATACTACAGTTTTAAATAAATATCATTACAGCTTAAAATAAAGGGTGTCTCCTCCAAAATTGAAACGTAAAGTTATTATTAAAATAAAATGAAAGTTAAAATATATAAAATGAAAGTGGAAAAATAACTATAAAATTAAAAAGTAAATACAAAACGTCATAAGGAAAATGGATGCATATTATTACATACATGTAATTACTTTTAAACTACGTAAATATCAAATACAAAATTTCAGAAAAGTGTAGCTGAAAATAAGAGCAGACAACTATGACTAAAATGAGACAGAATATTAAATTTACACTTAAAATCTAAAAAAAAAAATACAAAGTGAATCAAAGTACAATATTTTTTGTAAATACATATTAAATAAAACTCTTTACATTAAACAATAAAATTTTTCCTTTTTTCGTGTCTACCAAAGTACACAAATATGTTGTCCGTACATAGTAGTATAATAGTCTTGCATCCATTTGTTACAACGAACACACATTATATAGTTATCTTTCTTCTTTGTTGAAAGTAACTTTCCCAGCATTCTGTACATTTAATTATGTCATCATCTGCATCATTTACTACTGAGTTATTGCAGCGACTAGTTTCTTCAGTAGGATTTAATAATGTCTGATTTTTTAAATTTTTTTCAATACGCCTAGTTATATTCTTAGGTTTCTTCTTATCATTTTTGTCGATCCTTTCGCTGACTTTGGTCTATCTTTCGATTCATTATTTTGTCATTACTTTTTCTCTTTTTAACGTTTTCTTCTGATGTTACTTTCTGAGTAGATCGTTTCTTTTTATTGGAATTCTTAGCAGGCAGCTTCAGTATGGGGCTCATTCCTGGAGTAGTTTTGTCGGTGTAATTTCATTATTAAAATGTTTAGATTTTGGGGAATTTTTTCGTAGTGGTTATTGAAAAGGAAGATAAAACTGCAGTACATTGAGACGTTTATGCTGTATTTAAAATGCTATTATTCACTATAGATCCACAGCTCACTGCAAGTTTTCTTCATCCCACTGGCCTCTTACTGGAACTCCAAGCTTCCGCTGGTATTTTCTAAACATGATAATCCTGTAAACAATGCAGAAAAATTAATTAATACCAACAGTTCTACAGATAAAAATTTGGTATAAATAAAACGTTATTTAATTTTGTGTGAAATAATAATTAAGAAGTTAAATTGAAAAATCAAATTTAATTTCATTAAAAAATTTTAAATTTACAAAACCCTAAAATGTAGTATAAAATGAAGTCTATAAGGATTTGATTTAATTAATTTTACGTTTTAAACGATCTTAAGTTCTAATATACTGAAATTAATTCAGCGCCATCTGTCTTCAAAAGGGGCACCGTCTATCCCGAATGCGAAGGATAGATGGCAAATCTTGCCCCCAAAATCGATAAACATGCCGACAAATGCACTGAACATATTATGTGAACTATTAACAAGTGTAAAACAGCGATACAAGAAAGAATCGTCAGCTCTTAATTATACAGTGAATGCTTAAAATGATAGTTAAAAATTTCTCTTCCCACCTTACCACAATCTAAATATTGTACTTCACAAAATAGATTCACAAGCAGACAACAGCAGAAGTACGAACGCCTACTCAATGTTTGCATCCACACCACTCAAATGAAGACATTGCACTTTCTACTACAACAGTGTAATCTAGTAAAAAACAATGGAAATATGACGACTGCGTCATCTCTCCCTTGCGCCATGTCTCCCGGAATTGGCACACAAAAATTAGAAGTAGCAAAATATCCCTTTTCCTGCTAAATGTTACTTCGAAAGGTATTTCCTGCTCTATAAAAGTGACTAATCCATAATAATCAGTATAGCGAACTAAGAGAAAACGTTTCTACTAGTAATTTTATACAAACCACTATTTTGTCTTTGTTATTGACGAGCGCTTTCGACAGTCAAACCATCTTCAGGTCATTTACCAACATATATTTAAACCTAAGTATGGAGTGTTATAACATTCAAGTAGAGGGATAATGACAGTTCTGACCAAAGTACCGTTATTCCCCCACCACCACCGCTGGACCAGCAGCATCGACCAATCAAATTTCATGGCGCCTTTCGCGCGTCAATTCAAATATATGCCGTCTTTCGCGAGCCTAAATTACTTTCACTTTCTACTGGACCGCGAATTTCCGCGAATAATTTTTTTTATTTTTTTTTTAATTTGATATTTTTATTTTTTTAATTAAATTGATTTGCATATCTGCGAATATATGCCGTCTTTCGCGAGCCTAAATCACTTTCACTTTCTACTCGACCGCGAATTTCCGCGAATAAATTTTTTTAATTTGATATTTTTATTTTTTTAATTAAATTGATTTGCATATCCGCGAATATATGCCGCCTTTCGCGAGCCTAAATCACTTTCACTTTCTAATTTCCGCGAATATAATTTTTTATATGCCGTCTTTCGCGAGCCTAAATCACTTTCACTTTCTACTGGACCGCGAATTTCCGCGAATAAATTTTTTTAATTTGATATTTTTATTTTTTTAATTAAATTGATTTGTATATCCGCGAATATATGCCGCCTTTCGCGAGCCTAGATCACTTTCACTTTCAATCAGCTGGACCCGCAGCATTCCCAAATGGACCACCCGCATCCGCAAATATATTTTTTTTATTTTTTAAATAACGCTGATTTGCATATCAGAGGTGGGTGGTGGGTGGGTGGTTCCGACTTGATGAATTATATTGTATATATTAAATATATGATCAGGGTTACCAACCTTGCATGAGTTCAAATTTGTTGTATGTTATAATGTATATTAAATCTATATGATCAGGTTTACCAACCTATGCAGGGTTCAAACTTGATATGTGTATTATAGTGTATATTAAAATATATGATCAGGTTTACCAATCCTGTATTATTGTGTGTATAGAACAGATCTGCCAACATTTTTCTTCGGTGGGAAATTCAAACTATATGAGCAACGCATTCGCCAGAATCTGAGACTCGAGAGAGTATGTTTGTCGTGCATGCTTTATTTTTTATTCGCTCGCGTCATCCGTATTTAAAGTTCGCTACTTCCAGTACACATGGCCTCCGTAACAGATTTGGTCTCCAACAGGTGTGATTCGAACGGTAAGAGTTAAATATAGTTTACAGACGATTGTAATTTTAAAAATTCATTTTTGCATTAAATATATATATCGTAAACAATGAAATAATAATATTTCGTCATTGTAAGATTTTAATAAAACAATTATCAGTTTAAATTCTCTCTCTCTCTCTCTCACACTTGTTGTGTATGTTTCTCTCTCTGTGGTCAGTACCGCGCGCATGTATATGAAATTAGAAAGTTTATATTTATTCGACAAATATTAACGCCCTCTCTCTCTCTCTCTCTCTCTCTCGCTCGCAGACGTCGGAAGCAATTCGAGGTCATTGACACGACTTTACACTGACACATTGCAGTCTCTCACTCTCTCTCTCTCTCTCTCTCTCTCTCTCGCTCTCTCTCTCTCTGGGTTAAGCTGGTGTTGTACGTTACTAAAATCATAGCAAATATTTTCATTCTAAGCATGTATTACTGTTTAGTAATAATTACAGCCCCAACAAAGGATATATAAGTTTGTGTATATGGATTGTATATTGCAAGTACGGAATTATTATTTAAATCCGATATCTGTTTTTATTAAAATCATACAATGTCAAAAGAGGATAGTTGTCTGTTACGAACCAGTACTAACTCTCCTATATGGTCGTCGCTCGCATCATCCGTATTTAAAGTTCGCTACTTCCAGTACACATGGCCTCTGTAACAGATTTGGTCTCCAACAGGTGTGATTCGAACGGTAAGAGCAAGAACAATATGAACAAGGCCAAGGACATTATATGTCTAGTATCCCTCCTCAGACGCTGGTGTTACTTTGTGTCATAAAATCTCGTGGCACTCAAGATAAGAGACAATACGTTTGCAAAAAACGACAAAATTGAACTTCTGGAAACAAAATTGTACGGTTTGTAAGTAATATCGACAACACAGGTCAGCATTTTTCGGACATTGACAGATAAAGGGATCGTCACATTAGGACTACTGACCGCTAAATCCAGTAGTACAAGAACTTAGATATTTGTTGAATCAGTAGCAAAAAAATGTTAGATCTACTGTTTTCAGCGTACATAGACATTTGATAATATTCCATTTTGGTTGTATTCGTGAAGCCATAGTGTAATGGCTGTCCTTGGAAGTCATGTAACCCTTAGTGTTTGTGTGGGAATCGTAGTCGGATTTTAGTTTCTGTCATGTCTTTCGTCCGTTTGTGTGCAGGTTGTCTTTACAGTCATGAAAATCATTTCAAGAGGTAAGCCGCATTGTATTGTTCGCGTACCGCGAGCATATGCGGTGGTGACTGCTGTACAAGAATTCTACGGACTGATGTGTTACGAAATTAGCGTGGTAACCAAGTTCTATGACATAGAGCGTGGGTTTCTCCGTACAATTGTGTAACGTCGCGTAGCATTTTTGTGCGATGTTAAGCGACCTATAAAACGTAATGAACCTGTTGTGCCATGATGACGGAGTTGCACAGATGCGTGTGATAATAATAATAACAATAATAATATAAAGAGGTCGCGTGCTCAAACATTATTATTATTTCGCCTTTGACATGCTCCTTGTCAGTCTGTAATTTAGAGGTAGCGAATCTTTTTGCCATTCTTCTGCCGATGATAAAATGATCTCTGTAGAGTTATTCGTCAAGTTGTTGGTGTAACAATAACATGGTGTAAGCTACCTCTCGTTTATCCATGAGAATGAGTGTTCGGTGTCATCTGCTGTGAGGGTAAATAGCGCCTTATTTTGGCTATTATTTACAACGGTACGGCTAAAATACTAGTAAGCGTAATCAAAAATTACTTCCTACCCTGCTAACAACATCAATGGATGCATTTTGAGTACGTGGCTATGAAAATGATCCGGACACAGGTTATGTCAGGTTGTAATAAGTTAGGCCTCTCCAGTTCTATAATTTTTTACAAAAAATTAGCTTTTGTTTCCGATTAAGTATCTCCATTTTAATTACTTTTAACACTACACTGAAAAGTTTGTAGTTGTGGGTAGAGGAAAAAATATCAGGAAAGGTATCCGTAGTATGTCATACGATAGTGAAGGAAAGATTTCATCGATATTTTGACATGTTCTCTCGCATATGTTATAGGTTACAGTGGATATGAAATTCGGTTAGAACATGTGCACACTAAATAGGTAATTGTAAGGAAAATAAGAAATTACTGTAATAGGTAAGTTGTTCAGTACTACAGGAGTAGAAAAATATTTTCATATTCATCATTGTCGTAAGGAACTCACACCCTGATGGAAGGACACACAAGGTGCAGTACAAAAATCCTCCCAGAAGGTCCTTCCAGAGGGCGACTGACTGTACGCTATCATTAAAATTATACAAAACCACTGCTGTCCCGATTCAGATGTACGACAGTGAGGAATGTAAGCGAGACATGTCTACAATTTGAAGCAGCTGAAGTGCTTTCTCTGAGAAGAGTCAAGGGTTCCACACAGTTGGACAGAACGACTGCATTCGGAACGAGCTAAACGTCTATAATCCGAACCAGCGAATAGACGATTACAGATTAAAATGGTGGGAACACGTCGACGGAATGGACGAAAACAGGCAAGCAGTCCAGCGGGCAAGTGTGACATTAGAAGTCGTGGAACGTGAGAACAAATTTATGTGACTTTACCGAGACGGAACAACCATTTATGTCTAAACCATGAAATGAAGAAGCAGAAGAAGAAACGACGTAGTTCGTTTTGTCGTTATTTGGTAGTTGTTGCCTAGCTATGCAATAAATTATTACCTTCAACTAAAGGAAATTCTGATTTTTATGTAGTCCTTCGACAACGCAGGCTTTACATTGTACCGAGCAACACTTCGCGTGCTTTTACGGAAAATGTAACATGCGCATGCAATAACGTCACTTAAGCTGCTAGTTGGACATGTTTATGACAGCAGTTTCATAGGATGATTTGAACGGTTTGTTTCATCGAAAACTGTCTGCAGGCGAACATATATTTCTGATGTACACGGTTATGTAAACAGAATAGAGAACATGAACTATCAGCCCAAGTAACCTACAATAAATATTATATTTAATCGCTTTTCGTTATAACCGATATGAAATGCCACAATTAGGCAGCATAATGGTAGGCGATTTGACACGTACGGACAAGTTCATGACAGCGGCGGCGATGATTATTGTACGTAAGAAGAAATGTAAATGAGCTGTGGAGTCATGACGGCTGTGCACATCAATTGCTTCACAACAAAGCGAACTACACCGTTATCGTACAACAATGGCTTTATACAGTGATTATTGTTGTATTGATTTTTATTCAGCGATTGTCGAAGCCTTTCAGTTTTCTTTGTCTGTTTAATTTCAGTTGAAGCTAATTCGAAGCGATTGCCTGTTACATTTCGTCTTGTCGTCTTTACATTTCCTTAGTGTAACACATAGTTTTGTTTTGTGGCACGCGTATTATCTTCAGAAGAAGGTCCGTTAAATTTATTTTTTTTTAAGACAAACCTTAATCCCACGTCACCGGATTACATATGACCTATGATGTTGGAATCGTTGTTAATTAACACGTAGACCGATTGTATTGGTTAATTTGTAGGCGTGTTGAATTTGTTTAATAAAGGACTTGTCGGAAAATTTCTTTTCCGACCACAACATTAATCTGATTACAATTGCTGAGTATAACACTCCATTACAATTGGAAACATAAATAGAGAAGGAGAATAACAATATGTAATTCTTTGTATCCCCCTCCCAGCGCGCAATGGTTAGGTCCGCGACCACCAGCAGGACTACGAAACCACAAATTCTACTATCATAATCGCACAAGATCCGGTAAAATGGTTTGCATATTAAGTAATGACTGATGTATATAAATTACTCAATTTCAGCATCATCAAAATTCAACCGTTTACTATGAATTTTTATAAAATGTCTATTGAATTATTTATTGCTTTCACAACCTGCTATATTTTGTTAACTGCATCGCTAGTAGCAGACACTGATGAAGCTGTCACACCCACCTCGGACTATCTTCCGGTTTGCCTGATTAGAATTTCCCAAACAAAACAGTGCATTCTCTCAACATAGCCAATAAAAATATTACTTTCCAAATCTGATTAAAGATAGAATCACGTGCCACACTGGTCCGCTTAATGACAGGTCTCCAGTGGTAGGCCTACTTTACGCACGCTACACAACAATCTCATATTTATTTTCAAGTTACTACAACCACTGGATGTAAATGCATATAAATCAGATAACTACCGTCAGCCTCAAACGCCGAGCTCAATTTATGTTGCGAGATATTTCTTGTCGATTTCCATTTCTGTCAGCACTTACTATAAACTCGTGTTGCAAATTGGAGGATGCAGAAAAGCAGAAAATAAATTTATTAAAAACAAAACACGTACAATCTTGATACACGTATCAATAAAAATGATAAAATAAATTAAACTATGGCTTCATAAAAGAGTGCTGGTTTGCTTGTTGCTTTTACATTCTCGTATAAACTAAATTGTAATAACATAAAGTAAATAAAACAAATAAATAATTGGTTGTTTAAGACCTGAAGATGTCAGTAATGACGAAAAGCTTTGTCTAAATAATAAAAACAATTATAGCAGTTTAGCAATTCTATAAAAGAAAAGTAAGGATGGCTGCTAATTTAAACAATACGAAGAATAAAACAAATAAACGTCAAAATGAAAAACAGAAGTAAGAAAATACAGAAATATTAAAATAATGGTATACTTTAAACACGTGCTACCCTGCAATCATAGGCCTACTACTTCACCGACTGAATAATTCATTTTTGCCGACTAGCAGTGAACAATTTTCCAAACCACAATATTATTATTTCAATAACTTTACTACGTTACTAGATACACATGTATTGTTTAAATTTAGATACTAAATATTTTATTTAAATACATACACATATATTGTTTAAATTTAGATACTAAATATTTTATTTAAAATTTCTTAATAATTTTGTATAAAAAAGAATTTAAAATTATAACTGTAAGATTACTTACAACATCGCTTTTGCATTGTAAATTACTGTAATTGCTGCATATGGAATTTTTATAAACAACACTTCAAGAAATGACGAAATTTTACTTACTGATAAAACTACTTAATGACCAAATAATTGACGCAAAGGATTAATGTTGTGGTCGGAAAAGAAATTTTCCGACAAGTCCTTTATTAAACAAATTCAACACGCCTACAAATTAACCAATACAATCGGTCTACGTGTTAATTAACAACGATTCCAACATCATAGGTCATATGTAATCCGGTGACGTGGGATTAAGGTTTGTCTTAAAAAAAAATAAATTTAACGGACCTTCTTCTGAAGATAATACGCGTGCCACAAAACAAAACTATGTGTTACACTAAGGAAATGTAAAGACGACAGGACGAAATGTAACAGGCAATCGCTTCGAATTAGCTTCAACTGAAATTAAACAGACAAAGAAAACTGAAAGGCTTCGACAATCGCTGAATAAAAATCAATACAACAATAATCACTGTATAAAGCCATTGTTGTACGATAACGGTGTAGTTCGCTTTGTTGTGAAGCAATTGATGTGCACAGCCGTCATGACTCCACAGCTCATTTACATTTCTTCTTACGTACAATAATCATCGCCGCCGCTGTCATGAACTTGTCCGTACGTGTCAAATCGCCTACCATTATGCTGCCTAATTGTGGCATTTCATATCGGTTATAACGAAAAGCGATTAAATATAACATTTTTTGTAGGTTACTTGGGCTGATAGTTCATGTTCTCTATTCTGTTTACATAACCGTGTACATCAGAAATATATGTTCGCCTGCAGACAGTTTTCGATGAAACAAACCGTTCAAATCATCCCATGAAACTGCTGTCATAAACATGTCCAACTAGCAGCTTAAGTGACGTTATTGCATGCGCATGTTACATTTTCCGTAAAAGCACGCGGAGTGTTGCTCGGTACAATGTAAAGCCTGCGTTGTCGAAGGACTACATAAAAATCAGAATTTCCTTTAGTTGAAGGTAATAATTTATTGCATAGCTAGGCAACAACTACCAAATAACGACAAAACGAACTACGTCGTTTCTTCTTCTGCTTCTTCATTTCATGGTTTAGACATAAATGGTTGTTCCGTCTCGGTAAAGTCATATAAATTTGTTCTCACGTTCCACGACTTCTAATGTCACACTTGCCCGCTGGACTGCTTGCCTGTTTTCGTCCATTCCGTCGACGTGTTCCCACCATTTTAATCTGTAATCGTCTATTCGCTGGTTCGGATTATAGACGTTTAGCTCGTTCCGAATGCAGTCGTTCTGTCCAACTGTGTGGAACCCTTGACTCTTCTCAGAGAAAGCACTTCAGCTGCTTCAAATTGTAGACATGTCTCGCTTACATTCCTCACTGTCGTACATCTGAATCGGGACAGCAGTGGTTTTGTATAATTTTAATGATAGCGTACAGTCAGTCGCCCTCTGGAAGGACCTTCTGGGAGGATTTTTGTACTGCACCTTGTGTGTCCTTCCATCAGGGTGTGAGTTCCTTACGACAATGATGAATATGAAAATATTTTTCTACTCCTGTAGTACTGAACAACTTACCTATTACAGTAATTTCTTATTTTCCTTACAATTACCTATTTAGTGTGCACATGTTCTAACCGAATCTCATATCCACTGTAACCTATAACATATGCGAGAGAACATGTCAAAATATCGATGAAATCTTTCCTTCACTATCGTATGACATACTACGGATACCTTTCCTGATATTTTTTCCTCTACCCACAACTACAAACTTTTCAGTGTAGTGTTAAAAGTAATTAAAATGGAGATACTTAATCGGAAACAAAAGCTAATTTTTTGTAAAAAATTATAGAACTGGAGAGGCCTAACTTATTACAACCTGACATAACCTGTGTCCGGATCATTTTCATAGCCACGTACTCAAAATGCATCCATTGATGTTGTTAGCAGGGTAGGAAGTAATTTTTGATTACGCTTACTAGTATTTTAGCCGTACCGTTGTAAATAATAGCGAAAATAAGGCGCAATAATCATCGCCGCCGCTGTCATGAACTTGTCCGTACGTGTCAAATCGCCTACCATTATGCTGCCTAATTAACCGATCCGACCGACGTTTCGTTTTCGTTATCACTTTTACTGTATAAATCACAACGCTGTGGAATACATAGTATTTAAACCGGTAAATAACGGCACGTTGGAACGAATCGAAATTACGTTTAGTGCCGCCTGACCATTCAAATAAATCTTCTGTTATTTAAAGCTGGCATAAATCCTCCGTTATACGCAATAATTGTAGTCATTTTGTGGCATTTCATATCGGTTATAACGAAAAGCGATTAAATATAATATTTATTGTAGGTTACTTGGGCTGATAGTTCATGTTCTCTATTCTGTTTACATAACCGTGTACATCAGAAATATATGTTCGCCTGCAGACAGTTTTCGATGAAACAAACCGTTCAAATCATCCCATGAAACTGCTGTCATAAACATGTCCAACTAGCAGCTTAAGTGACGTTATTGCATGCGCATGTTACATTTTCCGTAAAAGCACGCGGAGTGTTGCTCGGTACAATGTAAAGCCTGCGTTGTCGAAGGACTACATAAAAATCAGAATTTCCTTTAGTTGAAGGTAATAATTTATTGCATAGCTAGGCAACAACTACCAAATAACGACAAAACGAACTACGTCGTTTCTTCTTCTGCTTCTTCATTTCATGGTTTAGACATAAATGGTTGTTCCGTCTCGGTAAAGTCATATAAATTTGTTCTCACGTTCCACGACTTCTAATGTCACACTTGCCCGCTGGACTGCTTGCCTGTTTTCGTCCATTCCGTCGACGTGTTCCCACCATTTTAATCTGTAATCGTCTATTCGCTGGTTCGGATTATAGACGTTTAGCTCGTTCCGAATGCAGTCGTTCTGTCCAACTGTGTGGAACCCTTGACTCTTCTCAGAGAAAGCACTTCAGCTGCTTCAAATTGTAGACATGTCTCGCTTACATTCCTCACTGTCGTACATCTGAATCGGGACAGCAGTGGTTTTGTATAATTTTAATGATAGCGTACAGTCAGTCGCCCTCTGGAAGGACCTTCTGGGAGGATTTTTGTACTGCACCTTGTGTGTCCTTCCATCAGGGTGTGAGTTCCTTACGACAATGATGAATATGAAAATATTTTTCTACTCCTGTAGTACTGAACAACTTACCTATTACAGTAATTTCTTATTTTCCTTACAATTACCTATTTAGTGTGCACATGTTCTAACCGAATCTCATATCCACTGTAACCTATAACATATGCGAGAGAACATGTCAAAATATCGATGAAATCTTTCCTTCACTATCGTATGACATACTACGGATACCTTTCCTGATATTTTTTCCTCTACCCACAACTACAAACTTTTCAGTGTAGTGTTAAAAGTAATTAAAATGGAGATACTTAATCGGAAACAAAAGCTAATTTTTTGTAAAAAATTATAGAACTGGAGAGGCCTAACTTATTACAACCTGACATAACCTGTGTCCGGATCATTTTCATAGCC
Source organism: Magicicada septendecula (assembly GCA_034769895.1). Taxonomy (NCBI): domain Eukaryota; kingdom Metazoa; phylum Arthropoda; class Insecta; order Hemiptera; family Cicadidae; genus Magicicada; species Magicicada septendecula. Next base: position 426,484,088 of record CM068367.1, on the reverse strand, counting down.
ACGTACTCAAAATGCATCCATTGATGTTGTTAGCAGGGTAGGAAGTAATTTTTGATTACGCTTACTAGTATTTTAGCCGTACCGTTGTAAATAATAGCGAAAATAAGGCGCTATTTACCCTCACAGCAGATGACACCGAACACTCATTCTCATGGATAAACGAGAGGTAGCTTACACCATGTTATTGTTACACCAACAACTTGACGAATAACTCTACAGAGAACATTTTATCATCGGCAGAAGAATGGCAAAAAGATTCGCTACCTCTAAATTACAGACTGACAAGGAGCATGTCAAAGGCGAAATAATAATAATGTTTGAGCACGCGACCTCTTTATATTATTATTGTTATTATTATTATCACACGCATCTGTGCAACTCCGTCATCATGGCACAACAGGTTCATTACGTTTTATAGGTCGCTTAACATCGCACAAAAATGCTACGCGACGTTACACAATTGTACGGAGAAACCCACGCTCTATGTCATAGAACTTGGTTACCACGCTAATTTCGTAACACATCAGTCCGTAGAATTCTTGTACAGCAGTCACCACCGCATATGCTCGCGGTACGCGAACAATACAATGCGGCTTACCTCTTGAAATGATTTTCATGACTGTAAAGACAACCTGCACACAAACGGACGAAAGACATGACAGAAACTAAAATCCGACTACGATTCCCACACAAACACTAAGGGTTACATGACTTCCAAGGACAGCCATTACACTATGGCTTCACGAATACAACCAAAATGGAATATTATCAAATGTCTATGTACGCTGAAAACAGTAGATCTAACATTTTTTTGCTACTGATTCAACAAATATCTAAGTTCTTGTACTACTGGATTTAGCGGTCAGTAGTCCTAATGTGACGATCCCTTTATCTGTCAATGTCCGAAAAATGCTGACCTGTGTTGTCGATATTACTTACAAACCGTACAATTTTGTTTCCAGAAGTTCAATTTTGTCGTTTTTTGCAAACGTATTGTCTCTTATCTTGAGTGCCACGAGATTTTATGACACAAAGTAACACCAGCGTCTGAGGAGGGATACTAGACATATAATGTCCTTGGCCTTGTTCATATTGTTCTTGCTCTTACCGTTCGAATCACACCTGTTGGAGACCAAATCTGTTACAGAGGCCATGTGTACTGGAAGTAGCGAACTTTAAATACGGATGATGCGAGCGACGACCATATAGGAGAGTTAGTACTGGTTCGTAACAGACAACTATCCTCTTTTGACATTGTATGATTTTAATAAAAACAGATATCGGATTTAAATAATAATTCCGTACTTGCAATATACAATCCATATACACAAACTTATATATCCTTTGTTGGGGCTGTAATTATTACTAAACAGTAATACATGCTTAGAATGAAAATATTTGCTATGATTTTAGTAACGTACAACACCAGCTTAACCCAGAGAGAGAGAGAGAGCGAGAGAGAGAGAGAGAGAGAGTGAGAGACTGCAATGTGTCAGTGTAAAGTCGTGTCAATGACCTCGAATTGCTTCCGACGTCTGCGAGCGAGAGAGAGAGAGAGAGAGAGAGAGGGCGTTAATATTTTTCGAATAAATATAAACTTTCTAATTTCATATATATGCGCGCGGTACTGACCACAGAGAGAGAAACATACACAACAAGTGTGAGAGAGAGAGAGAGAGAATTTAAACTGATAATTGTTTTATTAAAATCTTACAATGACGAAATATTATTATTTCATTGTTTACGATATATATATTTAATGCAAAAATGAATTTTTAAAATTACAATCGTCTGTAAACTATATTTAACTCTTACCGTTCGAATCACACCTGTTGGAGACCAAATCTGTTACGGAGGCCATGTGTACTGGAAGTAGCGAACTTTAAATACGGATGACGCGAGCGAATAAAAAATAAAGCATGCACGACAAACATACTCTCTCGAGTCTCAGATTCTGGCGAATGCGTTGCTCATATAGTTTGAATTTCCCACCGAAGAAAAATGTTGGCAGATCTGTTCTATACACACAATAATACAGGATTGGTAAACCTGATCATATATTTTAATATACACTATATTACACATATCAAGTTTGAAGCCTGCATAGGTTGGTAAACCTGATCATATAGATTTAATATACATTATAACATACAACAAATTTGAACTCATGCAAGGTTGGTAACCCTGATCATATATTTAATATATACAATATAATTCATCAAGTCGGAACCACCCACCCACCACCCACCTCTGATATGCAAATCAGCGTTATTTAAAAAATAAAAAAAATATATTTGCGGATGCGGGTGGTCCATTTGGGAATGCTGCGGGTCCAGCTGATTGAAAGTGAAAGTGATCTAGGCTCGCGAAAGGCGGCATATATTCGCGGATATACAAATCAATTTAATTAAAAAAATAAAAATATCAAATTAAAAAAATTTATTCGCGGAAATTCGCGGTCCAGTAGAAAGTGAAAGTGATTTAGGCTCGCGAAAGACGGCATATAAAAAATTATATTCGCGGAAATTAGAAAGTGAAAGTGATTTAGGCTCGCGAAAGGCGGCATATATTCGCGGATATGCAAATCAATTTAATTAAAAAAATAAAAATATCAAATTAAAAAAATTTATTCGCGGAAATTCGCGGTCGAGTAGAAAGTGAAAGTGATTTAGGCTCGCGAAAGACGGCATATATTCGCAGATATGCAAATCAATTTAATTAAAAAAATAAAAATATCAAATTAAAAAAAAAAATAAAAAAAATTATTCGCGGAAATTCGCGGTCCAGTAGAAAGTGAAAGTAATTTAGGCTCGCGAAAGACGGCATATATTTGAATTGACGCGCGAAAGGCGCCATGAAATTTGATTGGTCGATGCTGCTGGTCCAGCGGTGGTGGTGGGGGAATAACGGTACTTTGGTCAGAACTGTCATTATCCCTCTACTCATTCAGAGAAAGAACTTGAAGTTTGTTTCATGCAAGTCGGTCTACTATTTCTCCCTACACGATTGCGCGCCTACAGTGCGTATTTGAAATTTGCGGGAATTCCGCCTTTTGTTACTTGACTACTCCAAAAGAAGGGTACTTTGTTTATTCCGTAATACACGTTACAGGTATATAGTTACTGTGTGTGTGCAATTATAAAACTCCAAAACAATTACACTGATTGGGCTCATCGACTTGAGCGTTCTCCGTCGTAAATTGTCTTTAAAAAATTGTTTACCTAAGACACCATGTTAACGTCCTACAAATTAATAATTAACAATCCATTCGTCTTTATCTCACCAGTGACGCTGAGTGAAAATATGTATTGTCGGAAAGTTAACTAAGGTTAAACTAATTTAATGATGTCGATTACTTATGAGATTGAACAAGGAGAAAGGTTATGCGTTTATCTGTTCTGTACGTCTGTGCATGTGTTTGTTTGATGTCCGAGGATTGTTCAATAGAAACACGTTTGATGTGCGCAGCCGTGACTCCACGGCAACGAAATTCATTTGTTTATATTGTCTATTTAAGTACTAGTGAAGCGTCTGTCAAAAATATTAGCAGTTTGCTCTTTTCTAAGCGTTGTGACTGGGTTGAAAAATGGCATTTATGATAGAACATCCGTTCAAAGATAATCTGCGTGACATTATTCAGTTTTTTTGCCGCTGAGGGGCGTCAGCCAATGGAAATTTATACGAGAATGAAAGCTGTATATGGTGACTATAGTTATTCTCATACGACAGTGGTTGAATGGTGCAATAAATTTCGACAAGGAAGAGAATTCAATAAAGATTTGACCCGTCCCGGACCTGCGCGTGTGCAGCATCAGATGAAAATGTGAGACAGCTGGAAACTGCTTTACGCGCAAATAGGCGCATCAAAGTTAGAGAGCTTTCTCAAGTGTTGAGAATCAGCGTGGGAACTGTTCAGTCCATCATTCATAGTCTTGGCTATCACAAAGTTGCTGCTCAGTGGATTCCATGACTGCTTACTGATGAGCAGTAAAATTTGCGTTCGGCCTTATCATTACAGCATTTGATGCGCTATCAACAACAAGGTAATGCCTATCTACACCAAACTGTTGCCGGTGATGAGTCTTGGTGTTATCACTACGAACCAGAATCCAAACGTCAGAGTATGGAGTGGTAGCATACACAATCTCCGAAGGCGAAAAAATGTCGGTCCCAACCTTCTGCAGGAAAAGCAATGGTGACCGTATTTTTTTATTATCAGGGCATGCTGCTCTTAGATTTTAAAGAACCTGGTGTCAACATCAACGCTGAGCGATAAGCAAACAGCTTAAAATGCTTACGGGTCAGCTTCAAGAATAAAACGTCCCGGGAAGCTCACAAATGGTGTCAATCTTCTGCATGATAATGCTCGACCCCATGTAGCCCAGAAGATTCAAGATCTGCTTGGTTGTATGAAATGGGAAGTCTTATAACATCCACCTTACAGTCCCAACTTATTACCGTGCGATCATATTTTTGGTCCATTAAAGAAATCACTAAAAGGACACAGGCTCAAAACGGACCCTGAGATAGAGTTTACTGTTAGAGAATGGTTCCGCAAACAACCGCAAAATTTTACAACATGGATTCCACAGATTAGTGCAGTAGTGGGACTCACGTCTTAATTTTAATGAAGACTTCTTTTAAAATCGTGAATAAAAATGCTGTATAGTCTCTAAACGTGTTTCTATTGAACAATCCCCGTATATGTGACATTCGATTCTTTTTGCCGATTGAGTAATGCTGTGTTTACGACTTACCGAAAATTAAAACCGGTAGTCACTAGACGACATACTGTTGGAATCTTTTAACCCTTTTTCATAATTCAGCTTTTTAAGCGATTTTATGTTACAATAATGTGAAATAATTTATACACCGTGCTTCTCCAATATAATCTCTTTTAGATATAAATTCAAAAATTGTATTAATTTAATTAGTTGTACAGTATTTCGATATAACTATGTTACAAAGGAAAAGTAATATGGAGAAAGGAGATGTTGCAGAGGTACTGTAAGCTGTTTTGCTAAAAGTGTAATTACTTTGCAGAGGTATTAAAACTCACCCAGCGTAAAATCACAACGAGGGCTGAGTGCAAGACACAACTATCAAGTGACTGTTGAGGCTTTGTTTCACAGAAACAGCAGATTCTAAGCGTAAATTCACATTAAAACTTTCCTAGTGATAAGCATCTTGAATTTCTTTAATTTTGTTAATTCTGCAACGTTTCTAAAAGCAATGAAACGTCACTGTCAGTTTGTTAACTTTGCCTTCGTGACAGTCTGCTTAACTTAATCCACGTCACGTTTCTACGCACATTCGTTGACATACATTACCGTACGAATCCTCGTTCTACGATTTCTAAAATTCATTTGTCTGTAAAAATTCATAACATATTGAACTTTTTAATATTTTCGTTTAGTGCAGTGACAGGTATTAGGCAGATTTCCGTTTCTTTTTTGGATTTATAACTAAAATTTATAGTGTTTAGTTTAAAAATACTGCAGTGGCTATCTTGTTAGCACTAAGACCGGTGAGTGGAACACTTCAGCTCTTTTAGTCTTTAATATAAAGATTATAATAAACACGATATCTATTATGCACTTATAGTTACCTACTATTTAACTGTTGCCAGAGCTTACTTACTTATTTCCTTGCTCGTAATTTCCTGTCGTATCAAATATATTAGAAACAGATATGACGCCAATTAGAAAGAAATATTTGATACTTTTGTTCTGTCATACAATAAGCAAGGGTGTTGAGCTTACATTATCTTACAAAATAAGCGGTTACAATCTATTTTTAGAAGACAATATAAATCAAAAAATACATATGACGGAACAGTATGCACACTATATTATTATCAAAATAATAGTCAAATTGGTGCTGAGAGATAACAGATTTTTGTTTATTAAATTGTATAATCAAAACTAAAAAATGCTTCACTAGTTTTATAAGATAGATTCTTACATTATATAATGGCATTGTAAAATTAAAACCAGCAAAAGATAATACAACTCAGGAAATTAAGAAACACGCTTAACCAATAGTTTAAGGTTATTGTTATATTCTTAATATATTTTATACGTTTTTAATATAGGCCTTCTCTGTACAAATTCACTAAGTACCGGTACTTTAATACTATACTTTTTTGATCAAAGAATGTCCATAAGGAAATGAGGCTATTAGTAAGAATATGAGAGAGAGAGAGAGAGTGAGAGAGAGAGAGTGAGAGAGAGAGTAAGGGGAGAGGGAGAGAGGGAGATAAGGAGAGAGGGGGAGAGGGAGAGAGAATAAGAGAGAAAGAGAGAAAGAGAGAAAGAGAGAAAGAGAGAACGAGAGAAAGAGAGAGATAGAAAGTATAAGTGGATACTTTTCATGAAATATTTGCTAAAGAAAAAGTAATGTAACATGAGCACACAGAGAGTCTGTACAGTAAAATGTCAAGTAACCTCTCCCAACCCCCAAGCCGACGGTACCATCTTGTCCCCTCCCCCATATATTGGCACCCAATTGCCGCCACTATATTATATTACAGAAAAATAATATTTAACCTCACTTGCTGCAGTAGAAACAGTCTCTCTGTGCCTGAAGTTTTACTCTGTAAAATGTCATCAAAAGGAAGAATGGTATCTTTAGTCTTTATTCTGGATATACGTTTTCTCTTTATAAGTTTTCTTAAAAAAAAGAAGTTTGCTCATTGACACACGTTAATCATTGACATATTCTTAATCGACACTCCTACCACTAAACATACTGTCATATTTTTTGAACTCTTATTTTTGTGCTTTTTATTCTCTCGTTGACTATCCTTGAATTTCTCTAAACCAAATTTCTCGTCTAGTCCTATCTACGCAATTGCTGTAGCTCTGCCACCGGATAGAAAACACCTTGGTTAGGCTATATGTCCATTTTTTTGTACATTCTTTAGAAGCGAAACCCTGCCATTATTATTCATTTTTCTTAGTAATATAGTAATTTCTCTTGTCATTCTGTTGTAAGCATATGAATAGGCCTACATTCTTTAACAATATACATATTATATACATGTAAATAGTCTAAGTAATTGTTTGTACTTATATAATATACAATTAATAAATATATATTCGCGCGCGCGCGCGCGCGCGCGCGCGTGTGTGTGTGTGTGTAACATTTGTAAATCTACAAATTGCTATTATATAGGTCTATACTTGGGTATATTACGATGTATACTTTTTTTCTATTTTCCCATTATAGGCCCTACTTTACATATAGGAAATTTGGCTATTTGTTGCAATCGATCCCATAAAATTGTACACAGACGCCCACACGTACAGGCGAGCGCGCGGGAAAAATTAGCTGTGAAATAGCATCAATTATTCTTTCACTTGAATACGGTACGGATTTTAACTGTATGATCATCAAAACTAAACGTTAGGAAGGAAACAATATTTTGTTATCACAAGAAATAAAAATAAGGCAATAACTTTATGTTGCCTGTTGTGCAAATGCATTATAGCAAAATATACTTACATTTTCCCCCTCAAACTTCGTGTAAAATATAAGAGACACGATATCTAAGAAGATAATATCCAGTAACCTACTGTTAAAACGTATGCTGTGTACTTAAAAAGTACTATTAACGGAATACTGGGTGATTTTAAAATCATTATATGACTTTTGCTACAGCCTACTTAGCGTGAGACAATCGTGCTAGCGATAGACAAGACTAAACGTGAAGATGGCAAAGTGTAAGGCTTTTTACACCCATTGTTCTGTATGGTTTCCCAACGTGGCGGTGTGATATAGTTTTCTGCTTTCGATTCTCGAAAATCTCTGAGCAACATTCTCAGTAATTTCCGTCCTCCTACCCGCTATTAAATTACCTTAAAAATTCATTAATTTACTAACGTTCTTATACATAGTTACAAATATATATAACCAGGCCACAGTATTACCCTTCATGTATATTCTTTTTTTTTGTCAATACATAAAATGTAGTTCCGGTTGAGAGGGAAGTAGTGCTAGGGGTTGGTAATATTTTCTTCTGACTTATTACACATAAACTTAGTAATATTACTGTCCATAACGTACTATAATCGGACGTCGTATTACTATAGGTAAACATTTGCATACCAAGATGTCTTAGACTAACAGACCCACCAACAACTCGGTGCCTTCATGTCAGCTTTAGTTCAGTAACTTCTTCAATATTATAATATGACAATAACCAACGCAAAAAATAAAAATGTATCATCCTTACTAAAAACTAAGCTATACTGATACTCGAATATATTGTTACGACGATCTCACTGATCGTCGTATGGTACAGTGGAAACAAAATATAAACACCAATGAAGTCGCTAATCACTAGCTTTAATTAATCACAAATAACAGTTTGCAATCGACAAAATATTCAAGAGGATTATACTCGTACAATAATTCAAGATAAATTTGTATACACACAATTATAATGTCAGCTATTAGAATTCCATACTAACTATAACACAATATCACTTTGCGGCGCTTCAATAAATCGCCACTCGATCCGCACTAACGGAAATCGTTCAACACAACTCATCTGACAAAGCCAGCCTCTGTCCCTTATATACGTAGCGCACGTGTTCTAGAAATTTTCCATCCTCACTGTGGTGAGCCAGCTAATCCGTATTTCAAATGATCTCCAGAGGACTCTGGAACGTACTTGAGCGTGGCCTTGAAGCTATACCTGTACGACTGAGGGGGTGGAGGACGCTCTCGGCTGTTGCAGGCGGTTCCATTCGTTTTCATATAGCGTATATAACTAAAAACCTGTCGATGTAACTTTTTTTTCATAACGAAAATATAGTTAGGAAAACATCCTTAAAGGCTTTAGTCCATCCTTAAAGGTAGACTTCATCCGTCTATTTAGTATTTAAGGATTTAGGTGCATATTTACTCCGACCTCTTTTCAGTCGTTTGTAAACTGATTAAAAAATGTATACTTCATAATACTAATTGGAACAGTAGATCGATACGGTTGTTTCAGGTCTCTTAAGATACAATTATTTTATTTGTCTGTTTGTATTCACGAATATAACGCATTGGAATAAACATTATCCTATTTACTTTTGGAGCAGTCTTTCTTATGATTTGTTTTTGTGTGGTTACTTTTCTCTATACTACAAAGAGTAACAGTAGAGACAGAAAGTAAAAATTCAATATTATTACTGTGATTATATATATATATATATATATATATTTCAATCACTTTCTTTTTTCCTTTAGGAACATGTTTCGGGAGATCTTGTTCTCCCATCTTCAGCCTTCGCCATCTTGTTTCTGGTGAAGTATTTGTGTGTTGGCTTCTGGATGTTATTAAGGTATAAAACATATACCACACAAAGGCACCATAATGAACATTTGGGAAAATTTACAGATTTACAAACATAAAACACAAAACAAATTAATACCAGAACAAATACAAATCAATACAAAACATGACACAATATTCAAAGCACTCAACATCGAAAATACACAAAATACAAAAACAGATACCACAACCACACACAATAATGCAACTTTGAAGGACCAAAGACCAACAAACTACCTTAATAACATCCAGAAGCCAACACACAAATACTTCACCAGAAACAAGATGGCGAAGGCTGAAGATGGGAGAACAAGATCTCCCGAAACATGTTCCTAAAGGAAAAAAGTATATCTTGAGGTAAATTAGTTATAAGTATTATAGTAATATATATATATATATATATATATATATATATATATTGTAACGATTCTCGTTATCAAATGAAACTTGTGTTATTTAAATTTTCGAAAAAATTTAATATTTTGTTTTGAAATAAAAAAAAAATAAATTTTATGTTTCATGTTTTAATAATTTAGGAAATAATTCTTGTAAGGGTATAGTGTTGAAATTTTAAGTTTGTTGGAGTTATTTGTGTCAATAATCTAGCTTATGGTTTTCTGTAACTAAATTCCAGTTAACAGGATTGTCTCAATTCACTAATCGATTGGCGATATTTCTCTTCCTCCGTATATATTACTTTCCCTTGAGTAACGGTCGCCCTTCTGCTAGTCCCGTTGTTAACTAAAACTCTTTGATTAAATTGAGAAATAAATTTAAAACCAAATTGTTGAATTACTTTGTTTTTTATTGACAATTATTGAAAAGATCGATTGAAAATCGATTATCATATATAGCTCGACTCTTTCACAGGGGCAATCAATTGTTAATACATCTGTTATTTCATATAAATATTTTCGAAAGGTTTCTTTTAACGGTTATAATTAATAGTCAGAGAAGGGGCAACTATAGAAAGTATAACATTCACAATAAAATATCTTAATAGTTAATAATATATAATGTTTATTAAGTAAGAGTTTATACCAAATGACTTGTTGAATACTATTCGACGTAGGCGCTAGGCATGACGGGAGTTCCAAAATGGCCGCTTGCTCGCTGCTGACGATAAACAGGAATGGTGTCGCAGGATTTTTCTGTTAATAAAGATGCCTTCTCAACTGCTTCCTTGTCTCCGCAATAGTGAATAATGTCTCTGGTGTTGTTAGGGGTTTCCCGGTTAAGTGTTCTGTGTTCACTTCGATTAAATGTTTTGGATTAAGTGTATTCAATTCTGTCTATGTATGTGTCGAAAATTGTGAAGTTCGTTTGATTATGAATAATTAGTGTTTTATTTCCTTATTTCACTTGTATTCGGTTCAATATTAATTGTTTTCAATGTTTGTAGTGGTTGTTTTCACTGACTTTAGGTTTAAGGTAAAATTTCTGTAACTCTCGGTTTTTTATTGTAGGCTATGCTCATTTTTTATTCGCCATTTTTGGTTTCGTTATATGTGTTATTAGCGCGAGCTTAATTCAACCGTACACTTCGAATGTTAATTAAGAACTGTTTTACTTCCTTCGTTTCTGAAATCTCTTAGCCGATTTAATATTAGAAAAGTATTGTTTCAATTTTTATTCACTTCCGATGCATGTAATTAAAGTACATTATATCACAGAATATATTTTGGTTATTAATTAATTTCATGTAATAGTAAATACATAATCGGTTTCTTTAACTCCTTCTGCTTAATTTGATATACAATAATCCATCTTTATAAAGTTTTTTATCAAAATTGCTATATTTCTGTCATTTTGGAAAAGTAGGCTCAATATTCTGTTTTCTGTCCTTGTCCAAAATTTAGCCATCTTATGTGTTATAATTATGATTACAATAAATCTCAGATTGACATAAATGTTATCTTTCCTTAATTTCTTGCAAATTTATCCATTGATCATCCTTTTAAATATAATTCATGAATTTATGGTTTCCCCTCTGAAATTGTTAGATATTACATTTGCAAATTTTTGAATAATTTTATACATCTTTTTAATTTATCCTTTTAAAGTATAGTTTTAGTTATAGTATTTGGTGATTAATTCACCTTATATAAATCTCATCAATTTACTTGGTTTATTTAACTTAATTACTCAATTATAATGTTATTGAAATTTACTATTTGGCCTAGATTTTCTGGTTTTACATATACTGTTTTTTGAATAATACTATGCCTATACCCCTTCTGACTTTCTGAAGTTAATATAATATTAAATAAAATCTCCTTAAATAACTATTAGAACATGTAGAATCGTATTCATGCTCATAATACAAAAACAATATTTAAAATTAACTATTGGTCTTTAAAGTCAGATATAATAGATTTAACTATTACTAGTAACACATAGCAAACATTTTATAAAATAGTATGGTATTCATACTGAGACATTTTAGTCTGTATTAACCCTGTGAGACATAATAAACATTTTTATAATAATAATAAATCTTACTCTATACACCACCTTGAAATATGGAGTTCATAGGCTTTAACACAAACACAATAAGCCATGTATTTTATTTTTCTTAAATTTAATTTGGTTGCAGTCTTTTATGTTTATATCTTAGTATTACATTTGAATCCCCTATCACTGTATTTATTCCTCACCTGCTCTCTTTATCATTCACATTTTAAAGAATGTTTTCTGATAAAAAGTGGCATTTTCTTTGAAACATTAGTAATGTTTTCATAAGAATACTTCCTAACATTTTATATCTGTATTTATAGAAAACATTAAAGTTGTTTAATGGTACATAGTTGAAGTATCAGTTACACTTTTACTTGAAGTTTATTGAATATATTGAAATAACTTGCACTGGTTCACTTATACTTTTGGATATTATTTATACTTGAGTTTTACAATATTCCAAGACCAAAATCTTAATTATAAGGGATTATGAAGATTTGTCTATTTCATTATATAATAACTTTAGTGGGTGCACTTCTATTTACAACTCTAAATACTTTTGTTTCTAACTATTTTACATTTTTATATGAGGTTTTGGGTGTTATACTTTCTTTGGTGATTTTAAATATTTTTCGGAGTTTGTCATTCTTTGTAATAGGTTTTCCTTGGGTATACCTTGTAGTACTCCTATCCTACCTTTTCGTTTCTTCACACTTCTTCCTTGGGTTCTCCAAGGTAATTTGGTTTTATCATGTCCGTTGGTTTATTCGGGGTATCTTCTTTATCTACTCCTATCCTACCTGGGTTTTACCTTATTTTATCTTAGTTGTTTAGGATTTATTTTCCTTGATACATTTTTGTTGCATTGTGATTATTTAATTTTACTTTTTCCTTTTATAGTGGTATTTTACTTCGATATTTAATTATTTTAATTTGAATTTTCTTGTTATTTAATGTAATTTATATTGAATTATGATCAGATTGGAATTATTATTTAGTGGATTATCTGTCATGCTACAATATATATAAGTTATTATTGCATGTCTCTCCCGAGGGGCTCACAACTTGTGAGTATGGGTGTGGCAGACTTAGCTGGACTCTCATTTTGATTCAAGTTGTCTTGGGGGGAGTCCCTATTTTTTAATCCAATCAAGACGCATGTTTTAATTTGTACTGTTGGTCTCACATGACCGCCTTTTGTGTTTTCCACCCCGACGCAATTAGAGTATTCAAGGGCCAGGTATATTTGTTTACTAACAATTTTCTTCTTAGAAAATAAATTGTTGGGGGAAATTAATTTAGTTAATTAATTAAAACAAGAGTCATGTTGAAAATTAATTTTTTTCTTATTTATAAGCTGTTTGTAACTACAAATGTATAGCTTACAATTATCATTGATAAGAGAAGAAAACGATTCATATATCACGCTTTACCTTTCATTAATAAGATCATTTCGCAACTTCCTTTTACTCCTTATACCTTCTCCGACACCAATTAAGCTTTATGAATACCGTTTTTACATTAGCCCAGCAATTACAAGACTCGCACGTACTCTGCGGTTCGTACATTCTTTCTTGACTCTGAGGACCACTAGGAAGCTCTCCAACAAAATACTGCGTTAATTCAACGAAATATAAATAGCCTAAGATTTCATTTTATTTGCGCTCTTATGTTTGTAGTAATCTCTGGTCCTGTTCCCTCTCTTCCTTCACTTATCGCCTGCATGCAATTTTGTACAAAGATGCTGATGAAAAAAAAGCCAGTTTGATCAACAAATTAGCATGATACAATCTGTATTACGGTATTTAGGGAAAATGTTGTTCTACAATTATTATTTATTAATTCAATACCATGGACAATGAATAAATCAAACGGATGTAATACCCCAGGTGACAACCTAGCTGTGCTGGAAAATTCAGCCTCTTCGGAGGCAAGCCCCATGGATCCTGTCGGGGGCTAATAATTCCTTTTATGTGATTTCTAATCAGCCTGGCTAGATCGTAATCTAACACTTCAGAATGCCTAAAATTTTAAGATACAGATCTGGGTATTAGATGCTCAGGAGGTGCAACCGTGTACCGATCTCGTTCAACAACAGATAGAGGAGGAAGGAGTTAAAGGCAGGAATAGGAGGCAGAACTGAGCTGTAGAAATGCAAGGCTATTCTCAAAAAAGAAATTTTGCTATGCCCAGACAGAAGATATCAGTATGGACGTTAAAACTGAAGCATTGGAAAAATCGTTGGAATTCATCAAAGCAAATCTCAGCATTTGTAGGAAACCCTTCTAAGCACAAACTGTTGAACCTAGAAGTGAAATTGGTACGACATAGACGTAGGGTACTATAAAAAAAAGATATAGGTTGCTAGTAGTCCGCTCAAAGTCGTAAAAGGGATAGGGAACAAAGACAAAAATCAGAAACAGGAGGAAATGAGAGAAAATTGTGACTTTTTCTTAGATGAATGGACCGAAGTCCGGGGAAAAAATAAGAAAGTGAATATGACCAAAGACTCCATATATATTGATGATAGAATTCAGAGGAAACAGCGGCAAGAAAGATCTACAAACAGGACACGTGCAGAGGCCTTACTCATTAGACCGGAGCAGAGAATACGAGTAATACGGAGAAGCATCAAACCAGAGGACGTCAAGTTGGATATCAGATCCATCAGACAAATAAAGGCAGGAGATGTCCTTGTGGAGATGGAAAAAATAATAGTGAAAATAGGGCACAGACGGACAACACTATTGGATCGCCCATTGGTCATTCAGGTATAGTCAAGAGCTTAGTGCCTACTCCTGTCATAGGGATTAGGGGATCTGGACTCCATAACAAAAGAAGATCGTGTGAGGAGCGCACATACGCGCGATATGCCTAACAATAGCGGAGAACAGAGGATCTTCATAACAAAGGCAACACTGCATTGTCTTGAAGATGGCAATTGTCACTCTAAATGAAGGCAGTTTTGGACAATCATTTGCGAAAAGCTGTGAGAATAATGATGGGCTGGATAAATTGTCAGATTACGAGCTTGCGTCGTCATGCGATGCTTTAGATACCTGAACAACCCATGCTTCATACTGAGCGCTGACTGTAGCAGACAGGAGAGGACCTAAACAATTTTTGAGTTCCTGTAAATGCCCAGTAATTAGATGAGCATTACACTAAGCCAAACAAAACTGAAGTGGTCAACTTCCGGCATGGAGCAACAGCATTACATATACATACTGCTACTTTATACGAAACGACCGAATCGACAGTTTTAGAGCTAGGATGGATGGACTAGAGTATGCTGTACAAGAAATGGAAGAAGAAATGTTTGTGGCTGGCGGTTTCAAGCAAAGGCTTTGGAGTGGGGCATGCCTGAAGCAGACTGTAGAGGAAGGCGTGTGGTTGAGGTGTCATCCAGGCTGGGTTTGGTAGTGCTTAATACTGGGAGGACGTCGACATTAAGGTGACCTGGATACAAGGAAACTATTTTAGATGTCTCTAGCATTGGAACGTCTAGCACCAAGGATACGGCAGTGGCGCGTCATCGATGATTATACACCCAGTGACTACCAGATATAACTTACAGTATTTTCCAGGAAAGGCAGATAGAAGGAAGCGTAACACACAGGCCACGTAGGTTTGAAAGCGGGGATGGGTTTAGGAAAGCAGTTTTAAGTATTACAAGGAGGTTAACACAAGATGGAGGAGACTCTGAAGGGATCGGAAAACCGGAATGGTACAAAGGCAGTGGTCGAGGCTGTGACGGGGTTGACACAAAGAGCGTGCGATGAGTCTATGCGCAGATAAAGATAAAAGATAGGCGCCGAGTCTACTGGTAGTTGGAAGAGACGGCTGCCCTCAGAAAGAAATGCTTCTAGTTGAGGCGAAAAGCTCAACGGGCACGGAGAAGAGGGAGATAAGCCGACCTCAGAACAGCAGAGCATAAGGCAACAAAACAGATTTCCGTAAAGTTATTCTTCGGATGGACATGTCTGAGAATACATTTTTAGTGGGGTACGCCGATGATATTGCAGCGGTTATTATAGTATGAGATGTAGAGTCAGATGAGGCTAAGGAAAGTTTTGCGACGAGTCCGTTCCTCGACAATAGATCACGGCTTAAAAATGGGAGCCGGAAATACTGAAAAGAAAAAAAAACAGAAATATAGCTACTTACAAAGAAGTATCTGCCCAACGTCTTGCCAATACAGGTCGGGAAGAAACTGCGCAGACAAAAGCCGCGGTGAAGTATCTGGGGTTAATGACAAAGCTCACGTTTGGGCACAAAAACGGGTGGCTGATAAGGCCGTAACTGCCACCACGGCGCTAAGTAGTTATGGCAAATACCCAGCGGTCCGAGACTTTCTAAGCACCGATTACTAATCTCGGTTACTCAATACTACTTTATGGTGCGGAGATCTGGACTGATGGACTCAAAACCCAGAAACACAGGAGACGCACGCCACAAGTACAGAGAAGTGGTGCACTGAGAGTTGCTTGCCCCTACCGCGGATCTTGTAGTCGTGGGAATAATTTCAGTCGATCTGCTGGCACAGGATTGGAATCAGGTTTACAAGAGGAAGGCCAAACTAGGGAAAGAACAAGCTCTCCGGGAGGCCAGGGACCATACTATGGCTCGGTGATAGGAAAGATGGACACTAAGGCTCTTAAAGAAGCTTATCTGGGTAGACTAACGGCGAACATGGGGAAATAAATTATTTTTAAATTGAATTTCTAACTTGTCACGGCCTGTATCGGGTTTATCTCTATAATATGGGGAAAGTAGACACACCAGACTGCATTTTCTGTACATAGGAACTAGACGATGGGCCTCACACGTCCGTCACCTGTGATAGATGGAAAGAGTAGATGCTAACTCTGGAGAATACAGTGGGACAGCTCACGCCAGACAATATGATTGAACTAATACTGCAGAGCGAACACCATTGGTATCAGGTAGCAACCAACCTACATAGAGAAGGTTTTACTGCAAAAGAAGGAAGCAGAAAATGATCTTGCTTTTGCCTCTGACAGAATAGCAGAAAGCAGTTAACTTGGACCCGCTGAAGATTTAAAACAGACGGACGTCCACATGGACGAAGAACAAATGGCACCATCCTGAAGTATTGCGAAACTTGCGTCCCGGCATGGAGCCATGCTATGGGAAAAGGGTTTGTGGTTTTGGTGGGTGCGGACACTTCTGCGGTGAACATTTCCCTTGAAGTCACTGCATGTCTGGTAGAGTTCAAATTAAAAAATAAAAATTAAAGACAAAAACATTCTAGTCAGATAAGTTGTGGGAAAAAATATATGCGAGTAATTGTGCGAGTAATACGAAAGTAGAACAATCAAACAGCTTATGTAAAAAACAGGTTTTATTTTATATAAATTGGTTTTTAATAGATTTTAAAATCTATTATACATACTTGAATATAGACATTTACTACAATTTTACTCGCACAGCAACTTTCCAAGATTGATCGTAACGATTGTTAACTACGCATTGTTGATATCGTTACTAATACAATACGCAGTCTGTGATGTGTCTGATAAGGCTGAGACTAAAGTTCCCACAACATAGACTGGGGGAGACGTTTGGTGTGACAATAATATGAAGAAGACTTGAATAACCGAAAAAATGCTGTTATTTATTATACTTTCGTGTACAAGTTCGTGGAAAGTGTTCTAAAATACAATGACCTATAAACGGTGAGATTTAAAAATAGGCGAACTAAAAAAATAAAAACTACAAATCCATCATTTCACATTTATCCGTATAGTAACTAATATGCATTGCAGTAAATGTGACGGGTTTATAAAAATGTTGTGCTGAAGACTTTACTTATCGAACACTGTTTGCGTTGTGTTCGCTTCAGAAGAGAAATGAAATCTCCAATGAACATCGCTAACGAAGGAAAATAATACTAAATGTCACTGTTAATAGAAGCAGCAGTTTAATCAGCACGGGGTGCCGCAAGACTACACTGGAATACAGTAGTTTCAGCGTGTGCGCGCGTTTAAGATGATATCGTGTTTAATTTGCTTCAATGAGTCTACTCTGCGTCCGTACACACCAGCGGCCCAAGTTAAGGGGTGTTTTGCGCCTCTTGTTTCGCCATCTTAAACGTGACTGAATCGCTCAATTTGTATTGCAGACTCCTTAAAGTTAGTTTTAACAATATTTTTATACGTTAAATTGAAATATTATTATATTAAGTAGTAATAACAATATTTTGAATTAAAGCAGAAAACATGCTTTTGAATTTTGAATTGTTGCTAAGTAAATGTCTGTTAATGTGTAGTTATTTTCGGTAACTGAAATACTGCAAGAGACACGCATAAACAAGTTTATATGAGAGTAGATACAGTATATAAATATAATCAGGCCTGCTTATCTGTTAATTGATAATGAAAAGCAATGTTGCTGAAAACCTTGTTCAAAAATGGGGATAATATAGGCACGTCTATGCTACTCAACTCTATAAGTAGAATTAATAATAAATGTAGTAATATTCCTAACAGTATTTCATGTCTGTGTGTGTGTGACCGCGCGATCGCTTGCATCTAAATAAGACCTATAATTTTTGCTTTTCTTTTCAGAATGCACAGTAAATTCGCACAGTTCTATAGACAAACATTATATTTATTCAAGGTAAGTTTTAGAATACAGTTTCCTCACTCCCTTTTGTAAATGTTATTAACACCCAGCTCACTAATTGTTGTGTTTACAGCTAGGGTCTATTCCTACGCCGGGGTTATCGCAAAATATTTTAAACTTTAGATGTCTTTTACCCGTAAAAGTAATTAAGTTATTGTAAACATTTATCAATTATATTTCCTAACAAACTGTCAGTGAACGGAAAGCTTATCGACATTGAACTGAAACGAAAGAAACTCGCTAAACAATTATGGAATGATTTTAAAAGCAGTCGCTTTTCAAACATAAACACGTACGCACAACCGCGCGAGCACACAATTCGGATAGTTTATTAAGCCAGTAAGTCTGTCTCTGTCTGTAATTTTCTGACTCACTGAACTTCATGCTTCATTAACATATTCTATTTCAATTAATTCTCAATTAAGTACTTAGAATACACACATATTACGAGGACTGCTTAGTCCCTAACATTTACAAACAGCGAGTACAGTAATTGAAAGTAATAAATGTACTGCGTCTGTGTGCGTGGTGTGTTGAGTGTTATTACTTCGTCTTAAAGTAGCCTATGTGTTTAAACGAGTTATGGTGTTATGTTACGTATAGAAGACTAAGTTGTAATTGGCTAACGACCATTATTATCGTACTCTCCACTCATAATAAAAAGCTATTCACGTACACATTATATTATAAACAAAACCAGCGTCTACGCTTATAGTAAACAATATCTTATGTCACTTTGTGTAGAACTTGAAATATTATTTGAAAATACGTACATTAGCAAATTAACGACATAACCATCTTTTTGAGGACATTTGAAATTCGTATAATTATTATAGAAATTTTACGTTTCCGAGTGATGTCGAAAGGAAGAAAAATAGTTTACTTTTTTTATATATGTCATTGATTTACTTTTATATTGTGTAACAGATTTAGCATGTTGGATTCTTCCAAGATAACAGTCACAGCCAGATTAGCGGATAGTTGTACTTCATGAAAACGAACGAACACCGACAACCAAAGAAATGTAGGCCTATACACAAAGCTTTTCTTTGTGCCTACCATGAATTAGTAGTTGTGCTTCTGGATATTAATTTTCCATCCGTTCATAAATGTACTTCTTACGAAAAGCTCCTTGAAGGCAGTAGATTTGTGTAAGGTACGACAGCTCCAGTACTAATTAATGAGCGACATTAAATAACCAACTGCAAAGAAAATTAGCCTTTGAAATAATATCCAAAGGAGGGTTAAGGTTGCATTAGAGATAGATCAAGAAGTCGTTGTATAAGAAATCAGTTAGACTGGAAACTGTACTGAAGAAAATAGTAAATTATGTGAAACGTTGTAGGCAACATATGATAACGTTTCAGTAGATTACCTAGATGAACAGTGACTACATACTACGAAGAAAAAGAGTTTTTGGAAGGCCTAATAAGGGATGGAAGAATCTCTAACGTCTGAACAGGTTAGATGTCCTAGTTCCGGATGTAAAGATGAAAAAATAAGATTCACGAAAACGTTTCTAAACAAATATCTCGTGCAAGTTACGAAGTCTGACTGGCGTTAAAAATCAAAACTGCACATCCGGTTTCACATCCATTTATAATACACTTTGTTAATTTCAATCGTGTAATCTGCCTACATTCACAAACGGTTTTATTTATAAAGAAAATTCTGCTCTAATAATAGAAATAAAATTATTTATAGGTAGGTGAATTAGATCACAGTACTATTATTAGAACAAGCGCTATAACCCTTGATGATTTCAGCTCTCAGATACGACTCAAGTCCATCCATTATCTTTTCATTCATCACACCAAGGTTCTTTAATGCGTCTTATTCTCTGACTTTTTCTCGTGTCAGCTTTTCTTAGCAGAGCATTCAGAAAAGTTCTCGTCTTATTTTGTGCCATTCAATCTTTGCATTCTATAAAAAAATGTTACTGTTGATTATGTTAAGACAATTTGGAATGAGAAAAACAAAACTATCGTAGTCCAAGGAAAACAAAAGTATTAACCGACTACGTAATTGTATTAGAAGTAGTAATAAATAAAACTTTTATGTCAACTACCTCGCGCCAGTAATATAAAAAAATATATTTATATGTAACGGGCACAGAAAAAATAATGTAGGAAAAAGCAAATGCATTTCTCGTTCGTGTGTGAAATACAGACTCGCCCCTGGAAAATGTGAATTGTGTGTCTGGATTGTACTGAGTTAAATGTTGTGTCATTTGCCAACAGCTGTTTGCGAAAGCGGGAATTATCATTCCAGTGAAAACTAGAAAACGCCACTATCGTTTGGCACAACTGGTGTTTTCAAAACACGAATACAAATGCATAAGCTGTCAATCCACATAGTAATGCTCGATCGTTCCCCTTCGGCATCCACCCCGCTTTGCAGTAGGCATCATTTCAGCCCCCTCACTGAAAAATGAGCTTCTTTCCATAGTCTCATAAAATCCAAGTGATCGACTGATTAGTCACGCAAAAAACACATTGTGTTTAAACTAACATAATCTATTGATGAGAGTCATGTTTTGAATTGCCCTGAAAATTCTGAATTGACACGTTTCTTATGAGTTTGTATCACTTCACACATGAGGTCTACTGACATTATAATCTTTCTTGACAATATTTCCTGTGCTTATAAACAGAGCACACAAGCTGAAAAATATGTTATTAAAACATGTGGTAGGGAAAATCAGAATGAGTGTGTAGTAACAGTAAAAGTTTACTCCACCTCAATGTAAAGAAAAGCATGTCTTTTCCCGTTTTCAAGTTTGTTGCTATAGAAAACTTCACATGCAGAAATCTCCCGTGGGATTACAAACCGTATACTTTGAAAGCGGATTGTAATATCCCTGAAAAACAAAAACAACAGTAATCCGACCCTCTGGAGAAAAATCAGTAACGTGAATTTTCGTTGGTGTCAGACACTGCTAATAGTAATTTTGGACACCAATCGTAATTGAGGAGGACAATAGTAAGAAAACTGTACAAACCAACTGTGTTCGTATCACTACTGTAATGAGTGGATCGTCCGCGTTGCAGCCAGAACTCATGTCTTCCACCTCTCATCCCACCTGCACGTCGCACAGTGGAGCACCGGGCTTCCAAAGTTGGCAATAAATTACACATACTAAGAGTGGATTCCTAAAGTGAATATTTCTTCACATATAGCTAGATAATTACATTTTAAATATCACAAAAATATCATAAGAAATCTTAATTTTTTTTAAAAAGGTCTAATATTATGTACAACAATATTTAAATACAAAATTATTGCATTTGACTTCAATTTATTGTATGTTGAGTTATAAAATTTTTATATAATTCACCGTCATCAGGTTTTGAATAAACATCTTTATCATCATTGTAATCAACATCGTAGTCATCGTAGTCTCCAGTGTCTTTTCGTAAAGGATTTTAATCAATGGTATCTCTAATAAGTCTAATTCTTTTTTTATGCAACGACAAATCTTATTCTTTAGTAACATCCGCTTGCTTGTAAGCGAGGAGGCAAGCGAAAAAACGTATCCAACCATGTAAAACGAACAACCCAAATTCAAAATCCTCCGTTTTTACTTTCCGCTAAATCATTATAATAATTTTATTAAAGTTGTTTTATATTGCACCATATTGAAAACAAATAATTTAACATTTATTTGTTGATGACATATTATATCTATGATAGCGTTACAAACTTTACCATCGATCATAGCAAAAATCAATCTGTGGCGCTCTATATAGGATCCCTCTACAATTATAATTTTAGAACATTATAATTTGTTTTTGGCCGTCTATTCTATTTTTTCTACTGCCCAAATTTCTATAGACTCTTTTATAAAAGACTCTTTTATAAATTTAGTTTTTAGTGGCATACAGTGTTTTAGAAGACATCTCTGGTAACAAAACACTAAATAGACATGTAAAAAGAGTGTTTCAATTTATCTTCTTCTTCTTCTTCTTCTTCTTCTTCTTCTTCTTCTTCTTCTTCTTCTTCTTCTTCTTCTTCTTCTTCTTCTTCTTCTTCTTCTTCTTCTTCTTCTTCTTCTTCTTCTTCTTCTTCTTCTTCTTCTTCTTCTTCTTCTTCTTCTTCTTCTTCCTCTTCTTAATATAATAATAATAATAATTATTATTATTATTATGTTGTTGTTTGGCTTTATTGAGAATTTATAAAATATAACCTTATACTGAATCTGACCTCAAAATTCTAGGGTCGTACCTTCGTTTTAGACACTGTCTAACTTTTGTAAGGTTTTATAATAACATTCAGTTACTGTTAACTTTTATTGGTTTGTAAATAAATAGTTTAGTGTTTAATGATATTTATTAAAACTTTTTTTTTAATAATAATTAGTGGCTTATGAATTAGGTTTGCTATTTTTTTAATATTGACTTCTCTTGGAAAAATTCGAATTCTAGGAAAAAGAGCAAAAGTGAGCAATATATAAAAACAATTAGCCTATAAGATCTACAATGAAAACTGATAAAGAAAAACTAAAAATAGTTTAGTTTAGATCGGAGTCGGAACACAACTACATTCTAACATGTTTCTGAGTATAATTTTTAAAAAATAAAGACTTGTCAGTGTTACGAGTTTACAAGCATTACTTCTAACCAAATAATATTTTTTTGAAATATTAATTACTAAATTCGTAACATATACTCGTACTCCAAAAATCTGAGAATAATAGATTGAAATTATGTAGCAAGTGTGTTAAAACACTGCCCATAAAAACAGGTAACAAAGACTCGTTTACAATTACGCGTGGCTTTGAAAGAAGCACCCTGCTGGAGCGCCATGGAGTTACCGTCCATACAACTTATTTGTTGTGTCCAGGATAGTGTAGTTTATGAAAATAATGAAAACAGACGCGTAAGCAAAATTTAATTTTTTTATTTTCTGCCACCTTTGGAGGTACGTTGTCTCACTGTGTGACGTCTGTTTCCTCTTCAGTTGACCTCTCATTGTCTTCCCCAACAGTTTCCCTTCAAAAATATTCACAGTATTTCACTATGCCTAAATAGAAATATAAGATAATATCACTATGAAATAGGGAAATGTTATCTCTCTTCCATATTACTTTTAGAAATTTACTCTCCTCTTCTATTATTTTTATAATTTCGATTGTGTGTTTTGTCTACTCACATTTTGATTACCTCCAGTCTGGCTGCTTCCTCTTCCTATGCCAGTGCCACATGTAGAATCTGTGTTATCAGGAAAATGGAATTTAAATGTCTCTCCCACTGAATAGGCACGAGAGTTGTAAAGTTCTACTCTACGTAATTGTAAAAAGTAACCAAAACAGCATAGTAATGTGAAAAACGTTTACTCATGACTAATCACAAGTATTTATTTTTGGAATTGAGACTGGGCTAAGCCCATTTATCAATTTACATATTATAACGATGGAACCATCTTGGAAAGTCGAGAGCGTCCTTCGGCCAGTTTCTACACTAGTCGAGCAGATGTAGCGTTTCACAAGGTAACAACTAAGTACTTTCCAGAGTGTTCAAGATCATTTGAAATACTCATTATGCTGGCTCGCTGCAGTAAAGATGGAAAGTTATTCCCGAACACCTGCGCTACATATAAAAGCCACAGCAGCTGGCATTGTTCAGTCAGTTACGTTGAGCGATTTCCTTAATGCGGATCGAGTCATTGTTGAGGCTTAGTGAAAAGTGTTTACTGTGTTATAATTAGATGTTACTGTGTTATAATTAGTGTGGAACTCTATTACTTGACATTATTATTGCGTGTGAACAAATTTAACTTGAAATATTATAGGTAACTTGAATTACATGAAGTCAACAGGCTTTATTTGGACACGTTATACTAAGTCAAATGGCTTCATTCTGTTTAGCCTTCGCATAGGTTCAGTATTGTCGAGAAGTTGCAGATTATCGACATTTTAGTACTTATGCAGACGTTTCTCATACTTTTTAGCGAATCTCTGAACTTCATCTTCGACTGAAGCAATCATCAAATCCCTGTAGAAGGCTAGAAGGCCTCATTTCGTTTGTACCGTGAGATACTGACAGTACACCTTAGTACTTTGTTTTGAAATGTCTGGATGATTTTTCTATTACTTTTCTTCGTGCATCCCTAGCGTTGTACATCATATGTCTAGACATGTATAAGGCTTGTATATAGCAGCAGTTTATTGTATGTATACAGACAACTCAGAATGTCGCCCAAGGAGCCAGTAAATTTTTCTGAATTTCTGCTCAAGTTCAGTTCTTTTCTTTTGTAAGTTATCTTAAAACGTAAGTTGTCATCGAGTGTCATGCTTAAGTACATTTTAGCATTTTCTTGTGGTATTACTTTGTTGATAACCACAGGCAGGTAATTGATTTTCCTAATGATAAAATTAACGTGCACTGACTTCTCTTCATTTAGTTTTATCCGTATCTTTTAGCCCAAGTATTGACTTTGCTAGTGGCAGATTGTAGTTTCTCAGTTGCTTCTTCAATGCAGTTACCTTCTGCCACGATGGCAGTGTCCTATTTAGAATAACGGACCTCATGATTTACTTAGAAACATTTGTCTGAAATATAGGATTTCAGTAATTTACTAAAAATGTGTTCCTAAATCTCTCTACAATTTGTACTTTAACCCGCTATGCCAGACTATTCTGTGGCTTGTCCAGGAATTTTGTGGACCCGATTCGTTTAACTTCTAGCGCTTCTCAAAGATATTGGTAATTCTATTTACTCGATCAGTTACTGAATATTTATTTAGGAATCCAAATTGATAGTTAGGAATCAAATTCTTCTCCTCACTAATAGATTTGAGACACTTTAGGAGTAACTTCTCAAATATCTTGGACATGATCTATAGCAATGTTATCGGGCGATATGATGGTTTACCACAGGGACTTTACCAGGCTTTGGAATCACTATTACCTCTGCCACTTTTCACTACATTGGTACACAATGCAAGTTAAATGCTTCAGTGATCAAGTATAATGTAACTTGGTAAGTGCAGGTTGTCAATTCCTTTTCCTAGCAGCTCTTTCATTATTCCTTCAGTTATCAGATCATAGCCACGAGTTTTCTGAAAGCTTACATTTTTGTCAGTTTTATTTGGTACGTCTTTCTGAGTGACTGGATTCAAGTTCGTCCCATCTCTATTATTGGTTTGCGGTAAATATTCATCTGCTGTTTGTCTACGGAGTGGCTGAAAATTGTTAGCCTAGTATTCTGCAAACAGTTCATTTCTTTGAGCGCCATCTCTTACCCAACTCCCGTCATCATTTCTAATCGGTGTACTATGATTTTTGGTCTTTTTAAATATTTACTTACTTCCAGAGATAATATTCTGTTTCTTTATCATCAAAGTCCTCAGAAAACTATTAAGACTTTAATTTTTTTTATTTCACGAATAACCTGTTTAAGCTATTCACAGAGTTTATTCAGCAGCTCTTTGTCTTTTGGTGATCGTGTTTGGTGCCATCTTCTTGCCTTTCTTTTTGCTCTAACCATTTCTCTAATTTCTCGGAGGTAACTAAGCCCGGGTATTTTGGTTTAAGCATGGGCGTGTTGTTTCATGCCTGTTGTAAGTAACGAATTGTTGTGCTGCTTTATAGAGCTGTTCTGTTGTTTTTAATGATACATAAATCTTGATATTTTCTTCAAGCTCTTTTCAGACTTCCATTCCAATGAGTTAACTAATTAGTTACCACAGATGGCAACTACGACCTTCAAGCTGTAGGACATACAAGGCTGTTTCAGCGTTACTATTCAACTTATTGTTACTATTCAACTTATAAAACAATGCATATATGGTCTGAAACCAGATTATGTTTTTTTTTCTATGCAATTATAGTTGGAAGATACTCCCTTCATTACAAATAAGTCAGTAATCACAAGTATGTATTTCAAGTACAGTGTTTACGTCTCCAGCTGTGCTTGACTGTAAATAAAGGAAAAATGCAATAAGCGAAACAATATAAAGGCCCTTAAACTGAATATAATTTTGTTATTCTTAAAATTATTATTAAACGATGGCACAATATACTCATTACAAATTACAAGATTTCGGACATTAGCCATCGTAAGTTAAAATTAATAAACACGAGTTTCGACCTCTTTAGAATCACTGGTCGTCTTCAGGCGAAAAATAAATTAATACAAAGATAAATCTATCACCAACAAATAGACATCGTCAAAACTCCAAACCTTAGTTATACAAATATAGTGCTAAAATAATAATAATAATAATAAAACAGTACTCACTAAGTCATCATCAACAGTACTCACAGTAAAACAATAAATCATCAAAGGACTCCCCCGTGGTTGCAACGTAAACAACCTACGTATATTTTTCGAGACATCAGATAAGCCTGCTGTTTTCCATCCTCTCCAATAAGTTTCCTAGACAGCACGTCAACGATACTGGACGATAGTTTTCCCCTTTGAGGCGATCCTTTACAGACTTCAGAAACGGAATGACGATTACCTCCTTCCATGGTTTTGCGTACTCCCTTTGAGTCCATACGGCGTTATAGAATGCGAATTGTGTAGCCATAGCTGCACCCGGCAGTTGACGTATAATGCTGTAAGGATATCGTCCGGTCCCGCTGCGATTCTCTCAACATGAAAGGCAAATTGTAGGTCATGAACCCTTCACTTTCGAAATCAAGGCCGTGTTCGATTTCGTCTTTCCTTGCGAGTAAAAGCGAGAAGATAACTTTTTGTATTCTCGGTATATCTCGTAGCCAAGGTGTCGGCAATTTCATCGGGGTTGCAAATTCACCATTGTACTCTATACATGTGATCGGCTTAACATGCTAGCGATGTGTGTGTATGTGTGTGAGAGAGAGAGAGAGAGAGAGAGAGAGAGAGAGAGAGAGAGAGAGCGAGAGAGAGAGAGAGAGAGAGAGAGAGAGAGAGATAGGTACACGTATGCGTATTCAAACATAGTTACTGACCACAAGTATAGTATTTTTAATTGAGGTGAACACGAGAACCCTGTAGACTAAAAATGGAATAGTCTACCGGTGTCTATGAAATTCCTACAGAAGAAACAGTGGTAATACAAGACTGTATAATGCATGTTTAGAAAAATAAAATTAAAATACAGTCAGCTATTATTAATTTAACGTATATGGTCAAATGGATTATACGGTCTTTGAGAAAAGACAAATTAGTATTGTCATATCCTGTCCATAATAGCTAATAGTTATGTTAAAAATGAAAGGATTCTTTTGCATATTGCTGTTTTTCTTTTTGCAGTCAGCTGAAATGAAGCTTCGTCTCATAAATTTCAGAAATGAGTTTTGGGCAAATTATTTGAATTCCAACGTACAAGTGTAAACAAAGCTGTGGAATGTTTCAGCCGCGGTGTTTTGACGCCACCGACATTCCCAGTGGATCTGTACATACTCATCATTCCGTAATGCCATCGCTGTGTGATTGGTACGCATTGGTTGCGAACTATTGCTAATGTATTGGGTTGAAACTGTGATGAACATCATAAACATGATATACACGTTTTATGTCTAGTAACCAGATAACCTATATGTCTAGTAAACATATCTTGTGTGGTGGGTTTGCAGTTGAGGAGAGCGGTCCAAAGAGGATAACAAATTGTAGTAAGCGATAACCTTTCCTGAAACAAATAGGAAAGACATTCAGAAAACAACTTTTGTTTCAGTCACGAGGGCAGCACAAATACACAAATTTGTACGTCAAGAGAGATAGAAGTCTGCGTTGATCCAACACTAAATGCTGTGTGCATCAACGTTAGAGAGAGATACACTCGGAATGTTTAATTAATTTACAGAACAGTTCCTTGTTCTTATGGAAAATAATGTAAATATGCTATATTTCACTATTGATAGTGTTCTAACTGTTTTGAGTTCCAGCGTTATTTCACCCTAAGAAAATGTAATTAAACACGGTTCTCTGCTCTCGTTTAACAGTCAGCTTTAACAAATGCCGTTTTTCGCTTAAACAAATGTTTATAAAACGTTTGTTAGGGAAAAGCTCACACGCACGGAAAGCAATCCTTGTTTAAATTCAAACGGATCGCATTATAAAAATGAAGACTATTAGGTTAGGTACCCGGATTATTAGACAGAGTTTAAAAGGATGTTGGTAGCAATAATTTGAGCAGTGTAAAAAAAAATTGAAAACATAAAATAAATGCTATCACTAATAAGAAGTGCGTGAGAGAGAGAGAGAGAGAGAGAGAGAGAGAGAGAGAGAGAGAGAGAGAGAGAGAGAGAGAGAGAGAGAGGTACACGTAAAGCAGGTGTATATGCTTAACATTAACATAAAAAACCGTACTTCATATTAGCTGTTTGATGTTATAATCTATATGATGCAGTGTCATGTTGCTTCGTCTGATCGTCAGCACTAGGGCGAGAGTCCTCCGACATGACGATACCACTCCTGATTAGATTTCTCCGCAACACGCTATGTTTATTAATGACTTGAGGAGTACTACTCCTGATAGCTTGTTCAACCAGTAGGTCTACATGAATATGAATATTCTTCATGTAAAGAAACATTATTTTGAACTGTGTATTATTTTTTGCGAGGGTAAGTCCCATTAATATGATGTGGTGACAGGATCTACACAATCTACACGACATAGATTTAAACAATACCTGAATTTCTTTGCAATCATGCAGCCCTCTGTGTCAGTATATGTAGTTTTTATTAACGCTTTATTAATTGATATGGGTGTTAGTAATTATTCATTTATTTTCGACAGATGAACATTTTTTAATGCTTTTCCCATACCTTACTATTTTTATATCATTTTGGTAGCCTTATACTGGATTTACAAGGATACTGGGAACGAACGATGTTGGCAACATTTTTGTTCTTAGATTACTATCATTTTGTTGTGTTATTGGGTTCAAGTCAATACTGATTTTGTTCAAGTCAATGCTGTTAAGTAGTGTCAAAAAATAAGCTTTGCATGTTAATCTTGACTCTAAAATGTTAGCAACAACAATGGAAACAATATACTAACAAGTCATCAACCCGTAAAATCGGAACTGTGTGTGTGTGTGTGTGTCCAAAATATTTTTTTTTTTTTGCAGCACATATATGTGCCATTTATTTTTCGCTTTGGAAAATAAGCTTTTTTTATTTCAAACAGAATGAACACTGTTGCACACCACTATAGAAAACTTATTCCGATTAGCGCTTTCAAGTTTCACAGCTCATCATCAGATCGGAAATAACCGAATCACTTAAGGTTATAAAAGCATTTTTCTATAGTGATGTGCAACAGTGTTTATTCTGTTTGTAATAATAACCACTAACACAACTTTCTTAATTAATTTTTTTATTTGGTTGTATTATACATGTTTTTAATGTTTATGTATTATCCAAATTTATCTTATTTTCGAGAAGTCTTCTATTTACATTTGCCCGGAAAATCGAAACTGTGTATGTGTGTGTGTGCCTGTGTCTGTGAGCGCCTGTATAGGCTACATATTTTACGGTACGCTACAGCACACGTGGCACTCAGTACCTTGTACTTCATATAACTCTGCAAACAGTTTGTGAGATAATAAATATAGAAAACGACATGACAGTCAGTTATAGAATATGCCATTCTACTGAAATATACAAATAATACATTATTCTATTATAAAAAGTTTGAGGTCTGTTTATCATACTTAGACCAAAGTTTACACAGACTCGCGCGCGCATGCGCACTAGTGGCTTGTGCACATGTTGCACACACATTATAGGACTCGACATTAATTATTCATATAAGACTATAAACATAAAGCAATCGATTATTTGTGGTACATGGAGAACACCACTTGTAAATCATTCTAAAAGCAATTTTGTGTAAAGCAGAAATGTCATACTGTTGGGTCGATGGCCAGGGAGTGCGGAATTTCCGCCCACAGCTAATTGTCTAATGCATAATTAACATTACACGAAAGTCAAATGTTAACGTAGTGATACTTAGTACTACTGAACATTGCACAATATTAATTATTTTATTTTATTCTATAATCTTATATACTAGTTACTTTGTAAATTATATTTTAAACATATTTACATAAAAATGTTTATGTGTCAGAAAGTAAACCACTTAAAAATAAAATTAATCATGACTTATCTTTTAAAATTACTTTAAATAATAATTCTAAGAAAATAACAAGTTGCGGCAGTGAAGGCCCAAAGGTTGAGATGGTTAGGGCACGTGGTGAGGATGAGAAGTGTCGAGGCACAAAAATGGCATTGGAAAGGAAGTCGGAGGGAGTAAGGAGGAGAGGACGTCCGAGGAGGAGATGGTGTGAAGGATGTGGATGCGGATTTGAGGAAGATGGGAGTGGTAGGTTCGAGCACCGAGAAGAATGGAGGAGAATCACTGAGCAGCCAGGTTTCTACAGGGCCAGAGGAGAGAGAGAATAGAACAACAACATCAACAATAATAACAACTACAATAATAATAATATTAAAATTTTTAGTAATGGCCTCCACATCTCTCCTTACACCCACCCCAACCTTCTTAAAGATTTCTATCTAATAGGGAAGCAGAATGACTGAATTCTGATGTGAAGGCAGTGTGTAGAACAGTATGAATTCCTTGGTGTATACACTGTACTTAACTGGAACGTATTTCGGGGCCAGCATAGAAAAAATGGCTGTATGTTTTAGGCGGATTGGAAATTACGGCTTATTGCAATCAGCCAGGCTAATTGGAATTTTATTTAGCATTTTCTAATCAATCTGATGATTGTTAGGATTATTGTAATGAGCCGATACAGCTTTAGGCTAATTAGAAAATGAACAATTGTTTCCACAATCAGCCTGGTTCCATCCAGACCTACTGCAATAAGCTCATGATAGTGAAGGCTGATTAAAAAGTGTACAGATAAGAAAAGTTATTCTTTCAATGTTAGTTCAGTGATCTTCTAAAATAGTTATTTGTTATCAGTTATTAATAATTTTTTTTATGAATTGAAAAGAGGTAACTTAAAAATTGCATAACAAAGCAATTATTATTCTTACTGGTTTACGTAATTATTATTATCAAAAAGTAGTGATATTATGATAGAGTATAATAATTATTTCCGAAATAAACATAAAAAGTAGTAATAATAAAATAATAAGTAGTCAAGTTCGAAAAGTCAGTTCACATTCTACACCAATATTAACAGTTTAGTCAATTTAAAAAAGAGAAAACTGTCAATTAAAAACAAATAAAGCTGCTAAATGAGAAAACAAAGTGGTAAATTGTATTATTCCTTATATATTTTTAAATTCCATATATTTCCTATGGAAAACAAATTAGACTAATCATAGACTATGAATAATGTTGTTACAGCTACCAGTCAATTTTTAATTCTAATCTGTAGCACATGTCTTGCACACCAACATTTTTTATTTATTTCCACGCGGTGAACTGTTGTGACATTTCGATGAAGTTGATTTGACTTCTTGCAGACGCATTTTTTCGTTTGACACTGTAGTTTTGACACGGAACACTTGCAGCTGCACCTCCAATGGGTTATATTTCCCACAACATTGTCATGTTTTCAGGCTTGATGTCTGGATTTCTTAACAGCAGACTGACACCATCATTCAACCTCACTTCAAACCATACACACTCCTTCGCGTATTCTAAATCCCCTCTGCTGTCGCTTCTTCTATAGCCCTCTGCTGATTGCTATTAAAACCACCACCAGCTTTCTTACTAGCATCACCTGCAATTCTTTCACTTCTATATACCATCTATTTATTGGGGAAATATCTCTGTCGCAGCAATAATTCCATGCTGACAGCCAGAAACTGATGCAAAATATTCATCAGCTTTAGTACACAAATTTCTAACATTTTCGTACACTGTGATGATATGTATGCTGCTCATTGCTTCTTGT
Source organism: Magicicada septendecula (assembly GCA_034769895.1). Lineage (NCBI taxonomy): Eukaryota > Metazoa > Arthropoda > Insecta > Hemiptera > Cicadidae > Magicicada > Magicicada septendecula. Next base: position 426,451,794 of record CM068367.1, on the reverse strand, counting down.
CCCATGCGAAACTTCCTCCTTGTTAATAGCTTTATGATTTTCCTTAAGGACCTGTTCAGTCTTCAAGCTCCCACAGTGTTCAGGGCCCAGAGTACCTTGGGCCATAATTGATGTAGGTGGCGGGGGGGGGGGAGAAATGCGTTCATATTCAGCTTGAGATACAGCCATATGAAATGAACTGTATCCATCACGTCTAGTGACCCTTTTCCTGCACTTCACATTTGTTGTATTATGTATGTCTTTCACCAACCTTTCAACTTCCTCGGCTTTCGCTGATAGATCAAACTCACCACAAATAAGGCACGATTCCTTGTCTCAACACTCAAGTGCAAAGTACTCTTTGCACTTCCCACAGTTGCCTTCTTATTGGTTTTTAGCTGTTTATCTTGTCTAAATTTTTTACTTCTGTAGTATCATTTGGCGATTTTCTATTCACCAACAGTCTCATCTGTTTGAGTGTCTGGTTCGCCACCATGGTCCAAGATGTATCAACAAGGGCCTTTACCAGCTTCACAGGGGAGAGAACTATGTCAATAGCTTTTTTGTTCTGGCATCTTTGTCCTCCACCACAGGTTACCTTTTGACTGTACCAGTGTACGACTGAGAATACCAATCTCAATATTCCCTTATATCGTTTGTTCAATTACCGAGGAAAGTTTACCATATAATTTTTATTTTCACATTTTAAATGAAGAATATCAGAATTAGCTATGGTAGCATTATTTACAAGCCTACTCAACTTCTGTTCTAAATATTTTATTAATCTCAAGAATCTAGGAACTAGGGAATCACACACACATTTTCCTTACAATTAAAAGTTGTTACAAGCTAAATCTTTAGGTGAACCTGAAGATTTATTGTCATCTGTAACTTTGACATACCTTGAGACTATTGAGGTGCTGTCATTTTAGGTAATTTTATTCAGGAGTCACACAAGAGATACTCTCACTTCATTATTGCATGAAAGTCATATTCGACACACCCTATTATTATTGTTATTATTATTATTATATTTTTCAAAAAATTCTATTTTTATTTATGGTACAATTTTCCACATCATGGATATATGACAGCTATGTGACAAAGATTAGCTTGACGTTACAACACATATAAATTATTCAGGCAAATATAACGGGAAAGTGGAACTCCATCCTTATGGTAAATATAAATGAAAAGTAAAAAAAAATAAAAATTAATAAAAATAGTAAAACGATTATGTTAAAATTTAACAACTGTTGTTCGGTTATATGACATCATTTTTTTATAAAATGGTATTAGTAAAAATTATATTGACATAAAAATAACAGTTCGGTGAGCTCAACTGGAATTCTTATCATAACATTAAGTTTATTTGTGGTCCAGATTTGACGTTAATAATGATTAAAATCTCAGGGAACGTAATGAATTTTAAGTGTTTCATTTTTTTAAATACCATATGGAAGCCTGTGTTGTTTACAGCGCGTTAAACTATTTGGAAACTTTTTTTAAATAGCTTGTCCTGTACAATGACAATTACAGGTATCTTGGTAAAGCAAAAATTATAACTTTTCTGTAAATTTACGTTTATAAAGTATAGAAACCCCAAAAGAAATTAGATTACAGTTGAGTTTATAGGTCGGCAGGCCACGTTAATCGATTCAGTGATTCCTTAGTGCATCTACTTGAAAAGTGTTTGACACAGGAATGTAGCATTAAGTCAGCGTTGTAATCGACTTTAAAATACAGCGAAGTTGAACAATTTATAGTCCAGAGCAGTTGGGTTTTCACTTCGCGTCTAAGCAACCTCCATGCAACCATTGAGATATCGATCTTTCCATTTGGTAGAACCTAGAGTAAAACGTTTATATCAGAGAAATACAAGCATATTCATTAAAGAATAAAAACAGAGATGACAGACAGTACGATCGATTTTATACAAAGTTTCAAATAAAAGTTATTCTTTTCAACATTTTCTTCAACGTAGTATTATTTTGAGACTTTACCATAAAATTCAAAACCAAGATACAATTTTCTTTAGTTTCATAATGCTTTATATTTTTCACAAATTAGAAAATAGGGACAATTTTCATGTTTTATTGTAAAACAAGGAGTAGTAGGTGATGTAAGTACCTTACACAAAGACATACATGTGTATGCAGATGCAAGTGCAAATGGTAGAAAAGACAATTAAATATTTTACTTATTGGGTTTTGGAGTCACCTGATGGACTAAAATTGAAGGGATTATACGAGAAATCGTTTGAAAATTCTAGTTTTCTAAACTCTGTATTTTGTAAATAACAAGAATCAGATTAATGTCGCAAAAAAGGTATACTGCATTTGTTTTAGCTTTTTAGTAAACAGTAGCTGTTTTTATATGGCATAAACAGTTTTTTAAAAACAACATGTTTTACTAACAAAGTAGCAAAACCCGTGATTTATAGAAGAATTTTATATTAAAGCGTTCATTTTAAAATCTTTTAAATACAGTCTGGCTACATGCCTTTTGGCAAGCGTTGTGTGAACAGCAGTAATACGCAATTCTCGCGCTCCTTTACGACCCTTCCAGATGGGGTTTGACAAAGTGCTCGCGGCGAACAAAAAATCTCAAATTTAGCATACAAGTTGCGCGCGGCGGTCAATGGGTCCTTTCCGAGGGTTCATACAAGGTGTGCACAGCGGACAATGGGTCCTTTCCGAGGGTTCATACAAGGTGCGTGCGGCGGTCAGTTTTGATCGAATACCCGACAAATCGTACTAGATTGTGTGCTGATCCTAAAGGTCAAGTATACCTAGACTCACACAAGTAACTCTACATATCTTTTGTAGGTGAAATTAGTAATGTCTATTTGATGTAATTGATGCGGCTACAAATCACATTAAATGGAAGTATCTTAAGTAGGTCTGCAGCTGTTATTAAATATGTTTCCAGAAAATCTGGGTTCAGAAACATCGGTCACTTAATACCTGTTATCATAAATCAGCAGCCAGATCCTGGTAATTTGCTAGAGATAATTTATTGCCGATACAAAAGGCTTGCGGAGCTTTGTGGCTCCCGAAAAGTGTAGCAATGCTGCACTCTAACTTGTAGCGAGTAAAGCTATTTGAATATAGATCCTTTAGAAATTAATCAGGAACGCATGAACGTAATAGGGTACGAGGGAATGAGGTGAACACTCCGAACAAATCCGATTTCGTAAATTTTGTACTTCAGTAAATTTGAATTTACTTTAAATTTGAATGTTTGAAATTTTAAATAGAAAAATAAAAAAAGTTTATTTTCCAAACAAACAAAATTTTTAATTTGTCACCTATCATATAATTATTTATTTTTTATTACTTTTATAATTGTAATTTTTTTATTAAATTGCAAGGCTGATGGTGATTTGAAATAAGAGGTTAGTCATATTCTACCCGTCACATTGAATTCCTTTTTTCTATATCATCTTTATTAAACGACAGCAGAATCTAATTACAGTTACTATTACTTCATTTTTTTTAACACACTCTATACAAAAACGAGTAACTTTAAGAATATGGTCAGCCATATTAGATCCATCATCTTGAACTTGTTTTTTTCCACACATTTTGATTTAGTTACCTCAAAAAATATTATATACGTATTATTTCATTTTTAAACAAATTAATTATACAAAAAATAATTTTGGTTCACTATGGTTTACCATGTTTAGTAAATTTTGAATTTTGTTTTTTTTAGATTTCAATTCAACAAATTTAAAGACGCTTTTATGAATTTTTCCAGAATTTTTGGCCTGCAACTTTTAAAGTCGTGTAATTTATAAAAATATTTTGAAAAATGTTTTAAAAATTTCAATTTCCACATTTTCTGGCACACACACTTTGTTACTAATAATTTTTAAAAGAGAATGCAAAAAATTTCATTTGTATCTAAAGTTGTCAGAATGGAATCCGACTTTTGACTTCTTTTTCAAATCTGTACTGGACTGATGGAATGTAATTAAACTTTATAGTCACAAATAACGTCCTTTCACGGTTAGTAAATCATTTCTGTGAAATTATTAACATTATTTACTTTTACCATATCCCTACCAATTAGACAATAATTTATTTTGTTCCAAATTATAATTTTGTTTGTGACCACATTATGTGTAAATACATGTCAAACGGTTTAAATATTTTACCAGCTGTAACAATAAATGAATATGAAATACCACCCCAATTCAGTAGTACAGTTGTACATTATACTAACGTTTTCCCCGTTTGTCACTGTTAAACGAAAGTTGAATAAAAAATTACTAATTTTATTCAACATTTGAAATATCTCATCATTAGTACACGATGAAGTCCAGTTAATCTTCTATTAATATTTTTATCCCAGTTCATTTACGATGTAACGTTCATAGCAAAGGAACGTTTAATATAGCTAATCGTTATACTTAAAATATGCAAACTGACAAAACTCTAGCATAAAGGTATTCAAATAAGACCGTAACGGACATATCTAACGCTCTCCGTTTACCGTAACGCAGCGAAACATTTCATGAAAATAAAACAAAACTGACACAGCAGTAAATGTTTTCTCTCAGCACGTTCAGACATGGCTATATTAAATTTAAGTTCAATAATATAAAGTATGAATATTAGAAAGAACGTAACCACAATTAAAAGAAGACGACAAATTGTACGGCTTTCTTTATGGTCCTTTGACCGCTCTACAGGAGGTTGTCATGCGACGCCTAGACTGTCAGTATATATTATATTTCCTCAGCATGTTACAGTTTTTCTGTTTGGCGAATAAATGGTTAATAAATTTAATATCAGTATAATTAAAAAAAAATAATAAACTTATTTAATATTAAACAAACAGAGCAAACAACTTTCGCGAGTAATCGTATTCGTGAACAACATATCGCCGTACATCAACTCAAATATAATGGATTAAATACTTCGTTTACAGTAGAGCTAATTTACTGATAAACAAGAAACCAATTCTCATAATACTGGATACATTCATGTCAAATGTTCTCGCCTTCAAGCTGTTGAAAGTGCATATTTTGAGAGATAACTTAATTTTGAATGTATTATTCAATTAGAGCGAATCAAAATTTCAAAGTGTAACTTGCTACATATATTTGTGAATTCTACAATTTATTTTATTCTTTACATCAGAATTGTCTACAGTTCTACAGTTATTGTGTAATTTAGAATTCTCTAAATTAGTGATGGTGTTTTTAATACCAGTAGTGAGTGAAACATGAGAAAAATAACTTTTAGTAATTACATAATTGAACATCCCTATAATCTGTATTTAGCTATAATATATTTTACTATGCTATATTGTTGACAGGTAAAACATTTGCTGTACCAATTCTAATAGTTAACTGTTGGTTACTGCTTTTATAATTAATTACAAATACCATTACTTTGTAAGTAATTTAAATTGTAATATTGTATAAATTAAGTTTTGTGATATTATAATACTCTCGTTGTCTTTAAAGAAAACATTTGATGATGTAAAAGAAACTATCTCAACTCCTTCATATATACAAGGATACACACATATACGCACACGCGCGCGCGCACACACACAATCACATACACAAACACGTTCACTCACATAATTGTTCTGTTGTGTTTGACATTTCTTTTGTATTCATACACAGGTCCTCATGATGACAATAAACACTCTCGAAACGTCGATACAAATAAATTAAAATTTGTGTTATATTGTTTGACCGATCCTCACAAACCCTTTACCGGAAAAATTCATTGACTGACGGTCACTACGAATTTAAGGATTCTTCACTACATTTAATTATTTTAATATAAATATAAAAAATACAATACATACAGTATTTATATTTTTGAAGATGACAGTAATGTAAACTGTCGAAACACTGTAAAATATATGAAAAAAATATATGCTTCTTTAAAGAATATAAGAAAATATAAAATATTATTTATTATTTGAGTGTGTCTGAGTGCGCATAATGTAATTAGTGTTGTTCGTAAAATAATTGTCATTGCCCCACATAAAGTGTCATTGAAACCGAATCTACTCATGATCTGCGATTGAAGAACTGAGGGGAAACTACTCAACAGTTTTCTCTGTAACTAAATTTTTCCATATTTATTTTCATTAAAATCATTTACTTTACCTTCATGTATGTGAGACTTGATAGGTGTAGGAAGAATGGAACAAAACAATTGCACTTGTAACCAAGTTCACAATGTGAAGTATTGATTATAATAAATACCGATTGCCGATAATTTGTTTAGTTTATTTATACAACTTGCTGTAAAGCGTAGTACGGTTTCAGTGTTACACATTGACTATACATTGACACCAGTATTTTATATCGCCAATACTTTTGAGGTAATTTAGGATTTTAAACATTCCCCTTCGTGTAAATATACTTTACGGTACTAAGCGCTTTAGAAAATAATTATCAAAAATGAAAAAAGGAAGGTTTAGATACATAAACTCGGTAAGTGAGGGAGTTCGATATCAGTGTTTCCCATAGCGTAGGAGGCTACACTTTGTGTTATGAACGGTTGGCAACATAAAGTTATACCTTTCCATATTTCTTTCCACATTTCACGTAGTAAATCGTTGAGGGTTAGCGACTGTAGTGACAAGTAAATGTTTACTTTGGTAACCACAACCCTAACGTACCGTCCTAAAGTCACAGTATTAACCAAAAAATACAATTTATCGGCGCTGTTACAGTATATTCACTGGCATTATACATCTCATAAATTGTTCAGATTGCCACTTCTTTACAGGTACAGTAAGTAAAAGAGTAAAAATAGACACACAAACTATATTGGTTAAATCAAAATAAATTGTTTTTTTTAATATTACAATATATGTGCTCACCCTTTTCATTGAGTATATTTGTATCACTACTGACTGGTTGGTGGATTAAATTTACACAAACTAATTTTTACACTTGTTCGGAAATTCTTGTACATAACTCACTTCGTGCACGCTCACTTGTATATTCCATTTTTTAAATTTTATTTTATAGGTAACTCTGGGTAATGTGAACAGACTATGGACCCAGTAGTATGGTTCAATCTTATTCAGTGAATTTACAGTCACGGATAACATTCACAATCAGTGAATCATGTACATTGGCGTATTGTGAAGTTATCTTTTTGTCGCAACAAACCAAAAACCTAAACACAGGAAAAAACGTGAAGAACGAGTGCAGAATTGGAAGTATAATAAACAATCTTTAACAAATATGTACGTATAACAGCGCAAAGGATGCAAAGAAAACCCACCTGCTTCAATAGATAGGAGAAATGTTTAATCAATACCACACAAAGACCATTTTTTAAAGAGCTAGTCATACCATGTCGCAGGAAGCTTTAAGAATTAAATGCGCGAAACAACAGATACCGTAAGAAGGCTTTGGATTAAACGCAAGGACTGCAAATAATAATCATATTATTTAGATTAACAATGAACTATCGGGATGGAGAAGAACCGAAAGAGTGTACTATTAGTAAAGGAAAAAGCTGCAGAATTTAAATTCCGTTGTTAAGGGGCTCGACTGAACGTGTGCCCTTCACGCTCTTTCCAACGTTAACGAAATACAGAAGTGTAAACACAGAAGGCTTTGAAGTATAAATTCTCTAGGTAGCCTGCATCAAAACCGGACATTTTCCCCCACTGTACTTAATGTTGATCTTGAAAGTGAACGCCTCAGAAACAGACAAAACTTAGTTGACTTACAATACAAACTGGATGGTCTTGGCAAAAGATATTTTAATTGGATGTATATTTTACATAAATTTGTTAAAATAATGTTTTATCTTACGGATGTGTGCTCTGCACACGTGGAATATTGTATACGTGATGATGGAACGTGAAGCTGGATACAAAATGAACGTATCCAACGTATTAGTCATCGTTGTGCTCAAAAGTATAAGTGAAAGTCTGTAAGCTACTGATAATATTTAGGCATGTGAACAAGGAATTGACTGTAACTGACTCAGCAAATCCGTTTGTAATATTGTTGCAAATAACACGTGGAATCTGATCTGAGAACTGTGGAATAAATCATTAAACACCAGAGAAATAGATTCTCCTGTGTTACGTAATACGTTCTATACGCACGGGTAATAACAGTCACGAGATTGATAAATACAATTCCACAGTACAGTACAACCATTTTAACAGTTAATACTTCCACTAATATCGCACTCTGTTTATTGTAAAATAATTCTCAGAACTGGCTAACTGAACTGAAGAACAGCTGTACTTATGAATACAAATGGCTGCCGACAATAAGCGAAGAAATAGATATTTTTAAATCAGTATAGGCTAAAATACAACGGCGGCTAGTGGATTAAAGACTACTGAAGGTTCACAGATGATTCTGTATTACTACTGTTCTAATTCATAACATTCTATATCGCTATTTGTGTGCGTTTTCATTGCAGTATCGTCTGTTTTTACAATCAAATGTACGTAGCAAAAAGCATTTTTTTATCTTCACAACTGCATCCAGTCAGTAGCATAACGCATAGCCCTACTGAAATTTCTAGTAAAACTATTTTTGATTTTATATTATTTTTATTACTCTGCTTTTGAATTCTATTTTAAATTCTAGTCTTAGTGGCCTCTTTCGGTTTTTAGGTTTTAAAATTAAGAGAAGCTTTTAAAATGGTTTGAACAGAATTCATTTTCCACGAAGGTAATTAGCCTGCTGCAATAATACTGTAACGATAATCTACAATACTACAAAACATGGAACCCAGCACGCTTCACTACACATAAGCTACACAACACATTACCAAAACAATACATGAATTGTTATAAAACTAAGAGACATGAATTGTTAACGCTACAGTAAATTCAGTGTAGGGAGAGAGACAAAAGACGAAGATTGTAACGCTCGCTGTATCAGTTCGTGGAAATGCCCTCCCTTCCTCTCTTTGACTGAACTCTTCCTCTCTTGACAGAAGCACAGAGCTCTAGGATCGCCTAAACTGTTGTATTTTTTTAAAAACGATATAATGTTCCTTGTATGTATAAATTCTGAGATATTGAATGCAGTACGATTATTACAACTAAACAATTTCCGTATAATAAATGGTACTGAACTGAAGTTAATTAATTTCCTCAATATTTGCAGGAACGGTTCCGTCTTCGTTCACACGCCGTGATTGGAACCTTCGTGATGAATAAAGAAACCACTGGAACGCGTGCTAGTGTGACGGCCTGTCACTTGTACAGTTCATCTCACACATCAGGAGCAACAATAATCACCAATGTATACGTTTGATGGTTATCTAAACGCTGTTTCCTTGTTTTAGAACTGTTAACGTCACTGTAGGTTTCGAAAGCCAGATAATACGGTAACCTTTGCGTCTAGGTATTCATAAAACAATTACCAGCTTTTATGCAATAAACTTGAAACGCCTGCAGTATGCATGGCGTATAAAACGATGGTCATACATAAAACACAGGAAAATGTGAGCACCGGGTTGTAATGTCGGTCACATCGTGCTCGTGCTCTACCCAGACAGGACGTAATCGAGTTACACGGCACATAACCACACATCACGCGCGGCCGCGCTACGTTACTGCCAAACCACACAAACAACCCCATCACGAACTTGATTAATTATGTGACTCTAAAAATAACAGTTTAATATCGCAGTTTGAGGGTGCTAACAATATTTACACAAAAGAAATTTGTTTAGGCTTATTTGGTTCTTTTAAAACGTGTACGTAATCCAACGAGACGTACAAGGAAGATTAAACTAAGCCCTAAGTTATGTACAGGTGTACACAAAATACGAAGCAGATAATAAAATTTAAATTTTTATTCATGTTTATATAAATAATTAAATTGTTTAATTTTACGAATATATTAGGGAAAACGTTTTAATAATTTTTAATATTACTGTTCTCACAGTACTCAATATCGCGAGCTTACCCACAGATACCCGCATATGATAAATATATATACACATGACATGCCATAATTAACATAAAATACTTTAAAACTACTTGTGTTTTATGGTTTCTAAACTACAGGAATTTATTACACCTTACGACGCATGTAAAACTGTTCAACTTAAAATCGTGTTAATGATTACCTCGTACACACATCCAGTATACGTGCACAATTTCGAGTATATGTACTATTTTATTTCCTTTTATTGTGGTAATTAAAAATTACTAGGCTTCTGTATTTATTACATTAACACGGAATATAGTAATGAGACTATTTGCTGGTAGGTCTATTTCTTAAAATTATAGTTGACACAACATTAAGTAAGTAGCAAAGCGCTCATGACTAATCTTGCACACACACACACACACGCGCGCGCGCGCGCGCGCACGCACAGATCATTATAGCCTAAATTAATATTTACATATTTAATTTTAACTACTTGTTTATGCAGTTATTCTGTTCACTTAAGTTACTATTTAACTACTTTTCAAAGTAGTTCCTCAAAATGTCAACATTAGGAACTGAAACCCAAAACCCTTTGATGTTACAGAACCAGACTGAAAGTAGCAGCAATACAGATTAGCGAGTACTCAGGGCTTTTAGTGGAATACGTTCAGAGGTAAAGAGTTTTATTGGAGAAAGTAAAAAATGAATAGGCTGTGTAAACGAGCTAAGTAAAGTGCTTAAGGTTCTCCTGTGGTTTGATGTTACATATTATTGGCAGAAATATTTTATTCGTGTGTGTGTGTGTAAACACAAACACATAAATTAAATATGATATGCAAACGCATACGTGCACACACAAACACTATATGTATATATATATATATATATACTATTACGACGGGTTCACAGATCATTGTGTTGTTCAGTGGAAACAGAATAACTGACGCCAATGAAGTCACTAATTACCTACAAACTTTAATTAGACACAACAGTTATAGATCAACAATTTCACTCTTATACAATAAATAAAGTTAAATCTATCCAACACACTACAATGTCACCTTATTCCAGTTTGCACTAACACAATAATCTGTTTCCACAACAGTAACTCCGAACTACCGTAAAATTTCCAGGTCTAAACTGAACTCGGCCTCTTCGAAAACTAGTATTTATACCTCCCCTGCCTTGTATTTTAGTGAGATAGTGGGCCTCGGTCCCGGTAGGGTAGGCCAGTAACGTCTGGAAGGGGCATCTCGCATTACCTAGAACAATTCACTAAACTAGGATTGCTAAGTACTGAGTTATTGAAGTTAGATTGAGCATCTCACTTGAGAAATTCGAGTATCGTGAGTGTTTCTCGTTAATCACTAAAATCCATGTTATTTAAAATCAAAGGTAAAATAAAAGTGTTTAAATGAATGAAATTACCTTAAATTTTATTTCTTATCCTCCGATAAAAATCGACTGAATTACAGCGAAAACGGGAATCTTTGCATGTGTAATAAAATCTTCATTTAATGTACATTATTAGCATTTGAGGTTCAAATAACGAACCTACCAACAATCTATTAATACAGTTTGGTGTACAATACAGAGTATTACGAGTATTACTAACCTGGTTATTTTTCAACTATCTACGGTAAAAATTTGCCAAATTATAGTTATTTCAAACTCTGCGCACTCTTCAATAGTTTACTTACAATTTTATTATATTTTAGCTCAGAGCTCGATTTCCTCAATCCTAAACACTGAATAAATTTTTACTATAGACAAACATTACTATATACCGTCTGAATCTGTTACTTACATTACTTTTACTTTGATGATTGATTCAGCTCTGAAAGATTAGTTGAAGTTCAGAGTTTTGGGTTATTTCGCATTCAATATAAAAATTTGCATTTTACACTGTATTTTTCGTATAACTTGAAAACCAAATTATTATAATAGAAACATTTCTTTAGGTTATTAATATGCTTTCAATCTGATGTGTTGTGTATCTTCTTAAGATAAAAATTAACCGAGATACAGATTTTAAAGATTGAACGTTTCTTCATACATCATCAAAAACCTAAATTGACGTTCAGGTATTCATAACGTTTAAAACGTTTTCAGAAATAATTTTTAAATATTTATAAAACTCAAACCACCTGCGTCCGGATTCAGGCCTTTTGTTTGTCCGGATTAGTAATAACGTATGGTTGCCGTAGTGGATTATACGGCAGAGTACCCCAACGTTCCCAGATCTAGCTGCGATACTTTTTTACATTCTCTACTTGGCCAAATGTAAGTTTAAATACCCCACACAAAATTGTATATTTCAGGACTGATTGACCAAATGCACGCACAAATCGCAATGAAAAGCACTGTGATTGTTCACATAAAATAATATTTATACAAAAATTAACAAGACACGTACGTACATCTTAAAATTCACAACGCTACAAAATAGAATGTAACATTGGCCTACTCCTGATTCAGACTCGTGCGGACACGTTCAAAGCATTTTATTTCGTGAAAAAATATAAGCCAAAAGTAAATAGGATAATTACAAGAACGTAAAATCCTCATAAGGATGATTTTTTCACAAAGTTAAATATTTGTTCCGGTAGTCTGTCAGTCGGCAAGTAATAAACACATTAACTTTTGTTTATAAATACACATTAAAGTGCTTAAAACTTTAGTGTTAATACATAACACTGTATTCAACCGACAGAGTGTTTTGTTTACATACGCTAAATAGATAGTAGGCCTAGTTTATACTTAATGTTATCGCTCATTGCGACAGTTGACCACCTGCCAATGGTAAGACACATGAGCGGTTAGCGAATTACTTTAATTTCATAATCATCTCGTTATTATGAGCAAACGAGCGCCGTATCAAAAATATATTGGTACAAAATATAAAACAAATACCTTGTGTCAAACTTTCGCACTGTTTATTTGTACCTGGCAAACAAATTACACAATCTCTGGTTTACTACATTTTTAAAATCATAGTCGTTTAATTTTTTCTCTCATAATTGTGAAAAATACCACTTTTATGAAGCGCAAGGAATTGTTTATTGTGTTGAAACGTTCACCGTTGTATTCCATAGAATATTCTCTTTGAATCTACGTGTAATACGTGTAATTTATCCTTGTGAGGCAGCGGTGAACAAGAGAGACACGAAAAAACACATTTTCGTTAACGGCATAAGAGTTTACGGTTGGCAACATTGTACGCTTTTGCCTGTAAGAAGTGTGTGGGCTATAAGAGCTCATTGCGCCAATCATACGTGAATTTCTGTGAAGAAACTTATAAATACCGGTCTACTTGTTGTGTCGATAGCAGTAATTCAAGGAATTCGTTGTTATACATTAATTCTGAATACGACCTTTGCACGTTGTAAAAAAAACTGAATAAAAAATTCACTGCACTATTTTGTGCCTACCTTAAGTATATTCTGTCAGCTGAAATATACTGATCCAATTCATACGTTTTTATTAAATAAATAGGCCTAAATACACTTAATAGGTAAATAATATGTTCTACTTATGTACATCCTTAACTGAAGAATGATAATAGCCTACAGAGCTTGATTTTGTTAACATTAACAGAACAGTCTGCCGTATGTGTTGCGTAGAAAAACTTTGCGTATGTTTGAGGATGAGACAATTAACAACACATTAAAGCCTAATTCAAGTTTTGTCAGTAACAACATCATAAGTACAATAAAAATACAAAACAACAAGGTAATTGTAGTATTCAAAAAGAAAATGAAGTAAGACAAAAGTGAATTAAATATTCCAAACATTCTAGTCTTTTAAAAATTTGTGTTCTAACAAAAACGTATTTCAGTTATTGTCGTTTAAACTTTGCTTGAAGGACAGACAAAATCGGAAGAACAGATCATATTAAGGCAGCACTATTTAGATTATTCACCGTGCATCTCTGACGTGAAACTAATGTCCTTTGTACGTAAAGAGGTCGCATACTTTGCGTCAGAACACATTTGAATAAAACTAATATAGAGAGAGATATCTATCAGCTTTAGAGACACGTGTCAGTCACACCTCCTCTACTCTACTGTACGCTGTTACCTTCTGTTCCTCACGTCTCTCTACAGCTTCCTTACCTTATTATACAATGTGAATGTAATAAATTACGGTGTACAGAAAATAATTCACTTGTCAAAGGAAATAGAAATGAGGGAGAATCCGTGTGAGAGATACATAAATATTTATTCTTTACATGCAAGGAATATTTGTCATTTAAAAAAAGAAAAACAATACGTTTGACTCATGTTAGTAAGTATAGTGAATTATTTAGTGCATACTACTTAAATAATAGTATTAGATAAGACTATTTTATATTTGTTATTTTACGTAGGAAACATTTATCCTTGCAGATTTTTACTGCTTGCAAAAGTCGTATTCGGTATTAATATGTAACAAAGAATCGCTTGAATTGCTGTCATCAACACAACAATTAAATCGATCTTTCTTAGTTCCTTCACAGAAATTCACGTGGTTGGCGCAGTGAGCTCTTATACACACAATTGCGGTATTTTCAAAATATCTTCGGAAGTAGGCCTACTCATTGTCGTGAGCTTTATTAAGAATGTAAACTTAGAATAAAATGATTCGTAATTATATGATATTTATTACCTTCAATTTGAGTAAACCAAGACACAATGTTTCGAGATGAGCTCTTTTCCATGTTTTCAACTCTTATACTTCACATTGGTTTACTCAAAAACTTGGGAACTCCAAAAAAAAAAAAAAAAAAAATTATTTCTCTTCGATCTGAGATCTGTGACATTTTTAAACGATAACAACTGGCTAAGTTATGGCCAGAGTACTGAATCAGTTAATTAACTTGGTCTTCAGCATCGTCTTGAATACATTACCCGTGGTTTATAATGAATACAATAAAAAACTATAAGCAAATATTTTGTTTATCCTTTATCTATGAATAGCAAATCTACTTAATTATGAAACGTAAAAAGTAAAACAAATATACAATTGGTTTTTCACTACTATCTAAAAAGAATCAGCGGTCTAAACATTTGTTTTACATTTCTTATTACAACACTTTTTTTGTTTGTGTGTCAATCAAAAGCTGGCTACTTTGTTATTGTACAATATTAATTTTTTGGTAATATGTTGATTTAATGATAACACTGTTTATGGGCGCTAATTAAGGAAATTTATTCTTGATAAATAACGAATGCATACTAATAGTAATGATTACAATAAACTAACATTATTTAGTGATAGATAATGTTTACTTATTAACAAAATCTAGTAAAATAACATATAGGTCTGAACATTACTAATGATTTAAATCATAATAAAAAGGTGAACATACGAGTACATGTTTGAAGTAATAAATTTCTTGTTATTACATTAATCTCTGCTACATGTTTAGAATGGTTTAATTAACCTAATCTTATTAGATGTAATTAGTTAGTACAACTTATACTAAGACCTCAAATTCTCATTTCGTGGGCTATTCATAATAGGGTAGTGACTTACAAGGAAAGAAGTCACTAACAATTAATTTATAATACCATTAATTAGCTACTGTGAAAGTTTGCTCTTCCTCATTGGTCCTGAGTCTCGTGAATGATGTACTCCTGGTATAATTTATGAATATATCACTTTATAATTTCACTATACTTTACCATTATTCACTCACGGTTTATTATCATTATAATAAATAATTTATAAATAAATCGAGATAAGAAATTGCCAAGTTACCTGTAATTCACTGTGTGACCGTTTTGAGTAAAAGTGTGTGATTTATAAGTAAAGCTTTTGAGTAAAACCGTACCTTTTGACTATGACTGCCATTGTGTAAGTAATAACTAAAGGTAAAACTGACTTTTTTTATGTGTGTAAAACGTATGTCAAAGAATAAACTAAATGTAAAACGTGACTTTTTGTGTTTAAAAAAATTTGCTTTTTAATATAGGTTTAAACTAAAAGTTAAACTAAACTATTAAGATGTCAGCTGTGACGGTTTAAGTTTAAACTTTGACTTCTTGAGTTCAAACTGTAACTTCTCAATTGTCAAATTTCCTTACTATACTTTAATAAATACTTCTAACTCTGTTTGTCCTCCACCAATCGCGTTTTCCTTAGCCTACCCTTTTTTTTTATATGAAACATTCCTCTTAATTCAATACAAATTTCCCCAAAATACCTGTAACTTACTAATCTCTTCGCAGCTCCGTTCCGATTCCCTCTTGTCATTCCCTTCCGCTCAGAACCTTACGATTCCGCTCCCTTCTCTGATTGGCATTACGACTTCTTTTCTCTTCGAAATTCTCTGTATCCACGTCTAGACCTACGAATTGATCTGCACTTCCCTAAAACAACCCTTCATAATTCTTCACTATTCATATCTTTTGTTAAAACTGTCGAACAGTTTACTATCTGTCAGTAGAAACATCGTTACGGTAGCTACTTGCATTTGGAAAATGTTTATAAGATATCTACCAGTACTGTCTACAAAACTTCCTTCCTTTTATAATAAAGACTGTTTTGTTCATTAACATATATTTTCTAAGTAACCTAGAATATGGGACCTTTCTGAGTAAACACTTGTTACGAACAAATGAACACAATACCCCATTTTTATGAAACTACTGTTGAATGTTTTACAATAAATTTCTTTAAAAAAAGTGTTAACTATCGGGTTCACCGTTGACCGTTCAAAAAAGGTGATATATGTGTCAGGATAAACAATTATTTTGTTGAGGGATGTTTTTAACTGACAATTTCTGTGTACTTACTGCATATATCTGTTTTGAAACAATTTATGTAAGCAATGGAGAAAGGTCTTAAAGGGGGTTTTTGTTAAAAATAGTAACGGATGTTGCACGTTTGTGTACCGCATGTTCAATAATGACCTTACTATTTTACACGTCTATACGCTTGGGGTTTTCCGTTATATTATTAAGAAAAGTATAAGGAGAGCTGTATTGTAACTTTAAGAATTCCTTGTAATTGTCAAAATCTGTTTTGCAGATACAGAATCCTCGTCTACCACTACGGAATTTAGACAGAGCATGCCATGGTAATGGCTGCATTTGCTGCAGTGGTAATGATTTGCAGGAAAACCACGATTTCAAATATTTTATATCCGTTAATTTTTATTAACATCAAACGTGACACTTTTCAGATTATAACAAATTACATCAGTTATAAATCGCGTTTTTTGTAAAAGAATACAGTTTCAAACTCCGTTTCTAATGGATTTTAACTTCATCTAGCCCCTAGTTTCAGTGTGTTGTTCAAAGTAATTTTGGTGAACCTTTAGTGCGATAAAAGTACATTACTTTCAATATATTCCTATAGTAAAACTTTCTATCCTATCTTACCTGAATCACTTCTAATTTACCTGACCTATTTTTCACGCTTTACACCGGCAAATACAAAAGCACAGATCATGTACTCACACGCGCGAGTGCTATTTTTCCTTACGTACTTTGGAACTTCAAAATTATTAAAAAATTGCACTAAATAATATAAAATATAAGCACTAGAATTCGTCTACTGTAGTTCATTATGATTGCCGATTTCATAATAAACACTTTGTCCCTCAAAAAATTTTCAAGGCACAAAAAGTAATTTCAGTCAGTAAGTGCAATAATTTTAAATTACTGACGATACAAAGCCACGTTTAACAGTCTGTAGCTTCGTTCAAGATTATCGTACATTAAAATAAAAAAAAAATGAAATAAAATTTCGTTAACTAAAGATAATGTAAAACGTGTTTCTAAATTCACCATTTTCAAGTTATTTGCAAAAAATAAATATTTTACTAAAAATTTTGATAATTTTCAATACGTGTTTCTCAGAATACAAAAGCACACCTCCTGAAAGCCTACAGATAATGGTTTTCTTTTAGGTAATGATTAAAATTTTTAATTAAATTTTGCCATTTATTTAAATAAATTTTTAATTTCTTTCAAGTGGCTTTTCTTCAAGCTATTAATAAGATAAATCGATGTCGTAAGTAGCAGTTGAAAGATAATTTGATAACGAATAAAAACAAATAACACTTCTAGTTCCTTCATTTATTTCTTTAAACATGCTTTTTTAACAAAATATTTTAAACCATCAATTATTAATGAAATGATTAATTTATACGAGACAATATTTCAAAAAAACAACTTCGCACAACTTCTAATTATAATTACCCTAACAATGTTTGAATCTGACAAATTTTACATGTGAAATATGCAATAAAATTTAAAAAACTTTTTTGTATATTTCTGGCCGTAACTTAAGTCACTTTTTATTTGAGGTAAGGTACGTCTCCCCTCAAAGAGAATAAAATATGATGACAGCTTTACACACAGAATATTTTATATTTGACCCTTACTTTCACAAAAAATTCAGTTTTAAAACTGATTTTTAACCATCTCTTAACTAAACATTGGTTATTAAAACTAATTAATCTTAAATTTTGTAAGTTGCCTGAATTTTAAATCGGTTTGTTGGTTAATTTTGTGAAAATGCAAACTTTACAAGTTGTTTTGAAAAAAGAGTCTTGTTATTCCTAGAACCCCTAAATTAAGGTGTCATCCCAAGAACTTAAAACGAAAGTTTTTGATACATGTTTGACGGGATATTTTGGGCGATAAGGTAAATTTTGGTTTTGCGCGGAAGAGTACCTTAGGTCTGTTGAAATTTTGAATGACTGCAGAGAAGCCAAAATTGGTGACTGAAAAATTTATCTTGTTCTTTAAACAGAAAAATAATAGTTTATTTTCCAATAAATGTATTAAAGTGAATCTTGCTTGTACGATTTGTTTCATTTTCTTTCTCAACGTAGAATCTTTGAGGATAAAGTAATACTGTTGGTAAGAAATGCTTGATTTTTGACATAATATGATTGAAATAATACTGCTGCAGCAACAATTCATATTAACCTCGTGGAGCAAAGAAAACTTCAGTTTTGGAAACAAATCAAATATACTATAAATTGTTCACAATGCATTTTGTTGTTTTTTTTTTGTAAAATTAAGCCAAAAATTTTTTAAATTTTAAGTAGTTTATAAAATAATCAATCAGTTTTACAAAATTTGGATGCAAAAATAATGATACTTTGTATAACAATAAACTAATTATAATCGAGTATTTATGGGAAGAATCCTGAATTTTTATTTGTGCTGAAAAGAGCCCCCCCCCCTCCAAGAAGCAACTCTTGGATAAGCCAACGTCGCAGAGTAACTAAACAGAAGCAGTGCTACCGATTCTCTTTGTAGATGTGAGAGGTAAAAATTATTGATCTCTTTCAGCCTCCATTGGTAAACGTAAACCCCCCCACATGCGCACGCGCGTATTAATGTCTTCGTGTTATTATTCCGTGTAAATTAGGTTTTTAGTTATAGCGGTTAATGTCAAAGACAACGATATAATTGTGTACTTTTAAATTCTTTATATACAATTTAAATATGATGTATCTACTTGTACACACACACACACACACACACACACACACACACACACACACACACACACACACACACACACGATTCAGCTGAAGTCGTCATGAACGTTTTCCTGTCACGAATTTACCGTAAGACTCATGACAGGACATATCCAAGTCAGTTTTACACTTTCTGTGGCCTACTACTTTCATCAACAAGTACACATAAACACACGTGGAGAGGTGAAAAGATAAAATAATTACTTGTTTATCACGTGGAGTTTTTGAAGACTAGTCACAGACCGGTCGCCAAATTATCTCTTACTGGGTGAAAACCAGTGACGTAAAACCATTCGAATGACAATACGACATTTTTAGAGACGCTGTTATCACAATATGGTATTACTTACTAAAGAGATGTTTCATATACTTTGGCTGAATTATGAGCTGGTGAAGGGGTTGGGTTGCCGTAGGCGGTAATGGAGGCCTTTAGAATACTTGGTGTATGTAGCGTATAATAGTCTATACAAATCTATGCATTTAGGGGTTAGGCCAAACGTTTTTAAGAATTTAAATAAGTTACGAAATAATTAATCAATTTTATGGACTTTGGACACGAAAATGATACTTTGCATGTCAAAAATAAATTATACTCGAGAACTTGTTTGTGACTTTGATAGTTGCAAACAAGAAATTTTTTCCTTAGTTAAAAAGAAGGAATTATTTTAAAAACTATATTGGTTTTAGCGTCACAACAATGGTCGAGTGTTCTTTTGTTTTATTTTTAATTATCGGATCCAGTTGTTTTTCTTCCTTTTCTACTATTTTATATAAGTTAACTTTTTGTTTAGCCTACAGTTTAAATTTTATGCGTTTATTATTTTCTCCGTTTTAAATTAATTCATTTCTTATTTTAAAATGTTAATTGTATTTTCGTTTATAGGTTCGCGTTTGACCTTAAAATACGTTTATGATACGCTTATGACTTTGTTTTCCAGATGTCACTTTAACTTTTTTTATTTCAGTCAGAAACAGTTTATTTTCTGTTATTAGTATTTCAACACTGTCATTGATGAATAATTCTGTACCCACTAGTCTCTTCGTATTTGACGAGACTTCTGTTCTCTCCGCCAGTCTCGAGTGCTAACCGACCACTGTATGTTGTATGGACTTAATATTTTCTATTATTAATTCATAGAAGTATATAGGCCTACATATTACATGTTTCATGGAATGGAATCCATTTGACATATGCATAAAATCACATGACAAATATATACAGATAATCGTCGATATGCCGTATGTGGTTTGTACACAGTACATATGTAGATTTTTAACAGTCTTTAAAGATTTATTCTAACTCTTTTAAAATCGTTTGTCGTTTGTCTATAATATAACAATGATTATGATTTTCACATTCAATGTTACATTTTACGACGTTTATAAATTGACAATTTACGCAAAGCCGCATGAACATAAGAATTGGTTACCTATTTAGTTTTAAAGCAAAATAAACAATTAAATATGTTGGAAGTGTTGTAGAAATATTTAGGAAAAAAAATGTTTCTACTAAACAAGGTTACATAAAACACTTTAAAAATATAAATCATTATAAAAATGACAGACAACAAACAAAAATAGATCAATACAACAAGTAGCATTTTAATGAGCGATACATAGTTCCATATGACACACGCTCACTGGCATGTCGCATTCAGCAGTAAATATTTCAATACAAGTTTTATTTAGAATTTTCTTCCACCACTATTTGCTGTGTCCAATACATAAAATCATCAGAAAAGTGAACAGGAATAACAAATAGCAACAGTAATGTGTGTTTGTTTCTTTATAGTGTCAGCGTATTCAGTAAAAGACAAAGAGGATTGGAGGCATACAACAAAAGAAGTGCATTGAAATATATTTTCTAGTGGCTATTCGACCTTGCATTATCCGAGATTGTGTTCCGTTGCGGAATCAAATGAAGAGAGGACCACCATGTGATCGTAACAAAACTTGTTCAAGCACATTCATTTTCTATCTAACACGCAGTTAACCCTTGCTGCACAATATTTCAAACAAATTATGTATGCTTTTAACTGTTCCATAAATCAGATGTAATCCCAGCTGGTTTCATTCAATGCCCAGTCGGTATTCGTCACGGTTCTTTTGAACAATTCAACTAAATGTGAAAAAAACAAAAAATGTAACAACTCAACGGTAATACAAAAAAACAAATATTTTTACAAACTAGGTCGGCTCCTAGTTGATCAGTTGTTCATTACGCGTAGAGTAAATTCTGTATCAACTTTGGAGTCTCATTAAGGCAAGGTAGGCTTGATCGATTTTGTGATAAATGTATCCTTGCTTTTTAATTAAAAGTTGCCATGGGAACGGCTTCTTCAACTGATGAAAAATAATTCCGAGTGAAAGTCTGAATGTACGTCCTTATGTTTTGTGGTAAAGGTTTTAATGTCCTGTTGTTGGGAGATTACTGTTAGGTCAATAGTTTAACTACATATTGCTGTTCCAGATGTTATACCAGAAAATGTACTTATTTGAGAGTTTCGCACATGACGCTTATTGTTTCTCCTACCTATGGTATACTATATTGTAGGCCTAAGTATGAATCGTATCGCTCTAAATATAACTCTGTAGTGAGAGTAATAATCGTAATGTCATAATTAAATGCATATAATTTAGCACGTAAATACCAAATTAATTTAGCCAAGTTAAAAAATGTTTGTCTTGTATACTAGATATTGTTTCCAGCTTTCAAGCAATCTGTTTTACTGCAGCATTCACCGCTCATTATTTGGTTTTCATAGGCTTTTACATTATTGAAGTGAGAAAATAGCAACTCTCTGGAAAGCATAAACTTCTACTGTTATCAGGGGTGTATTTACGGGGAGGACGAACGGGACCCCCCCCCCCCCCAGGGTAGAATAAGTTGGCGAATTTTGTTAATCTCTTGATTTTTAGGTGTTTTATTTTTTCAGCTGTGTACGCTAATATAGTGGTGACTCTTTTTTAAATATACAAAACAGGTTTTATTGCACAGCATTGGCGTATTATATACAGCATATCAATTTATTCAACAAGTCTCTTGTAAACAATGTTTCAATAACGGGTATTTTTATTGTGTTATTACCGTTTACTTTAATGGGACTGATTTCAACCACTTTAAAGATAATAATGTTCATTAGTCTTAACTTGTTTTTTCTTTTGTCTGAAACCAACCCGATCCCGGACCCCCCTCCCTCACAAAACCAAGTTCTAGATACTGCACTGGCTGTTACAGACGTGTTTCAGTTCAATAAGCTAACAGAAAGTCATTAAAGAAGATCAGCACTGTGAAGTAATATGGTACAGGCAGTTTGAGCTATCTGTTTTTTCAAAGTCTGTCAACAGAAAACTGCTAACACACTGGACCTGATTCTTGGCGCAGATACTATACAGGCCTAGTCCACAATCGTAATTTTCCGACCTGCACCAGTCAAACAGCATACAAATGACAGTTGTCAATAACTTACAACATGTATTCATACACTTTTCCGGTAAACATCATGGAAACGTTGCGTGAATGTAGTCATGGAAAGACTCATGAAAGTGGAGAGTACAGTCTTGAAAAAGACTACTAGAAGAACAGTATGAAAATTAGTCATAACTTAATTAGTAAGGAATTTATTACTGTTGTTCACCATTTGTAAAAACGTTTGTTAATTCTCTTTTATCAAAACTTTGTTTTCTTTTTTGTAGAACGTAATGTAGTTTTTAGTCGGGAGGTGGGGTTATAGAAAACCTTTCACTCCAAAAATTGCAAATAGAAAGATACTCAAGCACAACCTTTTATAGTTAGGAACAATCTCTCATCACAAAAAGGTTAGCTTTGTTCGACAATCGGTTTAAGCCAAACAGAATATTAAGTTTTTATTATCTCAAACTCAATTTGACTCTAATGTATTGTCTATTAAAAAAAATAAGTACATTTTAGTGTACTTAAAGACATATATAACTTCTATGTACATGGTAATTGTTATAAACGATAATACCAGTTTTATTTCAAATTACTGAAAGTGTAAGCGATATCAAAGGATGATTACAACTGGATCAAGTAGAATACACTAGAAACGGGGTAATAAAAATATTTCAGTCATTCAGACTCTTGTCTGAGTGCATAGACAATTGTTTGTTTTAACTAAATTTTTACAAAACGTAATGCACAATACCACAAATTTAAAGACCTGTCAAGTTTTATTCTGGCATTACTTCCTAATTGAATAAAAGCATCCATTTTCCTGCTATTAATGTCGTTCCCGTCTTCTTAACTGTTAACTGCTAATTATAATGACACATTATAGTTATTTTAAAACAAGAAATATTTTTTTATTTAATTATAATTTTTTTACATGTATTGATTTACATTCGTTCAATTAATTACATAATTATTGTTTACACGATGTTCAACACAATGACACTAACTTTCTCAATTACCTGAATATTCTAAATTGATTAGGTATTTGAAAGTTAAAAACTTAAATAAGTTAACATTTTTTATTATAAAAACAATATTCATAAATTGTGAAGTAAAAATACTAGTAATTCGTAGTTTGTACACTTAAAAAATATTTTAAAATATTAATACTAATATCAATTGTTATTATCAATAAATTTTAATTGACATCAAAATGCACTGTTTGTTTATTATAAAAATGATAGTCTTAAAATATTATAGTCTATAAAACGGAAAATCTTTTATTTATGAAACCTTAACAAGAGATCGTATGAAACAAACTACTTGTAAGGAAGACTATGTTAATTGCAAACAACTATTAAGACACAAAGACTGTACTAATAAAAACATATCCCA
This sequence comes from Magicicada septendecula, assembly GCA_034769895.1. Taxonomy (NCBI): domain Eukaryota; kingdom Metazoa; phylum Arthropoda; class Insecta; order Hemiptera; family Cicadidae; genus Magicicada; species Magicicada septendecula. The sequence continues at coordinate 426,427,620 of CM068367.1, read as the reverse complement.
TATAATTATTATGAATAAAATAAAAATAAATATTTATTGGTACATATTTTTTATTTTACGTCCATACTACTATAAGATTTATCATTTTCACATTAGTTCAATGCGCTGACTTGGCCACGCGAGGTCTCTGACCGCACAAAGGAGATCAGGCTTTCTATACGTTCCCTGTAATCGACACGTCCGAAGTCATTGTATTGCAATACATATTTTCTGTGGCTTTGCTAACACTTGGAGTGAAATAAATAAAATGAATACTTTCTACGTGTAAGCACATCGATCATTTCCTAAGTAAACGTGCCGTTTATGTTTGTGTTTCTCTAGCTGAAGAACAAATTTTACGCGTTATTTTTTAAAATGGAAACATTGTCTTAAATGTATATACGTTCATTGACATTGACATTGACAAAAGATTATGGATATTTGTGTAAAAATGTTTTTAATGCTAATTTCTTATAATTCTGGCTGCATTGCACAAGTGTTCAAAACGTTCACTGATAATAACTTTTATTCTTTAATAACACTGTTTAACACGATTTTCTGTACAAGAAAAGTAAATGGTAAATCTAGTACATTTTGTTATCTGAATTCTGTGACTTATTTAAAATTTTTTCATCAAGCACAGATTCTCTGGGGCAGTTACTTTTTAAAATTTGATTTTAGCATTCTTTTTGACCTGCTACGGCGGCTTTTTAACCTATATTTTAGCGATTTTATTCAAGACTTCTTTAAGGAAATGGTGTGTTGTGATACGCTGAATTACCAGAAGACATGACCGTGCCGGTTTATTCGTATTTTGGTATCTTCAGATTGTGGCCTTGTGGTGTAAGGATGTAGTCAGTATTAAACTGGTAGTGAGCTTGTTGGTACTTCCTTTCTCGTTAAAAATGTATTGTATATGGTGTAGTATAGTGTTTTCTTTGTTTTAATTATGCCGAGAAAGTGTGTAAATCACCAAGACAATTTCTGATATGTTTGTGGTAAGCTAACCTACAAATCTCAGAGTCGAAATTTCACGCCACTAGTAAAAGAGTATTGTGCTCTTTACTTGGGTTGTCAAGTTGCTGATTTTGTTAAGAGCTGGGCTCCGAATATAAGCTCTGTGTCACGTAATCGTTGGCTAGCACGTGCATGTTTCCCTTAAAAATAGACAACAATTAGAACTAAAAACAAATTATGAAAATGTAAGACGTGTAATATAATGCTTTAAATGTCTTTATATTGTTACATGACATTCTGCCATGCATCTTGTTAACATAATTATACTTTATTACTCCTACCAAAAGTACCAAGAAACATGATAGTTTTATTTCAAGAAATAATTACTTAACTATTTAATTAAATACTGTTTATTTTATTATTTAATTCATAATAACGAAGACTCTAATAATTATGTTTATTACAGTTAAAGAAATCTTAATAATAATAAGTAAGGAGGACAATGTTTTAGAACTTACTTATAGTGTTTTGTTGTATTTATAAAAACTGTATTGTATACAGAAAGTTAAGAGCAATTGTCATCTATTACTAATAGTTATTAGTAATTAGTTTGGCTATATTGATTAATATTATATGTAATAATATTAATAACACAAATGTTAATATTAATAGGAAAGTACCAAAAAGAAATAATAGTAATAGAGATTTGTAAAACTAGGCATGTTAAGCTTAGATAGTTAAAGGATTTTGAATAAGAATTTATATTAAAATTAAAATAAACAATATCAGGTTAAGATATATTATGACTATTTGTGTCCAATAGTTTTAATGAAGTGAAAAGTACAAGAAGAACTAATAATAAATGATTTTGGGACAAATAATTAAAAGTGTAATATGGTAACTCAAGAAAAATGAAATAGAAGATAGTCAAAAGTGGTGTCAGAATAATCAATGTTTTATCAGAAAATCAAAGAAACTAATAAAGTGAAGATCAAAGATCTTATAAAAATGTTATAACAGCTTAAAGAAAATGAAAGTTAAAATATTAGAAGTTTGTTTATGTTGATGCTCAGAGAGCTCCATAGTAACATAAAATGTTACATTTCAAACCAATAAAAGCTAAGATAGGCCTTAGCAACTGAGATGTTATAAATTAAATGAGGGAGTACATTATTGGATCTAAACTAATAAGGTTTAATTTAAAATAAGTGTGACTAATCCAAGATATTATAAATTTTATATTTGTGAACCTAAAGTAAAAAATTAAACAAACCTACTAAACCAAAATAAATAGAAGAAGGAAGTACCACATTATTATAAAGAAGTAAACCAAGGAATCTCTGAAGAAATACAATCAACTTATACAGGAAGAGAAGTATTTTTTGATAAATAACTAAACTGAACAATTTTCTTCACTGCTTAGGCCACAATTCTCAAAGACACTGTGGACACTTTTAATTAAAACAATTTTGAACTTGCACTGTGAAAATAATCAATGAATAATCTTATTTTCAGTATAAAAAACTATTAATATAGAGTATTACTATCATACAAAGTGAACTAGACCTAAAAACACTGAAATCAACATAACCTAGACACTGAACATTGTAAAATTATTAATATAATCTTATTAAGACACTCTGTAATTATTTATAATTCCATGTATTTTGGTACTTTTCCTAACATATCTGTCGTTTATATCGTAGTCAAAAGGACCTAACTTAAAACATTCTATTTGTATTTTATTTATTAAATATAAAATATGAAAATGTTTATGCCCTGAGGTATAAGAATTACTACTGCTACTGCTGACACTCTGAGCATATTTAAAGTACAACCGGTCAAACTTTGTTAAGAATTATATTTGTCTTTTAAAACAATTTAAAGAAAATAAATAAAGGATATGAGTTTAATAACTACAGGTAAAAGGTTTTCGTTTCTTTATTTAATGGATACATAAAATGCATATGATATTATAAACAATATATCAGTGACTGTTAATTTTCTTCATCAACTAGTTTAAGTTGGCAACACTCACTATCAGGAAGTATGGCAGCCAATTTGAATCCGCTTTGCAGAGTTTTAGTTATCACAATCGTCTATTAAATAAAAGATTAAAAGAGATTGAATTATAGCTGGAAAAGAAACCTTTATGATATTTAAAAATAATACTTACTAATTTACAAATACATTTTTTATTTGCAACCTTTGATTGCAAATTGGCGCTCAACAAATATTACCCTGACAAAATACTCATCCTTTAAATACTAACAAAGTACACATTAAATAACTTAAATTATCAACAAGGTTCACATCAAATAGTACGGGATACCTGTGGTGTTACAGATTTGGCGATCCCAACCGTGAGGCTTAAGATAAAGTTTCATATTAGTTTATTACTGAACGTTACAGATTTGACGCCAACAACGTGTGGCTAAAATAACCCGTAGTAACTGTGAACGTTACAATATCTATTAACGTGAAAGGAAGAGAGAAAAGAAGAGGGATTGGAGAAAATATAGGGGGGAGAGGAGAGACAGAGTGAGAGAGAGATCAATTTACTCATCAATCTTTTGAACTGTGTTTCCTTTGCCAGACCGATTTCACAGTATTTGATAAAATTAGTAACCAATATTAATAAATTAATAAAAGTTAAACTCTTAAATACATTGAAAGGTAGCTTAACAAAAATTACGTATACATTTATTACAATTTCTAATAAAGGGAGTTTTTGAAACGAAGTAACATCATCACTGGCGATCTGCCAATCTCAAAGACAGTCTCTTCACAATGCCAGATTTTAGTCTTACACACTTACTTTCGAAATCTTTTCCAGTTAATTTACCAAGTTCCTACGTAACTGACATCTCCATCTTGCAGAAGGTTTCTTTATGGGAGAGATGAACGATCTCCAATGTCGTAGCATCTTCATATCACCTGGTATCTAATCTAACAACCCTCGCGGTAGAAAAATTGTCACAAGCGCACAGGCACATTAACTATACAAAATATTCAAATAACTTGTATTTTTAAAGTCCCATACGTACTTTAATTGAGGCTAGTATGTATAAGTGAAACAAAACTGCACAAATTTACAAAGGAATATTTAGATCAGCATCCTCCTTGCACATTGAACTTGGAGCCCAAGTTAACGGTTAATTCGATTTTAGAAAAATACACATTTTGAAGGTTAACTTACTGGAAAGTATATCAAGAATAACCCACACGCAAACTTGATACAAATCGTTAACGTAAACTAGCTTGTGATTATAATTTATCTTATAATTTACCTATGTTGGTCTAGCATGTATATTGTTACGTTCGTTGAGATGATAGACAATTACGTAACGCTCTAGATTGCCTTTGTCAACTAACCCAGCGCATGCAGCCGGCACGTCAAGTACGTTGGCGTAGTCTCCAGATTGTTCTAGCGCAAATCATGCGAGCCGTATCGCATGGAAGATTATTCTGGATTCACTGCGGGGAGTATATAAGCGTCAGCGGCAGGTTTAGAAGTTAGGTACACCTGGCTATTTTAGAACTGCGGTTCGCAGTGATTGTTGCGGTTTATTGAGAAGTGATTATTATATTAATTAGTGCAAAACTGTAAAACATGGTATTTATTTTTGGACAAATTTTACTTGAATTATTGTATGAGAATGCTGTGTTGATTTATAACTTCTGTTTGTGTCTAATTAAAGTTTGTAATTAGTGACTTCATTAGTGTCAGTTATTCTGTTTTCACTGTACCCACAATGATCCGGTGTGACCGTCGTAAAAATATCTATGCTACATGCGCTAGCATATACACTCCCTCTTCAACACTCAACGCTACGTCCTCGCAGTTATTCCGTTACTGGAACAGGATTCAATTGCAGTCGGCAGCACGAATCCATATTTGTAACGCCGTATGGCTGAAAAATCCCTACATCACATTCTCAAACAGCTGATATGTTGATATGTCTTGTGAACGGAGCGAGGTGAGCACGTCCATTGATGAAGGATTCACCGCATATTCGGCCCAATTTTCGGCGAACATTTGAAATTGTATCTTCTTTCCGAAGTCGTCACTTACTAGAATAATTCCAGAGTGTAATTAGGAACGGTTGACAATAGTTATTCAGGCAAGAATTTTTTCTGTTCTCTAGAATTGAGAATGAGTACGTAACCAGTAAGAATTATAATATAAAGTCATTAAACACTTGAACAGAAATCAAAATATGTAACACACATTAATGAAAGTAGATTTGGGTGTAACAAGCAATCGATGCAAATTGGATTACTATTAAACTCACAAATAAAAACTGCTGCCAAATGTTAATTAAAATCATAATGACTCTCTAGGAGAAAGTATTAAAAATTCTCCAGAGTCCTTTACGTAAACAATTATGATTTATAAACAAAATTAATCAGTAATATAAACGTTAATGTAATTAGAAGAGATGTATTAAAGCTAATCTTTGTTAATTAAGGAACCACTACACGATAGGTGTCTACAACAGCTTGTAGAACAACACCCGAGAATTGGAAATGAAATTCCTAATCTACCAAGAGGAAACGGGAACTGGATTTTAACGGTTTGTAGGTGATCAATCTAGGAGTAAAAAACTGTGGTGTGCGAGGACTCAAATCTGCGGAAAACGAATAGTAGAATAAACTGGGACCTTCTAAAATATAGATGAATTAAATAAGCCTTCCAATGGTTTCAAGTCTGGAAAACACCGGAATATTAAGGCGTTTCTTGAAAGCTTAAAAGAAACGTATGAAAAGGTAAAATAGCCTGTGTATCGTTTATGTCTATTTAAGATAGAAAAATCTAAAATAATAATTGAAATAACCCAGATCTAAAAATTTAAGATAGAAATCGGTTCAATGAAAACTCTTTTTGCTTATCAGTAGTAACTCACTCTCTCACGACACGTTTATTATCCATGAGGATACTTTGAATGTAAAATTGGATCAATAAAAGAAAGTCAATCAAAACAAAGTATACGAAGGAATAATTACCCAAGAACTTCAGAAATGCAGTTTATGATAATGCTATTACATAAATGTAAAACTATAGATTTCGGAAAATATTGTACCGTAATTTAGGCGTACGTGGATAAAATTTATATTTTGGTTATCCACTATATATGCACTATATTCACCATATTAATAGTAGATATGATATTGGTTACCATATTATGTTACAAAACAGATTACCTCAATTTAGTATTTCTAAATACACTAATGTTTTGCCCGTGTGATGGTTTAATTAGAGACATTTTCATAAATTTCTCAACGTAAATATACTGACAGTTGACATTTGTTGCTTTAATATACGTTAACTGATCAACTTTCCTGCTACAAAAATGCGAGTTTAGAATACAACCATTTCACAATTTTCGTTTCAGGATGCAATAAAAGATCTTACGCATTATCAAATATACAATTATGAAAACGTAGGTCCTTAACTAATATATGAGTAAAATTAGGCTCAACCTCTGAGTTGAGTTAACTGGAACTTGAGTTAATTCTGTTCTAAGAAAATAATGTTATATGTTAACTCCATGCTAGTACTAAGTGCAAAGAATGAACTAAATCTAATTTACTTTAATATAGTGAAGATGTTACGTTATATTATTTACCGGCAACAGGATATTTGCAAAAAATACTACAGTATTAAAAGTCAGGTACATTTATAGCTCAGCAATAAAATTATGCTGTTGTCAGTATTACAATTCTCCGGTTTTATTAATTAAAACATCTTCAAAACAATCTTGTCCAAACTTTCAAAATGTAAACAAAATGTTCACAATTCGTAAACAGCAGAGGATTTGTTTATTTCTGTGTGTATGAGCATAAATATTTTCAGTTCACGGGTTAACAAGAATACAACTTGCCCTATTTCATGTCTTCTTTTCTGGTTGTAGTGTGTCGTTTCTGACAGAATTCTTCAAGCAAATATTAAGATACAGCATTTGTGTTAAAATCTGGTAAAATACTGATTTTAGTAACTTAGATGAATTGAGAATTTACGAAGCAAAAATTAACACGTACTCATAAAGTGTTCACGGAGTGCATTATAGAAAAATGTATCCGCTTACAGTAAACGGGATTTACGAAATATGCTACAATACGAAATGATTCGTTAAGTTAAAACGATCATTTGAAATACTGCATAAACCAGTTGTCACGGTTGGCCTGGAAAATAAATTACTTATCGCTTATCACTAACGAAAATCTTCGGTGTAAAAACAGCTCTCTGGAGAATCAGTTAACCTCAGCGAGTTGGCCTGTAATTACCTCTTATCAGTGGCCACTTGATATCTCTCCACTGCTTGCCCCAACAGCAGCCAAGGTGTTCATTATAATTCACTTTATTGTATAGTACAGCTATATTCTAAAATAATAGCAAAGGACGAAAGTGAAGAGTTTAGAGAATGCAAGAAAATTACTTTCTTATTTACTTTTTAATAAACTATTGAACATTAAATGGTATATCGCAATTTGAAATGAAGGTAGAACATAATAAAAGACAATATAATTTTTAAAAGGCGACATAATTTGAAATCACTAGGCAGCAATGCATGGCATTTTATATCAGTGGTAATTGCTTCTTATTTTTAATAGCTCTAGTACGAAATTCTATTAAAAATAAAAAATAATTTAAAAAGAATTATTTTTGAATTACAGAATTAAATTATTAAGAAACAATCTTTGATTATTTAAAACTCGTTTGCTTTAAATAGATTAATTCTTGTAGTTAATACTGTTTTCCTTGTTTTACATTTAATAATAATATAAACTTTTTTTCTTGTAAGCAACAAAAGCGTAATAGTGTATATTTTTATTAGGTCCATACAAATAAAAATTCAAACTTTTTATTTGTGTAGGCACTAACACAAATTTTGTGCGATCCAATTAAAATCAGCAACGATAACGGTTTTGTTTCCAAGATATGAAGTTGTTTCCATTTGGTAGTTGTGTGTTTATTCTGATTTTATTTATGTGAATCTAATAAGTAACCAAAACTTATTATTAATAGCAATAATGTTATTAAACATTAAATCTATGTTTAAACTATGTCTATAGTTTATCTAATAAACTATATATTTATTTGGCCTTCTGTTTGGCATTTGGCCATTCGGTACCATTCAGTGAATACTCGAATATTTTATGATATGAACTTTATTTCGAATGTGCGAATATTTATTAATATAACACTGTCACTGAATATTTTCATATTTAAGTAACTATTGAAAATTGAAATTGTATGAAATGTCTTGTGACACCGGGAGACAATAGTTGTATGTAACGGGGTCAACCGCAAATTCACTTCCATGACTAGATAAAAATTTTTGATCATGTTATTGCTTTACAAGTGGAAGGCACGTCATATGCTGTGCGAGATGCCTTGACTATAAGAAGATAATTTCTGTAGACAAAATTATATTTGAGAAAAATTATGCTGCTACTCTTGGAAAATTAAGTTTTAGAAAAAACGACTGCAAATTTAAAAATAAACAGACAGTTTCAAATAAATATAAAGAAAAAAAATTACATTTTCGTAAGAAAGGGAAAGCAAACAGAATGTGGCATGACTTTCGATACTCATTGCATACAGAGACAATTCCACGTCATAGGAAATTACTAATGATTCCACTAAGTATAGTAAAATATTAAGCAGTTACATTTGCACAGAACCCAACGATGACTATTAAAAACTGTTACGTGGGCAACCTTTCTACATAAGTATTGAAAAGTTTCATATGGAAAAACAAAATATATCGATGAAATAGTGTACTTGAACGAAATAAGGGTAAATGCAGACAAACTCCTTATGTTTTACAAAATTTGTGTGGTATCTTCATGCGATTCAAGTACTGAAAACATTCTTTTGGTAAGCAACGTAATTTTTACTGTATCGGCAGTTTAAAAAACTTATCTGTCGAAATAAATAGGCCTACATCAAACCATTAGGTTATTTAGGCTATGGAGAGTGATTTTTATTTTCCTCTCTTTCTCTGTCGGTCTCTCTCTCTCTCTCTCTCTCTCTCTCTCTCTCTCTCTCTCTCTCTCTCTCTCTCTCTCTCTCTCTCTCTCTCTCTCTATCTATCTGTATATATATTGCAATGTGACAGGCGGTCACACCATATGTGATTATGTAAAGCATAATTATGACCAGCTGTAAGTGGGTTCCGGGACAATTGGGATGAGATTGAAAGTAAAAATATTGCTAAAAATTAAGAATAATAGTATAAATTAGTAATAAGACGATATAAAGACTTTGAAACTATAGTTTAGTGTTTGAGTGAAGTGTTGTGCGCGTATAAAAAGGTTAATTTAAGTTATTCATGTGTATTGGAAACGTGTGTTCTAGAAAAATCGAGAAAACTGAAATACAATTTGCAACACGTGGCGTGTCAAGAATGTTCTTACGTATAGCATTGTATCTATAGGAATTACGTCTGTGCGTTGGTAGTCTGTGACGTCACCCTATATCGCTGCTGGTTCAGTGTACAAGTGTTTTCAGGAAGTCTTCATGTAGCACTCATCGAGAGCGGTTGCAGTATATTCACCCTTCAGTCCAACACCCATTCCAGGCAGTCCTTGGGGCCCGTAGAGTCGAGGAAGCAGCGAGTTACGGCAGGGAGCAACCACGGTGTACGAGATCTACTACCGTTCCTGAACTTCGTTTGCTGATCGTGGCGGGTGAGACGGACACCTAGACGGGGGCAGTTCCTGGAGGCGGTGGCTGGAACGTGGAACACGGACGACGGTGGAGACCGGGACCGAGATGTTCGACCGGGATGACAACGAAGACGAGATTCAGGAAAGCAAAATTTTAAACTAAATTTGACTTTCAATAATACAAAGCCTTCAAAAGAAAAAGAAAGATTTTGAACTTTTACATCATTGTTTTAAATAAAAGAAAACGTTTATTTCAATTAAAATTTTGAAAGAAGATTTTGAACATTTAAAGTTGTATCATTGTTTCAAATAACAAGAAAATGTTTTAATACAAATTAGTGAAAAAAAAGAGACAAATAAATGTATGTAAATCACTAATGGAGCATTCTTTTTCTGCAAGTCTGGTCAGGTAACTACCTGTTACCTTGCAGAAAATGGCGCCTGCAACTTTGGGGCATTGAAGAAATATCCGCGATTAGTGAAAATTTTATTAAAAGAAATAATAAATATTTTACAAAACACTGCAATATTACCCACGAATAAAGTTGCAAATTCAGACGGCAGATAAAAATAAAACGGTTGCCACTGGGCAAATATTGTAACTAGACGTTTTATGGGGTGTTCGAATGTTTATATATATATATATATATGTCACCCGTTGTTTGTGGCTTATTTTGTAATATAACTGTGTAATTGTGGGTAGATTATTGGGTATTAATTTGTTAAATACCTTTGTGAAAACTAATCGTGTGTAGCGAGCCGGGTTATGCCTTTTCTCAATACTTACTGGCTAACCGTATCTCTCGTCGTTCAATTCAAATCTTACCGCCTCGCCACCTGATTGGCTCACGCTGTCTTGCAGTGTCGAATTCGCTAACTGTAGTATGTTGGTGTTTTGTTTTTTAAAAATTTCTTTATATTACGTTGTTTTATAAGAATCAAACATACAGCAGTTGAGGAATATTAAAATTTATTGAACCCTTCTTTATATTACCTGTTCAATTACAGTTAATGAATAATACATATATTTATGTTGATACCGGCGTTTACAAACTGCTCGGTTGGCATCGCTCAGTCGTACGTAAGAAAAACATCATGGCGTACACATTATGTTTACAATTAATATTTTTTCGTCTCAGGGAATAAGTCCTTTTGACAACAGAAGTTGGATTATCGGCTACAAAATGCACAAAATTATAACATTCCTTAAAACTAAATACACAATAGTTGATATACTAAAACATACAAAGTAAGTTATAGGCAATGAGAATTAGAATAGGTTTGGTTAAATTCTTGTCAGCAAGTTATGTTTTTTGAAAATTATTATAATTTAATTTCAAAGTTTATTGATTGATTATGTTTTATTAAGAGTGATATATTGATTAAATTCAGTTATAGATTCAATTTTGTGATCAGTGAAGTGAAAATATATATAGTTCGTTATTATGGATAATTGGAAATTTATTTTGAAGTGAAGTTATTATTTTATACTCATCGATTTCTTGACGTGGCTTCTCCGATGATCGTCTTCTTCTTCTTCAGGAAACCTCTAGTAGTTCCTCTTCTTTGGATTGTTCGAAATTCCCGTTCAAATGGTTCTAATTCGAAGTTCGTCTTCCACCAATTCGCCTAGATGTTCGATGTCCTCAGGTTGAGTTAGGTAAACCCACTTCTTCCTTCAGGATAGGTCGTCTATTACGTTAATTTGAAGTATTCGTATTTTTTACCATGATTTTTATGGTTTAATTATTTCGATAGTCGTCCATCTCATCAGTTGTAGTTTGGAAGGCTTCTCCAATACTTCTTCTTTCAAAATTTATTAAAATTTAAAGTTTTTAAAGTTAATTTTAGATCGAGAGCTTCATACATCCGCCCTCCGCGTTAGTCAATAATGAAGTAATTAGAATTCCAACGGTATTTTATGTAATAAGCGTCAGTTGCTATGGTTACCTATCGAATTATGCTATTTCTCATTGGTCAATATCTTATGACACTGTTATATTCTAACGTTTTATTTTGGTTTAAATTTATAAAATATCTTCAAATTAAGATTTCTTTCTTATAATAGTAGTAACATCAATTATATGAACACCATTGTTCTTCTTTTTTGTTAAGGATTATTTTGATATCCTTCATGATTACTTTTGAATAGTTAATAACATTTTCCTCATTTTCTTATTTGTATTTCTTATGTAGTTATTTTTAAACTGGGTATTACTTATTCATTTTTGTACTAGATACACTTACTTAACTGCTTAAACATTTGATATACTTTAATTGATACTGGGTTATTGTTTTCCTTTTAAACTTACAAAGTTCTTTCACTAAATGTTAGGCCTAGAGCCTAGACTTCCCCATACTATTATTTAACATTCTTTATAACTCATTAGCTTTATATATTGGTACATTAAACAATTTTTTATAGAAACAGATAATAAAACATTGGTGCTTCTAACCACACCTCTTATTATAAAAACAAACATTTTCTTGCCAGGCTCAAACCTGAAATTCAACTTCTAACTGTTTTTTGTTTCTTATTTCTATCTTGCTTACCTTATAAGTTAGTAAATTCTATAGTTTTTTAAACAATAACGAAACTCTTATAATACTAATTTTAAACAGTACCTTACACAATATATCTCACTTACTAATTCCTTCACTAAAATACAGTGTCTGTCTTTCTTATTTTCCACTCTAATAACTTAATTTTCATCTTATTTTATATTCATTCTTATTTACTATTATTGAAACTACTAATGGTACAATTAGTTCATTCTTATGTGATAACAGATAGTTCTATCAAAGGCTGTTTAGCTATACTATTACAGTCTGCTTCTTAAGTACTTTATACTGTACACTCACTGCACTTTTCCCTTCATAAAAGGTTTCTTTATTTATTAACACTTCACATTTTCATAATATGCTATTTACATTTTTAGCTTGTCACCACCTACTTATATTTATTCACTTATTTATCTCATTCACTTGATATTACTCACACTGTTTGTCTACTTATTTTAATATCACTGTGTGGTTATTGGTCATTAATAATTATTTTATTTTCAATTCACACTTATCACTTTTTGTTATTAATTATTGCTTTTATTTGGCTCAATGTATTTTTTACTTGCTCTGACTATGTTTATCATTATTAATTGGGTATGGTTATTTTTAGCTTCCTACCTTATATTTATAAGTACATGTTTCTTCTTCTTTCATATACTATACATAATATCTCTATCTTACTTTTTATTGTTTACATGGTTATATCTTATTTATTCCTTAACTGTTTTAGTGCATTGTTTTACATACATATATTAGTTATATTTTGGGGATTAGAATTGTTGTTGTTATATTCTTGATTACATTTGGTTTCTTGTTCCTTCTTTCTTGTTCCATTCTATTTTTCTTGTTTTTCTCCAATCTATTGGGTCAAGTCATTGTCAGTTCCTTAGTCAATTGTCATTTCGTAATTTGGTCATTAATCTTTGAGTTATAAGTTTTTTGACATTTCTTCTTATCTTCAGCTTTTTTGTTTGTTAATAATTAGTGTATTTTCACTATCTTATGTCATGTTACAATATATATCACATTAAAATACGATAAATTGTAAATGAATAACCCGGTAGTAATAATAAATAAATTAGTTTGTAATATGGTACTTGGTGTAGACGTTCTAACGAAATGTCAGGCTCAGATCGAGTTGGCTAACGGTATCATGCATTGGACTATAAACGGACATACATATCAGCTGTCCCTTAATGATAATAATCTAAACAAAGGCGAGCGACCTACTTATACTCCAATTGAGATACGGCGGCCCAACATAGCGATTAAAACTGACCATAACAAGGACATTAATAATCGTTTAAATCCGCAGCAAACTAAAGAATTGAATAACTTAATAAAGAAACATTCACACGTATTTTGCGAGCAACCTAGAGTCACAAATATGTATACGCACAAGATTGAGGTGACGGAGGAATCTAAACTCGTACGTTGTACTTACCCCATCCCTAAGGCATACCAACAGCAAGTTGATGCTGAGATACAGCAAATGTTAAAGAGTAAGACCATTGAATGGTCGGAAAGCGATTTTCTCAACCCCCTTGTTGTCGTTAAAAAGAAAACGGGAGATATACGGCTATGCCTTGATATGAGAAACTTAAACAATATCACTAAGAAAAATATGACTGCGCTCCAAATGCTGATAGCTTATTTATTAAGTGCCAAGGTGTTCAATACATGACGAGGCTTGACCTTACCAGCAGTTTCTGGCAGATTCCTTTGGGTGTGGAGAGTCGGAAATATACTGCGTTCCTCTATAAAAACAAAAGCTATCAATTTAAAGTCGTACCATTTGGACTCTTGACAAGTCTACCTGCAATTATTAAATGTTTCGAGCTAGCACTGTGTCCCGAGGTAGAGGAATTTGTCAGCATTTTTGTGGATGACATCCTAGTCGTGTCTGAATCGTTCAAGAAAGATTTAGAACACCTCGACATAGTGCTGAATAAGCTCCGAAAGGTTAACCTAGTTTTGAAGCAATCTAAATGTGAATTTATTAAATCGGATATTAAATTCTTGGGGCATGTCATAAATGCGGACGGTATTAGCACGGATCCAGAGAAAGTTAATAGTATTGTTAAGTTCCCAACACCTAAAAAGGTTAAAGATTTTAGAGCTTTTCTCGGGTTAACTGGATACTATCGTCGTTTCTCGCCGAATTATTCTAAAACAATAAAACCTTTATTAAAATTACTTCAAAAGGGGCATAAGTGGAAGTGGGAAGATAAACATCAAATCGCATTTGAGAATATTAAAGGCTTATTTAAAGATAATTTACACTTATTTCATCCGAATGACGAAGGAACTTATGTGTTGCAAACCGATGCTAGTGATACTGCCATCGGTGCTGTGTTATATCAGCGTGACACTATGGGAGAACATCGTGTCATCTCATATATAAACCGTACGCTTAAAGGCGCCGAGAAAAAAATATTTTACATCGGAAAAAGAAATATTGGCAGTTATCTATGCTTTGAATAAATTCCGGTACTATCTATGCGGCACACACTTTGAGATTCATACAGATAACCAAGCATTATCTTTTCTTCTAAAATGTAGACTAACCAACGCCCGGATGATTCGCTGGATAATGACGATTCAGAAATACGACTTTACTATTAGATATATTAAAGCTAGTAATAACAAAATAGCTGATACACTGAGTAGGTACGCTCCTGAATTTGTTGAAGAGCATGAGTCTGATCCTAGTAACATGAAATTATTAGCTATGCAGTACGAGATAACGTCAGAGTTACGTCAGCGGTTAGCTAATCTCCAGTTAGAACAAAACACCGACCCTAACATCAGAAAAATAAAAACAAGCATACTCCGTAAAGAAAAGCCGTGGTACTGTTGTAATAATGATATTTTATATAAACTGATGGAGGAAAAATGGAAAATTGTTCTTCCTATTAGCATGTTACAGCAAATACCATGAGCATGCCATGAAAGCTTAGCACATGCTGGTCCATATCGGTGTTACTTAGCACTCAAGGAGGACTTTGTGTGTAACAAAATGGTGCGGAGAATTCGAAATATTTTGAAGACATGCCATGAGTGTCAAACTGCAAAATCTCCAAATATGCACACATATATTGAGCAGCAGGGAATTGTCACTCAAGAAAAAGGTGAGTTACTATGTGTCGATTTCTTAGGTCCACTTCCGCGAGGTCTGCGCAGATTGAGGCACCTGATTGTATGCATCGACGGCTTCACCAAAAATGTCAGACTCTACCCTGTAACCCGACCAACAACCAAAGCGGTGTTAACAGCTTTTCTCAAGAAGTATATCCCAGAGAATGTAACCGTTAAGAGGATACTTAGTGACCAAGGAAAGCAGTTCCAGAATGTACTGTGGGCTAATACCCTCGAAACGAATGGTATCCAACCTATCCTTACGGCTATTCGGCGACCGCAGGGTAACCTTGTCGAAAGAGTAAACAAGGAGCTGGGACGACTGTTTCGGACTTACTGTCATGACTCACAGAACATGTGGCCAAATTACATACGGTTCTTCGAGCAGTCACTTAATGAGAACTATAACACCACACGGGCTTTACACCTAAAGAGCTGCAGTCAGGTAAGCAACCTACCAGATTTTGGGAGAGATATTATAAGGTAACAAGATTCCACCTCCAAAGAAAGACAAGTATAAAGTATACCATCAAAATTCATAGTGAAATATGCAGAAACGCAATCTTATTAATATTAAAAGAAATAGAAGAATAAAATAAACTTAATAAATACAGTAATGAAGAGATAGTAAATTACTTAAAGATAATTAATATTTTCAAGGATTTTCAAGGAATAAAAAGAATTCGAAACAAAAAGGGAAATATTATCATAAATGAGTAATTTGGAAATAGGGAAATAGAGAATGCAAATTTAGGAATTAAATAATGCAATTAACACGACAAAACAAACACCCAGAAGAGACGATCAAATGACCAAAAATGTAAATAGTTCTTAATAAACAATTATAATGTACAAATATGAAACTTAGCATGTAAGAAATAAGACATTGAGTATAGCCGTAGATTAAAACTATGAGGAGGTCTGCGAACCTCAAGCAGCTATTGTGTATAAGTGAACTACAGACTGTAATTAATATAAAATTACAAATATAAAAATATTGAACAATAATTATAAAAGTTAGGGAGTGTAACAGTGTAAGAAGGTGAGAACAACGGTGATAGACTTTAAGAAGTAAAACAGTGTATAGTGTAAGTGAATAAACATATTTACAATATGAACATCACATGAAACATATAATTTACATGAAACCACAAGGTAACTCATATAGTGCAATTAAACCAAGTGGAAATAATTAAAAAATAAAGAATCTTCCGTTACAAACTTATAATGTAATAGTGACGAAGATAGAATAAGATTCTACGGAATAATATTAATTATAAATTGGGAGACCGAACCTGTGACCCATAAATATATCATTGCCAAGACCTTATCTGAATAAATTAGTGTTTTAAAAGAAAAGGATTATTGTCGGAAAAAATATTGAAACTAGGCAGAACGTGTCGATTTTTAATGCTGGTTTTTATACAAATTAAAGAAGAATATGAGACGAAACGATACTGAAAGACTATGAAAATAAATAGAAGAAGGATATTTTAATCGATGGTGCAGAAAACTAGAAGTCCAGACGTAAAGGATCAAGAAAGAAGGTCGTAAAGAAAACTACCAGATGGGTGAGATCTAACCAATAGTCAACCCAGATATTAGAAAACATCTTAACATTTAAAGTTCGAATCACAGCGACATACTATAGTAAAAAACAATAAAAACTTTAGAACAGTGAATTCTAATTGTACACCAATTAGTAGTAAGAGTTTCTTTTTCAATTTTTCATTTGCACTTTTGTATGATCCAAAGAACCCACTGATACACAACATACATCAACAACACCTAATTACCAAACATTAATTTTTAAATATTATGTTATATGATATGTTTACGACTTATGTACTATATTTTGACATGACTTATACATGAACCCTGAGATTGAGATTTTACATGCTCTACAACAGAACTGAGTTTCAAAAATTATATAAAAATAATTGAATTTTAAACAAGAACGAATAAGGAGTTTGATTATTTATTTAAAATAGAATTATACATCGGGTAAGGGTAAGTTTAGGAAATAAGAAATTAAGAGCAATTATTCTAAACAGTAAGAGCTTACTTTTACAATATATAAAAAACCTAGAGACACAGAACCTACCGCTACCGTTGCACATAAAACAGAACATCGCCAAAACGCGGATAGAACAAACGGCTGATCAACGGGCACGGGTGTTCAATGACACTCATAAAACTCTGAAGTTTCAGGAAGGAGAAATGGTCCTTCTTAAGGAGAATCCTGTAAGCCGATCTCAAGACAACACGTCAGCTAAGTTCTTTAGATTGTTTAACGGTCCATACAAATTGAGAGAACGGGTTGGCAGGAATAACTTCATCGTGGTGGATGAATATCAAAATAAAGTTATCGGAAAATATCATGGCGCATCATTCAGGAAATATTACCCCCCAGACGGGGGGCAGTTCCTGGAGGCGGTGGCTGGAACGTGGAACACGGACGACGGATCGCTGGAGACCGGGACCGAGATCATGGACCGCGACGAAAACGAAGACGAGATTCAGGAAAGCAAAATTTTAAACTACATTTGACTTTCAATAATATAAACCCTTCAAAAGAAAAAGAAAGATTTTGAACTTTTACATCATTGATTTAAATAAAATAAAACGTTTATTTCAATTAAAATTTTGAAAGAAGATTTTGAACATTTAAAGTTTTATCATTGTTTGAGATAACAAGAAAACATTTTAATACAAATTAGTGTAAAAAAAAGAGACAATAAATGTATGTAAATCACTAATGGAGCATTCTTTTTCTGCTAGTCTGGTCAGCTAACTACCTGTTCCCTTTAATATATATATATATATATATTATAATGTAATATTATAGATTCTTCAGTGGTATAATCTTTATATAGTTGTATCGATATGGTGTGTAGTGTGCTTGCCGATACGCTCCGGTATCTGCTGTGATGTTGTTTTTATAAAACTGCTCCAATTATAATTATTAGGAGTTATTAGTGTGATTGTATAATCTGTATAAGTGTCTATGAATAATTCACTCTTTTAATTTAAATAGGCTTCGCGCACTTTTGTTGTATGCCTCCCTCACTTACCACAAGTATCCGTTTCAGTCCTGTTCTGTGACGGTTGTTGCTGAAATACATACACTTAAAATGCACACAAATGTTCAATTTGAATATTCAAAACAGTTAGTACACACAATATGAATGAATTAGCACATATAGATAATACTTTAAATTACTCTCTGTTTGAATTCTTCCGCCACCTTTGGTAGAACTGATTTAAAAGAAATAATTTAATTTATATTTGAAATGATACTCTTGTTCATAGGTAAATAAGTGAAGGTTTATTAACAATTTTAAAATGGCAAATTTCAAAAACAATTAACAATCATTGGGCTAATAACCCTTTAAATAATAATTACAATTGATTAATTTTAACATAAAACTCTGTCCAGGCTCAATGCTGGTAGTCCTGTCATTGGTACAATAATTTGAACTTAATAGGTTATGTTTTCTTGTCAATGTATTATCAGGTTGTTAGGTTCTTTGAGGTGACATGATATCAGTGTCAAGATGTAATATTAATAGAATTAAGAAAATTGAACAATGGTTAATAAATAACAAATAAATATAAAACAATGAAAATTAATACCATATGTATGGTAAGTACGTTATTATCGTACGCGTGGATCCGCACGCACCTTATAAAACTATAGTAAGCGTCAAGCTCGTGGCTTGTACAGTTTCAATGTATCGTTTTATTTTCAACAATGAGTTTGATAAATATATATTTTCAAGAGAAAAAATTAATAAAATACAAAAAAAACTCTTGATATGATTTCTATTTGGTTTGGAAATTATTTGAGAACAGATGCAACAGTTAAATTAACAAGCTACCGCTACCATTTTGAGGTTAGCTATCACAGGTAATGCTGTTATGGTAAATGATTTCTTAACGGTTAACATTTCTTAATTTATATTTTCTGAACACATTATTAATAACATTTTAACATGTTACTATTAGAATTGCTTTTATACTTTTGTACGAAAGTTAATGTTATTTATTTCAAAACATCGAAATAATCAAGACAAATAAGTTTATTCAAAAAAGTGACTAAATGTTAACTCTTGTAATTAATGACAATTACTTCAAACATACTTTTTATAATTATGAAAATTAATTAAAATATTTATCTAATATTTTAATAAGCATAAATTGACATTTCTTGGAATTCTAATAATACCACTATACGTTTAACCTTTCGCTAGTACTCGACTCGCGTAGTATCCATATATGTCTATTTAAAATTATTATTTTTTAAATCAAAGTTATTTAAATAAAATATTGTACTCCCTGTTTATTTATCACAACACACGCGAGTACGATCGGGATTATACACTATCGTACTTGTATAATTCGATAATCCCGCACATATCACTCGGAAGTATTTTTGTTGTGTCAAGGTTATGTATGTTTATCAACTTATTGTCAATTGTCACGCGCACAAATTTGAAAATAATACTTTTTCATGGTGTAGAGTTGCGTGACCTGTCCGTCTGAAGGCTGTTCGTAGACTGTTACATTTTGCCGGAGCGTCTCTTTCGAGTCTGACAAAATGCGTTGATTTGATTGGCTGTAATCACTATAGTCTTCACCCCAAAAGCCTTTGTTTTATTAAAATATTTGATGTTTTACCAAATTTTGACTTTGGGTTGGAGTTTATGTGACGTAAGCACTAGTGTAAAAAATAATTGAAAAGTTAATAATTACAATAACTTCCTTATTGAACGTCCTATCGTTACATGAGTTATGTCATTGAATTGTAGACATTTTCTTCTTTAATTTAACTCTAAACAACATTATTTTAATTACATCGCTTCTCTTAATATAACGTTTTTATTAATTATCTTTGGTGTTTCTTATTTTTATAAGTCTTTGTCACCAGATTTAATTATTTAAAAAAAAAACACTTTCTAAATAAACACTTGGAGTCCATTTCTCACTTGGTTTGATTTGTTATTTGGAAATAATTATTTCCTTAACAATAGCTCATTATAGCGTCATTAGGCGTCCATCTTTGTTTTTATATAATTGTATTTAAGATGAATTTCCCTTATTTAATACAAGTAATCTTACAATCTAATAATACTAAAACGATTATTTACATGATTTCACACTTAAATATCTTTACATGATTGTATTAAATATAATATACATACTGTCTTATTCCTCTTCTACCTGTCTCATACAATTGTCAACATAATTTTAGTCTTTTCTATGTGAATTATATTATGTATTAAATGTCATTAGTGTACATATATTGTACTTAATGCATTACATATATTGGTCAGCTTCTAGCTAGTTTAGAACCCTTCAATTCTTCAATAATGGGTTTGTTCCTATGGTGTCTCATCATAGTGGTCATTTATTTTTCATAAAAACAATAATTAAACTGTTATTGTTACATTTTGTTTGTGTTTCTATATTGGTATTAGACATTACTCCTACTTTTGGTAATGTTCTCATTTACTCTTAGACAAATTTATATGTCATATTTTTCCTAAGTAACTTACTTAACATGGTTGGTTTACATCTGATTTCTGTCACTATGGTCAGTTGGTTTCTAATTATTTGCATATATACTGACTGTTTTTATAGTTCTAATCTGTTCTCAAAGTTGTATTAAGTTTCCCTCTAACTACTGGTAATATTGTTAACAATCTGTGTTTAATCTTTAATACACTATTTTCCTTAACTAATGGGCCATACAGTGGTCCATCTTACATCTGATTGTATTTACATGGTTAGTTAGTTTACAACATTTTGTTTATAATACTGTTGTTATTATGTTAAAGATCTGTTCTCAAAACATTACCAGATATTGGTCTTACTACTGGTAATATTGTTATTCACTTTAGTATTGGTTTTGATATTGCACTTTGCCAAACTGAATTGGCATATTTGTTGTATCTTTGCTATCTCTGTTTGCCATTGCATTTGATTGGTTTTATTTACTTGGTTGCATTTTAATGCATTGTCTATTAGGATGTATTGTTATTTATAACAATTCCTTAATTGATATCATTGTTGATAATCATTTATTTTCATTGATATGTTTTGTTTTCTGTTTAACAGGTACCTTCTCTATGGGTTATGTAACAATGTACCATCTGTTTTAATGCAGTATGTCTCTACTACTTACATGGTATCAGCATGGTATTCCACAATAATATTTTATTTATTTTGTGACACATGTTTATACATTCCTTCTTAAACACTAATACATATCTTATTGTATTATTTATTATATTTTTCTAGTCATAGGTTGAATTCAATTCAATCCATTTTGTTTGATACAAGGGTTTTTTATTTGTTGTCAGTTCTTTACCAAAAAAAAAACATAATTATATTGTTCTATTTTGTTTTATTTTGGTGGTCTTACGATTATCTGTGTTGATCACAACTTTATTAAATGCGTCACACTCATTGTTCGTGTCTATTTGACTTATTTAACATCTTGTTGTTTTCATCATGGAATTAACATATTTTCATATACTTATAAACTTCATCACTATAATTGTTTGTGTGGTTTTATCAGTTGAAATAGTTAATTATTCACATGTTTCACATCTATTAAGTACGCACTGTTATTGTTTGTGTTTCCTTAAATGCTAAACACTGGTTTTCTTCCTCACATTTGATAATCATTGTTTCACTTGTCACTTATATAGTCTTTGGTACACGTGGTTTATGTTGATTTCTGGTATGATTTATTCATCTTTTTCTCTCTTCTGAGTCAGCTTTCTTGTCCTTCTTCTTTCTTCTTCCTCGTTATTTTCATCGTAGTCTTATTCCTTAATTGTTCCTCTCGCTGTTTGAGTTTGTTAATCCTTATTTCGTTGTTTCCCCTCGCTTTTGGAGTTTGTTAATTCTTGTTTCGTTGTTTCCCTCACTTTTGGAGTTTGTTAGTTCTTGTTTCGTTGTTTCCCCTCACTTTTGGATCCTATTGGGTCTAGTTACTGGTATTTTGTTTTGGCTCATGTCATTTTCTTTTTTATGTTTCGTAGTTGATGTCACTAGGTTGATATTATCTTATTCATAGTTGGATTTTCATATTAACACATTTGTAGATACACTCTTTATATACATGGATTTACTTATCTAGATTTACATTCATATTTTTCTCTTACTTGCCGTCCTTTAAGCTCATTTTATGTAACTGCCATATTTGGTTATGTTACATATGCCTTCCTTTAAATTCTGAGTTATGATTATACTATATTTTTCTATGAAGAATTTATCAATTATTGTACATTCCATGTTGATTCACATGTTTTTTCCATATATCCTTTCGCTTTCTGCTCTTTGAATCATATTTATTTCTTCTCTATGTAATTACTTCCCTCGTTTATTTAGTTCCCTAACATACATTTAGCTGGGGCAGTTTAGAGCGGCTCACTTTGGCTATTCGACTCTACTGGCCATACTAATTTCAATAAATATGGAGGCAAATCATCTCCTTTAATAATAATAAATGATTGCTGGCATTACTCTTCAGTCAATTCATCTCAAATCATTAATAATAATAATAGTGGTCGTTTTTCCGACAAATAATAAATATTCTTGGGATTAATTCACGCATCTGCGGTTTGTACATTGTGATTCTCTCTTTTCTTGATTCAACTTAACTAATTCTTCACATATCATCGGGATATTTTGTTTTACATTTCCTCACTGGTATACTCTCATGATTTTCTTCGTTAGTATATTCTTTTTTATTCTTCTTCACCATAGATTAATCTCTTCATTCTGTGTTACCTTGAACGTCATTTCGTCATAATCTTCGTTCCAAATTTATTCTTCTAGATACTATGTACTAGTACATTCATTTTTTCTTTCCTCTTCCAGGTTTTAGTTGGCATTTGTACTTCATGTAGTGTTGGCTTTTCTTTATTCAAATACAAATTTGTCGTGTGTGGTTGTTTCTCTACAGTAATAGTGTTCATTTGGTTTATTCTTCCAACTCTTCTTTTTCTTATAGTAGTACGGGTGAGATGTTGTTGTTCTACTGGTTGACGTGGCTCTTGGAATTAATTTGTGCCAAGGTTGGTGTGTGTCAGTCTCGTATTGACATCTTTTTCTTATAGTAGTACGGGTGAGATGTTGTTGTTCTACTGGTTGACGTGGCTCTTGGAATTAATTGGTGCCAAGGTTGTTGAGTGTCTTTCTCGTATTGTCATCCTTTTTTTTTATAGTAGTACGTTATCATTAATGAATACAATGTTCTGATTCCTTTACATAAATTCTCTGGGATCATTTTTTCCCACATTATAAAATGACAATATACATTCAATGTTTAATACATAATTACATAGTTACCTTTCACTTAATATTAACATATAATAATCTTCATGATAATAATTCACCCTTTTTCTTCAGTCAACATCTATTTTTATAATCATATTTTCACTTTTCATTTTGTAAATAACAATAATCTTCATGGCCACATTTCATTTTTCATCTTGATATAGTCAACAGTTATACTCATAATTATCTTTTTATTTTACACAATAAACATCTTCATCCTTTACATAGTATTAATAATAAAATAATCCTTATCGCTCACTTTTCACTTGTAATTTCATATCTTAATTGTCAACATATTTTTTCATGGAAGTTTGATTATAGGTACCCTTTATCTTTTTTGTAATAGGGTTCTGCAATTCATAGGTGTTGTTTAGATTGTTTTTCGTTACAGTATATGGTCCGGTATATAGTAGTAGTAATTTCTTTGCAATGCCCTCGATAGTACTTGGGAGTTCTCGATTTTTGATTAGCACTTGGTCTCCCACTTCGTATTTTATAATTTTGGGCTGCAATTTTTTGTATTTAATTCTCAGTTTCTGGGCTCTTTCAACCGCATTATTATAGAACTTGGTTTGGTTAAACTTGATCTCTGCACTTATTGGAAAGTTATTTATTTCTGTGATCTCTCGGGGTGGTCTTTTTTCGTGCATTGCCATGTATGGTGTTTCCTCAGTTGACTGATGGTAGGCGAGGTTTAGGAAGTCTTCAGCTGGGGATAAATATTCCTCCCACTTCCTCTGCTGGCTGTGACAGTAGGTTCTTAAAATCCTTCCTACTTCTCTCAACACTCTCTCAGCAGGGTTGCTGTTGGGGTGGTACACCGATGTCTTATACGTTTTGATTCCCAGATGGAGCAGTGTTTCCCGCCATTTCCGTCCTCGAAACTGCGTTCCGTGATCTGTAATTATTGATGCTGGTCTGCCCACTTCGGGTATGTATTTGTTTATAACTACTTCCAGTATCTTGCTTGTCGTGGCTCGATTAAGTGGGTACAGCTTAGTATATTTTGTATAGTGGTCATTGATAATAATGATATATTTATACTGGTGTCTTCCACCACTCCGTGGAAACGGCCCACAAATGTCCAGGAAGATTTTTTCTAATTTTGTCACAGATGTAATCGGTATCATCACTCCTTCTCTCTTTTCGTTACTGCATTTGACTAGCTGGCAAATATGGCAATTCTGTATATATTTTCTTACCTTCCTATTCATGTCAGTGAAATACACATGTTCTTGCAGTGCTTTTACCACCTTCACTGCGCCCATATGACCATATCGTATGTGATAGTCGATGGTCAAATCTTTCTCTAGAACCTTTGGGACAACTATCTTCCAGCCTTCACCATTTTTATTGCTTTTGGTGAACACCAGTTGATGATGAATACAGTAATACTGTTTAATGTTTGCATCGTTGTCTGCTAGTTTTTTAATAATTATCAATATTTTGGGATCTTGTTGTTGCTGTATAGCTATATCTGACAGTATTTTAGTAAGCTCAGCTTTATTTTTTAGCAAGTGGTAGACCTTCGCGATGGTTTCCCTCTCTCCTTCAAATGTTTGGGCGTCGATGTTAATCCGGGACAACACGTCTGCAGCTGTGTTGCTTTTTCCCGGTATGTATTCCCACTGTATATTGTACTCTTGGAGTGTGAGAGTCCATCTTGTCAATCTGCCGTGTTTCAATTTACAGTTCTTGAGGAATGAAATGGATTTGTTATCCGTTCTTACTGTCACTTTATATCCCAAAATAAAGGTTCTAAACTTTTCGCAAGCGAATACGATACTCAATAATTCTTTTTCTATGGTGTGATAGTTGCGTTCGCACTTGTTCAACGTACGACTTGCAAAACTGATTACTTCATGGTTCCCGTCTTGGTCTTCTTGATATAGTACGGATCCGAGACTCAAATCGCTGGCGTCGCAGTTCATGAAAAATTGTTTTTCAAAGTTAGGGTGATGTGACATAACGGTTTCTAGGAACTTTTCTTTAATTAACTTAAACGTGGATTCTTGTTCTGATTCCCATTTCCATTTTTCTTTTGATGATAGCTGTGTTGAAAATCGAGCTGTTAATTCGGAATAATTCTCTTGAAATTTCCGATAGTAATTGCAGATCCCGAGGAACGATTGCAGTTGTTTTTTGTTCTGTGGGACGGGGAAACGCTGTATTGCCTCCATTTTTTCCTGGGACGGTGTAATTCCATGTTCAGATAGGTTAAACCCCAAGAATTGAACTTCCTTTGCTATTAATTGAGACTTATCTAACTTCAATGTAATGTGATTATCTTCTAATTTCTGTAACACCTGTGCCACCCTTTCACAGTGTTCCTCCCAATTGTTGGAGGCGATTAAGAGATCGTCAACATAGACTGTTGTAAACTGTAGTGTATTGTGGCCCAGTATCTCGTCCATACATTTGACGAATATTGCTACCGAGTTTACTAAGCCAAACGGTAGTCTTTTAAAATGGTAATTTCGACCTTCAAAGATAACAGTGTACTTTCTACTATTCGGATGCAGTTCAACTTGCCAATATCCGCATACCGTATCCCATATACTGTAAAATTTTGTACCATAAAACTTCTTTAAGATCTCATCAATTTCTCCAGGTGATGTCCTGTCGTTAATTATGGTTTTGTTAAGTTCCCGAGCATCTAAACAAATTCGTACTGCACCATTTTTCTTTGGTACGGCGACAATAGGGTTGGTGTATGGTGAATTGCTTACTTCGATAATGTCATTTGCTATCAAACGCTGGATTTCTTCCCTTACTGCTTCCTTCAGCGAAAAGGCGATAGGATAAGATTTTCGTTTAAATTCGGTTTGGTCTTTGAATCTTAACTCGCATTGGAAATTTTTGATTTTTCCGGGCGTATCAGAAAATATGTGACGATACTGGCAATATATGTTTATCAGATGGTCCTTTTGTTCCCATGTCAGCTCTTGGCTATTTTGGTTGGTCTTGAATTCTCGTATCTCATTAATCTTGGTCAACCATAAATCTTCCTCTGGGTTATTGTGAAGCTTCTTGTTGATGGCGCCTTCCTGATGTTGGTGGCCTTCCCTAATGTAATAGATTACATGTTCTGCGGGTGCCTTTTGATATTCTGTTAGCTTGGCTGTCCACTCAACTTCTCCTGTCTTCATCCTTACTGTATTTGTGTCCATGTTAATTATCGCAGTGTATTTTCTGAGTATATCACACCCAATGAGCAGGGTAAACGGTAACCCACTGGCTACGAGGAATATCATCTGTATCGTGTTGCCATTGCTGGATACATCGAGTTGTACTTGTTGTCTAATCGTCTTATTTTGACGTCCGGTAGCTCCAATGAGTACAATGTTGTTAATAGGTAAAGTGGGTATTGTCGCTTTATTTTCAGATTGGATTCTATCTAACTCCACTTTATCAATCAATGATACATTTGCTCCGGTATCTATCATTGCCGTTGCTTTTATGTTATTGACCTTCACCGCTATGTATGCAATTTCACTATTACTTGTATCGCTGATAGCATTCTCTTTTTCTTCCATTAAGTCTCTTCTTATATTTTTCAAATAATTATTGGTGTAAGTTTTGCGAAGATTTGGATGGTTTGCCAAAACTCTAGACCCAATAGTCCGGTTCAGTGAGGGTACTACTTGGTTTTTCACTGCCGGTTGGCGTTTAAAGGCAGGTCACTATTCCCGTGCCTGTCTTGCGATGTCGAAGCTATGGGTTCCTGATTCCCAGGCCCATGTCCATTATTGTAGACTGCTGTATTTTGCGTTATTGTTCCTTGACTTCCATTGCTGTCGCTTCCGTTAGATCGGTATCCAGATTCCCGCTCCTCTCTATCGCTGTTGCTGGAGTTACTATGCTGATTAGGGAAACTCCTCCTTCCTTGGTAGTAGTTTCGACGATTTCCCCCTCGACTGGCTTGACTATATTGTGCACTCTACGAAAGTGATTATTATGTTGGTTGCCATTGCTTTGTCTTGGGTGATGATTGGGAGCTTGATTCTGGTACGGCCGGTAATAATTGTTATCTCTTTGGTAGGCTGGCTCTCGCTGATATCCACCTGAATGCTGATTATTATTATTCCCTCTATTATTCACATTGTTGCCCCCTCCGTCTTGACGTGGTATAGGGTGATTTTGGAATCTCGGTGGGTGATTGTGATTTCTTCCCGGGCTATTCCTTTCGTTGGATATGTTGGGGTTATTATTCCCAGGTCCTCCTCGATCATATGTCTGGTGAGGCACTTGTCGACTACGTTGGTAGTATCGTTCTCTTTCATGGTTCTCCAACAGTTCGCACATTCCTTGGACTGTTTTTATTTGTGCATTTAGTCTTCCTTGTGAGATGCCTTGATTGAAGTGGTAGGCTAATTTCGTCACTAGGCATTCTTCTGGGATGGCGGGTTCGAGATTCCTGGCCAGGCAAATCTTTCCCAAGAAATACGTTGTCATTGACTGCCTTCCATGTGTATCGAACCTTCCGTTTGTGATATCATCCCTGACGATGTTCTGGGTGGCTTCGGACCAATATTTTTGTTTAAACGCCACTTTGAAGTTGTCATAATTCCCCACTTCGTTACGGGTTGCCGTCCACCAATTGTCGAACGTGCTTTTGAAAGCTTCATCTAACATTCCCTTTTAATGGTAGTCCATCTACTCTCTCTGTTTTTACGTATGATTTCTTCCATTCGTTCTAAAAATTCTAGCGGATTTTTATAATAAGTCCTGAATTCAATCTGGTCTCTGTTGTCTAGATGAGTCAATCCGGATAGTAAATTTGGTATCGTTTGTATACGATGCATCTCGTCACGGAGGTCATCTAACTCTCTTCGTTGACGCTCGGTTAATAGGGTTCTATCATCATGTACTTGTTGCTTAATTGCGTCCACTCTTCCAGATACTTCTTCACACTTGTCTGTTAGTGTTGACTGTGCTGCCTTCATGTTGGTCTGTTCTTGTGTTATCACACTTATCTGTGTACCGTGTGTCCTCTCCATTTCGTTAATGCGTTGATTGATGTCTAACTCTGTTTGTATTAGTCTCAGGCTGGTACCTTCTCCCTCCTTTCGTATTTCATCCATCTCGACATTAACTTCAGTTGATAGGATGGCCATGCGCTTCTCGATTTCATCAACATTTTCCTTCAATCTTTTTTCTATCTTCTCTTCTGTATCCTTGGCGGCTTCCTTCATCTTGTTACTGCTGATACTTATTTGCTGCCACATCCCCTCATGGTCAGATTGTATTGTTTCGACGTCTCTATTGAACTTAGCCGTGATTTCATCCATTTTCTGGTTGACCTGATCCATTCTGACTCCCAATTCTGCTGATAACTCTTCTTTCATGATGGCCATTTTCTTCTCCAGTAATTCCTCAGTTTTCTTTTGTCCATCTTCCATCCTCCTGTTCGTCTCCTGTATCTGGTTATTGAACTTTTCCTTTAATAATTCCATATGTTTCTGGTTCTCCCTCTGGCCTTCCTCTATTTTCTGGTTCGTCGATCGACTGGCTTCTTCTATTTTGCTGTTCACGTCCGCCTTGGTGGAGTTCAGTGATTCTTCCATCCTTTTCTGGCCTTCTTCCATTCTGTTTAAGTCTTCCTTGGTGGATTTCTGGCCTTCCTCTATTCTCTTTAATTCCTCTTTAGTGGATCGGTTGCTTTCTTCGATAGCTCTTAGTATTGTTAATAATTGGGCATCCATTATTGTCGTAGGTTTCTCGGGTTGGCTATCCTCCTGTATAATTTCTTGTGGTGTTATTTCCGGCAGAATCTCTGGTTGTGCTATTTCTGGCTCCTCATCTGGCTGTTGAACCCCCTCCGCCGGTTCAATTTGTTTGTCTTTTACTTCCGCTACCATCTCCTCCACATCTTCCGTTGACATAGCTTCCTTCTCTTCTTTTCTGGTTTCCTTCTCTGCTTGCGCCGCCCTTTTCCTTGACGTTGACCTTGATTTTGATCTTGATTTCAATCTGTCTGTATACATCTTGATCCTCTGATAATGTTCCTGCTGTCTTCTCACGAATTAGTGTATTTAGGTTATTGGTTATTGTATATCTCCCTAACTCGTGCTCAGACGTTGGGCGCCAATCTATAATGTAATATTATAGATTCTTCAGTGGTATAATCTTTATATAGTTGTATCGATATGGTGTGTAGTGTGCTTGCCGATACGCTCCGGTATCTGCTGTGATGTTGTTTTTATAAAACTGCTCCAATTATAATTATTAGGAGTTATTAGTGTGATTGTATAATCTGTATAAGTGTCTATGAATAATTCACTCTTTTAATTTAAATAGGCTTCGCGCACTTTTGTTGTATGCCTCCCTCACTTACCACAAGTATCCGTTTCAGTCCTGTTCTGTGACGGTTGTTGCTGAAATACATACACTTAAAATGCACACAAATGTTCAATTTGAATATTCAAAACAGTTAGTACACACAATATGAATGAATTAGCACATATAGATAATACTTTAAATTACTCTCTGTTTGAATTCTTCCGCCACCTTTGGTAGAACTGATTTAAAAGAAATAATTTAATTTATATTTGAAATGATACTCTTGTTCATAGGTAAATAAGTGAAGGTTTATTAACAATTTTAAAATGGCAAATTTCAAAAACAATTAACAATCATTGGGCTAATAACCCTTTAAATAATAATTACAATTGATTAATTTTAACATAAAACTCTGTCCAGGCTCAATGCTGGTAGTCCTGTCATTGGTACAATAATTTGAACTTAATAGGTTATGTTTTCTTGTCAATGTATTATCAGGTTGTTAGGTTCTTTGAGGTGACATGATATCAGTGTCAAGATGTAATATTAATAGAATTAAGAAAATTGAACAATGGTTAATAAATAACAAATAAATATAAAACAATGAAAATTAATACCATATGTATGGTAAGTATGTTATTATCGTACGCGTGGATCCGCACGCACCTTATAAAACTCTATAGTAAGCGTCAAGCTCGTGGCTTGTACAGTTTCAATGTATCGTTTTATTTTCAACAATGAGTTTGATAAATATATATTTTCAAGAGAAAAAATTAATAAAATACAAAAAAAACTCTTGATATGATTTCTATTTGGTTTGGAAATTATTTGAGAACAGATGCAACAGTTAAATTAACAAGCTACCGCTACCATTTTGAGGTTAGCTGTCACAGGTAATGCTGTTATGGTAAATGATTTCTTAACGGTTAACATTTCTTAATTTATATTTTCTGAACACATTATTAATAACATTTTAACATGTTACTATTAGAATTGCTTTTATACTTTTGTACGAAAGTTAATGTTATTTATTTCAAAACATCGAAATAATCAAGACAAATAAGTTTAGTCAAAAAAGTGACTAAATGTTAACTCTTGTAATTAATGACAATTACTTCAAACATACTTTTTATAATTATGAAAATTAATTAAAATATTTATCTAATATTTTAATAAGCATAAATTGACATTTCTTGGAATTCTAATAATTCCATTATACGTTTAACCTTTCGCTAGTACTCGACTCGCGTAGTATCCATATATGTCTATTTAAAATTATTATTTTTTAAATCAAAGTTATTTAAATAAAATATTGTACTCCCTGTTTATTTATCACAACACACGCGAGTACGATCGGGATTATACACTATCGTACTTGTATAATTCGATAATCCCGCACATATCACTCGGAAGTATTTTTGTTGTGTCAAGGTTATGTATGTTTATCAACTTATTGTCAATGGACGCGCACAAATTTGAAAATAATACTTTTTCATGGTGTAGAGTTGCGTGACCTGTCCGTCTGAAGGCTGTTCGTAGACTGTTACATTTTGCCGGAGCGTCTCTTTCGAGTCTGACAAAATGCGTTGATTTGATTGGCTGTAATCACTATAGTCTTCACCCCAAAAGCCTTTGTTTTATTAAAATATTTGATGTTTTACCAAATTTTGACTTTGGGTTGGAGTTTATGTGACGTAAGCACTAGTGTAAAAAATAATTGAAAAGTTAATAATTACAATAACTTCCTTATTGAACGTCCTATCGTTACATGAGTTATGTCATTGAATTGTAGACATTTTCTTCTTTAATTTAACTCTAAACAACATTATTTTAATTACATCGCTTCTCTTAATATAACGTTTTTATTAATTATCTTTGGTGTTTCTTATTTTTATAAGTCTTTGTCACCAGATTTAATTATTTAAAAAAAAAACACTTTCTAAATAAACACTTGGAGTCCATTTCTCACTTGGTTTGATTTGTTATTTGGAAATAATTATTTCCTTAACAATAGCTCATTATAGCGTCATTAGGCGTCCATCTTTGTTTTTATATAATTGTATTTAAGATGAATTTCCCTTATTTAATACAAGTAATCTTACAATCTAATAATACTAAAACGATTATTTACATGATTTCACACTTAAATATCTTTACATGATTGTATTAAATATAATATACATACTGTCTTATTCCTCTTCTACCTGTCTCATACAATTGTCAACATAATTTTAGTCTTTTCTATGTGAATTATATTATGTATTAAATGTCATTAGTGTACATATATTGTACTTAATGCATTACATATATTGGTCAGCTTCTAGCTAGTTTAGAACCCTTCAATTCTTCAATAATGGGTTTGTTCCTATGGTGTCTCATCATAGTGGTCATTTATTTTTCATAAAAACAATAATTAAACTGTTATTGTTACATTTTGTTTGTGTTTCTATATTGGTATTAGACATTACTCCTACTTTTGGTAATGTTCTCATTTACTCTTAGACAAATTTATATGTCATATTTTTCCTAAGTAACTTACTTAACATGGTTGGTTTACATCTGATTTCTGTCACTATGGTCAGTTGGTTTCTAATTATTTGCATATATACTGACTGTTTTTATAGTTCTAATCTGTTCTCAAAGTTGTATTAAGTTTCCCTCTAACTACTGGTAATATTGTTAACAATCTGTGTTTAATCTTTAATACACTATTTTCCTTAACTAATGGGCCATACAGTGGTCCATCTTACATCTGATTGTATTTACATGGTTAGTTAGTTTACAACATTTTGTTTATAATACTGTTGTTATTATGTTAAAGATCTGTTCTCAAAACATTACCAGATATTGGTCTTACTACTGGTAATATTGTTATTCACTTTAGTATTGGTTTTGATATTGCACTTTGCCAAACTGAATTGGCATATTTGTTGTATCTTTGCTATCTCTGTTTGCCATTGCATTTGATTGGTTTTATTTACTTGGTTGCATTTTAATGCATTGTCTATTAGGATGTATTGTTATTTATAACAATTCCTTAATTGATATCATTGTTGATAATCATTTATTTTCATTGATATGTTTTGTTTTCTGTTTAACAGGTACCTTCTCTATGGGTTATGTAACAATGTACCATCTGTTTTAATGCAGTATGTCTCAACTACTTACATGGTATCAGCATGGTATTCCACAATAATATTTTATTTATTTTGTGACACATGTTTATACATTCATTCTTAAACACTAATACATATCTTATTGTATTATTTATTATATTTTTCTAGTCATAGGTTGAATTCAATTCAATCCATTTTGTTTGATACAAGGGTTTTTTATTTGTTGTCAGTTCTTTACCAAAAAAAAAACATAATTATATTGTTCTATTTTGTTTTATTTTGGTGGTCTTACGATTATCTGTGTTGATCACAACTTTATTAAATGCGTCACACTCATTGTTCGTGTCTATTTGACTTATTTAACATCTTGTTGTTTTCATCATGGAATTAACATATTTTCATATACTTATAAACTTCATCACTATAATTGTTTGTGTGGTTTTATCAGTTGAAATAGTTAATTGTTCACATGTTTCACATCTATTAAGTACGCACTGTTATTGTTTGTGTTTCCTTAAATGCTAAACACTGGTTTTCTTCCTCACATTTGATAATCATTGTTTCACTTGTCACTTATATAGTCTTTGGTACACGTGGTTTATGTTGATTTCTGGTATGATTTATTCATCTTTTTCTCTCTTCTGAGTCAGCTTTCTTGTCCTTCTTCTTTCTTCTTCCTCGTTATTTTCATCGTAGTCTTATTCCTTAATTGTTCCTCTCGCTGTTTGAGTTTTTTAATCCTTATTTCGTTGTTTCCCCTCACTTTTGGAGTTTGTTAATTCTTGTTTCGTTGTTTCCCTCACTTTTGGAGTTTGTTAGTTCTTGTTTCGTTGTTTCCCCTCACTTTTGGATCCTATTGGGTCTAGTTACTGGTATTTTGTTTTGGCTCATGTCATTTTCTTTTTTATGTTTCGTAGTTGATGTCACTAGGTTGATATTATCTTATTCATAGTTGGATTTTCATATTAACACATTTGTAGATACACTCTTTATATACATGGATTTACTTATCTAGATTTACATTCATATTTTTCTCTTACTTGCCGTCCTTTAAGCTCATTTTATGTAACTGCCATATTTGGTTATGTTACAATATATATATATATTTATTTATTTATTTATATATATTGCAATGAGACAAAAATTCATGTGAATTTATGGGGATATATATTTACAATAAGTCTTAGTCGGTGTCCTGTGCAAAGCGGAGCGAATGTTATAAGACAATTTTGTTATTAGAATTAATAGTGCATGTTAACGAAGTCGAAGACAATTATAAACAATAAAAAAACAGCAGTGCAGTGTTGAAGTGAATAAGTGTTGTGCCAGTAACAAATTGTGCGAAGATAATAATTATCTTATTTATTAACAGTAAACCGATTAACAGACAGACTATAAGTCATTTATATTAATGTGTAAATTGGAAAGACTATTAGTAACTAATTATTTTAATACTAAATAAATTTTAAAAGCCTTTATTCAACTGACTGCAAGCACATGCAGTTGAAAACACGTGGCTTGGAACCGGAAGTTCATGTCCACCAACACGCACGTGGTTGATTTTCTAGTAAAATCTGGAACGTTTAACTTGTAAAAATGGCGTCATGTGCGTAAGTATATAAAAGCACGGGTGAGCCTTGAGTTTAGTCTATCACAGTCTTTCATATGGTAGTCTCTTGCAGTATCTAATCAGGAGTGTCTCGTCGAGGGAGCGGCTGAATTTAGATCCACGAAGTCAGACATGGCGTTCGAGATCTTCAACGTCCGATGACTGTCAACGAGGGCTGAATCAGGAGCAACTTGGACGGACACAACGCCGACGAGGAAACCCTGAGACCGACATCCCAACTTAAGAGGACAAAGCATGGTGTGGAAGCAGGAGCAGACCCGCGAGATCGTCCTGACCGATTCAACTTAACACAGCAAATTCCAGGAAAGTGAAATTATAAAAACCTTTTATAAAGTATAAATCTAGTAAAGACTCTCTTTTTAATAACTACTGTCAAATATTTCAAAATTTGTAGATTTCCAAATTCATAATTTTTACATATAAACTGTATATTGTGTTTTACATAAAAAAGAGTAACCAATAAATGTATATAAAAGAGTCACTCAATCAAAATTTATTTCTTCAAGTGCAGTCAGCTACAAAACTGTTAACTTCCAATATATATAGTGCTGAGAGAGAGAGAGAGAGAGAGAGAGAGAGAGAGAAATTATGTTTTACTTTTAAAATACAAAATTGCTTTATACAATATCCTTTTGGCGAATAATTGTATTGAAATATAATTCAGTAAACTAAAAGGAATAAAATCTTGAATGATAAGAGTATAAATGTGTAGGTTTCACAAAATTATCTCGAAAAGATCAAAAGTAAACATGTGTATGTTGAACGTGGTAATTCTGTAAAATATCTTCATGCTAATTTATTTTAATAGTGTTGTTATTCAAAATTCACTAACTTTGATAATTGAGCCTAGTATTAGGAAATAAAATAGAACTGTAAAATCAAACATTCTTGAACCATCTACTATAGTTGGTATGAAGTATGAAGTAGTTACTATATGTAGTATTAATATCTTCAATAAGCTAATAATTATTAGCTTACAAAGCTAAAGTTAAAAATTATTTTAACTTTAAAAGTTTCTTGCCTTCTCCTTGTAACCTATTACGGTGAAACGTAAAGCGACATTGATCTTACTGTATCTAAAATCCCTGCAACCTATCAAACCTGCCGAATGTTTTGCTAACAGATTCCACCAGAAAAAATAACACATAATTTCCGGTATCGTATCGCGCATTGTAACTTCCGCATATTGTGTGTGAACCTACACTGGGTGGCTGACGAAAAAACAAACGAAGTTCTGTAATACAACTTATCAATCTGTACAAATTCATTTTTGTGGTCGCTAAAGACCGTTGCTGTTGGAGCGACCTTATAAATAAATAAAATAAAAAAATAAAACATCAATGTTATAACGACTCTCCTGTTAAGACATTAACACGATTAATTTTTTTACAAAGCAGAGTGGCGCATTTTAGTACCGTAAAAACCTATAAGACATTATAACATAGGGAACCAGTTTAATTGTTTGCTGTTAACTAAACTAGCTGCCGTAGTTAGTAAAAATTACTTACCAACAAATTATGACAATGTATATATCAGGAATTTGTCCAAGGTTACATAAATTTATTCACTCTCTGGATATTAGCGAAAACATCTCTTTATTATTGTATTTTAAATACGGATATAAATATAATAACTTTAATGGTCATCTTTTTGTTTTTTACTTTACTTTTAAAAGAAAATTCTTATAGATTCTGCATTAAATACTCTTTAAATTTTTACTCTTAGTATCTCAAAATCATACAGCTGTGTATAACTTTGATTACCACGGATCCGGGTTCTAACTTTGTAATATTCTAACATACTTTAACATCATCCAAACTACTTGAAGAATAGTCTGATGTAATTTCAGATTTACTTTACCTTTAAATATCATCAGGTTATTACTATAGCTTTACAGAAATTACAAACATTAATATGCTAATATTTATGTGATCTAAAAAGTCTTTACAAGAAACTTTACTGTTCTTTTTGTTGCGGTTGTTAAAAACAATGTATGCACAGAAGTTATGGTTTAGTGTCACCTGAATATAATGTGAGTCTGCGACTGGTGGTCGAGATGATCCTCTTCAGTAGGTCTTCTTGGGTGTAGTTCGTTGTCCATCTGGATCCTCCATTTAGTTGATTGTTTCTGAATTGTGGTCTAGGTCATGACGCTGGGATTCTGCTACTTGGAGTTCGTACAGTTGTTGTAGTAACTTCTCTCCTGGCGTTGGTGTTCACTTTTCACATTTAATTCTTTTTTATTTTAACAGCACTGATGTTACCTTTTACATGGTAAGGAACATATCTAACCACTTACTTTACATAAAGAGATGTGTCGGCTAAGTTTTTTATTTCTTAAGAATATTTTCTCAACGTCTTAACTACATTACTAGTTTTTTATCTTCGTTTCGCTTACGCTACATTGGATTAATTAAGTGAGAAGCACTAACTTCTTGTTATATCGTTGTTTAGCGACATAAACGTAAGTTTAACTTCGCGACACATATTCGAGCTGCTTACATGACTGAGATTCTCCGGCGACTGGCGTTAGTTTAGCGGCAGGGAGTATGGAAGCTGGCGCGGTTACGCGTTGAGAGAAAAGTAGTTCGTTCCTTTATTATTATTAATTGTCCATTAATTAACTACGATGAATTATCCTACCTTTTCTTAGTTTGGAGTTAGATATTTCCTTTATCATTATTACGTCTTTTATTTAATTATAAGGATTATTAGTTTTAGCTTAATAACATTGTACTTTGCATGTTCGTACTAGCCTTTATACACGTTGATACAGGTATCTAGGTACAGAGGGGGGTGGATTATACTCTCACTTGTTATAAGAACAAAAACATTAATTTGTGCTATTTAAATAATCTTTAAATCGTCACATCCTCCTCCACTTAACGAAGACGACGGGACGACATTAGTGAATACTACAGTGATATCTTTTCTTTCGTGAAGTTCCCTTTCTCTCGTTTCTTAACTACTACCTTAATATTATTTACATATAAATAAATACTATTTATTTATTTATTTATTACTCTTAGTTTTCGTAACTTCACAATATCGTGGCCCGACTGATTTTGCTAGCATACTCTAACTCAATTAGTTAGTTTTCTGCTCTATCATTAACCCTTTTCAGTGCGGCGCCATTGTGACTGTGTTACGTATTTATCCCTATATCTCTTAATTATACTACAGCAATCTAAAGTTGATCCCATACTCAACCTTAGATTCTTTCTTAATTCTAATATCTTATACTACTGAGACAAGCGGAATTTCACGAAAAGGAAACATTATTTTATTTTAAACAATCCTATGAAATTTGAATTCATTTAAACACACACACATATATAGATAATAAGAATCTTATACTAATAAATCAAAATAAAATTATCTCAAATCAATTCAACTTTATGTACTTCTAGCAATTATCAGTCGAGACAAAGTGATAATATCATTTTATAGTGGAAAGAAATTTCACACGAAGAGTTCATTGTGTTTACAATAGCACAATGGATCAGCTGTTTGGGGAGTCTTATTGTTTGCGTTGGGGTGTGTTGTTAACAAAGGAGGGTGAATTCGGACCATCTGAAACACGATTATTTCCTGTTCAGGACTGTCTATTTTGTCCACTAGGGAATGCCATTCAAACAACTTACTTGTTTACGGGGGAGAGCGTACATTCCTCGACACGTATCTAACATGAAATAGCCTGTAAATGTACCGACAGGTTTAAAATGGAATATTTTTACCAGCAGGGACTTGTTTATTACGGCAATATCCTAATACTAATATTATTATTTTATAATTAAAACTCTATTTATTTATTTGTTCACAGATTCAGAGTGAATAAATTTATGTATTCTACAAAGTTACTGTTAATTAATTATCAGCAGAGTGGCGCATTTTATATGCGTCACGATGCACACAATTATTTTTACACCAAAAGCAGATTTGCGCATTTTATATGCATCACAATGCACACAATTAATTTTACACAAAAGCAGAGTGGCGCATTTTATATGTGTCACTCTGTACACGATTAATTTTTTTACAAAGCAGAGTGGCGCATTTTAGTACCGTAAAAACCTATAAGACATTATAACATAGGGAACCAGTTTAATTGTTTGCTGTTAACTAAACTAGCTGCCGTAGTTAGTAAAAATTACTTACCAACAAATTATGACAATGTATATATCAGGAATTTGTCCAAGGTTACATAAATTTATTCACTCTCTGGATATTAGCGAAAACATCTCTTTATTATTGTATTTTAAATACGGATATAAATATAATAACTTTAATGGTCATCTTTTTGTTTTTTACTTTACTTTTAAAAGAAAATTCTTATAGATTCTGCATTAAATACTCTTTAAATTTTTACTCTTAGTATCTCAAAATCATACAGCTGTGTATAACTTTGATTACCACGGATCCGGGTTCTAACTTTGTAATATTCTAACATACTTTAACATCATCCAAACTACTTGAAGAATAGTCTGATGTAATTTCAGATTTACTTTACCTTTAAATATCATCAGGTTATTACTATAGCTTTACAGAAATTACAAACATTAATATGCTAATATTTATGTGATCTTAAAAGTCTTTACAAGAAACTTTACTGTTCTTTTTGTTGCGGTTGTTAAAAACAATGTATGCACAGAAGTTATGGTTTAGTGTCACCTGAATATAATGTGAGTCTGCGACTGGTGGTCGAGATGATCCTCTTCAGTAGGTCTTCTTGGGTGTAGTTCGTTGTCCATCTGGATCCTCCATTTAGTTGATTGTTTCTGAATTGTGGTCTAGGTCATGACGCTGGGATTCTGCTACTTGGAGTTCGTACAGTTGTTGTAGTAACTTCTCTCCTGGCGTTGGTGTTCACTTTTCACATTTAATTCTTTTTTATTTTAACAGCACTGATGTTACCTTTTACATGGTAAGGAACATATCTAACCACTTACTTTACATAAAGAGATGTGTCGGCTAAGTTTTTTATTTCTTAAGAATATTTTCTCAACGTCTTAACTACATTACTAGTTTTTTATCTTCGTTTCGCTTACGCTACATTGGATTAATTAAGTGAGAAGCACTAACTTCTTGTTATATCGTTGTTTAGCGACATAAACGTAAGTTTAACTTCGCGACACATATTCGAGCTGCTTACATGACTGAGATTCTCCGGCGACTGGCGTTAGTTTAGCGGCAGGGAGTATGGAAGCTGGCGCGGTTACGCGTTGAGAGAAAAGTAGTTCGTTCCTTTATTATTATTAATTGTCCATTAATTAACTACGATGAATTATCCTACCTTTTCTTAGTTTGGAGTTAGATATTTCCTTTATCATTATTACGTCTTTTATTTAATTATAAGGATTATTAGTTTTAGCTTAATAACATTGTACTTTGCATGTTCGTACTAGCCTTTATACACGTTGATACAGGTATCTAGGTACAGAGGGGGGTGGATTATACTCTCACTTGTTATAAGAACAAAAACATTAATTTGTGCTATTTAAATAATCTTTAAATCGTCACATCCTCCTCCACTTAACGAAGACGACGGGACGACATTAGTGAATACTACAGTGATATCTTTTCTTTCGTGAAGTTCCCTTTCTCTCGTTTCTTAACTACTACCTTAATATTATTTACATATAAATAAATACTATTTATTTATTTATTTATTACTCTTAGTTTTCGTAACTTCACAATATCGTGGCCCGACTGATTTTGCTAGCATACTCTAACTCAATTAGTTAGTTTTCTGCTCTATCATTAACCCTTTTCAGTGCGGCGCCATTGTGACTGTGTTACGTATTTATCCCTATATCTCTTAATTATACTACAGCAATCTAAAGTTGATCCCATACTCAACCTTAGATTCTTTCTTAATTCTAATATCTTATACTACTGAGACAAGCGGAATTTCACGAAAAGGAAACATTATTTTATTTTAAACAATCCTATGAAATTTGAATTCATTTAAACACACACACATATATAGATAATAAGAATCTTATACTAATAAATCAAAATAAAATTATCTCAAATCAATTCAACTTTATGTACTTCTAGCAATTATCAGTCGAGACAAAGTGATAATATCATTTTATAGTGGAAAGAAATTTCACACGAAGAGTTCATTGTGTTTACAATAGCACAATGGATCAGCTGTTTGGGGAGTCTTATTGTTTGCGTTGGGGTGTGTTGTTAACAAAGGAGGGTGAATTCGGACCATCTGAAACACGATTATTTCCTGTTCAGGACTGTCTATTTTGTCCACTAGGGAATGCCATTCAAACAACTTACTTGTTTACGGGGGAGAGCGTACATTCCTCGACACGTATCTAACATGAAATAGCCTGTAAATGTACCGACAGGTTTAAAATGGAATATTTTTACCAGCAGGGACTTGTTTATTGCGGCAATATCCTAATACTAATATTATTATTTTATAATTAAAACTCTATTTATTTATTTGTTCACAGATTCAGAGTGAATAAATTTATGTATTCTACAAAGTTACTGTTAATTAATTATCAGCAGAGTGGCGCATTTTATATGCGTCACGATGCACACAATTATTTTTACACCAAAAGCAGATTTGCGCATTTTATATGCATCACAATGCACACAATTAATTTTACACAAAAGCAGAGTGGCGCATTTTATATGTGTCACTCTGTACACGATTAATTTTTTTACAAAGCAGAGTGGCGCATTTTAGTACCGTAAAAACCTATAAGACATTATAACATAGGGAACCAGTTTAATTGTTTGCTGTTAACTAAACTAGCTGCCGTAGTTAGTAAAAATTACTTACCAACAAATTATGACAATGTATATATCAGGAATTTGTCCAAGGTTACATAAATTTATTCACTCTCTGGATATTAGCGAAAACATCTCTTTATTATTGTATTTTAAATACGGATATAAATATAATAACTTTAATGGTCATCTTTTTGTTTTTTACTTTACTTTTAAAAGAAAATTCTTATAGATTCTGCATTAAATACTCTTTAAATTTTTACTCTTAGTATCTCAAAATCATACAGCTGTGTATAACTTTGATTACCACGGATCCGGGTTCTAACTTTGTAATATTCTAACATACTTTAACATCATCCAAACTACTTGAAGAATAGTCTGATGTAATTTCAGATTTACTTTACCTTTAAATATCATCAGGTTATTACTATAGCTTTACAGAAATTACAAACATTAATATGCTAATATTTATGTGATCTAAAAAGTCTTTACAAGAAACTTTACTGTTCTTTTTGTTGCGGTTGTTAAAAACAATGTATGCACAGAAGTTATGGTTTATTGTCACCTGAATATAATGTGAGTCTGCGACTGGTGGTCGAGATGATCCTCTTCAGTAGGTCTTCTTGGGTGTAGTTCGTTGTCCATCTGGATCCTCCATTTAGTTGATTGTTTCTGAATTGTGGTCTAGGTCATGACGCTGGGATTCTGCTACTTGGAGTTCGTACAGTTGTTGTAGTAACTTCTCTCCTGGCGTTGGTGTTCACTTTTCACATTTAATTCTTTTTTATTTTAACAGCACTGATGTTACCTTTTACATGGTAAGGAACATATCTAACCACTTACTTTACATAAAGAGATGTGTCGGCTAAGTTTTTTATTTCTTAAGAATATTTTCTCAACGTCTTAACTACATTACTAGTTTTTTATCTTCGTTTCGCTTACGCTACATTGGATTAATTAAGTGAGAAGCACTAACTTCTTGTTATATCGTTGTTTAGCGACATAAACGTAAGTTTAACTTCGCGACACATATTCGAGCTGCTTACATGACTGAGATTCTCCGGCGACTGGCGTTAGTTTAGCGGCAGGGAGTATGGAAGCTGGCGCGGTTACGCGTTGAGAGAAAAGTAGTTCGTTCCTTTATTATTATTAATTGTCCATTAATTAACTACGATGAATTATCCTACCTTTTCTTAGTTTGGAGTTAGATATTTCCTTTATCATTATTACGTCTTTTATTTAATTATAAGGATTATTAGTTTTAGCTTAATAACATTGTACTTTGCATGTTCGTACTAGCCTTTATACACGTTGATACAGGTATCTAGGTACAGAGGGGGGTGGATTATACTCTCACTTGTTATAAGAACAAAAACATTAATTTGTGCTATTTAAATAATCTTTAAATCGTCACATCCTCCTCCACTTAACGAAGACGACGGGACGACATTAGTGAATACTACAGTGATATCTTTTCTTTCGTGAAGTTCCCTTTCTCTCGTTTCTTAACTACTACCTTAATATTATTTACATATAAATAAATACTATTTATTTATTTATTTATTACTCTTAGTTTTCGTAACTTCACAATATCGTGGCCCGACTGATTTTGCTAGCATACTCTAACTCAATTAGTTAGTTTTCTGCTCTATCATTAACCCTTTTCAGTGCGGCGCCATTGTGACTGTGTTACGTATTTATCCCTATATCTCTTAATTATACTACAGCAATCTAAAGTTGATCCCATACTCAACCTTAGATTCTTTCTTAATTCTAATATCTTATACTACTGAGACAACTTATTATACAGATTTTATTACGAATACATTTCTCCAAGGCTACATTATGTTTTCAGTTTTTAATCACAATATTAGTTTCTACATTTTTCATATGATGTTTTATTTTAATACAGTATTATGTTTTGATATTCGTGTAGATTGTTTTATTTTAATGAGAATAAAATTTAAATTACTGGGTTTAGCCTGTTGAATATAAAGTAGGGTAGTACATATATTTAAATTAAACATTAATAAATTATACGTATGTATTGTGTATAATAACTATATTAAAGTAACAATTATCTTAAATTATGAGAAACTTTGCCGACTCGGTATAGAACTAAAAATTACTATTTTGAACAATGTAATGTAGGCTTAACTCACAACAAAATAAATTAAAAAGAGAATCCTTAATCCCAAGACGAGTCAAGACATTTCTATTTCTGTCAATACACAATAACTCGGTTCTGTGCATGCAAATTCAGCCTACAGTTGGGAAGGGAGTTTCAAACTGTAGGCTACTGTGATTATTTTCTTAATTTACATATTCCAAATGCCCTGAAACTCTTATATATTTTTTATTATAATCGCTTGCTCTGTGTATATATTTGAATTATTTAAACGCATCTCAACGAACGTTTTAAAATCTTAAATTTTTTAATCACCTAGTCTCAGGTCTTATAAAAGTGTACATTTTATAAAAGAAAAATTGGTTAAACATAAGCAACTGTTTTCGTATGCTCAGTAACGTCTGTAGATGTTTCGGGAACTAGAAGTAGCAGTCACTTTGCATATTATAATAGTATCCATCGTTGTGTCATAGGCCTACATGCCATACGTTCTATATTAATAAACCTCTAAATGTTGAAGACCTCAAGGCTTGTAGTATACACACTTTCGAAATAGAACTCCTATCATTTATTCTAATCATTAAATCATGTTAACAAAATTATTTTCCATAGTTGACATGACACGTTTGGCGTTTTATTTGATATTTCTGTACATTTTAAAACATATAGCAGACGTCGCTTGGCACCTGAAATGATAAGACTCCGAGCTGCTCAACAATGGGAGCGTTTATAGAGAGAAGAAAAGGTTTAGCTACAATTTTACGCATCACTAGACACAGAGAGACACAATAAATGGAGACTGAATGTATTGAACTGGTAGAAACTATTACGATTACCTCAAATAATATATTGTTACGGCGGTCATCTCGATTGTCGTGTTGTTCAGTGGAAACAATTCTTAGAAATTTACTTAGAAACCTCTGATGATACTGATATTTTTCAGTGAAACGTGCGTCAGGTGTTAAAAAGAATATACAAAATTATACTACTTGCAGAAGAAACAAATTGAAAACATCACAAATTACAATATATATATATATATTTTAGCATGACAGATAATCCACACAAATACATTACTCAATGATCATTAATAAAGCTGTAATATATGGAATATCCAGATGAGAATCAATTAAAAGGCACTATTAATTAATATACTCACAAGAA
Organism: Magicicada septendecula; assembly: GCA_034769895.1. Taxonomy (NCBI): domain Eukaryota; kingdom Metazoa; phylum Arthropoda; class Insecta; order Hemiptera; family Cicadidae; genus Magicicada; species Magicicada septendecula. Next base: position 426,382,877 of record CM068367.1, on the reverse strand, counting down.
AAGTTAAAATAAAGGAAAAATCTGCAAATAATATAATACTACAAATTTAAAAATCCAGAAAACTAAAAATGTGAATAACAAAATTACCCAGGTAAGATAGAAGCAGGCAATTAAGATACCCCGACAAAGAAACCAGACCAGACGAAACAAAGGCATACACAGCGAAATGGTACTGAAGAAAGAAGAAAGAAGAAAGAAGAAAGAAGAAAGAAGAAAGAATAAAGAAGAAAGAAGAAAGAAGAAAGAAGAAAGAAGAAAGAAGAAAGAAGAAATACAAAATGAACAAAAATACTGAAGAAAGAAGAAAGAAGAATGACCAAAAATACTGAAGAAAGAAGAAAGAAGAATGACCAAAAATACTGAAGAAAGAAGAAGGAAGAATGACCAAAAATACTGAAGAAAGAAGAAGGAAGTGAGACGACCCATATAAAATAGAAACCCCATAGGGAGAGAACCCAAAAACCCCAAAAATAAATGAATGTCCAAAGAGAAAGTATAACACCCCAAAAAACCATATCACAATGTAAAACTGACAAAAACCAAAAGTGTTAATAGTATTAAATAACAGTGCATCCAAAAAGTTATTGTGTAGTTTGTATGAACAAATCTTCACAGTCCCCCATGGTTGAATATTTCATGTTGTAAAGCTACAAAAGGACTAGTAATAATATTAATAAATCACCATGGACAAGTGTAAGTTATCAAATTATAAACTTTAAAAAGGTGCATGAGTTGCCATACAAAGTAATAAACTTTAAGTGTTTTGTGAACAGTATCTATTTTGATATGAAATAGTAATATTACTAATGAAAGGCTACTGAAGCTATATGAACATTCCATAGAATGAAATAAGAAACAGATAGCCAGTGTTATACTTAAAGAGGGGGAATAAATCTTTAAAATTGGGAAATACAGAGCAGACTGTTAATAATTAGTTTTAAGAAGTGTTAACCATTATATGGAACCAAGATGTTATGTTCCTGTTCCATATAATAATTAGACAAATAAGAATTAGTAGTAAGAGATATTATTGTTATAAGCTGTTATTTTGTTGTCAATTTAAATTTGGAATACCCTATTTAAAAGTAGATATCATTCCCAATGTTATAAAATATTTTTAATTATGTTACTAGGTAATTAATACACATAAAAGGTATTATTCAAGGTACCAGTTTTGAGAGAGATAGGTGTTATATTTTAATTGTACAATCAATAATCACTGTTATACCAGTCAAAGAACTAGTTGCTAATAAAGTATATAAGTATAAGAAGTCAGAGAAGGATATAAAATAACTACATTGGTAAAAAATTTTGCAAATAGCAACACATCAAATCTAGGCCATATAATGAATTTAAACTGCAGAATAATTAATAAATCTAGTCTTATAAGCCAGTTAAACTGACAATATTTATGCAAGATAAACTCAACATATAATATACCATGTAAATAAGGCTTTCTAAAGATATGGTCATTATATAAGTAAAATTATTTATTTACCTAATAAAATTACCATTAAAAATGGAATAGACTAACTGACATTATCATAGGAGGAGTCATAGACAAATCAATTGTATTTAAAAACCATCATTAATAAACTAAATTCCAATAAATTAAGTAAGAATAGACAATTATATCAATTTCAGATTTAATAGAATAATAATTATATTAGGGAAAATGGCTATTATTTGCTTAGACAACAGGAAGTATAATTTTAGGCCTACCTTACAAAAATGTAAGAAATATAATTTTCTAATGAAACTTTGTAACACTAAATTAATTACTAGCAAAATAAGCAGAATAGAATAATGAAACCGAATATGTATTTAATATTTCGTACAGTTAACTAATAACGAAATTATTTTCTGAGCATAATGTATCAAAATAAAATGTATCGGAAGCTAAGATAATTTGAAACAATGTATAAGATATATTAAATAGGCTAAGATTTTCAGGAGACGAAGGAAATCAGAACAGTTCATTATTATACGTTGACGAGATCACTTAATGTGAATATTTGCTAGAAATAACCTTTAATGGCGGTTACGTTATAACCCGAGTTCGGTGAAATTTTGTATAAAATTATTTTGAACTATTTTATTTATTGTGAAGTGGTGAAGTTGACCTATGAACAGCGTAACACCAATAAACTGAACCACATAAAACTAATTAAACTAAATAACACTGATATCACACCATATACAGACTGAACATTCGAGGTTAAAACCGACACATAGACACAATGAGATATATCCAATAACAACATTTTACACCAAGCGAACTATTCCATCATACACCAGTGACATTTAAATATATCCAGGACGATCATATACAATTGCTGAGACCATTTACACGAAGAAAGGACATCTTTATTTCAACAAGTACTTCGTCAATGTTAGAGGCTTCATCGCGCATGCGTTAGTCGGCCATTTTGATCCATTCTCACTGCTGTGAAAAAACGACATTTGGCAGCTATTGGTTTGAATAAAAATCATATATAAACTTTTATTATTTCTAATTATCATTGTATTGTTTAATATTAAGGCATTTTATAATTGTAAGTGTTATACTTTCCTGCCCATAACCTTCTCTGGCTATATCTTAAATAACCGTTTAAAGAACCATATTTTTATAATACTAATGTAAACTGTTTATATCGACCGGCCCTGAGTGAGTCGATACTACATTGTAACATCGATTTTAATCGAACAAATTAATCATTTTTATTAATAAACGTTCTGTTTTGGTTTTAAAATTTTTTTATTTCAAATTGTGATAACAACATTCAAACAGATTATAAATTATTTTGTTTTATTACAATATATATATATATATATATATATATATATTGTAACGTGAAGACTAGGTTTCCTATATGGAATAATTATTGTAAACAATTTTATTCTCAATCTTGAGCCAAGTTGGTTAAGCCCCGCGTTGGAGCGCCATTCTGTAACGTGAAGACTACTTTCCTTCTTCGTTCGTTATCAAAAGATAGTGTTACAATATAGTTTTTATAGAAAAAAAAAATTTTTTTATTTAATAATTACAAATTTTTTTTTGTTTTCTAAGTATTTTAATTATTTATTTATTAATTATTTTTATTTTTACTTTAATTTTGTTTTATCTTCGTTTTCCGAATTAATTAATTCGGGATTAACTGTTAAAAATTATTATTCAAAGCTTATTTGGTTTCCATCAGTTCGGTAAAATTTTATTTTAAAGAAATGCTTTGAGGAAGTTTGGTTCGATTGTGGAATCGACTCGTAGAATATAGGTTATCATTTTGTTCACTCTTTCTCGAAGACGTTCCAATCATCAACGTGTGTTCTTCCTTCCTTTAATACCTAAAATCCCTTTAACTAAATTTATTTACCAAATAAAACTCAATTCAGTAGTAATTAATTCTTTTTATTTTATTATAAGAAACTTGAGTCGAAATTGTCGTTCCCGGATCGACTCTTTACCTCGGGTCGATTTTCACAAAGTTTATTTTTGACTAATTCTTATTATATTAATTTTCAGGTTCTTTTTTAACTGCTACCAAAAGTCAGAAATGAATTTTTAGAAGTACAACACTTACAAATAATTATGAGTCTTACTTACTAATACATAAATAGTTGATTTTGTTTGAAAATATAAATTAATAGTTATTTAATTCGTTTAACCAGACTTCATAAACATGACCGTCGTTTGGCCTCGTTGAAATGATGACGAACTGTTTTAAAGATGGCCGCTTGCGTTCTATCTTGATTAATATGAATGTTTTTCCGTTACTTTTTCATTTAAATAAATGAATTTCTTTTAAGTGTTCACTGTAATAATAGTTATTTATTCTTTTTCTTTCACTGTGATGTTGTTTAAAAGTGTCTGTGAAGTTATTCTTGGTGTTATGAGGTCGTTAATAGTGTCTTTAGAATAAGGTTATTCTTACCATAACCCTGTTAGGCAGTTACGTATCGGCAGAACGTAATTGCGCTGGTCCAAAGAGGTCAAGTACCTCGGATTACAGCTCGACCGTCGGCTCACCTGGCGTACCCACGCTCAGACAGTTCATAAGCGAGCATCCGCTCGTCTGAGCTTACTGTTTCCACTCCTGATCAGCTCAGCCATGACCAGGAAATTGGGCAGGATGATCGTCGGAGCGTATCTGCTGCCGGTCATTACCTACGCTTGCCCGGTCTGGGGTTACCTCGCCGCAATGCATAAAAAGAAGTTGCAGAGCGTCCTAAACAGGGGTCTTCGGCTAGCGGCCAAATTCCCCGTCGCTCCTCATCACCCCTTCTAAGGAGAAAACTTGGCGTCCGCTCTTTAGACGAAACATTAAGGCGGCTTGCACGCAAATATATGCACGTACGGCGAGGTTCCCAGACAATCATCTAGTGGCTGGTCTGGGCAGGTACCGTATACGTCCAGGTGATTCGTGGAAACGCCCTCGGTGTATACTGCGCTAGTGTAGGCTAGCACAACAGCCGAGAACCGGCCTGCTATAGAGCACACGCCCTACTTGGGAAGGGCCACGAGGCAGGAGCTCCAGAAGGTAGCTCTGAGCCGGCCCTATCCCCTTCTCATATTTTGTAAATCTTGTGTAAAAAAAATTATTTTTTTTTTTATTTTTTTTTTAAGAGGAGAGAGACGTCTCGCGATATTTAAGACTAGGCAGAATCACCTAGAAGGAAGCATAAAAGTGACGGGCCTCATATCACAGGACTTGCAAAAAGTAACTCAAGCTTACTAACAAATAACAACTTTATATTTAATCAATTTTCCCACAACAACAAATATTACAGCACATAACATTCACAATCATTGATCTGACAATTAGCATTAAGGGTCCTTCGACTTTCCTGTTATCAGCACATAACATCTTTCTTTAAAACTTACAGATCTCAAAAGCTGAAATAAATCATTATTACATTAACATATTTAAATGGCACCTAACATCAAATAAACATGTCATCATAAGCTACTGCATAGCACTATCATCATAAGCTGATGGTCCCCCAGCACATGGAACACAAACAAGAATGGTAATCATTTTTAACCCTTATAACCTGAACACCAGAAAAACGGACTAAATTTCCGTGTTTAATAAATTTCCAGTAAAACGTGAGTGTAATAAAATCAGAATATCACTGAATGGAATTAACTGCCTGTGTACCATGTGTTCAGGACAGCCCTACCATATGGGCAAAAAATTTTATTTAAAGTTTTTTCTTTTACAATCACAACAGCCCAGCTTGACCAAGACCGTGGGCATGGACAACACGACTTTAAAAGAGAAGTACCTATTAACCATAATATGGGGCAAAAGGAAAATACAAGCAAGAAATAGACAGAACATGAATGGACATACCCAGGGAGTGCATTGACATAAAATAACATGCCACAAATCTGCACATTTCTGCATGACCCACTTATGCGAGGAAACCAGAAGAAATAATTGGCAAAAAGAAGGAAAATGAGAAATAGAAAGCAATATAACTGTGCAGGCATTAACCACCAAAATATTCAAAGCAATTTCTTAAATTCCAGCCAGCCGGTCTGGAATTGTGCCTCATACCTATATATCTAACTCCCCAACAAAATATTTTTAAAAAAAACTTAGTAAATCAGGATCTGAATAACGAGTGCTAAGCCATGCCCACGATCTGGTGTACAATTACTGATTCATAGCAAGAGTGAGTAACACACAGCCCTCCGGCATATGTGTAAAATACATATATATAGTTGCAATTGTAATCACTAAATAAATGTCATATTGTTCTGAATAAATGTTAGGGGTATGCTCTATTGCATTATAAAATTATATATCTGTCCGTATAAAACACTGTCTGTTCCGAAATGTCGTGAAGGAATGGTGTGAGTTAAAAATTGGAAATTCGTCACCTGGAGAGTAGAGGTTACCACAGCAGAATTTCAGAAGCCTCAGTCAGGGGTTGATCTGAAGAAGCCCATGATGATGATTGTGCAGGAGTCATTGCAGGAGTCAATCATCAATGAGTCATTGATGATGATTGATGATTGCAGGAGTTCCTGTTCACTCCAGTGGCAGCAGGGGAGACATCAAGTTCGCTCAGGCATGGCGACTGCAGAAGGTGTCGCCATGGACGCTATCGAGCCTTCGTCTGGTCCAGAAACCCTGTCACCACGAGGAAAATTTAGTATTATGCATTACAAAATTGCCCCGCACCGCACACACATCTCAAACCCGCCCCCGACAATTCATACGCACAGAATGTAACAGACACAATTCACCTTTTTATGTTTAACAAATTTACAGACAAGGCAAGGGCCATGACAATTACTTTTACATCAGTTAATCTTCAATACTTCAGTTAGAGTGGTGTAAACTAGATTATTTAAGTACAATTACATAAAGCACGTGTTTCAATATATTTTGAATTGCCCACCCCCTACTTCTAGATTAGAAATCCCAGACCCACCAGAAAACTCAGAAGAGGATGAGCCACCAACAAAAGAAGAAATCAGAGATGTAATCAAGAACTTCAAAAACAACAAGGCAAGTGGAGAAGACTCGATAACAGCAGAAATGATGAAATGGGCTGAGCCAGAAATTCTAGACGACCTTCACAGAATCATTTGCGAAGTCTGGGAAACCGAAAAAATTCCAGAAGAATGGAAAACAGCGCTGATCCATCCGCTCCACAAGAAAGGGGATAAGCAAGATGTCAATAACTATAGAGGAGTGTCCCTCCTTTCAATTGCTTATAAAATTTTCTGGAAGATTCTTCTAAACAGAATAGAAGATACGCTTGACAAACAGCTGGGCGAATTTCAAGGAGGGTTTAGAAAAGGACGTTCCTGTGTTGAGCAGATCTTCAACTTAAAATCAATAATCCGTCATAGAATGCTGAGCAGCAAGAAAATTGTGGTGTCTTTTATAGACTTCAAAAAGGCATTTGATTCAGTGGACAGAGAGACCTTGGAAAGGATCATAAGAGAATTTGGAATCAAAACAAAACTAGCAAATATAGTCAAAGAGACCCTAACAAACACAACATCCAGGGTGAAGTTCATGGGAGAGCTCTCTCGTCCATTCGAAATTAAGACAGGAGTGAGACAGGGCGATGGCTTATCGCCACTCCTATTCAGCTGTGTCCTAGAGAAGATCGTGAGAATTTGGAACTTGGAACTGGAGAGTCGAGGAATAAACCCAATATGCCTCGGAAGAAAGTCGGGAGGAATTAAAGTCAACTGCCTGGCGTTTGCAGATGAATTTGCGGTACTATCAGAAAACCCAGAAGAAGCAACCGTACAAATCAATCTCTTGGAAAAGATAGCCAGCCAAACAGGACTAAGGATCTCAGTTGAAAAGACCAAATTTATGACAAATGACAAGCATGGACCAAAATTCCTTGAAACGGAGATAGGACGAATTGGAAGAGTCAAAAAGTTCAAGTACCTGGGTGAGACTATACAGGAGAATGGGTTAGAAAAAGCAGCTGTTGGAGATCGAATTCTAAAAATGGAAAGAGCATATGGATTAACAAAAAATATCTACAACAAGAAATGCATCTCCTGGAATGCCAAAATACGGCATTACAACACCGTCGTAACAACGGAATGTCTCTACGCCAGTGAATGCCTCTCGATGAACTATAACCTCGACAAACTAGAAGTCTTGGAAAGGAGAATTCTAAGAAAAATCATGGGTGCAGTTCGGACTGAAGATGGATGGAAGCTGCGAAGCAATAGGGAAGTCTACCAGAACGTGGAAAGAATCTCGGAGACTATGCGGAGGAGGAGGCTGACATTTCTCGGACATCTATACAGAATGGACAAAAATCGATTAACCAAACAAATATTCGACTACCTCTGGAAGAAGAAGACCACTACAACATGGATTAAGGAAGTTAGAAAAGATTTAGAAAAGTCGAATATCACAGAGTCCCAAATGTTAGAAAGAAGTGAATTTAGGAGTACAGTGAAAAATCTGGAATTGTTTCAAGATGCAGGAAGACCTAATAGAAGTGGACGAACTTGGACAGAAGATCAAAGGAAACAAGCCAGTGAGCGTATGAAGGAGTATTGGAGACAGAGGAAACTCCAGGCAAAGAAAAAGAAATAAAGTTGTAGCGTGATCCTAAGTGGTCAATTCGCTTATAAAAAAAAAAAAAAAAAAGCACGTGTTCACAAGATGCAACTCTATTAACAAAATATCTACTTATTTTGCCGAATTAAATAGCAATTACATACTCTCTTTATCATATTCAAATACTGATTATTCATCTGGGCTGCTTAATAGAGTTTAACAAATTATACAAAATTTTTCATGTACCAAAAAACCTCACCTCGTGCTAAAAGCAAAATCGCACACACACAGAGTCTAAATCTCAAAGCATCGGAGTCATATTCCGACAAAAACATACTTTCTTCCTTTTAACTAATACAGAGAACATAAAGTTACTTACCGGGAGTACTTTACTGACTAGCACGCCATAAAGAATAGAAAAAAAAAGCGAGACGAAAATGCACTGCCAACTGGAGTGACAGCGTACAGGACAAGCGCTAGATGATGACGCTTTTTTTTTTCTTCAACGCAACGCACAGCAGAGATCGCTTCAAGGCGTCCACCAGAATGCGTGCCGATCACGGCACTGCGCCGACACTACTCCGAAAATTACCCCAACGTACTAATTCGAAATACCACGGAAATCCCGAAAACGCCCCGATACCAAGTAAAGCAAATGACGTGGCCGCTATTTCTTTAAAGTAGCGGCACAGCTCGGAACTCAGAAACCGAGCGGTTCGTCTCTGCGACGCACACCCGCACAGCCCAGAGCATCGTCGTTAAAGACTCGCTGTTGCCACTATATATATATATATATATATATATAGTAACATTACATAATCAATGCTTAATACTGATAAAAATAAATAAATACCTATTATTATTATTTGTAAAAAAGTCAGTAGTTACTCCATTCCAAAAGTCAGAAATGAATGATTAAGTATCATACTATGAAACATTTGTACAATCTTTACAACAAACGATAAAACACTTTAGCAATTAAAAACAGTGTACTAAGTGTTACCATAGAAGTGCAGTGTGTAGAAAGTGCAACATAGTATGATATGTGTAAAAATTAAACAAAAAAAAATGACATCAATCACAAATAGTGACGATACAGAACTATAATAATAAACTATAAGTTTAGTAATAAGTTGTTGTAGTTTTGTTTTATTAGGCCACAAAGGTAATATCAATGTAAGTAAAAGATTATTTTGTTTATGTTTGAAGGATCCAGGGTATATAAGAAATTAATAATTGCTAATTAGAATAAAGAAAAAGAGATGGTGGAAAATAAAATAGTGCCTAGGGCAGTAATACATTTACAGAAGTAAAAGACAGAAATAAACTAAGTTAAAAACCACTAAATTATAAAATACGAGTATCTAAGTTTATGTAATCATATGAAGAAAGACGTTGCATAAATTAAATTTATTTATAGTTAAACATTATAAAGGAGTATTTTTCCTAAAAAAGGGAAGAACTAATAATATATTAATACTAGCCTATTTACTAAAACTGTACCTAGGTTAGCTAATAAAAACTCATCAATGACTTGGTTACTAAGAGTAACAGAATTAACAAGATGGGTAATTGTTAAATTGGATTTCAAGAGTGTAGATGACCAAAATAATGTCCAGCAAATTTTTAAAAATTAGTAACTACAATTTGAACAAAACACTATTCTAAATTAATGAAACGATTCAGCACAAGCAACTACGTCTGAAACATCCGTTGAACCACAATAATTGATGCAAGAATATCGAAGAACATTGAAAAATAATCCAACCATCAGATTGCTTGAAAAAATTTGAACTACCACTACGTTGGTGAGAACGCCTACCTTAATAAACTAAAAAAATTACACATCACCAACAAGTAACGAACACTAGAAACGGTACAACATCATTCAATTTATAAGAAAACTTAGTGTGAACATTTTAAACTTTCTTTATTTAACCAAAAAACAGTCAACACGTGGTTTCGTTAGAAATCCACAGCAGCCATCTTTCTTGTTTTTCCTTCTGTATGAATACGTAGTCTGCGCTCTGGAGTTTAAAAAACGAACTTATTGAATCAGACTTTAAGAAAAAATATTAATTCTTGTAAAGTATGATACTATTAACTAAGCATTTCTGACTTTCTTATAGCTCAAAGAATCCCCAAATAACCCTGAGATACATAATCTATTAATTTTACTAATAACTATAATTGAATATATCTGTTGTGTTATATACAAAATTTATATCGAATACTGTTGTGATTTCGAAAATAATCGATTTGTAAACCGATGAACCGGATGTAATAATTTCCAGAAAATAAACCAAATTCAATCAATAAATACCTTTCTTTTAGGGAATTGACTTTGTATTATTTCTTGTAGATAGCAGATTTGTGACAGGAAACAGGTGAACAGCAGAGAAGAGTAAGAAAGTTAGCTCAGACATCATAGCCTATGAAGTACGACGGACAACATAACCTGTAACTGGTTATCAAATTGAAAAAAGCTGATGCAACGCGCGTAAAAATAAAACGATCAAACATTACTCCAAGAGAGGAACTCTCTCTCTCTCTCTCTCTCTCTCTCTCTCTCTCTCTCTCTCTCTCTCTCTCTCTCTCTCTCTCTCTCTCTCTCTCCCCTCTCTCTCTCTCACAAACAACTGAACTGTAATACCTGCAAGGAGATATAATATACAACAAAGGATCCCGTGGTTTATTTTTTCATTACTAAAGAATTACACACCAAAATAAAAATAACACGAACAGAGTAACAAAAAGACGTAACACATCTAGAGGAGTAAATCGTCGAGAGAGGCGTAGACGTTACAAATGACGTACAAACGTGTGGCATAAATAACCGAATAGTAGTAATATTGTTACAAATGGCGCTCAACTTAGAGGGCTTAAATTAGGAAAGAATTTCGAAATATACACAAGTAATTAATATAACGAAAAACCTAATTTTTGTCGGCAACTGTAAGAAGCCAAGAAATGCATACCAGAGACAGGCCAAAGAAGAGGGCAGAAGACACGGAGAAGGAAGAAGGTGGACAGGAACAAGAAATAGAAGTAGTCACGGACAGTGAAATGGAACAACAGACAGGCGATAAAGAAGAAACTGAAGTAGTTATGGACACGGAAAAGGAGCAACAGGCGGGCGATAAAGCGGAAGCCAGAGGAGAACCAAATTGGCAAGAAATAATGAAATTAATGGCTGAACAAAGCAGACAAAACAATGAAAACTTAATAAGACAGATGAAAGAAGAAAATGAGGAAAATAAGGAAAACTCAAGGAAAAAAAATGAAACCTTGAGCGAAAAATTCGACAAGATAGAGGAAAACTCATGGAAACAAAATGAAACCTTGAGCGAAAAATTTGACAAGATAGATGAAAATTTTAAGAGACAGGAGGAAAACTCAAGGAAACAAAACGAAACTTTGAGGGAACAAAACAAGCAAACCAATGAAAAAATAGATAGTATTCAAGAAAGTTTAGTAAAGCAAATAAACGAAAAAATTGAAACCATTCATGGAGAAATAAGACAAACCATGAATGACCAATACCACGAAATGAGAGAAACTATTAACGGACAAAGGGAAGATATGAACAAAAAATTTGAAGAAAATAATAAAAAAATTAAAGCAAATTCATGAGAAGATTAAAATGGTCAATAACACACTTAGCCAAAGGGTAGATGGATATAAGGAGGAAACAGAAAAGCAAATAACAGAGACCAAACAGAGGTTAGATAAAACCTAAGAAACCATCGGACAAATCAGAATAGAAGTAGATGCCAGAATGGATCGAGATGAACAAAGTAATCATGTCCGAATAATGGCAATACGACAGGAAACTAACGATCAAAACAGGGAACAAGTAAGTCCGAAAACAGAAGAGAGTAGTAAGGAAATAGAGAATAAAGTGGAGATAAATACATCGCTATCTGAGAATAAAAGTAACAGAGACAAAGAAAAGATGATGCACATAGAAATTAACATTAAGGGAGTAAAGAAACAAATAATTAAGGAAACGAAAGAAAGGAGAATAATACGTCCTAAGAAACTCAGAAATACACAGGAAGGATTAGATATGATTAGGAGTGGGCTGGTTAATGTACTTAATTTCCCAATCGTTAATTACAGAGAAAGAACAGAGTTAAAAAATTATATAAAAAACTTCACCAAATTAATATTTAAATTAAATATAACAGAAAATGAAATGAATAATACCAGATCAGTGATGTCATCGATAATTGAGAGGTCATTGAAACATCTGTGCAATAAACAAAATGATAAAGTGATTGATCTAAGCTTCAATACCATTGAAAATATTATAACGGAAATCTTGCAGTACAAGATACTGAGCGGTATCTCAAGAACCGAAATCATTATGGACACTGTAGTAATCCGAACAACAAGGGTAAATGAAGTGATGGACCACGGATAAACTGAATACAGACACAGCGAGGAAAAAGGACGGAAAGGTTGGATAAAGACAAAGTCAAATCAAATGAAGAAAGAAAAGTGATAATATACTGAAATAATAAAAATAAGACAAACAAGTATTGGGTAAACAACTAATACAAGACATTAAAAATAAAGACTACTTTAATAATGATTTTAATCACAGTAAGAAGAAGCAGAATAATAATAATTATCAACAAAATTCAAAAAGAACGTAAGAGCAGCTTACATAATTTACTATTAAATAACATGATTTAGAATGGAATAATAGAAAAAATATTATTTTGATGGGAACAACGAGAAGAAAAAAAAACAATTAATGGTGATGTGCTAAGACAAGACGGTAAAATAAGAAGGACAATGAATAATTTAATGACTATAATTACAATGAAACTAAAGAATGATAATAATTAGTACAGCTACAATTTAGAATTTCTTGGAGTTGAAAATGATAAAGGAAAAGAGATACGAAGAACATCTGTCACAAGAAGGAAAGTCAAAAGGATTTACAAATAATGCCTGTCAACAACGTTATCTAAAAATAGCTACAGAAAATACAAAGGAATCAAGAATAAAAAAGAAATATATAATCAAATGTAAACAGCAACAGCATGAATAATCCCAAGAGTGTTTTTTATCAGTCGCCAATCGACTACTTGTAAGTTTTTTTTATATATAATGAATTGTCTGTAGAAATGTTCCAGCAATCATTTTCCTGAGCAGACGATACGTTCCTCTGGGCTCAGAAGATGTAAGGATGGACAGCGGAGTAATGGACCCAAAAGTGGCCACCCGAACTGAACCACCGCACATGATAGGGAAAAATGTTAGGGAAATTAAATATTTAAGGGATAACAAACCAGCTAAGAAGATATTATATCAGATTCCAGAATTATAAAGGAAGAAAATAGAAGGAATATAGCAGATAGATGCTCAATTAAGCAAGGACAGGTGTAGAAGTAGATATAAATATGAGAGCGTTAGAACAAGTTTTTATTGACTATTGGGACCAGTCCTCATCAAGTGATGTTCGAAAAACCACCACCACGAGAAATAATATCAATAGTTAATTTTCCTCCAGGAGAGAGAGTTGAGTATAATAAAATTGAAATGCATAATAGGCTGCTTCATAAGGCTGAACTTTTGTATAAAAAAGAAACAGTATAACGTCTCGTCGTTATAATATCGGGAACCTGGCTAATTGGCTCAGGTCAATTAAACAGGCTGCCATAATCTTAACAAACTCATAAATAACTGGAATGTAAACAAATGTTAAATAGGATCCCGTGAATTGAGGAATATTAACAGGGATTTTAGATTTATTCACTCACCTCTTTGCACCATGACATCTCTTTATTACATAGTGTTTTAACATCTGCGAAGAAATTTAGTAATGAGTATATTAAAAATAAAAACATTTGCACCTCTTGTACAAATAGAATTAGAGTAATTAATGAGTTAACATAGCTTGTACTGCCCTCGGATCCGAGTAGTTTGTTTCAGTATATGATATTAAAATTATAATCTTTATTTTGTGCCAGCTGAAGAATGGGATTATTTAACTTTAACGTGTTATAGTTATAAAAGTCTTAAACTTAACACATATTATTATTAAGCATGAAATTAAAATTTTATGGTAATTAAGTCAGTCTTTCGTGTTTTACTTTACTTTCATTGGTTAACTAAGTGTCTATCATGTATTATTTTAAGTTAAGTTCTAAACCACGGAAGTTGAACTTCCGTGTCACCTGTGTGTAACATCGTCGGCGAATCGGCGCTTCTATCGGTTGTGCAGGGTGTCTTGGAGATCTTCTGGCTATCGTGTTTTGGTGAAATCTGCTGTCATTCCTAAAGATGAGTCGTCTGTTGGGTCGGTAGATTCTTGTGGTAGGTTTTGGGTTGTAACTTTCACTGGTATTCACATTGTTGTACCGCACATATTACTCATGGTTAACAGTTACATGTTAAAAGTTTAACATCCCATTTAGGTGATGTTAGTTTGTTACAGAGATGTCATTGTCATACACTCACGTCATTTTCGACATTTTTACATCATCCGGCTATCTCACACAAGCTTCTCCTCGTTAATAGGTTTTTATATTGACTACATACTTTTGTACGCTGTATCAGCAGCGGAGTCTGAGATACAACTGAACTGGCTAACTATACGGGTGAAGAGGCTGTCCGCGCGCGAGTGTAGCTTCTCAGCGAAAAGTAGTTCTCACTTATTATTAATTATTTTCCTTTAATTCGCTAACAACTTAATGACATCGCTCTTTACTTTGATTAGGCCTACTCTTTTATGTGACTAGGGGTAGTTACGGATTTATTTAGTTTCTCAAATCTAATTTTATTAACTGCTACATTGGCAAATCGGCAGGTTACTACCGGTTTGGGGCATGGAGAAGGGTTCATTCGTACCTTATTAAAGCTAATATTAGTATTATAAAAATTTTTTTGAGGGGGGATTTAGGCTTATTAAATCGTCACATACTCCTCCACTTAAAGAAGACACAGGGTCAGGGACCGGTTTTTTTTTCACCGGGGAAATAGATTAGAATTGCACTGGGAGTATGCTCGGAATTTCTGTGTGAAATTCCTTTCTCTCTTTTAACAACTTCCTCATGAAGTACATGAATCACTCTCAATTCACTATTTACTATTAGCAAGAAATACAATACCTTATTAACTAATACTTAAAATACATAAAATTCAAAGTTCATAAAATATATAAAATACACAAAATTAATCTTAATTCTACTACTTAAGACTACTACTGGGTTTTTCTTTAGCTTTTTCTTACTCTTGTTATGGAGTTACTCTTCACAGAGTAGGTTTCACATCCTTACTGTGTTTACTTTTTTCTTTCAAGGATTTCGTTGAATCGCGGTTGACGAATCATTTTATTAAAATACTTGTAAAGTAATTGTAAAGTAACTGTAAAGTAACGTTACTTATATTCTGTGTCAGCTGACTTCTCACTTTTCTTATTCTAGATGAACATCTCGATGAACAGGATCTAAGGTTGATCAGGCCTCATTCCTATTTATACGATTTGGTAATTAAGTAGTGACTCAATTACAATATAGCAAATATACGTCTTAATACATCTATCCTTTTCTACTTCATTTATTTTCTTGCTCACTAGCATTTTTCTTTCCGTGATAATTTTTTTATCTGGGAAACATGACTTCTACGTACATATTTATTCGTAGTGGGTTCATACAGTGCTACGGTTACGGGAGTTAAGTATCTGTAAATTTTGTAAGGGCCATACCATCGGTAAGATAGTTTGGAGGTGGTCTTATCAACTGCACTACTCGTAGGATGAGTTTTGTACATCACTAAGTCTCCGACTTGATACTTTACTTCTTTACTATCCCGCTCGTGATATTTTCGCGATTTTCTCAAGTTCACTCTTAAGTTAGCGCGAGCTTCGTTCCATATCTTTTTTATATATTTACCACTAATTTCGTGGGGTAGTAATTCATGTATTTTCCACTTTGTGGATAATGGGTGATTCGGTTTATATTTATACATCAAATCAAAAGGTGTCGATTTATGTCCTTCATGATATGCTGAGTTGAAGGCAAATTGTATCCAGGATAGGTTCTGGTCCCAAGAGGTATGGTCGTTTGCATGGTAGGCTATTAAAGCAGATTTTAGGTTTCGCAAATACCTTTCAGCAATATTACCTTGTGGACGATACTCTGCAACGGTAATGTGGTCTATGCCTAGTCTGAAACACATGTCCTTGAATTCTTTTGACTTAAACTGGGGTCCGTTATCTGACCTACTTTCGCGTAACGTTTTGCGTAGTTCCGCAACCGTTACGTTCGCGTAAGGGAGTCCGCGCAACAGTGCTTCATAGCATAATTCGTCTTTTAACAACAAATCTGGATTGAATTGAGCCATGTTCTTAAGACGCTAAGTCTTATACACTCCTTATTCTACTTATACTAAACACTCTATTTTATTATCTTTAGTTTTTTGTAAAAATTTTAAATACATGAGAGATATTTACAAATAGGTGACACGAGACAATCGAATCTCGCCTCAGAGAGAGAGAGAGAAGAGAAATCTCACACAGCCATAATTTTTCACAATTTTACTTTTCAACATATGGTTAAAATATGTTGTTACTGGGCAAAGGGGGTCAAACACTTTGTATTAGACAATAGAGGGAGGTGGTGTATTGTCTAACTCGACTTTGCAGCTTGTAACAATGGGGTTGTTTTGTACAGGCGGTAACAGGTTATTTTTCTGTCCGAGATTGTCGTCAAACCGACAGGTTGGGGACGGAATTTTTGAACAGGCCAAAACCTGGGCTTACAACATTTAAATATTTAAATATCATTACCTATATTATGTTGCGTAATAATAATTATAAAACTCGCTATCCTAATTTATGATTTTAATTATTGTAATACGAGTTCCTATTTTGATTAATTAAAATTTTTTTTTTTACCTACTATTAAATGTTAAGGCTAATTATTAATATTAAGGGTTAATAATTAAGACTTCTTATTTCACTATACGCAAAAGGAGAGTTACGTATTTTAAATTAACACGGTAGTTAAACTAACAGAGTGAATAATTCTACAAAATATTAAATGACAACAGCAGAGTAACGTATTTTATTTTGCTATTGTCACTGGCGCATTAAAACAAAAACAAGCAGAGTGGCGCATTTTACAACGTCTCGTCGTTATAATATCGGGAACCTGGTTAATTGGCTCAGTTCAATTAAACAGGCTGCCATAATCTTAACAAACTCATAAATAACTGGAATGTAAACAAATGTTAAATAGGATCCAGTGAATTGAGGAATATTGTCAGGGGTTTGTAGATTTATTCACTCACCTCTTTGGACCATGACATCTCTTTATTACATAGTGTTTTAACATCTGCGAAGAAATTTAGTAATGAGTACATTAAAAATAAAAACATTTGCACCTCTTGTACAAATAGAATTAAAGTAATTAATGAGTTAACATAGCTTGTACTGCCCTCGGATCCGAGTAGTTTGTTTCAGTATATGATATTAAAATTATAATCTTTATTTTGTGCCATCTGAAGAATGGGATTATTTAACTTTAACGTGCTATAGTTATAAAAGCCTTAAACTTAACACATATTATTATTAAGCATGAAATTAAAATTTTGTGGTAATTAAGTCAGTCTTTCGTGTTTTACTTTACTTTCATTGGTTAATTAAGTGTCTATCATGTATTATTGTAAGTTAAGTTCTAAACCACGGAAGTTGAACTTCCGTGTCACCTGTGTGTAACATCGTCGGCGAATCGGCGCTTCTATCGGTTGTGCAGGGTGTCTTGGAGATCTTCTGGCTATCGTGTTTTGGTGAAATCTGCTGTCATTCCTAAAGATGAGTCGTCTGTTGGGTCGGTAGATTCTTGTGGTAGGTTTTGGGTTGTAACTTTCACTGGTATTCACATTGTTGTACCGCACATATTACTCATGGTTAACAGTTACATGTTAAAAGTTTAACATCCCATTTAGGTGATGTTAGTTTGTTACAGAGATGTCATTGTCATACACTCACGTCATTTTCGACATTTTTACATCATCCGGCTATCTCACACAAGCTTCTCCTCGTTAATAGGTTTTTATATTGACTACATACTTTTGTACGCTGTATCAGCAGCGGAGTCTGAGATACAACTGAACTGGCTAACTATACGGGTGAAGAGGCTGTCCGCGCGCGAGTGTAGCTTCTCAGCGAAAAGTAGTTCTCACTCACTATTAATTATTTTCCTTTAATTCGCTAACAACTTAATGACATCGCTCTTTACTTTGATTAGGCCTACTCTTTTATGTGACTAGGGGTAGTTACGGATTTATTTAGTTTCTCAAATCTAATTTTATTAAATGCTACATTGGCAAATCGGCAGGTTACTACCGGTTTGGGGCATGGAGAATGGTTCATTCGTACCTTATTAAAGCTAATATTAGTAATATAAAAATTTTTTTGAGGGGGGATTTAGGCTTATTAAATCGTCACAACAGGAAAAAAGATAAGAATTATCCAATATAAAGTAGGGGATAAAGTACTAATTAAAAATAGCAACTACCTAGTTTTATAGAGGATATAGCAAGGAAATTACTCTTACTGTATACTGGGCCATACCTAATAACCCAGGTAAAGGGTAACAATACCTACGAAATCAAGTCAATTACAAATAACAAAATAAAAAAGGTGTATATAACCAGACAGAGATGAAACTATATTATGAAGAATGATAAAAGGAGGTGAATGATTAAGAATCAAACAATTAATTTTAATACTGAAATAAAAATAAATATGTTCTAGAAGGGGAGCTTTATGTAACATTACATAATCAGTGCTTAATACTGATAAAAATAAAGAAATACCTATTATTATTATTTGTACAATTATAGTAATAATAAAAAAGTCAGTAGTTACCCCAAAAGTTAGAAATGAATGATTAAGTATCATACTATGAAACATTTGTACAATCTTTGCAACAAACGATAAAACACTTTAGCAATTAAAAAATAGTGTACTAAGTGTTACCATAGAAGTGCAGTGTGTACAAAGTGCAACATAGTATGATATGTGTAAAAATTAAACAAAAAAAAATGACATCAATCACAAATAGTAAAGATACACAAATATAATAATAAACTATAAGTTTAGTAATAAGTTGTTGTAGTTTTGTTATAAGTTGTAGTTTTGTTTCATTACAAAGGCAATATCAATGTAAGTAAAAGATTATTTTGTTTATGTTTGAAGGATCCAGGGTATATAAAAAATTAATAATTGCTAATTAGAATAAAGAAAAAGAGATGGTGGAAAATAAAATAGTGCCTAGGGCAGTAATACATTTACAGAAGTAAAAGTCAGAAATAAACTAAGTTAAAAACCAATAAATTATAAAATACAAGTATCTAAGTTTATGTAATCATATGAAGAAAGACGTTGTATAAATTAAATGTAATTATAGTTAAACATTATAAAGGAGTATTTTTCCTAAAAAAGGGAAGAACTAATAATATATTAAGACTAGCCTATTTACTAAAACTGTACCTAGGTTAGCCAATAAAAACTGATCAATGACTTGGTTACTAAGAGTAACAGAATTAACAAGATGGGTAATTGTTAAATTGGATTTCAAGAGTGTAGATGACCAAAATAATGTCCAGCAAATTTTTAAAAATTAGTAACTACAATTTGAACAAAACACTATTCTAAATTAATGAAACGATTCAGCACAAGCAACTACGTCTGAGACATCCGTTGAACCACAATAATTGATGCAAGAATATCGAAGAACATTGAAAAATAATCCAACCATCAAATTGCTTGAAAAAATTTGAACTACCACTACGTTGGTGAGAACGCCTACCTTAATAAACTAAAAAAAATTATAGCGATCAAAATTTTAAATTCATAATTTTCTGATCGAGAAGTGCGTTTGCACACAGTCAAGTCACCAACCCAATCCAGAGGAATAAATAAGGACAAATTTAACAACACGTCAACCCGACGCTAGCTACAAGACAATGAGAGAACGTTTGACATAACACAACGAAAGGAATTGGGATCGACTTTGACAGACCAAGCTCAACTAAAATTTACGACATCACAACAAACCGAACAAAAGCAGAGTCCAGTGGCACGGATACGCAAAAATTGAAACGAGCACACGCTGTAGGGTTAAATCGAAGCGTGTGAGCCTAAGAAAGAGATACTCATTGACAAAGGATTTAGAAAGGTCTTACCAAGTACAGACACAATGCAGCGTACACCAAATTAATACAGTCGACGGTGTCGCACAGCATGAAAACAACGCTAGGGTGACAACTGATATTTATGACGAGAGACCGTGGAGGCATCTCAGGATGACGACGAGCAAGAAGCTGTTAATTGGCAGAAAAAAGACGAAGGGTAGTCAAACAATGAACACGACGCTACATATTGTTAGGAGGAATAACAGCGGACCTTGGGAAACTCACAAGAACAAAGGTTTGACGGACAGGCGAGCAATTACTCTATATTCTCAGAAGTAGTGGGAAGCCCTTCGCTGTGTATTTCAGGGGATGTTCGGTAGCCAACCAGAGTTTAGCATCTTCCGAAGAAGCAAGTGTAGAGAGCTGTCGTCATGGTGACAACTAGGACAGCGAATCAGGGAGTCAAGAACCATAGATCTTCACAGTGGAAGGAAATACTGGACCTATCGAGAACGACCATAGGCGTGGTGGACAGAAAGTTGCATTATGGTAGAAGACGTTTAATAAAAACTGTTTACGGGGTACGCCAGTCAGTCACGCAGTTTTCTCAGTCAGTCGATCATAATTTGCTCAGTTACTCAGTATTTTCAGTTACGCAGTTTCTCAATCAGTCAATCGTTCATAATTTAGTCAGTTACTCAGTCTTCAGTTTTAATCACAGACTTGCAAAACTTTATGTCAGTATTTCACTAAGTTTACAGACGTTTACCACAGTAACGCGTAGTGCGAAGTGATATAAGTATCGCTAAATTCCGAGTTCAATACTACAAACTTTAAAAGTACTTTCGTCATGCAAACTAACATTAACAAGTGAATTAACGACTCGATGTTAGAACTTTGACGCGACAATTAGGGACACAGTGATTGATATCAGAACGTAATATGATTCAGATATAACTACCTTAGTCGTGCGGACTCATGAACAATAAGTGACTCAACACTCATAACACTCGTGCGTAACATTGCACATATTTACGATCCAACTAAATAAAACGTGAATAGTCACATGAAGCAGTTTTTGCGATAGACAGTTATTTGTACACAACCACTAACAATGATTGCACTTACGCAACAAAGAACTCTATGAACTCTCATTGTTAATGGGCACGCCAACGGCACACGAAGTAGGTCGCAAATGAATCTTATCCGCGAGTGCACAGTGATAGTGAAAATTTAATCTACGGAACTACTACTCACATGGGATCATCAGGGAACAGGAATTCTCACCGATGGAGTTTTGGATATTCACTATATCAAGTTAAGTCCTCATGATATTAATGCTATAATAATACTACTGCTCTGTCTCTTTTCCAAGAACCACACTTTGAGAAATTATATATATCAATCGTAAAGATAATATTAAATATTAAATAAAAAGCTACTCATCTGAGACAAAATGAACGCATTAGTTTAGGATGAATAATATTTGATTGCCTATATTTGTGTATATTTTTTGTGTTGAATGTTATGTTTTTCAGCGAGTAACGAAACGGATTTATATTGTAATTTGTGTCTCATATGTTTCTGAGTGTATTTTCATGTCAAATTTACATTTGTGTATCAGAAGTTTATTTCAATAATTTTTAATAAATAAGTATTTACTTGTTATGTATTTCATGCGTTCATTATTGTCACAAACCTTAGTAACAAAACACACTGACGTTAATTGAATTGTTTTTGTTAATAAATTTTCTTATATCGTTTTACAACGACAAGCAAAGAGTCTCAGTAATTATGCTAATCAATAATGAATACACTCAATTATCAGAGTGATTAATACGTTTTACATAATTAGATCAATTCGACACATTATAATCTAATCGAATAATTCATAATTTACATAAATTAGCATAATTACACCATTAACATTAAAAAATTACACATCACCAACAAGTAACGAACACTAGAAACGGTACAACATCATTCAATTTATAAGAAAACTTAGTGTGAACATTTTAAACTTTCTTTATTTAACCAAAAAACAGTCAACACGTGGTTTCGTTAGAAATCCACAGCAGCCATCTTTCTTGTTTTTCCTTCTGTATGAATACGTAGTCTGCGCTCTGGAGTTTAAAAAACGAACTTATTGAATCAGACTTTAAGAAAAAATATTAATTCTTGTAAAGTATGATACTATTAACTAAGCATTTCTGACTTTCTTATAGCTCAAAGAATCTCCAAATAACCCTGAGATACATAATTTATTAATTTTTCTATTAACTATAATTGAATATATCTATTGTGTTATATAAAAAAAACTTATATCGAATACTGTTGTGATTTCGAAAATAATCGATTTGTAAACCGATGAACTGCATGTAATAATTTCCAGAAAATAAACCAAATTCAATCAATAAATACCTTTCTTTTAGGGAATTGACTTTGTATTATTTCTTGTAGATAGCAGATTTGTTACAGGAAACAGATGAACAGCAGAGAAGAGTAAGAAAGTTAGCTCAGACATCATAGCCTATGAAGTACGACGGACAACATAACCTGTAACTGGTTATCAAATTGAAAACAGCTGATGCAACGCGCGTAAAAATAAAACGATCAAACATTACTCCAAGAGAGGAACTGTCTCGCTCTCTCTCTCTCTCTCTCTCTCTCTATCTCTCTCTCACAAACAACTGAACTGTAATACCTGCAAGGAGATATAATATACAACAAAGGATCCCGTGGTTTATTTTTTCATTACTAAAGAATTACACACCAAAATAAAAATAACACGAACAGAGTATAAAAAAGACAAAATTACACATCTAGAAAAGTAACGCGGAAAGAGAAAAAAGAGGAGGAGACGTTACAATATTATAACACCTTCTCTTTATATATCATATTTGTCAATTTACATATGCCTCTTAGTTGCGGCGACAAATTATATAAAGACCTTTCTTTCACTATTACACTACTCTGTATAAATATAATGATAGAAAAATGTTACTTACCCGTGACTTTTTACTTTACCTGGGCGCCAGAACAAATCCCAGATACAAATGACACGGATTCAGCTTAGCTCAGAGCATAGAGACACACTATCTTAGGATTCGTTCAGTGAATGTAGAATTCAAGGGGAATCGTTACAAATAACACTTTAAAATTTGTTGAAGTTTGTTTAATTAACGATTAAATGTTATTTTATTAATGTTCTTTCAAAGCTAAGTTAAGGACTTATTGCTAACCTAACTCTTATTATTAATGAGTGTGCGTGAAAAGTGAAGATTAAAACCTCCAAACGACCAATTGTTCTTATCTGGTTTAATTTAGGAAAAATTATATCTCCTAAACCAGTGTTAAAGAACAGGTCTGCAATAATTTGCACGTTCAGTACTACACCTCACTCTCCATTCAACACTCCTATATTACGTTATTACTAATCTTAATATTTAAATACAAATATGAATTTACTTAGTGTCTTTTAAAAATTGTTTATTGATTTTATTATTTATTTTGTTACTTATTTCATTGATCAATGAATATATTTCTTACTGATTGATGCGTCGACCGTAGGTAGGAATCCGTAGAGATTCTCCTTTTGATGGTTCAGCTCAGAAGAAATGATTGTTGACCAATATCGTTGACCGATGACCCTGGGCGCTTACAGATGCTGTAGCTACTCTGGTGCACAGGTCACTTCACAATTAATTAATTATTTAATTCTGTAAATGTTAATTATATTGGTTGATATTTTGGTTACTTATAGAGCTTTAATTGCTGAACACTATGCAGGTTTCAGAATTGCTGTATATTTATTAGTTTTGAAAATATTGCAGTTTTAACTAATAAAAATAATTGAATAAAAATTCATGTCTGTGCGGGCAACATTCATAGCAGTGGCGATGTTAGACAGAGATAGCTGTGATTATACCCTCTCTCTCTTGCTTACGCCGCTATACTCGCACAGTATGACACTTTCATATAACGATCTGATGGGTCGGCTTTATGAATCGTTATATATACCCCCACTTGGTATAAAAAAAAATTGATTATTTAAGAAATCATTAATTTTTTTTTTTCTTCTTGTAAAGTTACGCACTTTCTTTAAAATTTAAAACTTGCACTGTTGGTTTTGCTCGCACACATTTTGGACTATTACAATTTTGCTTACTTCTACCTTATAACTAATTATTACAATATGTTACTAAACCTAACATAGCATACACATATTAGAGATTTATATGAACATTAATGCTTTAATCACAAGTTTGATTTAATTGATGGCAATGATCAAAACGACAATACTAACATTTATTTAACAACTACTTATTAACATTGACATTGCTTCAAAGACATTTATACATATTTGTTTGACTACGTTTGATTCACATACCTCATTTGCTCAAACCATTGTTTCTTTATTGCTCTATATTTTGTCTATATTTCCTCAAACTATCCCCATGGTACTTTCCTAAAATTTTGTTTTTTTCAACATCTTTTAATATGTATGTGTACCTTGCAACCTGGTTTTCTATTCTATAAGGTCCCACGAATATCGGAAATAACTTGGCCGTGGTATTATCTATGGCAGAGGATACAGGATTCGCTTTCACTAGCACTTCCTCTCCTTCCACAAACCTTACCAACTTGTGAGTACGATTAGATCGTTCTATCCTCTTTTGGCCTTCTCTCTGTATTCTTTCTTCTGCTATTCTGGTTTTTACCTCATATGGAATAGGTAGATTGTAATTGGGTGGACTTTTTATGGTTTTGGTCCATACATGTACTGGTTCTTTGTTGATAAATAATTCTGAAGGTGTGTACCCCGTTGTTTCATTACATGTATTATTAATACAACCCGAAATAAAACTCAAGTAATCTACCCATGCAGAATGGTTCTGATGGCACAATACCCTAAAATATTTACCTAATTCTCTATTTACTCGCTCAGCTAAATTCGCTTGAGGGTGACGTATTGATGTAAGAATTGGTTTTATATTGAGTTCCTCCAAGGTTTCTCTCCATAGGTTATGGGTGAACTGTTTTCCTTGGTCGGACAATATTTTCCTAGGTTTACCATAATGTTGGTATGTAGAACTTTGTTAACGCTCTAAGTTTTGCTTTTGTCGTGGCTCTTTGGACTGGGTATAGTTTGACAAATTTAGAAAAGAAATCTACTGTTACTAGAATGTGCTTCACCCCTGCTTTTGCTTTTGGTAGAGGCCCGTAATAATCCATAGCTAATAACTTTCCTTTCTCTTTTGCTTGGATTGTTTGCATTTCTACTCTGGTAGATAAGTTCGGGTGTTTACACTTCTGGCACAGGTCACAAGTAGACAATAATCTTTTCATGCGTTTTGCTAACCCCTTTTCAATGACGCTTTCTGTTAAGGCTCGATGGCATTTCTTAAATCCAGCGTGGCCCAATGATAAGTGGCATTCCCAAATAAGTTCCTCCATCATACAGCTTGGTAATAATAATTTCCACTTATGGGAACATAGCTTATATAGTTTCCCTTCATATATGGAAAATCCTGGTTTGGTGTTGGTAACTACACTTCTCCAAGCTACACTAATCCTAGGGTCTTGTTGTTGATGAGTCCCTATTTCCTTAAGTCGTCTAACTACTTCCGGTTTTGTTACATGCTTTACCGCGTAAATACCTATATCGGTGCTACTACTTTTACTGTTAACTGTATCCATGTTGTTTTCTGATGGTGGATTTCTACTGAATACATCTGCTACCAAGTTGTCTTTCGCTTTACAATACTGTCTTTCAAACTGGTACTCTTGTATAGCCAAGATCCAACGAGTCAGACGAACACCTAGCAATTTACACTTTAATAAAAATACTAACGCCTTATTGTCGGTGATTATAGTAAGTTTAGCACCCAGAATATAACTTCTAAACTTTGACAGGCTATGCACTATCGCTAATAGCTCTTTTTCTGTCGTAAAATAGGTTAATTCCGCCCCTTTAAGTGTGCGACTTACAAATCCTAATACCGCTTTTTGGCCCTTCTCATCTATCTGATACAAGTGTGCTCCTATAGCAATATTGCTGGCGTCTGTTTGCAAATAAAATCTTTCTCCTACCCTCGGATGATGTAATACAACAGTATTTATAAAAAGACTGTTCACTTGTTGTAGCGCTTCATCGTGGCCCCTTGTCCACCTCCATTTAATCCCTTTGTTTAACAACTTCAACAATGGAACAGTACTTTCGCGTATTTACTTGTAAACCTCTGATAGTAGTTAGCTAAACCTAGAAATGACTTTAGCTGCTTGCAGTTCTTTGGAGTTGGAAATTCTTGTATGGCTTTTACCTACTTCTTGCTCTTCTTTTAACAAGAACTCCCTATCACTCACTTGTTTTATATTATTTGTTACTTTCTTTTTACCTGTTTTCGTGGGTTGTTTCACTGCAGGTAATGGTAGATTTAGTTTTGTTTCTTTTCTACCTGCAGTGGTTTCCCGTTTCCCGTATTCGTTTTACTAGTAGACGGTTGTGGCTCGGTAGATGTTATGGCTGTTTTACATACCTTAAACCCTTTATTTGGTCGGTTTTCCACGCTCCTACTTCTACCCTTTTCTTCCAATTCCTGCCGATTTTGGAGTTTGTTACCCGGATATGGGGTAAACCTTTTTTCTTTTGGGCGCTCATTGTCTCTTCTTTTCGTTGGGTAGAAAGTTGGTTCCTGATGATCGCTTCTAGAATGGTTACTCAGCTGATTATTTACACGCTTCAGGTCCCTCTCTAGGTCTTGACAGTCATCCACGACCATTATAAACTTTTCTAGAGTATCCACTCCTCTAGTAGTGGTTGCTACTCTAGTGCGTTCCGAGAAATGACGCGCTAGCTTATACACTAGGTCTCTCTCCTCTATTGGTGGTGTTAAATGCTTTACTTGTGCCATTACGTTTAGCACATAGTTGGTGGTTGTCATATTCATGGACGGGTGATAATTACCAAATTCCAGATGATCACGCACCCTTCTTTGAATCTGTACGTTCCAGTATTGAGCAAGGAATTTCTCTCTAAAGTCGGCGTAGGTTTGGACTCTGTCCGAGATGACTTTCCACCACGTACCTGCCCAATTCTTGAGAAATCGGTCTAACATGTCCTTCTTATCCTCGTCGTCCATCGTTGGGTTTACGCGAGTTACATAAGCCTCAAACAGCCTTAGAAATTCCACAGGATTCTCATGTGGGTTTCCTGAGAATACAAGGTTTTCCGGTTCTTCCTTATAGCTGCCACACCTCACGACTTTGGTTTGCTGTGACTTCATTGCCTTAATCAGATCTTCCCGCATTACCTTTAATTGCTGTTCTACATTTTGATGAACTTCGTCTCGGTCAGCCTTACTATCTACTTGTTTCTTAAACTCCATAATATTTTCACCCAGTTTGGGTGCACTCTACCCTAGTACTCTGGATTTCTTCTTTATTTAGAAGCGTTTGTGTTTTTAACTCAGCAGTTACTTCGCTGAATTGTTGGTTAATAAGGGTTATTTTCTGTTCTAACCGTTCATTAAATTCGTTTCTAAATTTATTTAGTTTTTCGTCTTGGCGGCGAAAATTAGTATTTACTTGTTTCTTAAATTCCTCTATGGTAGCTTTAACCTCTTCGGTATGCTTATCAAACTTAAGATTACTTTCATCTATTTTACTAGCTAACTGAGTTATTTCTTCATCTATTTTAAATGTAGTTTATTTACTACTTTGTTCTACTTGACTAGCTAAATTCTCATTTATTTGTTTCATTTCGCTAGATGAGTATTTATTAGTTTGCTCGATTTTATTATTAACATCATTTATTAATTTTTTATTATTTTCTTCTAAATTTTGATTATTTTCTTCAATTTTATTATTTGTATCTTTGATTTCACTAGATAATTGACTCTTTGTACTTTCAATTTTACTATTAGTTTCATCCATTTTAGTGGTCAACTGCTTAAACATCTGTTCAATTGCTGCCATATCTACTGCTTGTGATATAGCCATTTTTTATTGTTATTATTATTTAACAAATTTTATTTTAATATTTAACCCTTCAACAGTTACTTGTAACCTTAAATCCATTTCGTCACAAAATTAAATATTATTACAATTCAAACTAGTCACTTGGGTTATTCTCGTTTTAATCGAGTTTACTCGGGCCTAATAGTTGCACAGCCAAATTTATATATAAATTATTTATTTATACATAAATTTGTGAGTTTAATCGTGCCCATTTAGTTCAGGCGCCAAATTCATATATAACTTATTTATTTATATATATAAATTTGTGAGTTTAATCGTGCCCATTTAGTTGCGGCACCAAAGTTATATATAACTTATTTTATATATAAATTTGTGAGTTTAATCGTGCCCATTTAGTTGCTGCGCCAAATTTATATAACACCTTCTCTTTATATATTATATTTGTCAATTTACATATGCCTCTTAGTTGCGACGACAAATTATATAAAGACCTTTCTTTCACTATTACACTTCTCTGTATAAATATAATGATAGAAAAATGTTACTTACCGGTGACTTTTTACTTTACCTGGGCGCCAGAACAAATCCCAGATACAAATGACACGGATTCAGCTTAGCTCAGAGCATAGAGACACACTATCTCAGGATTCGTTCAGTGAATGTGGAATTCAAGGGGAATCGTTACAAATAACACTTTAAAATTTGTTGAAGTTTGTTTAATTAACGATTAAATGTTATTTTATTAATGTTCTTTCAAAGCTAAGTTAAGGACTTATTGCTAACCTAACTCTTATTATTAATGAGTGTGCGTGAAAAGTGAAGATTAAAACGTCCAAACGACCAATTGTTCTTATCTGGTTTAATATAGGAAAAATTATATCTCCTAAACCAGTGCTAAAGAACAGGTCTGCAATAATTTGCACGTTCAATACTACACCTCACTCTCCATTCAACACTCCTATATTACGTTATTACTAATCTTAATATTTAAATACAAATATGAATTTACTTAGTGTCTTTTAAAAATCGTTTATTGATTTTATTATTTATTTTGTTACTTATTTCATTGATCAGTGAATATATTTTTTACTGATTGATGCGTCGACCGTAGATAGAAATCTGTAGAGATCCTCCTTTTGATGGTTCAGCTCAGAAGAAATGATTGTTGACCAATATCGTTGACCGATGACCCTGGGCGCTTACAGATGCTGTAGATACTCTGGTGCACAGGTCACTTCACAATTAATTAATTATTTAATTAATTAATTTTTTAATTAATTAATGAGTTGTTACACTGCGAGAGTATTTATTAATGAACTTTACTAGTTCCTCTGCTACTGCGGACCACTTCTCGAACTGTTATTTAAATAAAACTTTGCGTGGGTGCGAAATGTAGCTCGTATCTAACACACGTCTTGCCTATTTAATGTTCGAACGAAGAGTGCTCGGTTCCCCAAGTCTGAGTTGGCGTTTCTTCTGAATACAGCTTTGTGATTGGTTGTTCCAAATAAATCATGCGTTTTCCATTTGAAACAATATCGAACAAGTCGACCAAACGCCCCTTAACAGGTTTGAGATGGTAGAGAATTACTGGCTAATTTCATACTTCCTCTGTTTGCAAATCGTTTGATTATGGGTATTTGCAAACGTGATTTCACAGGTCTGACCACAGAATATTATTGCTTAGGTCTTTCTCTGTAAGTGTGTGAAAACACCTAATTCGTACCTAGCCTAATTCTCTAGTTATTTCTCTTGGCGTTCTTCTTCCGTATAACTTCTGTAAATGTTAATTATATTGGTTGATATTTTGGCTATTTATAGAGCTTTAATTACACTATGCAGGTTTCAGAATTGCTGTATATTTATTAGTTTTGAAGATATTGCAGTTTTAACTAATAAAAATAATTGAATAAAATTCATGTCTGTGCCGGCAACATTCATAGCAGTGGCGATGTTAGACAGAGATAGCTGTGATTATACCCTCTCTCTCTTGATAAGCCGCTATACTCGCACAGTATCACACTTTCATATAACGATCTGATGGGTCGGCTTTATGAATCGTTATTATATATATATATATATATATATATATATATTGTAACGTCCCGCGCGTATCTCCGTATGTCTCTGTTTATTTTTGTTAAGCTTTCCTAATTAATCCCCACGTTAGTACGTCATTCTGTAACGTGTCGCGGGTATTCATAGCAGTCAGAGTACCTTTTGCGATCGTCACTTATGAATTATATTTGCTAATGTTCAAAGCGGTTATATTTTATGTTTACCAAAAATACTGAAATCGAGTGTGTGTGATTTGGGAGAGATTAATGGAGTTGTTTAATCTTAGTTAGGAGAGAGAGGAGGACCAAGGATATTAACCCCGGAGTATGCAATTACTTACTTGATATTCGCCGCTCATAAGAGCAGCTGATTTTGACGTCTGTCTCCAAATTTTAGGTTAAACAAACACTAATTGTCGGTAATACTTCCCGGCGGTTCGTCCTCTTCTTGGCTTCCTGAAACTCTGTAACAACTACCCTCTACAAGAAATAATACAAGTTTTATTTTATATAACAAAATATTCAGAGTATTTATTTATGTAATACACCGATTTTCTCTTCTCCCAGTACAAAAATATTATAATCGATTTTTTCTGTCAACACCACATTGGTTCGATCTAATTATGTAAACATTGGAATTATAACAAATTATTTTTTTTTATCCTTGATTAAACATTGAACAATAAAGAATTCATTTATTAATTTCCCCAGGGTTAAGGGTAAGTTCTTTGTGTTATGAGACGGTCAGAAATGAATAATAATATACTACGCTTTACAAGAAAAAAATATAATTTTCTATTTTTTGGTTTTTTCGTAGTATGTAGTTCCGGGTTTATCCGCTACGGTACAGGTTATGTCTTTATTATAAACACGAAATCAGTTACTAAATATTGGAACTGCACAAAGATTCGACATGAGGATTTCTTGATTAACAATTATTAATAAAGTTTATTTTACCTCTTTTCTCGAAGTGTCTACTTGGATGGTGCTGTTTCTAGTGTTGGAGCTATAGTTGTTTTGTAATTTCGTTAAATTTTCATAAGATACAATCTCACCAAAATCTCGAAGTGCCGTCCAACTAGGCCTGATCTGGTAGCTGGGTTTTTTCAAATTTTCATCGAATAAAGGACGTTAAAGTTGATATTTGAAGGAGTTCTAACATAAGGTGGATACTACTAGTTAATTTTTATTAAATTTAGCACTGTTTCTAAAAGTTTTCATAAGGTTTTATTAAATTTTTGATGGCATTCCACTTTTTTCAAACGAACGGTTTTCAATCGTTTTAACAATCAATTCATATCTTGTTAGGTGGTTACTGTTAGTAACCAATAATTTTTATATCATTTTTTATTGGTGCATCTATATACTTTTGAGTAAATAGGCTGTTTTTAATTATTATAAATTTATTTCTTATTTATAGAAAAATAATCCTTTTTAACTTTGGTTTATTATCCAATTTGATTTATATAAGGTTTTTAATTTTATTTCCTCTTAACTTTAGATATAGGTCTTTAATATTTTTATTTCCTTCAATTGTATTAGGTATTATTTATTAATTTCTTATAGTATCCTTACACTAAACTATTTTCTTCTGCCATTTTACTCATACAGTATTATTTTATTTTTATTATTATTTTATATTTAACCCTTTTATATTTAACCCTTTTATATTTAACCATTTTATATTTAACCATTTTATATTTAACCCTTTTATATTTAACCATTTTATATTTAACCCTTTTATATTTAACCCTGGGTTATCTTATATTCAAACACAATTATTCTTATTAAATATAAAATTAGACCTAGGTACAAAATCTTTGTGGTCTACACAATACACATTATACAATATTCAAACAAAACACATAATTGGTCAGTAGCAATATAGTCTACTATTATAATCAATTGCTTCTCCATCTACAGCATAAGTCTGTGAGATGCTTCTTTTAAAACCACTTATTTTCTCACTGGGTACACTATCACTCACTTTGTACTCTTTATATCACTTAATTATAGTTTATAATGTTTGGTGATACAAAGTAATCTAGAGCTAGGTATTATACCCATTTCTGACCTTTATAGTGGGGTGATTAAGTTATCATTTTTGGGACTGGGTTATGTAACGTTACAATATATATATATATATATATATATATATATATATATATATATATATATATCATTTTCTATATAAGTAACTCGATGTTTCTTGCAGTAATTATATAATTTGTGATGTTTTCAATTTGTTTCTTCCGCAAGTAGATAATATTGTATATTCTTTTTAACACCTGACGTACGTTTCACTGAAAAATATCAGTATCATCAGATCGAAACCTCTGATGATACTGATATTTTTCAGTGAAACGTACGTCAGGTGTTAAAAAGAATATACAATATTATCTACTTGCAGAAGAAACAAATTGAAAACATCACAAATTATATATATATATATATATATATATATATATATATTCAATCACTTTCTGCTACAGTTCGTTTCTTGATATATATAAAGTATTTAAAATTTATATTTATATTACCTCAAGATATTGTTTTTCCTTATTTGGAACATGTTTCGGGTACCATCTTGTACCTATCCTCAGCCTTCCGGTTTTGTGTCTGGTGAAGTACATATGTGTTGGTTGACTATTATTATTGTGTCTTCCTGTTGGCTTCTTGTACTTCAAATTGGTTTTATTGTGTGTGATTGTGGTGTATGTGTTAGTTTTTTGTGTACTTTCGATGTTGAGTGCTTTGAATATTGTGTCATGTTTTGTATTGATTTATATTTGTTCAGGTATTAGTTTGGTTTGTGTTTTATGTTTGTATATTTGTAAATTTTCCCAAATGTTCATTATGGTGCCTTTGTGTGGTATATGTTTTATTAGTGTCACATTGGTTATGTCTGGGAATTCATGTCCTGTGTTTATTGCATGTGTGGCTAAATTAGATTTATATATTTCTGGTTTTTGTATGCGTTTAGGTGTTCAAAATAACGTTTTTTCAACTGTTTTCTTGTTTGTCCTATGTAACATTTATTGCAATCTTGGCATTCAATTTTGTATATACCGTTAGTTGTATTAGTTTTGTTGTGTGGGCTATTTAGATTTTGTAAATTATTTTTATTAGTTTTGTATGCTATTTTTATATCTGTGTTTTTAAATAGTTTTGTTAGCTTTGTCATTTTATTATTTATGTATGTGAATGTGGCCCATTTTTTGTTGTTATTATGTGTTGTTCATTTATATAAATTCTTAATTGTTCAGTTTTTGTTTTATACTTGATTTTATTTTCTATTTTGTTTACAGTATTTTTATTGTATCCATTTTCATAACCAATTTGGTATATTATATTTCTTTCTTTGTCAGTTCCTTGTTTGTTTTGGGGAATGTTGTACAATCTGTTAAATAACGAATGGAATGCTGCCATTTTATGTTGTGGTGGGTGGTCAGAATGGTTAGATATAATGATGTTGGTAGAAGTTGGTTTTCTGTGTATTGCATATTGTATGTGCTTGTTGTTTCTTGTGATGGTTATGCCTAAATAGATGATTTTGTTATGTTTTTCTTTTTCTTCTGTGAATTGTATTTTTTGATGTATGTTATTGATTTGTTTTAATAGGTTATCTGCATTTGTATGTTTGTTACTTGATACATGTAGCCCATCATCTATACATATCTTATCCAAATGCCATTTGGATCAAAGGATTTTATAATGTTTTGTATTTTGGTGTCTATGTTTTGTAGGAATATTTCTGCTATTATGCTTTATAATGGTGATCCCATTGCTAAACCTTCTAGCTGTTGATAAATTTTGTTATTAAATTCAAAGTAATTTTGTTTTAGTATTAGTTAGAGGCTATTTTTTTTCTGTTATATATTGTTTGTCTTCATTTTGTTCTTTAAGTTTGTTTATTATTATGTCTATTGTTTCTTCTACTGGGATGTTGGTGTACATGTTTGTGATATCATATGATATGGAAAATGTATTTTCATTTATATTTATTATTTTTAGTTTGTCTATTAATTCGTATGTATTTTTTAGAACCATATGTATGGTTATTTGTTAGATGGTTACTTTTTAGTTTTTGTGCTATTATTTTTGCTATTTTGTATGTAGGAGCTTTTTTGAAGTTGATTAATGGACGTATTGGGTTGTTTAATTTGTGTATTTTTATTATGCTATCCATTTTAGGTGGTTCTGGATTATTATTTATATATATATGTCTGTGTTTTTATTGTTGAAAATGTTTTTAGTGGTTTTTATTAGTTTTATTGTTTGTTTAAGATATTTTTCTGTTGTGTCTTTATTTAGCTGTATGCATTTATTATTGTTGATGAAGTCTTCGGTTTTTTTATGTAGTCTGCTTTTTCAATGATTACTGTTGCTTGACTTTTGTCTGCTTTAGTTAATATTAAATTATTGTTCTTTACTTTATTTTTAATTTCTTTTATTGTTTTATTGTCTTTCTTTTGTTTATATTTGTTTTTCATTTCACTAGTGATTATTTTTTGAATTATATGTGTTGCTTCTGTTCTTTTTTCTTCTTGTACCTTGTCTTTTATTAGGTTAATGGCAAATTTTGTTTCTACTATTAAAGTTTCTAGATTTTAGTTTGCGTTTTGAGTTAGTTTAGGTTTTGACATATTGTTTAAATATTCTGTTTCTTTTTTGTTAAATTCTGTATTGCTAAGGTTAATGGTTCGAGGGTAAAATGTGTGTTTATTTTTGTTTTTTGTTCTTCATTTTCGTCTTGTTGTTTTAATGTGTTGAGTTTTTTGTTGATTGTAATAGTTTTTTTTAAATCTTATTTTATTTTCTATTTTATTGTATTTATTATTCCAAGTGATTGGATGTAATAAACTTGTTAGCTCTAAGTGTAGTTTGTTACGTGAAATTTCTACCAACATCATTATACCTAACCATTCTGACCACCCACCACAACACAAAATGGCAGCATTCTATTCGTTATTTAACAGAATGTACAAAATTCCCCTAAACAAACAAGAGACTGACAAAGAAAGAAATATAACATACCAAATTGGTTATGAAAATGGATACAATAAAAATACTGTAAACAAAATAGAAAATAAAATCAAGTATAAAATAAAAACTGAACAATTAAGAATTTATATAAATGAACAACACATAATAACAACAAAAAATGGGCCACATTCACATATATAAATAATAAAATGACAAAACTAACAAAACTATATAAAAACACAGATATAAAAATAGCATACAAAACTAATAAAAATAATTTACAAAAACTAAATAGCCCACACAACAAAGATAATACAACAAATAACGGTATATACAAAATTGAATGCCAAGATTGCAATAAATGTTATATAGGACAAACAAAAAAACAGCTGAAAAACGTTATTTTGAACACCTAAACGCATACAAAAAACCAGAAATATATAAATCCAATTTAGCCACACATGCAATAAACACAGGACATGAATTCCCAGACATAACCAATGTGACACTAATAAAACATATACAACACAAAGGCACCATAATGAACATTTGGGAAAATTTACAAATATACAAACATAAAACACAAAACAAACTAATACCTGAACAAATATAAATCAATACAAAACATGACACAATATTCAAAGCACTCAACATCGAAAATACACAAAAAACTAACACATACACCACAATCACACACAATAAAACCAATTTGAAGTACCAGAAGCCAACAGGAAGCCACAATAATATAAGTCAACCAACACATATGTACTTCACCAGACACAAAAACCGGAAGGCTGAGGATGGGTACAAGATGGTACCCGAAACATGTTCCAAATAATGAAAAATAACATCTTGAGGTAATATAAAAATAAATATTAAATAATATATATATATATTATATATATATATATATATTACATTTAATATTTATAATGAATTTACCTCAAGATATACCTTTTTTTTTCCTTATTAGGAACATGTTTCGGGTACCATCTTGTACCCATCCTCAGCCTTCCGGTTTTTGTGTCTGGTGAAGTACATATGTGTTGGTTGACTATTATTATTGTGTCTTCCTGTTGGCCTCTTGTACTTCAAATTGGTTTTATTGTGTGTGATTGTGGTGTATGTGTTAGTTTTTTGTGTATTTTCGATGTTGAGTGCTTTGAATATTGTGTCATGTTTTGTATTGATTTATATTTGTTCAGGTATTAGTTTGTTTTGTGTTTTATGTTTGTATATTTGTAAATTTTCCCAAATGTTCATTATGGTGCCTTTGTGTGGTATGTTTTATTAGTGTCACATTGGTTATGTCTGGGAATTCATGTCCTGTGTTTATTGCATGTGTGGCTAAATTGGATTTATATATTTCTGGTTTTTTGTATGCGTTTAGGTGTTCAAAATAACTTTTCTTCAGCTGTTTTTTGTTTGTCCTATGTAACATTTATTGCAATCTTGGCATTCAATTTTGTATATACCGTTATTTGTTGTATTATCTTTGTTGTGTGGGCTATTTAGTTTTTGTAAATTATTTTTATTAGTTTTGTATGCTATTTTTATATCTGTGTTTTTAAATAGTTTTGTTAGTTTTGTCATTTTATTATTTATGTATGTGAATGTGGCCCCTTTTTGTTGTTGTTATTATTTATGTGTTGTTCATTTTGATTAATTCTTAATTGTTCAGTTTTTATTTTATACTTGATTTTATTTTCTATTTTGTTTACAGTATTTTTATTGTATCCATTTTCATAACCAATTTGGTATATTATATTTCTTTCTTTGTCAGTTTCTTGTTTGTTTAGGGGAATTTTGTACATTATGTTAAATAGCGAATAGAATGCTGCCATTTTATGTTGTGGTCGGTGGTCACAAAGGCACCATAATGAACATTTGGGAAAATTTACAAATATACAAACATAAAACACAAAACAAACTATTACCTTAACAAATACAAATCAATACAAAACATGACAAAATATTCAAAGCACTCAACATCGAAAATACACAAAAAACTAACACATACACCACAATCACACACAATAAAACCAATTTGAAGTACCAGAAGCCAACAGGAAACCACAATAATAATAGTCAACCAACACATATGTACTTCACCAGAACACAAAACCGGAAGGCTGAGGATGGGTACAAGATGGTACCCGAAACATGTTCCTAATAAGGAAAAAAAAGAGGTATATCTTGAGGTAAATTCATTATAAATATTAAATGCATTATATACATCAAGAAACGGACTGTAGCAGAAAGTGATTGCATATATATATTTATATATATATATATATATATATATATTCATTGCAAAAATTTCCTGTCTGTCTACTGCTAAAATAACGCTAGAGGTGCTTATTTCGGTGTATCTTCAAACTAATATCAAAGAAATCATTGAATGAAAACATCTAAATTCAGCCTACAAAGAATGAAGTTATACAATATGATCAAAATATGGGTACAGTGGCGCTATCTCTATTTAAATCCCGGAACTTTTCATACTATCTAGGTATTTCAGTGATGCACTGCCAGTTCATCAAAATGCTTTTTTCCTTTCGTTGTTGCTTCTGTAAGGACACAGGCTCCTTTTCATTTTTCAGACAAGGGTTTTTGCTTTCTATTTCTCTTTCAGATATTATTCTTCTCTCGTGTATTTGAATGTTTCTGTGTTCTCCTGCAAAGTTCTTATAGCATTTTCATGACCTGTCTCTTTTCTTTTTAGAGAAGGCGTAAACCAAATCTAAGTTCGGCAAAGGTCAATAAAAGAGACCGCTATATTATTTATTCACTAGATCTAATAACTCGTGTATAATACTTTTTTATTTCATCTGAAAATAGTACACGTTCATATAAACATATAAACGCATGAAATATGTTGCTACTGCAGTCGATTTAGCTTAATTTTATAGCCTTCATTGTCACTAACGTCTGTCTGGCTCATATTCAATCTACAAGTCTACCGATGAGATTCGACTGGAAACAGTAGTCGACGTTATATTCTTTTTTGTCCTTTGTAATTTTTCTGTTTTT
The DNA here is from genome assembly GCA_034769895.1 of Magicicada septendecula. Lineage (NCBI taxonomy): Eukaryota > Metazoa > Arthropoda > Insecta > Hemiptera > Cicadidae > Magicicada > Magicicada septendecula. The sequence goes on along the minus strand of CM068367.1, from coordinate 426,344,611 downwards.
AAATTAAGTTTTTTTTTTCTTTAAGCCGTTATGCTTGTTCTTAATTAGCTCAGTCAGGAATTTTTCGATATTACGAAAGAGACGATTACAAAGTATATGGTAAGTAATATAACTAAAAAAAAAAAACACAAACAAAAATAGGCTACACACACAAGCAACCTCATGGATCGACTCTTAAAAAAGTGATACGTAAATGTTAGAGGGTGGAACAATTTTTGTAATTGCATCTTTTGGAAATATGTGATAAATAATTAATTTTTCCAATTGAGCGTGTGCATTTTGCCCCATCGCTAGCCTCTTAGTCTCATAGATTCTGGCCCTGAGTAAGATGTAATTATACTCAGTAATCTAAAAGTAAACGTACTGAATAAATTATCAGTGATCCTGAATGTATAATTACTTTTATAGTGGTGTATCGAATCATATAAAATGTGGTATGTCGATATTGATTAAGTGTAAATGGAGTCAAAAAGTAACGGCATTGGAATGAATAGGTGATAGATTACTGTGCGAAGTACTATTGTTGTGTGAGATATTTACGGAAAGCAGGTCACGCTTAGGCGCTTAGGAAACATTACAGATGCACGGAGAATGCAAGTGACATTTCGTCGATTTAGAGCAAGACAACGGCAAATCCTAAATCCAAGTTTAGACGTAAACGGTTCATGGCAAGTAAATATACTGAATAGATGGATTTAAATGTTTGTTTTAATTTAAAAGTAAGTATAAAAGCAGATAAGGAATTTAACATAAGGCATTAAGGCTACCAAAGATTGCATTATTCTTTTACAAACATATAGGCATATGACGTTGTGTGCATCTGTGTTGAGAGAGAGAGAGAGAGAGAGAGATAGAGAGAGAGAGAGACAGAGAGAGAGAGAGAGAGAGAGAGAGAGAGAGAGAGAGAGAGAGAGAGAGAGAGAGAGAGAGAGAGAGTGTGTGTGTGTGTGTGTGTGTGTGTCATACTCCAATACAATGAATATTTGAGCTTCAGAATACTATTGGGAGAAGAAACATTACTTTTTATTTTGTAGATATAGGCTTACTATGATCAGATTATTTTTGTATGAGACAAGGAAAAGAGTTGTGATCGAAAAATTAAGTTAAAATATACGATATGGGATTAAGAGTTAATTTTAAAAATACTGAATATGTGAACACTGAAAATGAGGACAAATCTATTTTTATAATTTACGAGGATAAGAAAGCGATAAACATAAATGTCATTTATTGAACAAATGGTAAGTACGTGTATGATACAAGTTGATTTAAAAAGTAATCTATATTCGAATTTCGAATAAAAATAAATGTTTAAAGTTTGTTACATTTTTACTATTTCAAATTACGTAACTAACAAACAGCCTACAAAATCGCGCGCGCGCGCGTGTGTGTTTGTGTGTGTGACGAAAAGAGAAAAGTTCACGTATACGTCTGCATCTGAAATTACCTCTTAATCTGTTAATCTTAATCTGTTAATTACCTGTTAGCAAAAGAAATACAAGTGTCAGGAGGAAAGCAATTGGCCAACACCTACTCAAGTAATCAACAAGATGTACAACCACACCTGTCTTCGTCGATGGCATCGCAGAAAAACTAAACATTTACTTTTCTATCGAAGCGTCATTCGTCGTTATGTCTGCTGGAATGGCAGTGCAGAGCAGAAAAAAATAAAGTATTATCGCAGTTAAAAGCAAGACATGTGGTAGAGTTGAGATTCCGTATACAAATTTGTACCTGAGCGAGAGTTATAGGGGGAATACATTACGTCTGTAACGTCTTAACTATGTCCGCCATGTCTTAACTAGCAACCAGTAGTAACTAGAACTGAATGGGTAACTGACTTACGTGTTTTAATAAAGTAGAAAGGGGCAGGGATTACGAACTGAAAATATTTGAAACACAATATTAGATCAAACATTGTGTATATTACAAGATAAAGAATTATAAGTCGATGGAAGAAATTATAATATAATTAAACTGAATATAATAAAGTTTGATTATTATAAATATTTAAATTTTTTTAGACTTTCCGACAAAGCAAATTTTTTTGTACACCTAGATATCACCATTTGGTGAAACGGCTTCATCATTTCCACGTTCTATAGATATCCATAAGTGTAACACACAGTTGGCCGTGCGACAAAACAGTTGGCTTCAATAAGTAGCAGCCTGCCCAACTGCTTGTCCTTGCGCCTCATTACTTGTTAATACAAAGGCTAATGTCAAAGTGAGCGGTCCTGCAATTCGAATATCTTCAGTGCGAACGTAAACATTGACCAATAGCTTTCCGTCACATCTTATAGTGATCAAACGCTGAGTATGATAATCCAGAGTGACAGTTTCGATTTCCTGACAGGCAATAACGATATGAGCTCGACAAAAAAATTCTGTCTGTCAGTGTATTTACGTTTATTCGGCATATCCATTAATCATGAACCATTAGTTGAAGTAAATATTTTACAGCAACACCAGTGAAAATTGGAATACTGTAACGGTTCCTGTCTGTTGCTCGGTCTGTTATATGGCATTGGGTGTGTGCGATCCTTGTGGGTATTTTTTAGAAAGGCGTAACAGATATCTGAAAATAAAGTTATATAGAGAGTGTACACTACACCAAAGTACGAGATAATGAATAAAAAATCTATATCAGCCTTCCCTCAACCTCCTTAACATACGATTTTGCAAGATGTAATATAGTCCGATATAATAAAAAACAGGAAATTACTGTTAAGTAAGAAAACTGGTTAGGTTACTCATTTTTAAATATAGGAAAGCAGAATCATTCCATTTTTAACTCTAGAAATTTCTTAAACAAACCTCATCCTGATTAAACTTAACTGCCGGGCTGTTTGGCCGTGGTCCAAAGTTTCTGACAAAACCAGACGTTTCGGCAGTGGCCCTAACGTACTACATCCCACGTTAGCGTTGACTCGTTTTTACTGCCGAAACGGCTGGTTTTGTCAGAAACCTTGGACCACGGCCAAACAGCCCGGGAGTTATGACACCGGCCGTGTAAGCCTTCGTACAACTTTACGAAACCCTCATCCTGTTAATAAATAATTTTCGTAATAGTTTTTCATTTGCCAGAAATCCTAGTAAGTATATATGTAAATGAATAGGTGCAGAGTTTGTCTGTAATTAAATCGATGTTTAGCGGAATGCAAGGCAGTGTAACGTTTCTGTCAGTAGCGTGGATGTAAAATTTGCCCAGAACGCTTTACTTAGTAAAATGAATGCCATGCAGCGTGTATTTAAGCTAAATTGTAACAAAATTTCGGAACGTTTCAGCAAGTATACTTAAATCCATTTAACGCAAAATTCCAAAAATATTATTTTTACGTAGTTTTGTAAAATTTACTACTCCTGATTAGATTTAAGGAAAATGTTTACACAATCTGTGTTTGACAAGATAGTAATGACGTGTGAGTAAATCTGGTAGACTTCTTAATTAATATTTTAGTGCCTTTAAATAAAATGCAAGTAATTTTCTCATAAAAACAACAACATTAAAATTTTATTTTTGCCAGTTTTTTTACTAATGATTGAATTTGATTAGTACGCCGAAAAGGTATATCTTGGGCAAAAACATTTTGAATAAAACCCGATTTGTGGATTTTAATGCATTCGGTCAAGCATATATGGCTGTTAAAATTAATTGTACAAAGGGGAACGGTTAGGTCTTATCCCGCCTAAGTTAAATAAACCATGTTTGTAAAACAACTTTCCTAAGAAACCTTCAAAGATACATACATATACAATGTGTTTTGTGCCTTAACTCTTATTTGACAAATAGCAGCAGAATTATTAAGTTTGACAAAAGGGACTGATAAAATTTTATTTTGCAAATAACAAAAATAAATAAATTAATTAATAAACAGTTTCCTAGTAAAAATAATAAAATAGTTCTAGTGAAAAGTATGCTTTTCTAAAACAAATCAATTATGGGGTTACGAATTTTAAAGTTTGGCCCACTTTATACTAAGAGGATTTCAACAGTTCTACTCCATAACTTAGGTCATCGGACTGTAGTTCCTACCTCTCATAAAGTTTGGCTCACTTTATACTAAGAGGATTTCAACAGTTGTACTCCATAACTTAGATCATCGGACTGTAGTTCCTACCTCTTATTAAGTTTGGCCCACTTTATACTAAGAGGATTTCAACAGTTCTACTCCATAACTTAGGTCATCGGGCTGTAGTTTCTACCTCTCATAAAGTTTGGCCCACTTTATACTAAGAGGATTTCAACAGTTCTACTCCATAACGTAGGTCATCGGACTTTAGTTCCTACCTCTCATAAAGTTTGGCCCACTTTATACTAAGAGGATTTCAACAGTTCTACTCCATAACTTAGGTCATCGGACTGTAATTCCTACCTCTCATAAAATTTGACCCACTTTATACTAAGAGGATTTCAACAGTTCTACTCCATAACTTTGGTCATCGGACTGTAGTTCCTACCTTTCATACAGATTTTTCTTGTTTTTCTATCTTGTCTTGCCTGCTCGCCATACTTTGTGTAGCTTTTTCTGCATTTTTGAAATTCTACAATGACAGAATCTCAAAGAACGTCCACCGACTTTGTATAGTTTTAGTCCCCTTTATTAGAGTACGAAGTTATCGATAAAGTTCAAACATACCTAGTTTTCATGTCTGCAGCCGAAAAAAAATAATCTCAGGTAATTTTAAACTCACTGTACTGTCGAAATTTACAGTTAGTATTGTGCGTACAACCACAAAGCTATTATTTAAGTAGTTCAGCTTTATTGTTCTTGCTTCAAGTATCAAATCTTTAGAGCGTAAACGTGTTGGGGAGATAACCGCGTTGACAATCTATAAATTTAAATAAATTTAATTGGATCATAAAAAAATTCCTTTTTATATAGTCTCATAGTCTATTACGGCAAATGATGTTAAACTCATTTATCTACTTCATTAATCTACTTCTACATGTTTTAGTCTATTAGTCACTCCGATTCACTTTCCGCCATCTAGTTTATGTATTTTTATTTTTCATTTGGAATTTACCAGTTCTGTCTCCATTCTTTTCTGGATATGACCAATGGGCACAGTTTTCAATTGAAATTTCGATATCATAAGGTTTTTGATAAATAACTTTCTAAAAAAAACCGTAGCGTCATCATCATCAAGATATTTAACATAACGATCTACTACACACCGAATTACGGAAAGCTTGAAGGGCTACAACCTCCACTGGAATGTATGTCTTTCTGTTATGTCTAGCTAGTTCTTCAAGGTTTTTAAAGACAGAACTACACTTGACAGTATTTTTACTTAAATTCTACATCTAAAAACTTTCATTGTCAAAAGTAGTTTAGTGGCGTATGGAATTGCGTTTGCCATGAATCGTCTAAGACGACCGTCAGGAAGCTGTTATAATTACTTTCTGTTATGCTTTCTTGGGTAGTGTTTATCACGCTATTTCTCGCGCAGGCATCTGTACACACTTAAGCAGTAATTCATTACATTTTCCAAAATTTTTATGGTTTGAAGATACGTCCGTCAGTGAGCACAAAACTTTATAGGCGCGTTTAATCACTCTCAACGCGTTAACAAACTTTATAGTTACATTAAGCTATCACTTCTAGACATTTGACGGTTTCTGTAATGTGTAAATTTAAAATAAATTTTAGTAATTCTTTATTCAAATAACACTTTTCACCTTTAATTGCCAAGGGATGCTTACTTCTCTCTAAAAATTCAGTGCAGTATTTATTTACATTCTACGAAACGTAAATTTGATAATGTCACTAAATAGACTTATAACAAAAAACAGGAAAGATGTAAATGACAAAGACGTAAATTCAGCCAACAAAGTTGGTAAGGAAAGCAACCAGGTGATAAGATAGGCCTATAATATATATTGTCAAAAGTTTATCAAAAGTAAAAGGAAAAGGGCCAACAATAAGAAACAAGCTAGTAAACAGAACGAATTAAATCAATATCAAGGCAATAACTAAATAAATGAAGTTTTATGATTAAAGTACAGTAATTACTTCACATATTGTTTTTAATGCTGAAGAAAACATAGGAAGTGTCAATTAAAAATAGTTCTAACATGTCAAATTCTCCTTCTTAAAATTCAGAAATCCTCTTTCAATAAGTTCTCATTCTCAGGAATGAAAAAAAAGTTAAATACTTATGTGTAATTCTCCAAATCCCTGAATAAATTCTGGCAACAAGAAACTATTATTTATGGTTTAATAATATTCCTATCAGAATTGTTTCCTACCACAAAAGGGCTTCAACAAGGGTGCAGCTTGTCACCTACCCTGTTTAAAATATATATCCAAGAAGCCATCAGTAACTGGAGAAGAAAAACATCAGGAATGGGAATTCAAATGGATGAGCAGTACTTAACAACTCTCCTATTTTCCGACGATCAGGTAATTATAGCGTGTGACGAGGACGACACATACTATAGGTTTAGAAAATTGAAAGAGGAATACAAAAAATGGAGTCTAAACATAAACACTACTAAAACAGAATATCTGAAAATAGGAGACATGCAAGAAGAAGACCCAGATCTGCAAATCCATAGAATCGGAAAGTGGAGCGAATTCAAATACAGTATTTGGAAAGCATTATTTCAGAAGATGGAACAACAAAAAATGACATAAAAATAGGATATAACAGGGAAAAAAGTCTATTCGTTTTCAAAACTCGTTACTTTGGTCGAACAAAATGAAACTTCAAACTAAACTGACATCTACACAACTATTGTGGAGCCCATTTTATCTTATGGCTACGAATGCTAGAAACTTTCAGATATAGAGAAAAGATGATAGAAACTGTGGAAATGGACTTCTTAAGAAGAGCGTGTAATATTTATAGAATGCAAACATGTTAGAAACGGAGATATAAGAAGGAAAACAGGCCGCGTATTTACAACAGCAGAAAGAATAGAATCCAGACAGTTGCTATGGTGAGGTCACGTAATGAGGACGGAGGAGAAGCTATGGCCAAAGAAAGCATTGACTTACACACCACAAAACAGGAAAAGAAAAGGAAGACTGACAACACAATGGAGAACAGGAATTAGGAAAAGCATGAGAGATCGAGCTATTGAAGATGATGACTGGAAGAATAGGGAGAAATGGCGATCGAATACGGGGTGCGCCATAGACTGTAGGACCCCCGCTAATAAAAAAAAATATGGTTTATTGTCATTTGGGTATGAAACAGACGTAATTCGTGCAATGAGGAGATACAAAATCAGACGCCGGAGGGAGGGAAAGTATAAAATAAGTCAGATACAGCATAGAGAAATGTAAATAACACAGATCAAAGCTAGCGATGTGTGTCAACAGCCGTATTTGCCCCCCCCCCCCCGGCTGAAATCCAACAATAAATTTCTTCGCTTCTAACCAACAGAGAACTTACAGATTAAAACAAAAATAGCTTTATCTTCGTTTGAGAGCAGGATAGAGCTATCTCAGAATTGTTATTTCAGGATGTATTACAATAGGCTTGTGTACTATCCTGTAAACTGTTGAACTGTTGTTTCGCTGGCAACTTAAGTTATTAACCTGAACCCTATAAATGAACTAGTTTACGTAAATCAGAGTACCAAATAATATTAAATTACTTCTAACAATACGCTCTTTGTAGTTTATGATTACATGTAAATGCTTTGAGAGACAACAAACGTGAATAAATAAATGAGATAGTTTTAGAAATAAGAAGAAACTACTAATAGTTTGTAACACATCTGCAGTTACACAGAGTGCAGTCAATACTCCAATGTAATGTGGTGCATATCCTGCGTCAACATTTAGGCCTAACAATGATTATGTGCGTAGTCGCTTTGACACAATACATCTATGAAAGCAAAGTATTCAGTAAACCTGTATGTGGACGCTCTTTTCCAAATGAAAAGTTACTACTATCGTTTGTAAACGATTTTTATTTTAATAAGTCATCGATTCATCGACTGATTAACAGTAGACTGACTGCTGGATTTAAGTTCCATTCCAATTCTGTTCTTGTAAAAAATAACCTCAGTCATTAAGTCATTAATTAGCAATATGACTATGTGCCTCTGCGTAATAGATTTATTTACCTTCGACTCGGTCGTATACAACCCAATACCTTTCCTAACCGTAATGTAAGAAAGTACAGGTAAACAAGAAGCGTGTACCGAATTTGATGTAAGTTTGTACATTATATAATGCCTTATATTATACGGTTAAACCACTTCGGCTTTATTTGGCACGTATAATAATCTCACTTAACATAGCCAATCTTGTTCCAGTATAGAATGCTGGCTAATATTTGTTTTTCATCGGCTTAGTAACGGTGAAATTGAACTTCTTGATACCCAGACTTGCTAATAAAAATGTTTTCCTTTTCATTTTGATGACAGTTTTACTTAACAGAAGTGGAAGATCCTAAAGTAAGGAAAACTGCCTCACGGCTAATCATTACATTGAAAATAATTTGCAGTTAGTTACTGAACTGTTTGATACATGTGACTTTTTATTGATAATTATAATGTTTACAGAAATTTGATTATTTATTGATTATAATGTTTAAAAGTGTATTTTTAAAATAAAAATGAATAATTCCCATTATTGACAGAAAGTAAGCCTATAATTTTTTTAATATTCCATGATATTAAAGTGGTTTTTTATTGTATCGATTGTAAGAGTAATTTTAGACTTTACTTTCACGTTATAGAAGTAACTATTTCACAATTTAGTGCTGTTTCGAGTGTACAGTTTTATGACTTTACTCGATCATATCTAGAGATCAAAAGAAAGAAATCTGGGAAAAATTTATAAATAAGTTATGTAGACACAGCATAAATAATTATTGATTAACGAAATAGTTTAAATTCAAAGTAAAATAATTAACAGTTTCAAAATTCTAAATTTAACTCACTAAATAATTATTATTATAATAATTAAATGTATACGTACATAATGGCTCGCAGTCTATAGTCCTAGTGAATCGTTCTTGCGACAGGTTTATAATAAAAATTGGTGGTGGAAGGGGAAAGAATTGTTGTTTTTATGCATTCCATATTCATCCCTTTCTGTGCTTTGCAAGAAACACAGTAGACAGTCCACAACAGACTAAACACGGCTACACAATAATACGTAAATACATAATCCTTGTTTAATAATATAACCTTTATCTTACACTTCCATGTTGGGTATAATATCTAAAAGAAATTTGTGCCACTTTTGATTGTTTATTTCTATATATGCAATACCGGTATGGTCTTCCATAAGTTAAAACACGCCATTTATTATCTTTATATTTATGAAACAGAATGCATAGTAGATCCCTTTTTTCTCATTAATTTTATCTAGATAAAATTTTGTACTTAGAAAAATCGTGTTAACTTCATATTTAATGCTTTGCTCAGTTGACTACTACTTAACAATTTGTAAAATTAAGCACATTATTGTACCAACAGAATGCACGTTACATCACAGTCTAAACAAACATGTCTTGTAGAAACTCGTGCACCAGTTAAAGGAAACTCGAGTCTGTGGCCTATTGTTGTCATGACACCCAAACATGTCATTAAAGATGACACGTCATGTCATTCAATGTTAAATATGTCATTGAAGAGTTGCCACTGATATGATACGTGCATATTGTATATTTATTGAATACAGCAGATCCTTTTAATAAGACCAAAATTTCTCATTAATTAAAAAATATTTGTAAAATACTTTCTATATACTTTTTTTCATATAGGCCTAGCAAACAACAACTGGCGTATGAGTTGCGTGTTTAATATAATAAATATCGATATGGACAACCATACATGACTTCTATGTTCTAAGATTTATATTTAAAATCATATTCGAAATGAAATATTTCCATAGAAACTACGTATTTCTACTTATTGCTTCAGCATTAACCACAGTACTGTGGTCACTAACGTATACCACCTCACGTTTTCGCACTCGATTTTCACTGATGATGGCAGTCGATGGCACTGCCGAAAAGTCTGGTTTTGCAGAAAACATTGGACTACGGCTAAAAAGCCCGGGAAGCAATTTTAACAAAAAACTACTTCTTTGTTGCCGATAACGTAGTACACATATAAAAAATTCTCCCCTCCACCTTCAACTATAATTTTTAATAATAGAAAATTACCCCCACCCCGTTCACCAAACCTCTTCATTTATAGATATTTCATCTACGTTTCTACAGTGGATTATTATGAGCTTCTTATCAGGATAATTTATTTATAAAAATTAAGTTTTACTCTTGTTAAGTCATAAAATGTATCAGGTAAACTACCCCTTTCTCTTAACCGATCTTCTCCAAAATCAATAGACCTTCCGTCCTCTACAATTCAGGGATACATGCAAAAAAATATTTGATTCTGTTTGAATGTGCGGCAGTTATCGTTCGTCATGGAAATATTTCTCTTGTTACAACATAAAATGTTGCAGGTAAACTACCCCTTTCCCTTAACCGATCTTCACGAAAAATTGCGTTCTCTACAATTCAGGAACTTATGCAAAAAATTATTTGATTCTCTTTGAATTTACGGCACTTATCTTTCGTCAAAAAAAATTACCCTTCTTAAAACATAAAATGTTGCTGGTAAACTACCCCTTTCCCTTAACCGATCTTCAACAAAATCAACAGACCTTGAGTTCTCTTTAATTCAAAAAGGTATGCAAAAACGTTGTCGATTCTGTTTGAATTTGCGGCAGTTATTGTTCGTCATATAAAAAATTGCCCTTCTTAAAACATAAAATTTTGCAGGTAAACCACCCCTTTCCCTTAACCGATCTTCACCAACACCAACAGGTTTTGAGAACTCTACAATACAGGTCTGTATGCAAAATATCATTTGATTCTGTTTGAATTTGCGGCTGTTATCGTTTGCCATAGAAAAAAATTACCCCCCATAAAAAAACGTTGTTGGTAAACTACCCCTTACCCTTCACAGATCTTCACCAAAAACAATAGGTCTTGAGTACAGTACAATTCAGGGCTGTATGCAAACAATTATTTGATTCTGTTTGAATTTGCGGCTCTTATCGTTTGCCATAAGAAATACCCTTTTTAAAACATAAAAAGTTGCAGGTAAACTACCCCTTTCCCTTAACCGATCTTCAACAAAATCAACAGACCTTGAGTTCTGTATAATTCAGGGTTGTATGCAAAAGAGTAGTTGATTCTGTTTGAATTTACGTCAGTTATCGTTCGTCATAGAAAAAATTAGCCTTGTTAAAACATAAAATGTTGCTGGTAAACTACCCTATTTCCTTAACCGATCTTCACCAAAACCAAAAGGTCTTGAGAACTCTACAATTCAGGACTGTGTGCAAAACATTGTTTTATTCTGTTTGAATTTGCGGCTGTTATCGTTTGCCAAAAAAAAATTACCATTTATAAAAAAACGCTGCTGGTAAACTACCCCTTTCCCTTAACCGATCTTCTCCGAAAACATTAGGTCTTGAGTACTCTACAATTCAGGGCTGTATGCAAAATATTATTTGATTCTCTTTGAATTTGCGGCTGTTATCGTTCGTCATATAAAAAATTACCTTTGTTAAAACATAAAATGTTGCCGGTAAACTACCCCTTTCCCTTAACCGATCTTTACCAACACCAATAGGACTTGAGAACTCTGTAATTCAGGTCTGTATGCAAAAGAGTAGTTGATTCTGTTTGAATTTGCGGCTGTTATCGTTTGCCATAGAAAAAAATTACACTTGTTTAAAAAAAAACCGTTGATGGTAAACTACCCCTTTCCCTTAACCGATCTTCACCTAAAACAATAGGTCGTAAGTACTCTACAGATCAGGGCTGCATACAAAACATTATTTGATTGTGTTTGAATTTGCGGCTCTTATCGTTTGCCATAGAAAATACCCTTGTTAAAACATAAAACCTAGCTGGTAAACTACCCCTTTTCCTTAACCGATCTTCACCAAAAACAATAGATCTTGAGAACTCTACAATTCAGGGCTGTATGCAAAAGAGTAGTTGATTCCGTTTGAATTTGCGGCTGTTATCGTTTGCCATAGAAAACAATTACCCTTGGTTAAAAAAAAACCGTTGCTGGTAAACTACCCCTTTCCCTCAACCGATCGTCACCAAAAACAATAGGTCGTAAGTACTCTACAAGTCAGGGCTGTATGCAAAAAATGATTTGATTCAGTTTGAATTTGCGGCTGTTATCGTTTGCCATAGGAGAAAAATCTAGACACACAGACAGACACACACACAGACACTTTTCGAAAAATGACTTTTTTTCATGTTTTGAGTGTAGTACAATCAGAATCTGCAATAATCTCGAACACGATTTTTTTTTCCATCACCATACTTCCATTTCCTTAAGAAACATGGAAGTAAAAACTCTAATGTTAAACAGTAGAATTTCCAAGGCATTCATATTTTTAAATTAAAACTTTTCCTCCTTACATCGGTTTTATACCAAAGAGAATAATGTTTTGGCTTAGTACAGTATTACTCTCAACCAGTAGGTAGGTTACGCAACAACTACTGTGTTTCACTCGCGCGTATCGTATGCCGTAAAGTTTACCTCACACTCCAATGGAAAATCAAAGAGATCTGGTTAATTGCTCTACATCTATTAGACATTCAATTAACATTTTTTAAACATACAACTTTAAAAAGCAAGTATATACTTTTAGATAAATGGAAAAGTATTTTAGAGTTATTTAAAACAGTAATTGACAGATTTACTTGTTCCTCCTTTCTGTACAAAATGGTTAACCTAATTTTGACTTACTTCAACAAACAGCATCTTATTACGCTGAAGCTTCAATCGTGAGAACGTCAGTATTATTTGATTTTATACTCAAGTTAGTTTTTCAATTTTAATTATATTCCGTGGGTAAACAGAGGCCACTGGTAACAAGAAAGTCAAAGGGACAAGGCATATTAGAAAAGGTACAACTAAGAAATACCGGACAATTCACGTGGAGGGGAAGTCAAACACAAGTTACGCGCTGGAAGCACTGAACAACATGAGAAATAAAGTCAGTATTGAATTGAATTTTATCAGAAATATTGCCAGAAGCAAGTAAGTCGTTTTATCACATTTAAACTATTTTAAATAAACGTATTTGGATGGAAAGGTTAAAGTTATAATAATCAACTAACCGACCACTGATCCAAGTATTGAGCTACCAATTATTTGTCAACATATTATTTTTCAATAATTATAATTATTGAGAACATATTATTTGTTAACACCTTCGAACTGGTAGTTCATTAAGCCCATTACTATTCACAATGCATGGTTCGGTGCAGGTCGCTACAAATAAAAAACTAAAATAAAACATGTGTGGTAGTTTATAGATTCTGTAGTACGAAATGAAACTCCTTTTTCTTGCTAGAAATATTACAAAACATTTTCTGGGTTTTTAATATTTTCGACAATTGGTTTTACCCGTAAAAGGTTTTACGCTAGTAATACGCTAACTATTTTAGACTTACCTCTGTAATTAAAACTGCATCAAATTTTGCATACCCAATATTTAGAAAACCTTATCAATTATAGTAAAAAATAAAACCATAAAATAGTTTTTGTGATTTCCACTCGTCAATTTATTAAAAATTATAAAACCATGACAGCTGTTTCGGCAACACAGTGCCTTCATCAGATGGTATAAGCTGACTAATTTTCGTACAAACGATACAGAATATAAAATATAATACAAGTGCTGTTGTATAGAGAGCGATAGTAATCTCGTGTCAATAAGATTTATACACATTACACAAACATATAACATAACATATACCAAGTCTATTTATACAAATTAAGCAGAGGCGAGCTATTTAGATCTAACTGATCATTTAATAATACATTTAAATATTTGTGTTTATTAATTTCAAGGGTTTCTAATAAATCAAGCTTTGGACCTTTATCAGATAAATGTAAATTTTCAAAATTGTCATTATAACTATGGTCTTTTTCTAACAAGTGATTTGCATAATTTGATTTGCCATCATTATATCTAAAACTATAATTGTGACCATACATTCTTTTTTCGAAAGATCTACCTGTCTGTCCGATATACACTTTATTACAAGACCCACAGGATAATTTGTAAACACCAGACTTTTGCAGTTTATCTGTTTTACTCTTATTATTTTTAATATATTTTCCCAAAGAAGACTGCGTCTTAAAAGCTATATTTACATTCCTTTGTGTGAAATATCTCACACAAATATATTTCAAACAAAGGAATGTAAATATAGCTTTTAAGACGCAGTCTTCTTTGGGAAAATATATTAAAAATAATAAGAGTAAAACAGATAAACTGCAAAAGTCTGGTGTTTACAAATTATCCTGTGGGTCTTGTAATAAAGTGTATATCGGACAGACAGGTAGATCTTTCGAAAAAAGAATGTATGGTCACAATTATAGTTTTAGATATAATGATGGCAAATCAAATTATGCAAATCACTTGTTAGAAAAAGACCATAGTTATAATGACAATTTTGAAATTTTACATTTATCTGATAAAGGTCCAAAGCTTGATTTATTAGAAACCCTTGAAATTAATAAACACAAATATTTAAATGTATTATTAAATGATCAGTTAGATCTAAATAGCTCGCCTCTGCTTAATTTGTATAAATAGACTTGGTATATGTTATGTTATATGTTTGTGTAATGTGTATAAATCTTATTGACACGAGATTACTATCGCTCTCTATACAACAGCACTTGTATTATATTTTATATTCTGTATCGTTTGTACGAAAATTAGTCAGCTTATACCATCTGATGAAGGCACTGTGTTGCCGAAACAGCTGTCATGGTTTTATAATTTTTAATAAATTGACGAGTGGAAATCACAAAAACTATTTTATGGTTTTATTTTTTACTATAATTTACAATGGATTTTCACCAAGTAAAGGCATCAAGCATTAATTATTTGAAAGATGCTACAACTAGCATGTTGGCCTTGTGAAACCTTATCAATGTTAGTTACAATATCTAGTAAATGTAACCATCCAATCTAATGTACGGTAGCCGCTTTCATTTAATTGATGGAACCATCAAATACTAAGAGCCTCGTTAAGTGATAGAAAGGTATGAAATGAAGAAGTGTTAATAATGTTATGATATAAATGTTTCAAACTCCGTTAGAAACATCCAGTAACATTTCTGTGCCAGTAATATAAAGGAAAGACAGAAAAGATAGACACTCAAACAAATTAGAATAGATGACACATTCTATCTCGGAATATATCTAACGAGGTATTTGCTCAATAGAGGTAGACCTGGTTCACGAATCAAATAAAACTTGGCTAGTAATAACTTATGGATAATATCTTTATTAATAAGAAATTATCTACACCAGTGAAGAATCGATTTATGAAATTTAAGAAAGCAATTTTATATATTAAAGTATGTCTGATGAGTATGTCTTACTACGTCATTGTCATTTCATTCTTGATCAGTTACAATGTCGACAACATTTATATTCCCGGACTAGTTCTGCTGGGTTTTGTTTTCAATTGTTTCGTCAATAAAACTGACACTATTATTAGAATTTCTGCCTGTACTTGAATTAGGCACACTTTTTTTTTGGCGCAGGTTTGGGTTCATTTATGTCACAGGTGATTTTTTTTTTTTGTAGGCAATGTAGAAACGTTTGGTTGCGATATTGTCGTTCGACGAATTTACCGACTCACTATAGAATTTCAACGTTTTAGGTAAAACAGATCGTTTTTCGAGACTTTGATCACAGTTACACTTTTATTTTACTTAATATCAATAAAGTGCTGGTAGCTCCTTTTATTATTCAACAGTTTTACAATCTTCTGGCAAAATAAAAACGTTTTTCTCACTTTGTAGTCCAGGATTCAGCTACAAAAAGTGGAACCATTTGACCCACCAAGATATTCGTAAATATAATATTAGTTGAAGATGTTTTTACATGTTATGTATAGGCCTAATAATGTACAAATTATGTACAATTTCCAAATGAAATTGTAACAAAATAAATGTCAAAAAGACAATTTAGCTCAAGCTAATTTTTCCTATAGTGATTAACAATATAATGACAAATTCAAATTCTTCTTGCCAAAAGTTTCAAATGCCAGTATTACGATAGCCAGAACAGTTAAAAATGTCAAATTTGAAGGGTCCGGCATACGATTTGACCCAAGCTAATATTTGGTATAGAAGTGCCACAGGTGGTAACTATGAATAAAGGACCATATAAAGGACTGAAAAGGGTTGAAGTTAACGATTTTTAGGGTCAGGTATACGATTTGACCAAGCTAACATATGGTCGAGAATCCACAATATGTAATAATCTCCAACCAAGCGTTGCCAAAGCTCGCGCTGCCTTCACTGCGACAGCCAGAAGGGGTAAAGATGACGATTTTAAAGGGTGTAGTGAACTGTTTGGCCCAAGCCGATTGTAACTGAAGCAAAACGATGAACACTCACTGCTAGAAATTGCGGTGGGTGGATAACGGTAGTCGGAAAGATTAAAGGCAGGCGTGCCACTTAACTCTAGAAATTTACCATATCATATTTGAACCCGAAGTTTGTCAGGCCTTAATATTTAATAAATTTTGTTATTTAATAGTCATTTGCGGAAGTCGCAGTGGCTGTGATAGAATCTTGTAAAGGGTAAAAGTTAACGATTTTGACACGGCGTCAATAATCTAGAGATTGACTATTTAAGGTCAGTGGTATTATCGCATTTTTGTATATTTTATCTAACAACATTCAATTAATATTATCTTGTGCCCAATGATTTTCCACTGGCAATTCCAAACAATTCTAGGTATAGCTCCCATTGGCTAGGGTCATTTTTTATTTATTGGAGTTTACTGTTTACATTTTCAAGTGGAAGCCATTTTTAAACGCAACCTGTGCACGCAGTCAGACGCGCTTTTTCATAAACATCAAGTCTAGGTTACTGTATCTCGCTGGGTTAAATGACTTGAGTTTTTTGAGCTTGTTCCCTGCTCAGTGTCTAGTAGAACGCTGATGGCAAGAAAGCTTGTGTACTCATTCAGTCGCGTCTGGTTCACTTAATTATTTCTCTGCTTACTGGTAGTCTAACACGCGCACGTATGTAGGCCTATGTGTGCCTCTGATCCTTCAAACTGCGGTGTCAAACACACGCCAGCTGGCTACACGAGTGTCTGTACTAGTTAGGAATGATTCAATTGCAACATATTGACAGAGAGTACTGCAATTAACAGCGTGTCGCTACGATATCTGAGGGGCTGAGCCAAAAAGCCGCCAATTAGGCCTACTACACCAGTGACAGTTCAGAATGCATAACAGTATTTTCTTCTGGCATGTTTTAGTTGGATTGTCATTGTAACGTTATGTTTTACTATCACATAAATTAGGTCCCAAAAATGTAGACCATGTTAGAGAAAGAACTAAATACTATAATTCAACTTTAAAGTTTTTACCTTAATCCGTCTATGTGACCGCTTAATTTTTCTTCTTTGTCTTCTTACGCGTTTCGGATTGTGTTAATCCATCATCAGAGATTAAACAATTCGTCGGTTAAGACTTCGTTAAACATTAAAAGTTACACTTAAAGACATTTAAAAATATAGTCCACAAACACAGCGACGTACGCGGATGTGAGTGCGCACTCAATACTGGTTAGCGACGTACTGCACAGTTTATTGGAGTTTTCATGTTATCTATTGTTGTGTTCGGGCGTGTATTCTATGGCTATGTTATCTATAATCTTATCGTATAGTGTATGCGATTTAAATGCCAATTGTTCGTTCAATATATTATTGGGATTATTTCTGAAGGCTCGGTAAATTTCGAACTCTTCTACCGCATCCATATATCGTCCCTTTCTGCAAATGTGTAAGGGTTTGCGATTTGCCTCAAAATTTGTATAATTATGATTCAATGAGACGAGATGTTTAGCGTAGTTTGATTTATTTGAAATGCTCGTGGGTAAGTGTTCTTTATATCTTTCGAAAAAGCTCCTGCCAGTCTGACCAATGTAATGCATGTTGCAGTCATCACACATCATTTTGTATACACCTGTTCTTTTTTCAATTGATGTACGTGTGGCATTATTTAGCATTTTACGGATATTGTTGGTTGTTCTAAATGTGATGTGGATGTTATGTTTTTTAAAAGTATTTCTAATAAGCATTGAAAAGTTGTTAGTATAATCAACCGCCATATATATTGCGTTCGTAGTGACACGGTGAGGGTTGTTAGTTCTGCGTTTGTGTCTAAGCATCAAGTGTTCAACTAATGAACTGCGGTAACCGTTCATAATTGCAATGTGTTTAATTATATCTGTTTCTTCTTTGTGGTTTGCGGGATCTAAAGGTACGCTGTATAGTCTGTGTATGATACTATTGAATGCGGCCATTTTTTGTGAATGCGGGTGGAAAGAATCAGCATGTATGGAAAGAATCAGTTGTGGTGGGTTTTCTATATATTCTGTATTGAAATTTATTATTATGTTTCATAAAGGTTAAGTCCAGAAAATTTATGGCGTTGTCTGACTCTATTTCAAGTGTGAATTGTATGTTTTTGGTGATGTTATTCATGTAATGTAACAACATGTTTGCCTGTCTCGTTGTCCCGTCAAAGATTACAAACGTGTCATCCACATATCTTTTATAAAATGAGATGTTACGTTGCCATTTATTGTGTGGTGAAAGCAAATATGTATTTTCAAGGTTGTTCAGGAAAATGTCAGCCAGCACACCGGACAAGGGTGAACCCATTGCAAGACCCTCGTCTTGAATCAAAATTGTGTCATTGAATGTGAAATAGTTCTGTTGTAATACTACGTCCAGTAACAGCAACAATTCTGTTATTTTTTGTAGATTTAACTTTCCTGTTCGTATTAAATTATTTCTTAGAATGTCTAAGGTTGTCTTTACTGGGACACTTGTATAGAGGTTGACTATGTCAAAGGAGATTAACTTATGCTGACTATTAATGCTGAAGTCTTTAGTTAGTTTTATTAGTTCAATGCTATTTTTTATAGAATGATTATTGTCTATAGTTATGTTACTTTTTATTAATTGGACCAATTTCTTAGATACTTTATAACCTGGGGCTGTTGTGTAATTAACAAGAGGTCTTATCGGTATATTTGGTTTATGGATCTTGGGTAAACCGTTGAACATGGGTGCATTGCGATTATGGGTTTTAACTGGCGGCGTGTAGTTTCGTCAAAAAGGTGTGTGCATTTATTACTCGTTTGGTTGATGTATTTTATATACTCCGTTGTGGGATCCGAATCTATGGCTCTTATGTTGTTGTTATGAATAAATTCTTATACTTTTTGTTGGTACATGTCTATTGGTAGAATAACCATAGTGTTGCCCTTGTCAGATTTAGTGGCTATGGCCTTATGTTCGTTTCGCGTTATAATTGTGACGCGGATACCAATACAATGACTTTAAAACAAAATACTAGTCCATAAATAACTTGAGTACCAAATAGATTATAGATTGTATTAGATTATAAGAAATAATGAGAAATGTAATGCTATACCCTGACAATCTCAACAATAACAAGAAATTGAATCCAGTAAACTGCTTTGAAAAGTGTTAAGAAAATGTAAAGAATTAGAATCTATACTGCAGTAACAAACTGGACCCTCAATAAAATAAAATTAAACAATACAATAAATAATTTAACAGTACCACCAAAATAAAATAGAATAACCACTTTGGTTATCCTGATTAATGAAATAAAGTAAAATAATAAGATGATAGGAACCAGTGAGACAAGAGTGTAATGGTAATTAAACCAAGGGGTAAATGTAAGCCTACATGTTAGGTTAAGTATCATCATAAGATTTTATACATAAAAAGAGGCTAAAAAGCATTGTAAATTACATGAGGTATAAACATAAAACGAAAACTACTGGTAAAGTAGTAAATAAGACCAAATTAACTATATAATATTGGTTATAATATCAATTATCACCTAAATAAAGAGAGATGTGAGGCACTAAAGACTGCCAACAATGATCTAGAAAAAGAATAGTTTTCCAAATAATCTAAGTAAATAAACTAGTTACTATAAATAATACTAGAATCTTTGTAATATGTAGAAGGTTCTAAGAGTGTAGACATGTTTAAACAATATAATTAAACAATGTATTTTAATGAAACAAAGGACACATGAAACCAACCTTAAAAGTTACCAACTTTAGCACCGAACTTAGAAAATTTTTCAAACCTTTTGAATTTCAGTAAACACTGGAAACTATTTTAATCACTTTCACAAGTTTAATAACAAATAGAATTAACTATTTTTAAAGAATTAATTGTTTTTAATAAAATATAACGATTTAAAAAACAACTTAACCAAACGTGGTACTGTTCACGTACGGATACAATCCGAACTTTATAATTTTATTTTGTTCTATAGATTTAAGTCAGTAAAAATAGTCATTAACCTCTTGTTATGTTTTGTTCTTATTAATAGACATTTTCTAAACTAATTCTGAGCCGCTCATCAATGACCTCACAACACATTAACCAACAGAATTCAGAATTTTAACTTTCTTAAAATGTGTAACTAAATTCTACAGCTTACCTGGATGACCGGCTCACTTGTTCAAAACCAGGAGGAGGCCTCCTAGTGGAAGAAAGGCCTCGTGCTGGGGAACCATTAGGCAATTGAATTAATGAGGTGACCTCAATTTCCAAACTCAACAAACAACAAATTTATTGGTTCTCTAAATTTTTTTTTTTAAACCTTACAATTTTATGTACAATGCGTGTACTTCATAGTACCCAGAATATATAAGTATTTTATTTAAAATAACGATGATCATGCAACAGAACCTCGACGGTATATATTAAAACTTTTACAAAAATATAATTTCGATATTTTGGCAATAAATTATTATTAACATTAATAAATAAAAAAAAATAAATCTAGACGTTTTCAAAATTTAATACATCTAATAAAAAAAAGGTTTTTTTTTTATTACAGGGCACCTCTGGTTGTACTATTTTAATTAATTTACACAAACAACATGCACCATCTGAACTCTCCATCAAAAAACTAAGAATGATAACAATATAGTTAGTAAAGACATAATATTAAATATAATTTGGTAGTTATGTTCTTTAGTATGAAATTCACTATGTGTGTGCTCAATTTTTACTAAACTTTGCATAGCTCAATGGTTTTCTGATTTCATAGTGGATACCATTATTAAAGAAAATATCAGATAACCAGGTCTCTCAAAATGTAGAATGTTTTATACATACATATTTGTGTATACGAATGACTAGATCCATAACACTATTTATATTCTCATCACTCAACAATTAATTAATATAGTCATTCAACATATTTTAAACTGAGCAAACATTATTAAGTTCCATTAGATTTATATATGTATACAAAAAAGTTAACATTGATTTTAGATTCATAGAGAATTAAAACAAATCCTAAATCCCAAAACGAGTAGGGATATAACATAGTTTGAACCAATGTGATGGACAGTTCACTACCTGTCCTGAGAAGGAGTTGCACTCAATACATATGACTTCCTCATTTTCTTTTAACTTACATGCACTTAACAATTTTCACACAAACAGTTACATGGATAACACTGATAAATACTGAGAGACTTTCTCAGAGAAAGTAAAGGAACCAGGTATTCTTCACTCTAGTAACGCTGGGAAGTGCCTTCACACTGCAAGGTTTAGGTAGATACCACTTAACCAGTTGTAGCTTAACACATTTCATATTCATGTTTTTCATTTTTTTTTTGTTTTTTTTTTGTTTTATATTTAAAATAGCTTTTGCATATAAGGTACTACTATCACTTACTAACAGCATAAGAAGCTGTCCTCACAATTAAAAGAAATATCACAATTAAGAGATGCCAGTCCAGTTCAACTGAATTTTGAAAGAAAAAACTATAGTTCAGAAATGAATTTGCTATCATTAAAATAACCTGGGTATTCCGGATATTAAGTACAGTAAAGAAGCATCAAGAATTAAAGCAAAAGTCTCTTTTTTGTTGTTGTGTTAAGACAACTAGCCAGGACATCACTTGACGAGAGAATCAAGTGGTGCCAAATGCACATCTAGGAATTAAGTTATTTTTTTTTTTTTTTTGCAAAAGGTCACTTACACAGCACACCAGAAACATTGTTCTGAGACATACCTGTCTGGATTGGCCTCAGCACACTAGCCACTAATAAGTTCCTTGATTTCCTTACATTTCCTCTTGGCCTGACAATCGGGTAACGGATAAACGGGCCGTAGACACCCCAGGGCACGCCTCGGTACTCAGCCGGCCATAATAAAAATTATACGCTCGGTATTAAAAAAACAATGAAAACGTTCTTCAGCAGCCTAACAAGAAAAGTATCGCTGCATCGAAGGGACAAGCGCGAGAGAGCGGCAGATCGCCACGCGTCTAAAGCCGAACCACCAACAACGCACCCACACAGCGGAACAGTGAAACTCAAGTCGCGCCGTGTCGCTACTAGATAGCATCGCCAGTATCCTTATTAGTATGTTGCCGTAACGAAATTCCTTAGTTACGGCACACCCCCACAACAAAAGGAGTTCAACGGGCTGGACGACACTCGGTCGGCTACAACTGGAGGAAATCTGGGGACTAACTAAAACAGTTTAAAAGGTAAAATTAGGCGGAAGTTGAAAACGAAAGGACACCGGAAAGAAGAACAAGGTGTGTGTGTGTGTAGCTGGGTGTGTGTAAGTGTGGAAGATACCGGGAGTGTGAGCGGTCGCGACCTAAAGCGACAGAAAGAGGAAAGGAAAGGAGAGGAGCTAAAACACCGATAAAACTTTAAAAACACCATTTCCCCCCCCTAAAAACAGTTAAAAACTCTAAAAGGTAAACCATTAAACCCCAAAATTATTAAATCCAAATCCACCAGAGAAGCCCCCCGAAAACCAAACCCAAGAACCCTAATTAATCCTAACTGGGGTGGCACAAAAAAAATAAAAATACCCTTCACTCAATGAACCTCCAATCGAGGACACGCCTTCAAATGCGACACATGGGCCGCACTCTCACCTGCATACCGTCCTCCAAACCCACCAGGCGGGCAGTAACCGGCGAGACAAACTCTGAAATACGGAAAGGTCCCATCCAGCGATAACAAAGCTTGGCGGCGCGACCCTCCACCCTAGAGCTGAGCGGGTGGCTCCTACAATATACCAACTGGCCCACCTTGAAAGGGTTGAGGACTCTCCCCGCGTTATAATGACGCCGCACGAGCTTGTGCGATCGGAGCAGAGCTCTCCTCACCTCTTTCCACCTGTGAGAGACCCCCCCGTTCGGCAAATCCGGAAGAAGAT
Organism: Magicicada septendecula; assembly: GCA_034769895.1. Lineage (NCBI taxonomy): Eukaryota > Metazoa > Arthropoda > Insecta > Hemiptera > Cicadidae > Magicicada > Magicicada septendecula. The sequence continues at coordinate 426,321,297 of CM068367.1, read as the reverse complement.
CCTCCAATCTCCACAAATTGCTAAGGGGGTGTGCAGGGGAGAAACCAAACATGACCTCAAAAGGCACGGCACTATGACTTTCATGAAGGGAGGAGTTGAAAGCCATTTGTAACCTCTGAAGATTCTGGTCCCACGTGTTCTGCTGTTCCGCGTGGTAAGGAGGGCGGATCTAAGATTGCGATTGAATCGCTCAGCGTGGTAAGGTTGCGGGTGATAAGGAGAAGTGGTTACATGTCGAATGCCGTGCCTGAAACACATGTTTCGGAACTACCTCGAGATGAATTGGGGGCCATTGTCTGAGACAATGATGGAGGGAAGCCCGAAATGCTGAAAGATGCTGGTCTGAAGGGCTATGATGGTAGTAGCAGCACTTGCCTGACGCAAGGAAGTAGCCAGACATACTTAGAGAAGGCATCCACACAAACAAGGAGGAACGAATTCCCGACCTTGCTACTTGGGAAAGGACCCACGTAGTCGATGAAAACCCTCTCCATAGGTCTGCTAGCCACCTCAGAAGACAGCAACCCCAACTTGGTGTTCTGAGCGGGCTTGCTCAGACTGCACAGATGACAGCACTTCACCCGGGTGGCGATGTCCCGGTCCATGCCTTTCCAGATGAAGTTCTTTCGAATCGCGGCGATGGTCTTAGAAACACCCAAATGGCCTCCCACCGGGGAATTGTGATAATACTGGAAGACCATGGGTACAAGCTTGCTCGGCAGCACGATCTTAGGAACCCGTCCTCTACGTTCCTTTCAGCAGAGGACGCCCTTGGACAGATGATAAGGAGCCTTAGTCTCGCCTGATTTAATATTTTCGATGATCGGACCCAACGTCTCATCATAAAGCTGATGAGGGATAACATCAGTAAAAGCGAGGGGAAACTCCAAGAGTAAGGCGCAGGGTTCATCTATTGGCTCCTCACTGGGTAGATGGTAAATACGTGACAAAGCGTCGGCAACAACATTTTTGGTCCCCCGTATATGCTGTGCCCTGAACTTAAAAGTTGAAATTTTGACCACCCAGCGGCCAATTTTACCCAGTTGACGGGGGTGCGCCAGAAGCCAAGAGAGAGCCTGGTTGTCGGTCTCTAAAAGGAACTCAGCATGTTCCAAATACCTCCTAAATTTGTCCAGGGCGAAGACTACAGCCAAACACTCCAACTCATACACAGAGGATTTATTTTCAGTGTCGGTGAGGGTCCTAGATACAAAAGCAACTGGCTGCCGAGCACCATCCACCTCCTGCGAGAGCACGGCGCCGATCGCCACAGAGGTGGCGTCCGACTGCAAAATAAAGGGCTTCGTGAAGTCAGGCATCCGAAGCACGGGCCGTGACAGAATGGACTCCTTCAGAATCTCAAAGGCTCGCTGCTGTTCGTCGCCCCACACAAATTTGACCCCCTTTTTTCTTAAGGAATTTAGGGGAGCAGCAATCTCTGCGGCCCCGGGGATGAACCGCCGATAAAAGTTAACCATCCCTACAAAGCGGGCCACCCCTTTAGCGTCCCGAGGAGGAGGAAAGTCCCGAATAGCCTGAGTCCTCTCTGGGTCTACAGTGACCCCTTTATGAGACACAAGGTGACCGAGGAAAGAAATTTCCTCCTCGGCAAATTTCACCTTGTCGGGGTTTACCGTGAGCCCCGCGCGCCTCAGGCGACACAACACCTCTCGGAGATGATCCATGTGTTCCTCTAAGGTGGTGCTGTAAATCAGGAGATCACCGAGATAATTAAACACGTACTGAAATTTAACATCGTGGAACACCGTGTCTAGTAGACGTGTTAACGTCTGAGCACCAACAACCAATCCCATGGGGACTCTCTTATATTGGTACAGGTTCCACGGTACGCAAAAGGCCGTGTACGGCCGAGAATCCTTGTGTAAGGGAATCTGGTGGTAGGCCGAGTTGAGATCAAAAATTGTGAAATAGCGGGCCTGCGAAAACCAGTCAAAGGCCGAATGCAGGTCCGGGAGGGTTACCGACTCAACCTCTATATTTTGATTCAATTTGCGATAATCAATAACCAGCCGATGCTTCCCTCCTGGTTTAGGCACCAAGAATGCTGGACTGGCATAGGCCGACGTGGAAGGTTCAATGACACCCTGGTCTAACAATTCCTGAACCTTCTCACGCAAAATGGTCATTTTGGGAGGGGCGAATTTATAAGGGTGCGAACGGACAACCGAGGAGTCACAAAGGCGGATACGATACTCCAGATTATGTGTGAGTCCGAGATTGGCAGTCAGCACCTCGGGGAACTCCTCACACAATTGACGGAAAGTGGTCTGTTGGGACTGCCTTAAATTATTAATAGCCGCCGGGGGTTGAAGTTCTTCAAGTCCCTCCCCCGACTCATCCCGATATCCAAAAAAGGGAATGCGCACGGCACGGTTAAACTTGAAGAAACAAACGTGCCCCTGAATATCGAGAACCAGACCACTTTTCATTATGAAGTCCGCACCCAAAATACAATCGACGCTCAGATTCGGAGCGACAAGAAACTCCCACACCCACGAAAAATAATTTATCTTCATTTTGAAGGCCACCAATTTTGAGGTAGGCAAAACCTCCCTCGAGGCCGTCCAACACACCACCGACGAAAGTGCACTCGCCTAAATTAGAGACTCCCTAACCAACTGATGGTAAACCCGGGAGGAGATTAAACACCGCGCCGATCCCGAGTCCACCAAGGCCTTAATACGGCCCTTTCCAACCTCCAACTCGAGATAGGGACACACGGAGAGACCAGGACGAATCGGCTTAGGATAGGGCTCCCCGGATGGGTGCCCAGTTTCAACCGCACATAACGGAACATGAGATGCGCTAACGCTACCACGCGTGGGGAGGGACCGGCGTCCCCTGAATCCCCCCCACGCGGGCCGTTTTTTGAAGGGCGGTTCTCACGTGAGACCTCCGACCGTTTGAAATGGCAATTCCGGGCCAAGTGCCCCATCTTACCACAAGTATAACAACTATAGTTTTTCCTTTCAGAGTTGTTACCTCGTTGCTCCCGGGTAGGTGGCCGCTGTTGACCAGATGTGGAACAGGGGACAGGGAATTCGGGAGTGCCGGAGCGAGTCTCATCATTCATCTGGATGGTGCGGGCAAAGACACAAGCTCTGCTGAGATCCGCGAAGCTTCGCGGTCTCTCCAGGAACACCAACCGTGACCTCTCCTGGGGATTGAGGCCCTCCAAGATGACACGCACCACCTCAGCCTCCGACACGTCCACACGCAGCACACGGGCAGCACTCTTGATTGATTTTATGAACACGTTTAACTTTTCCCCGTGCCCCTGAACTCTATAAAATAATCTTTGCCGCATCCGGTCACGCAGCCTCCCGGGCATAAACAGCTCCAGAACATCCCTGTGGAAAGCATCAAAATCTCCGCCCGCGCCGAGATGCCAGACCACACGATCCAGTAGAGGCGCCCGACAATAAGGGTAGATCATATTTAAAAGCGAGGCACCAGTCACCCCAGGGAAGTCATAAATCCCTTCAAAAAATTTTACCAGCTGATCTAGATCCAGACCGTCGACCACGGGAAGCCGACGGAGGAGGTCATAGATGGGGTTCGGCAACGACTCATATTTGACTCTGGCAAGGGTGGTACCAAACCCACGAGAGACTCCCAACTGGTCACGCTGAAATCCCTGGGGGCGACTGCCCAACGAAATAAGAGGACATTCCTCGACCAGAGCACTACATGCTTCCCCCAGGAGATCCACCCGCTCAGTGGCCACGGTCTGGCGCGTGAGCATCTCTTTCGGTTTACCAGGACTCTCCGGAGCCTCCCCAGGTAGGCAAATTTTTGACTGCAGGGCCGTCGCAGCCCGCCTAACCTCCTCCACCATTCCGTCCTGCGACAACAAATTACGGAGACGAGCGGACAAGTGGTGCATTCTTTGGGTCACCCGCTGCCAAACTCGGGTAGAACTCCCTATGTATTCAGAGTCCTCCATCAGGGTGAAGAACTCCGTCCACTTATCAGAACACAAGGCTAACTCCTCCCCCAGATCCTCAATCTCGACTCTCTGGAGGGGGACATCCCCCACCAGCAGCTCCCGCAGTTGTCTCCTCAAGGACGCTACATCCCTCTGGGGAACCCCACCCCGCAAGCGTATCTCAAACTGGAGCTCATCTTTATTAAAATACTCGGGCACCAGACCGCGACCCTCACGCCGCCCACTACTCTGCCCCGCCTCTGACATCGTCCCACAATACTAAGACTTCAATACAACCAAGCAATAACAATCAATGCACCCCAGGGTTCCCGACCCGACACCGGACCAACAACCAAGACCAAGACCATATGCTGTAAGACCAACAAAGACAATGACAAGAACACGAACACAAACAAACAAATGTCTATTTGTTTGTTTGTGTTCGTGTTCTTGTCATTGTCTTTGTTTACAACAATATAATTTCATTGTCGTTCATTATATGTTGTTTATTTTCAAATTAATAATAATAATAACAATAATAATAATAATACAGTAATAATAATACAGTTTGTTAATTTCTCTGAAGACAATTATAACGTACAGCGTTAACACATGCATGCCGATCGATAATGCAAAGTGGTCATGAGTTTTTGTATGGATAAACGGGATGCCAGACGGAAGGACCCATTTTGGCTAGAAAGAAAACAGTCCGATATCAATTCGATTTATTTGCGGCCGGCATGACTCGATTATCAAAAGAACGGATATGAATCATGTGGGATTACCACGTGAATACTAAAAAATTAATATTTAAGGATGAAACTTTAAAGTACAACACAAAATTTAATTTGGTAACCAAGTTAATTAGATCAGCTTACATAATAAACCACGTGTATATAATAAATTATCATATTACATTTGGTATATAAAAAGCAAATTCTATTCTAAGGCTTTCATTTTTTTTAACTGCGTTGTTTAGGTAACTGTTTTAATAAAAATAAAGTACCAGTACCCCTTAAAAATAATTTTTTGAAAACTTAAAATATTCTGTGTAAGAAGGGAGGATTAGCTAGTAAATATGATTAGCGATCTCCCATTCACCACACTGCCGTTGCCGTCGAATTCTAACTTGAGAATTTTTTGATTCCGGTAGGTTTCATTCAGTTTTAAGTTACAATTTTTTTTTCAATTTAGGTTATTTCTTATTTAATTTATTAGTTATTTAACTTAAATTACAGTAAAACGTCTTTACTGACATACACATGTCTGTGTTTCATTTTTATTTGAAACCGGTGAGTTTAGTATAATATAACGACTGTTAACGGAACACTTTCGAAAAGGCGTTTTCCGTTAAACGGAAAACTCTACACGCTTCTCGCCTAGCCCAGCGTGCCTTGTCCATATCAAGGCCGTCCACTCACGTAACACTCAAGTACTTCCAGATTGTTCAAAAACATACTTGAAATACGCATTAGCTGGCACACCGCAGTAAAGATGGAAAGTTTATTCTGGAACACTAGCGCGACCTATAAAAGCCACTGCAGCAGGCTTTGTCAGTCAGTTACGTTAAGCGATTTCCTTAGTGCGGATCGAGTCATTGTTGAGGCTTAGTGAAAAATGTTTATGGTGTTATAATTAGTGTGGAACTCTGTTACTTGACATTATTATTGCGTCTTGACAAATTTAACTGGAAGCATTGTACAAGTATAATCTTGTTGACTAACTTGTTGATTACAAACTGTTAGACTATTTGTGATTAATTAAAGCTGGTGATTAGTTACTTCATTGGTGTCTGTATTTGTTTCCACCGTAAAATACGACGATCAGTGAGACCGTCGTAACAATAATTTACTTATCGTGCGTTCGGACTCTGAATGTTCCGCCGTAGGTAGCGTGAACTTTTACTGAAGTCTGAGAACTTATCATTAGGTGGCAAGATAAAAGTGTTAATATCTTAAGGACATGAAGTCTTTTTGTATAATGTAGTCGAGGAATTTGTTAAGATGAAAAACTCAGTATAATGTCGTCCACTGTTGTAACAACAATTTGTGTATGTAACATGCGACTCTGTCAGCCTGTCCACCCCTTTGTTCGCTTGGAACAAATAATACAGCGGTCGTGTCTCGAATGCCTGGGCTAGACAAGTAACAAAGGCACACACGCTACTCCCTCTCCACCGTGCTACTCGCCACCGCCAGTGGTTACTAGATCGCTGATTTACTCTCGCGATTGTGGAACGTGAGTTGTACAACAGACCGCAGGCACAACGCTTGGAGGGAGAAGGAGAAGATCTAATTTGCGTTGAATATGGTGTATATTGACTAGTCTGCAGGTAATCCCTAACTGTGACCGTTAATTTAGTTTATAATAAATAACGAAAAGGATCATGGCAAACCTAAATATTGCCTATGTCTCTCTGCATCTAACAGCTTGAAATCGATGTTAAAGCGTTTTCTACACGTCTGAAAATACCTGTTCATACAGGCCCTTAGTATAGGAACCATCTGCGAAAGTAGAGGGAAAGTGTATGTTCGAGAACAATGGCGATGACGTCACAGAGAGGCACTGGTAGCTGGCTTCCGCGGTGTGAAAACAATGGGTTGGGGAACCCCCAGTTGAAAACACTACCGGGTTCCAGTTCATGACGTCATAGAGGCACTGGCAGCTGGTGTCCGAGCTGTCCATGGGACGTCACTGTTTTGTGTGTGTGTGTGTGTGTGTGTGTGTGTGTGTGTGTGTGTGTGTGTGTGTGTGTGTGTGTGTGTGTGTGTGTGTGTGTGTGTGTGTGTGTGTGTGTGTGTGTGTGTGTGTGACTGAAACACTTCCGTGTTCCAGTTCATGACGTCACACAGAGGCCCTAGTCGCTGGCGTCCGCATGGCTAAAACCTGTTTCAAGACGTCACGGAGGCCGTGGTTTCTGAATGTCCAAAATTTGGTAGCCGAAAACAATGTGTAGCGGATGGGGGTACCCGGAATTCGGCGGTTGCCCGGACGCGCAGAGGCGATGTCATCGGGTACCGTTACTCGAAATTTTGGGGGTATCGGGTACCGTTACCCGAAATGTTTAAAACAACGGATGGGGGTACCCGAAATTTGTGGGTACGCCCACATGACGCATGTATAAAACACTGGTTATGACGAAACAGGAGGCTATACAGATGGGTTCCGACAGGTGTTGGTTTCCACAAAATAAATTTTGACTCCTCGGGATTTGAACCTGGATCTGCGGTTCGCAAAACCATATATTGTATTATTATATATGAGTATATTGTGTTATTATAGAACAGATGCATCCATTTGAATATTGTTTAGAAAAAACATATTAAAATTATGCATTACTAAAATTGTGTAATTGTATAAATATATTTTACTCTGTGTACCTGCAAAATTGTAACAAACAGGTCTGGTTGAATCGCTGTGTGTTGATACAAACAGATTATACGCTCTCTCTCACTCTCTCTCTCTTTAGAGAGAGATGCATCTGAACCCTATAAACCGGTTTTCTTCGCATGCTGGCGCATACCACAATCCAGCTGTGTCTCTCTTTATCAATAAGTTGGCTGCATCTCAACTATAAAAACTTGTTATCTTCGCTGGCGTATACCTTATTCAAGTATGATAGGAATAACTGTTTTGTATAAAGGTATAATAATAAAATAACAAAGGTTACGGTTTATATATAAGTTTTAATAATAACGAAAGCTTTTACAATCAAATCATGAGCTATAATTTTCTTTCTCTCTCTACACACACACGTTCTATATTCACAAGACAATTATAATTGAGCAAAATATACGCGCGCTCTCTATATACATAACTAAACAAAATAAACACTTTCTCTCTCTATATATATATATATATTTACATAATTATACAAAATAATCTTTTTTCTCTCGCTTTCTCTCTCTTTTGCAGCCTTGAAGGTTCTCTCTCTCTCTCTCTCTCTCTCTCTCTCTCTCTCTCTCTCTCTCTCTCTCTCTCTCTCTCTCTCTCTCTCTCTCTCTCTCTCTCTCTCTCTCTCTCTCTCTCTCTCTCTACATATATATTCTCTCTCTCTATATATATATATATACACACACACACACACACACACACACATAATTAACAAAATAATAATTACATTTACTACAACCAAAACAAGCCTTATATGTCTAACAATAAAAATAATAATAATAATTAATAACATACAATATTACAATGTTGATGTGTAATATGTTAATAATAACATACTAAATGTAGACACACATCAAATGATAATTACTATGGTGTTAAATACATGTGTAAAATGGTACACCAAAACCTTGAATTCAACTCTTTTTAGTATTTTATATAACAACAAAGGTAACAACGCTTATAATTTTTTAAAACAATTGTTCTTCAGAGTGTAAATTCTCTCCACTCACAAGCACTCAGAATGTTACAGTGGTCACCATATGGTGGTGAACGACATACATCTCCCTCGCATTCGCACAAACACATAACATCGAAACAAGGTTTCTGTAACTATGAGAGAAATCTTTTAAAAAATTTAATTACACATAAAAATTTAATTAACACTTTAATGATTGTTTATCTTAACTTTTTATGTTGTAAACCACATACGTTTTTTTAATAATTAAAAACAGAATATAATTTCCTACAATTAATAATACTTGATCAAATACAAAAGAATGTAGACACATCAAATGATAGTTAGTGTGGTATTAAAAAAAAACATGTATTCTGAATTAAAGTCATTTTGATATCTTAGATAACAACAGACGCGACAACGGTTACGAAGCGGACATCCGCTAGAGTCATGCCTTGACCACTCATATTTTTTTACCAGGGAGGTATACGCTGTACCAGTAAAATTATACATCATATAGTACATCTGATTAACCAGCTTTGTTTTAGCAATTAGCAAATCTTTTATTTGAAGATATTCAATATTATGGTTGTTACAATAACTAATTGATGTTTTGAAGAGTTTGAAAAACTCATTACGAATAAATACTTTCATTTTGTAAATATTCTTTTCGTTTCGTATTGATATCCATCTACTCAGTGTCTTACGATTATTTCTAAAATTATAATCGAATTTAGTCATGTCGCATTGACAATATAATCTATTATTACCATTTATTTCTCTGTTTAAAAGTTTTTCAACAATATTAGATCCAAGCAACACCTTGTTCTTTCTCTGAAAATGAACAGTTAACATTAAAAAACGACAAAAAAATAGAGAAGTCTACTTCAAAAGTTAAAAACATTTTACTATTAATGTTATTATTATTATAATTAATCAATCCTGTTCTCGTTTATTTGGTCTGGAAAAAAAGAGAAAAAATTAATACATAACCACTTCTGTATAAGTAATTATTAGTGGTACTGAAATATCATACTCACATAATCAATATCCAACTGCACGCTCACTTTCTCGTTCGCCAGCGGAGTGTGTGAGGTTACGCATAGTGATAGGACACAAGGCTTCACAGCTTTCAATTGCTCCTCTGTAAATACGTCACACCATCTTTTAGGTAGGTATACATAGAACAGTTTATCCTCCGGCTGAGGACAGGCTCCGGTATCTTCCAAATCTACCACAACTGACTCCCCGAATTTCGTTTTCACAAATTTCATGTGAATTGTATGATAATTTACTCCTAAAGAAAGACTTGACAAGTCTCTTTTTGGTAAAAAATTTTCAACTGTCTTCGCGTTCGCAACGATTCCTTCCATGGCGAGTACTGATGACTGCACAGGGAAACACTGGCGTATTTATTCTGTTTCCCCCGACCACGTTCCTTCCTTCTAAAGCGTCATCTCCTTCGGTCACGACCGGACGACGACACCCTACCCCGCACCCCGCACCTCTACCGCAACGGTAACGGCTACAATTTTTCTTCCTACCCCACCACGCGTCGTCTCGGGCCACCATCTGCTTTCGGTCACGACCGGACGATGACATTCTACCCCGCACCCCCACACCGCACCCAGAGCCTCGCCACCACCCCGCACCTCGCCTACATATTTTGTTCAATTACTTTGTCTGTCGCTCCGCAACGACCGGGATTACCCCCCACCCCGCACCCCAATCGAGTCCGTCGGCGACAACCTAGCTTCCTACCCCACCCCGCGTCGTCTCGGACCACCATCTGCTTTCGGTCACGACCGGTCGTACAACCCAGCCCCCCCGTACCCGCACCCTACATCCCGCGGGAGGCGACTCAACGAGCGCGCTTCGGTCATGGTCGTCAGCATCCTGTACCCCGCACCTCGCCTACCTCTCGGTCACGGACACAGGCTGCAACGTAGCTCCCTCCCTACCCCGCACCCCGCACCGCATCGGTCACGGACGTTGGCTTCCTACACCGCACCTCCACCCCACCCAGCCATCCGCAACGCGCGTCATCGGTCACGACCGGACGATGACATCCTAGCCCGCACCCCCACCCCGCACCGCTAGCACACACCGCATCGGTCACGACAACCCCGCACCTCACCCCGCGCAGCTGCTCCTCGCGAGCGGAGCGCGGCGACAGCGTTGCCGGTCACCGGACTGTCTATATAGGGAACCGACGACGCGAAGCAGGCCTCAGTCCTTTCACAATGGCCAGCAGCAGCAGCAGCGAACACCGTGCTATCAATGGTAATGTAATTACTATAAAATTTATGATACTTGACAATACACTAAACACACAAACAGTATTATTAGATTACAAACACACGGTTGTTGATAAGATTTGTAGCGAAGCCGTAGCATTAAATAATTATATAAAGTGGTATTTAGCAGTTCGTGTATCTTTTAAAAAATTAATAAACACCGAAAATATTTATTGTAATGCGGTATTTAGATCACGTACAGAACTTAAGTCACAGTATGACGATATCGATGAACAGTATTCGATAGCTAGCGAGAAAATAATGGAATCCGTTGACAAATTCACGCGTGACGGAAGCGGGTGGGTCGAAAACGGTGTCGAGTCGGTGGAAGTAAATATTACAAAATACAATCCTCTTGTGGGGTCGAGCTTTCTACCTACACCATCAAAATTGTCAAACAGTAAGAAAGGAATTATTAATGTGAAAAATTTAGGAGATGAAAAGTGTTTCTTGTGGTCTGTGCTCGCCTGTATACACCCGATCGCGTGTAACCCGCATCGCGTTAGCCACTACCTTCCGTACGAAGAAGAAATAAACATGAAGGACATACCTTATCCCGTCGCAGTCAATAAGATAAAACGTTTTGAAAAATTAAACGAAAACACATCCGTTAACGTTTTTGGCTACGAAGACGAGGTATATCCTTTACGTATCACTGAACATCGCGGTAGAAAGTACCACGTAAACCTACTGCTACTGTCCGACGCGAACACTACTCACTACTGCCTCATACGGAAGCTTTCGCGTATGCTTTCGTCGTTGACAAAAAATTGTCGTGCATCGGTGTACTACAACTACTGTCTACACAGATTTTCAGACAATAAAGATACTAACGCGGCGCGAAAACGAGTTGAAGAACACGAACGCAACTGTTCTCAGCACGGAGTACAGAAAGTAAAACTTCCTGACGAGGACGAAAAGTGGATGTATTTTAAAAACTTTTCACTTTGTCACCGCGTACCTTATACGGTATACGCTGACTTCGAATCGTTTATTGTTCCGACCACCGGTAAAAACGTGACACATAATATACCAACCAGTTTCTGCTATGTGATAGTTGACTGGATGGGAAACGCTGTCAAGGAACCTGTAATATACCGCGGTCAAGACGTGGTGGACACGTTCCTTCGTGTGCTTTTAGCCGACGTTCAACGACTCGATAGAAAGTTTAATAAACCGATCCAAATGACAGCGGCCGATGAACGGTCATTCTGAAACGCCACGCACTGTCATCTGTGCAAGAAGCCGTTAACGGACGACACGGTTCGAAACCATTGCCACATAACGGGTAACTATTTAGGCGCTGCTCACAATGCGTGTAATATAAATTACAAAATACCAACACACGTTCCGGTTTTTTCCATAATTTAAGTGGCTATGACTCGCATCATTTGATGCAAGGTTTCGGAAAGTAAAAGGAAGATGAAATAACGTGTATCGCTACTACAAGCAAACGTTACATCTCCATTACACTCGGTCAGCTCCGGTTTCTCGATTCTCTGCGGTTCATGAACGCGTCACTTGAAAAACTCGTCTCCAACTTATCCGCGGATAAATTTAAAATCGTTAATAAATTTTACACGCGTAATGTTGATTTACTGTTGTGTAAAGGTGTGTACCCTTACGAATACGTTATGGACGATTTAAAATTTGACGAGAGGCAGTTACCGGACCGCGTACATTTTTACAACGGGTTGACAGAGTCGGATATAAACGAAGAAGATTACGCGCACGCTCGAGCGGTTTGGTCGGCTTTCGACATGCAAACGTTCGGTGATTATCATGACCTTTATTTAAAAACGGATGTACTACTGCTTGCAGATGTATTTGAAAACTTTCGAAACATGAGCCTGCAGTACTACGAACTCGATCCGTGTAACGTTTTTACCACCGCCGGTTTAGCGTGGAACGCGATGCTGAAAATGACAGGGGTCAGGTTAGAGTTACTCCGCGATATAGACGTACACCTATACATCGAAAAAGGTATCCGAGGCGGTTTAGCAACAATTTGTAATAGGTACGCCAAAGCCAACAACCCGTACATTCCCGATTATGACGCAAGCAAGCCGCACAACTATTTACTTTACCTCGATTGTACCAACCTGTACGGAACGGCTATGACACAGCCTTTACCACTGTCCGGTTTTCGATGGTTGGAACGTACAGTGATCGATACGTTGAACGTGCACGGGTTACGCGACGATGGTGACACCGGTTATATCCTGGAAGTCGATCTGGGTTATCCACATTACCTACACGACTTACACAGTGACTACCCTTTAGCACCTGAAAAGCGTACTATTACGGACAGTATGCTTTCACCGTACTGCTATCGCATGAAGCTGTTTAAAGACTTTGTGTGTAGTAACGGTAAGGTAGAGAAACTGATAACGTCCCTCGAGGACAAGACAAAATACATTGTTCATTACAGAACATTGAAACTATACCTCGAACTAGGAATGGAGTTGAAAGCGATTCACCGTGTGTTAGCATTCACACAGTGCGTATGGTTGAAACCTTTCATCGATTTTAATACGGAGCGACGAAAGGAAGCCAGAAACACCTTTGGAAAAGACTTTTTTAAGTTAATGAATAACGCACCGTACGGAAAATCGTTGGAAAACGTACAAAAGCGAATCGATTTCAAGTTAGTTCCAAAAGAGAAGAAACTTCACAAACTAACCGCTAACCCCAGGCTACAAAATTTTTTCATCTATAACGAGGACCTGGTAGGTCTCACGATGAAAAAAACATCCATTACACTGAACCGACCTTTGTACGTTGGGTTCAGTGTATTGGATATTAGTAAGCTGATCATGTATCGGTTCCATTACGGATTCACGATGAATACGTACGGGTCACGTGCACGTCTATGTATGACGGACACTGACTCTCTGTTGTACGACATTCGCACCGACGATGTGTACAAAGACATGGAGGAGCATCTCGAACTCTTTGACACGTCCGAGTACCCTAAGACACATCCGTGCTATAGTGAAACAAACAAGAAAAAGTTGGGTACGTTTAAAGACGAAACAAATGGAATACCGATACTTCAATTTGTCGGGTTGCACGCAAAATGTTATTCATTCGTTACGGCAAACGATAAAGAGAAAAAGGTAGCGAAAGGTGTGCCACGTTCCGCGATAGCTACACAGTTGAAACATCAACTTTATAAACAATGTGTAAAGACGTAAAGACCACTTCTCAAACTTATACTACGGCGCAGACTATCCAAAGCGAAAAACATAACATATACACAAGAAAGCTTACAAAATTATCGCTGTCACCGTACGATGACAAACGATATGTCTTGGATGACGGTGAAACAACACTGGCGTACGGTCATTATAAACTCTGTCAACCCAGACGCGAGATAATTCAGCAAGCGAGAAAATCCGTTATAAATTATGCGTTCGATATACGTTGATATAAGACTCGCTTGCAGGAGCAACACACTGTCAGTAGCGACGATGAAGTCGGTGAGGTTCAGTGAAAACGTAGCGGTATATCTCGTACCAAAATTTTGCGATTCGCGTTTCGGGTGGCGATATGGAAAACGTACGCAAAACTATTGCAAAAGAATTGCACAGACCGGTGAGAAGGAACTTTTCCAGACGTGCGGTGGAGGTGAAGGGGTTACACGATCTCTACCAAGCGGATTTGGTGGAAATGATACCGCATGCCAAGTTGAACAAGGGGTACAAATATCTAATGACGGTAATAAACGCATTTAGCAAGTATGCATATGCGATTCCCTTAAAAACTAAATCGGGTGTTGAAGTAGCACAGGCTCTCGAACCAATAATTGTAAAACATAAAATGAAATACCTGCAAACGGATAAGGGGAAAGAGTACTTTAACACTACCGTACAAGCTTTACTAAAGAGAATCAACGTCAAACACTATTCAACGTATAGCGAGAAGAAAGCGTCCATCGTAGAGCGATTTAATCGTACGTTGAAAACGAACATGTACCGCGCGTTCAGCGAGCAAGGCCATTATCGGTGGTTGTCGCTTTTGCCTAAACTGGTGATGGAATACAACGACAGAGTGCATAGAACTATAGAGATGAAGCCGCGACAAGTCGACAAGAGCAACGAGCAAATTGTGTTGGAACGAATAAGAAAAAATACCGTACCGCGGAAAGTGAGCAAGAAACATAAGTTTAAAATAGGCGATCGAGTGCGTATCAGTAAATATAAAATCACATTCGCTAAAGGTTATACACCAAACTGGACGAACGAGATATATACAGTGCACAGAGTTCAGCCAACCGTACCGGTTACGTACTTGTTGAAAGATCACACGGGTGACGTTGTGGAAGGTGGGTTTTATGAACAAGAATTGAGTATAACCAGCGTTGGTGATGTGTATCTCGTTGAGAAAATATTACAACGTAAAGGTGATCGCGTGCGAGTGCGCTGGCTCGGCTTTGACGGTAAACACGATTCGTGGATACATAAAAAAGATCTGATATAATAACATTACCACAGTATTTAACCGAACGTAAACGAGTTAAGATGAAGATTGAACAACAATCGTAAGTTAAATGTTAAGAACGTAGATTCTGCTAAGTACAACGGTGAAGTTGCATATAATAAACACAGTCCACTGTTTCCAAACACAGTTCGATGTATCGTGTGCGGCGGGTCATTAGCGGGAAGTCAAACGTTGCCTTTAACATGTTATTCGATTCAAACGGACTGCGATTTCAGAACCTGTACGTGTTCTCCAAATCATTATTTCAACCAAAATATCGTATGTTGGAAGACGTTTTTAATACTCTCGCTGACGAAGGAATGACGTACTTCACATACAGTGAAAACGAAGAAGTACCACCTCCGCACGAAATTGTACCTAATTCAATCATGTTGTTCGATGATGTGGTATGTGAACGGCAGAATAACATACGAAAATATTTCGCTATGGGACGGCATAGCGGTGTGGACACTTTGTACCTTTGCCAAACGTACAGTCTGGTGCCAAAGCAACTGGTGCGTGATAATGCCAATTTCTTGGTTTTGTTCAGACAAGATGATCTCAATTTACGTCACGTTTACAACGATCACGTTAACACAGATATGAAATACGAAGAGTTCAAAGCGATGTGCGCCGAAGCGTGGAAGGATCGTTACGGATTCATAGTCATCAACAAGGACTCACCGATAAACGCAGGTAGATACAGAGTGGGTTTCGATCGTTTTATACATAAATAGAATAGTTTGTGCAGGAAAGTCATCAGTGTCAAGATGGATGACAAGCAATTGACACATGAAATCGATGCAATTAGCGATAACATAAGACAAAAGTATCGCGCGTTGAAACATGATATCAGGGAGAGCGATGAAGCGTTAACGAGAAATTACAAACCTCTTTTGGAACCGTTAACCCAGATTTCGGAAAAGTTGAATGACTCCAGTGATAAAATTAAAAAAAAAATAAAAGTTGAAGATGAAGATACAAAGGCAGCTGTTGAGACGAAAACGCCATCACAACCTCGTTTCCCCAGAACGGAAGTGTTGGCACAAACGCCTGATGTCGAAACACCGAACGTAACTCTTGAAGAGTTTTTAGCAACACCCGAAGGTCGACACGAAGCACAAGAATACGTTGAACAGTCTGTCGAAGGTCCGCTCGCGAGGAAATACTTACTGCTCGCGTTATCTGATGATCGAGATAAGAAGATGGATCATACGTACGGTGTTCGTAACGTTAAAGACAAATGGATGGTAGGCAATTCGGTGTTGGAGATCAATCAAGACGATAGCTTCTACATAGCTGGAAAACGATACAGAGGCACACCGGACCTCTACGAACTTATGTTTATGAAAGAACCCGACAAGAGCGTCTACGATGAAAACGATTTAGCAGCGTACAAGTCTATACTGTCGGACACTAACGCTTATAAACGTTATTATTTACCCGGTGCTAAAGTAAATACAAACAAAGGTTTAAAGTACAGAGAGATAATTGCTCGATTGTTCCCACCACGCAGAGGACGTGGTATCGATTACGTACACTGGAACGATCCCAACGAACTGGTTGAACGGTTAAGACTGCTGGTAAGTTCAAAACGCGCCGGTCACACCGGACACGACAACGAAATCATCTCAGTAGTAGAGGAATTACGTGAAGCCAACATTATTGTATAAATTTTATGAACGTCGGTGTAACAACTCATTGTTGTCAACACTGTCGACATGTGCGGATTAGATTTGACACCTGACTTTGAAGTCGAAAACGAGAGACTGAAAACCTTTACATCATGGCCTGTGCAATTCATCAGTCCGACCGCTATGGTTGCCGCAGGCTTTCATTACACAAATGAAATTGACAGGGTTCGATGTTCATTTTGCGGTATAGGAATCTTTCGTTGGAAAGAGGGTGACGATCCGATTGTGTTACACACGCGATGGTCACCACAGTGTCGTTACTTAAAACGGTTAGCACATCATTTGTAGCGTGCAGTCGTACAGTGGTTGTGGACAAGTTCGGGAGACATCAAAGCGCCGTGAGCGTGCGACGAGAAACAAAAAGACAATTACGCGATACTGTAGGATTTAAGATTACGAATGATGGGCATATAGATGTTGAAAACAAAAAGATCCGCAATCTGAACGAACCGGATGCAGCAAAGGATGCTGTATCCCTGACTTATATGCAAACACATTGTCTGCTACTCGATGATGAACGTAAAAGCGTGGACGTTAAAGGGTGTAGATTGAAAACTGTTGATACTCCTGTAGACGTTAAAGACGTATTCAACAAATATTACGTTTATGACAACTGTATACAACACTCGAGTCAAGAGAGAGGTGAGGTCATCGATGCACGAGATCGATGGGTAATCAACGTTCGAAGTCCGGAACAAGCGACCGATGCGGTCAACAAAAATTACGTAGACTCGAACGTCATTAAAAAAGTATAGAACAGCTATTTGTTTGGGCAGAGCTGGTTGTCGGGTGTGAGTTCACCGATTTTTGCAGATGACGCGGTTAACGTAAAATACATGTTGCAGAACACCGTTAGCTTGGGCGAAGATGGTGTTTTCAAAGCAGCGGAAAAGAGAATAACAGACGTAGCGGATGGTTTTGCAGAGAGGGATGCTGTTAACTTACAACAATTAAATGACGTGAGACGATACGTAAGAGCGAAATGTATAAAGTCGTTAAAACAATTCAGTATCAACTGGACTACTACTTATTGAAATTGTCTAAGCCACGTAGTTCAGAAGACGAGTGGTCACTCGACACGAAGGAAATAAAAAGGTTAATAGATGAATACGATAAAAACACAGAAGAGAAAGACTGGAGATCGGTTTACGATGTACAACAACGTTAAGAGGAAAAAGGGGTGGGGCGTCGGAAACGTGCTTAAAAACGTTGTACCGTCCGTTGTTTCGTCAGTTATCAATCGAGCGGTGGACGCACTACCTGTCGAACTACATCTGCCGGGTTACAGTGAAACCCCACTTTGACTTTAGCAGTTATAAAAAAAGATTAATTTTTTTTTGAGAAAAATTTTTGAGAATTTTTTTTTTTTTTTTTGTAAAGAGGGGCCACAAGTTAATTATAACTAGGCTTAGGCCTAGAGAAGCCAAAAATGCGCTGGATCCAGTGAGACGGGACTTGCAATGAAAACTCAAGGATTAAACAATTAACAAATCCTTTTTATTATTCTATCTCAGTAAACAATTAATAATAAAATAAATAAACCCAAAAGTAATCTATAAATCCCCTTAAATAGTTAGTTAAATAAAGTATACTTTCTCAACAAGGCCACCTTAAAATAATTATGAACCCAAGAAAATAATATGCTATGTCACTCTACCCATGAATTGAAATTTAAAACCATAACTAACCTGGAAACAAGGCTTCCATTAAAATATTAATAAAATATAAAATTTATTTTATATGTTCCTGTTAGAATGCTTCATATAACTTAATGAAGATAAATGGAATAGATTCCTTGCTAATATTAATTACAATAATAATTACTCAAACAAATTAAATAAATTTTAAGGTGACAATTCATATACTTGTTATAAGGTTAAATAAAATAAATTATTTCCTTAAAGAAATGATCAGCAATGATTATTTGAGATAGAATACCTGTTATAAAAAATGAAAAGGATATACCTACATGACTCCATGTATTAACTTTCTTTTATAAAAAGACATCGAACAAATAAAACCCTATATCCAAAGTCCCCACCAAAAATACACTAAATGCATAATACTTATAACCCCCAAAATGTATACAGAAATATACACACATAACATGTTCCACAATACATATACATTATACAATAGCATACGATACAATATACATAAAGGTCTCTTGCCACGCCCTTTTTATATTACCCTCATGGTGTATATAAATTCTTACTTTTTCATTATAATTATCCCTGTTAGGATTAGAAATTTATTTTTATTATAATATTACCCTCATGGTGTGGGTTGATTACACATCAGGTGTATAAGATAATGTTTAAGCATACAGTAGTCCCCAGGACATGATAAAATTCAAAACTAAGTGCCTAAGTGGCTAAGTGGCTAAGTGCCTGATTACAGTGAGAAATTAAAAATATTTAAAATAATGAACGCCCCCCAGTTATCATAATTAATTTAAAGAATTTATATATATCGAGACATTGCCAACTAATAAAATTAGAAATATTGCATAATATTATAACCCTATGAAAAAAATACACTTGGCCCAGAGACGGACATGTTATCTTGATGATTCAGCCTTCAACTTGTCTCAACAAACAAGTTGAAAGGTGTTTCGACTTGCATTCCTTCTGGTTGAAACTTGTTGAAAATGCACCTACCTCCCCAGTAATTTCTTTATACAAAATGAATTAAACTGATTTTTAAATAAAGAAAATATATATATATATATATATACTACTGAAATGAACACTATAAATTACTAATAGCAGAAATGATTTAAAATCTGTAAAGAAACCCCTATAATGAAATAAGTGGAAATCTATGTTGAATGTTGCATTTTAATCATGCCAGTCTCTGAGCTGACAATTTTACCAGAAATATACTAAAATATAAAATTAATTTAGCACCCAGTCCACACACTAAACTGTCCCATCAATTGGGGTTCTTAATAATGTTTAAAACTTGAAATGTTGTAGATGATAGATATATATAAATGGTCACTGGGTATGATTGAGTGTTGACTCTATGTGTAATTAATAAATGGTTTTGTATCACCTGGTTTCATTCATGAAGGGTATTATGGAGGTGACATCTCGTGGCTGACATTTTAGGTGTTCGTGTGGTCGTCCAAATTCATCCGGTAGCGAGTAGAGCTTCAGATGTTCATCGTTCAGCTATGTAGTAGGTCTTTTTTCTCGTCTACATCGATGGACCCTGATTACACATTATATTTTTAGTCAGAGACCACAACACAAATGCCCCACTAAAGTTTGCACACCCTCCAAAATACATATATAAAGTCAACATAGATATTGAGCTATTTAATTAAACTTGATAAAATTTATATGGCCAACATGCCTTATTTAAAAATCTTTATAACAATAATTCTTCCCAATATTAACATCACCTAATGTGAGTTACCTTGTTTGCAATTTGACAATTAATTATGGCTTTGTACCATCTCATAACTTTATACTTAGTGTGAATATGTAGTTACCACCTGGTTAAGATTTGTTTCAATTACCTAGTTTTTTACTACAGAAAATAATATGAATTGGACATTATTTACTTTCAAAACGTGCCTGAGTAAGTCACCAGATATTAATAAAGTTTTACTGTTAATTCTAGTAAAACTTGTATGCTACTTAAACTAACTACGCATTGTTAAAATAACCGACATTGATGTAACACGTATTTCATTACATCGATGTTATATAAATTTTAAACTTAGATATTTTGTATTCAATATACTTTACTTTTTAGTGCCGAAATTCTGACACTTGAATGGAATGTTTTATAAAGTTTTAAAAACTTTAGCAACACATTGCGTATTGCACAATGCACGATGCAACAGGTGGACAGATGCTTACTCAGGCTTACTAAGAAAACAGTTTTCTCCAAAGAAATATTGTTGTTAATTAATATGAAAGTAAATGAGAGACTTACCGCAGTCGTTATAGAATTATCTATACATAGTGTGAAGACGTGTAGTTGTTGAAATCTTCTTTTTTCTCTACCGGAGAAAAAATGGCGACCGTCCGCCACGGGGTTGTTTGATGAGACAAAATTACTCAGAAAATTCGGCTCCGTGTTCGTTTGCGTCCCGTACTTCTCGCCAGACAGCAGCACCTGGTGTTTTCATTCTGCCAGTTGTAGGCAGGTGCCGACACCGACCGACGTTGTCTAAACTAAACCGGTAGTTTTCCCTATCCACGGGTAGGGCGCAGCACTAATTACCGCATTAATTCTGTACTGCCTATAACTACAAGCGGTATATTCATTCGTTTCGCGCCGTCTTTCCGCTAGACATCAGCCCACTCTCTGATCGTCAATTACTGAAGATCTGCCGCTCTATATTAGAACGGCACACCCTCACCCCAAAAGGGCAACATAGTTGCCCCAACGTTAAACGCCCGGAGGGTACCCTGCAGTGTAACTCTCCTCAAAACAAACCGGTGGACGTCGTGGTTGAGTTGGCTCAGCAGAGCTTGCTCTCAGGAGAACAGATTCTCAGAAGGAAAATGAAAGAGACGAAAGAAGATATGTATTATGTGAGTGTGCAGGTGCTGCATGCTGACCTGATCAGGGTCGCATACAGCACAAGAGAGAGACAGCAAAAGACTAAAGAAGGTTTCTTACGTAAGTAGATCTTCCGACCTCCTGAGGCTTGCCCACCAACGCCAGAACACGACTTCCACCTTAAACAAGGACGTCCGCCCTATCGGTACGGGGACTAACCCCCTTCGAACGTTTTCGATAGCCCTCGACAACGTTTCAGTTTTGAAATGTGGCTTATCACCATTTTTTTGTTTGTCTCCCGGTACGCCCAGCCGGGCCGTCACCGGTGACGTGAATCCTAGGATACGGTATGGCCCCTACCAACGGTAGCATAGCTTCGCAGCACGTTTGTCAGCGGCTGAGCTGAGTGGGTGGCTTTGGAAATAGACCCAGTCACCAATCCGGAAGGGGTTTGGAATACGCCCCTGATTATAACGCCGACGGACCCGCTCGTGCGCTCGCAGCAAATTCTTCCGAGCCACTTTCCATCTCTCCGCAGTTTTATTATTGGGCTCCCGCGGCAGAAGATCTTCGATATCCCACAGGTTGGTCAACGGGAGTGCGGGCGAGAATCCAAACAAAATTTCAAAGGGCACGGCCTGATGACTATCGTGTCTGGCCGTGTTGAAAGCTAATTGTAACCACTTCAAATTCTGATCCCAGGTGGTTTGTTGCTCAGCATGATAAGCAATCAAGGCGGACCGGATATTCCGATTGAATCTCTCCGCATGGGACGGTTGTGGGTAATAAGGGGAAGTGGTTACGTGTTTGATGCCACTGGCGCAACACATACGCCTGAATTCGTTTGAAATAAATTGCGGGCCATTGTCCGAAACAATGATGGTCGGAAGACCGAAATGCTGAAATACATGGTTCTGTAGAGCGTTGATGGTCAAACGAGCGGTTGCCTGTCGTAAGGGCAGTAGCCAGGCAATCTTTGAAAAAGCATCTACACAAACAAGCAGGTAAGCATTACCTGACTTGCTACGGGGGAACGGCCCCACGTAGTCAATAAACAACTTTTCCATTGGTCTGCTCGCCACCTCAGATGATAACAACCCTAGTTTGGTGTTCTGGGCAGGCTTGCTCAAGCCACAAAGATGACAGCTCTTAACCTTAGTCGCGATGTCTCTATCCATGCCCTTCCAGATAAAATGTTTCCTAATACTGGAAATGGTCTTCGAAATTCCCTTGTGGCCTCCGACTGGGGAATCATGGTAATAGCTGAAGACCATGGGCACTAATTTGCTAGGCAGCACGATTTTAGGTGCTCGTCCTTTTCTCTCTCGACAACAGAGGACTCCCTTGGACAAGAAATAAGGGACCTGTACGTTACCCTCCTTGATAGTTTGGATGACTGGACCAGCAATTCGTCGTTTAACTGATGGGGTAACACATCAGTGAAGGCTAATGGAAAATCTAGAAGAACGGAACAGGGTTACTCAGCTTGGGCATCACTGGGTTGGGAAAACATTCGGGACAAGGCATCTGCAACCACATTCTGAGATCCCCTGATGTGTTGCACGGTGAACTTAAATGATGATATTTTCACCTCCCATCTACCAATTTTACCCAGTTGCCGGGGATGAGCCAGAAGCCATGAGAGAGCCTGATTGTCGGTCTCGAGCAGGAACTCAGCATGTTCCAGGAAACGCCTGAACTTGTCTAGAGCGTACACAACAGCTAAACACTCTAGCTCATAAACTTATGATTTACGTTCTTGCTGGGTCAACGTCCGGGAGATAAAAGCCACAGGCTGCCTAGCGTCGTCTATAATTTGGGAGAGAACCGCTCCGAGCGCAACCGAACTCGCGTCCGTCTGCAGTACAAACGGCTTCGAAAAGTCGGGCATCCGCAACACCGGTGGGGAGATAATGGCTTCCTTTAATGTAGCGAAAGCCTTCTGTTGGTTTTCCCCCCATGTAAACTTCGCGCCCTTCTTTCTCAGTTCATTCAAGGGTGCGGCAATTTCAGCGATGTTCGGTATGAAACGCCGGTAAAAATTTACCATACCGACGAATCTCGCTATGCCCTTCGCATCCCTCGGGGGAGGAAAGTCACGGATGCCCTGTGTCCTCTCTGGGTCTACCGTCACACCCTTGTGTGATACTAAATGGCCCAAGAAAGAAATACTCTCTTGGGCGAAACGAACCTTTTCGGGATTGACAGTGAGGCCAGCCCCTCTTAAGCGACCCAACACCTCTCTTAAATGCCCCAGATGATCTTAGAAAGTCTCGCTGTATACTAAAAGATCGTCGAGATAATTAAATACGAAACGGAATTTCACATCGTGAAAAACCGTATCGAGAAGGCGAGTAAGTGTCTGGGCCCCCACAGCCAAACCCATGGGAACCCTTGTGTACTGGTACAAATTCCAGGGTACACAAAAAGCCGTATATGGTCTGCTTTCTTTGGCAAGAGGTATCTGATGATAGGCCGCGTTCAGATCGATAATAGTGTAAAATCTGTCCCCACTGAACCAATCAAAGGCCGAATGTAAGTCTGGGAGGGGAACAGAATCCACCTCTATATTGGCGTTCAACTTCCGGTAATCAATCACCATTCTTTGTTTGCCCCCAGGCTTTGGCACTAAAAATGCTGGACTGGCATAGCTGGAATGAGAAGGTTCAATTACCCCTTGTTGCAACAATTCTTGAACCTTCTCTCGCAGAATGGTCATCTTTGGAGGAGCAAACTTGTAAGGGTGTGACCTTACTATTTTCGAATCGGTAAGTCGAATTTTGTATTCCAGCAGGTGTGTGAGTCCCAAAGTAGGAGTTAACACCTCGGGAAATTCCTCACACAAATGGTCTAAGGCCGTCTGCTGGGATGGAGTGAGATGATCTCGTGCAGAATCGGGACAAGCTACTTCTTGGATACCCGGCTTAGCGCCCTGGTACCCAAGGAACGGAATTAAAACTTCCCGATTGAATTTAAAAAAACATTGGTGCGCTTGGATGTCCAGCACGAGACCACTTTTTGCGATGAAATCGGCACCAATGATACAATCCACTCCCAGAGCAGGAGAAACCAGAAAAGGTCACACCCAAGAAAACCCATCGATTTTGATTTTAAAGGTAGTAACCCGGGAGATAGGCAAGATTTCCCGGGATGCAGTCCAGCATATTGCAGATGACAAGTCCGACTCCTTAATCAAGCCCTGCTTTTCAAGGTCCTCATATACCCGAGATGAGATGATGGATCGGGCTGAACCGGAGTCAACTAAGGCTCTGAGCTGACCCCCCTTTACCTCGAGCGCCAGAAAGGGGCATACAGAAAGTTGTTGCGAGGTAGCGGACTGGACCTTGATGTTAGAAGATTTGGATTTTAACAACTGCCTGGAGGTCGTCGGAAGTTGAACAGAATTAGAGCGGGGGGAAGACATCCTCCGAAATATCTTCCCCTGTCTACCTAGTTTTTTGGTGCTGGTCTAGACATAGGTGGTGCTGGTCGCGCGCGCCCTCGCGTGCAATTTCTCGCCACGTGTCCCGGGCGGTTACAATTATAGCAAATCACGGCTTTCGATTGCTCGCGATTTCGAGCTGGCTGGGCCTGTCGGGGGAAGATAGGCTCTCTGGACCCTTCCGATCTCTGTGGTCTTGGTTCGGCTCCTCTACTATCTCCTCTCGCATGGTCGGTCATCTGCATGGCCTCCGTCATGACGCAGAGCCGGTCCAGGTCAGCAAACCACTGCGGCCGCTGGGCAAAAACTAGTCGCAGACGGTCGTCGGCAGAGACGCCGTCGAGAATGTGTTGTACCACTTCTTCCTCCGACATGCCCATTCCCAGTATTCGAGCTAGTTCGCGTATTCGCTGCACGTACTGGGCCAATGTTTCGCCCCGTGCCTGGACTCTATAAAAGTGACGATGGCGCAATTTTTCCATCAATCTACTAGGGATGAACGCCCTCAGCACCACCCGGTGGAACTCGTCCACACCTTCTTTGCGTCGCATCACCTCCGCCACCCTGTCAGCCATGGTACCGCGACAATAGGGGAAGATGAGCTCGAGCACCGTTCTCTCCAACATGCCCGGGTAGTCCTTCAACTCGAAGACGGTTTTAAAAAAAGGTATGAGTTTGTCCGCCTCCAGTCCATCCACGACTGGAAGTTGTTTTATAATGTGGGCAAGTGGGTTGGGCAGTTTGTTGTACGTCGCCGCCCCCGAACCAGTTTGCACAGGTTCTACGTCCCTATACGAAGAAGTATTCACGGCTGAGACCACGGACTCCTCAGCAACCGGAACCGACGTGGATGCTCTTACAGGTTGTGACCCCTGGAGGGTCGAGGTAATCTCTTGAATTCTCTCGGGTATATTATATGGCGGCACAAGTTCACCGCCTTGGGCTTGTAAATTCTGCAGCCGAAGAATTACGTGCTGCATACGTTGCCGGATCCGCCGGACACCGAGAGAGCATCCCGGTCCCTCCTCCAAACTTTCGACGGAATGAGCTAACTCCCGCAGCTCATCCCACTTCTCCGTACAACACTCCCACTCACTCTCGGGGTCAGTAATAGTGACCCTAGAGAGCGCATCACCCGCGGCCAGCGCTTCTCGCAGCTGCCGCCGTAAAGTATATACATTGCCTCGAGGTTCTTTGCCCCGGGCCCGGAGCTCGAACTCAAGTTCCTCCCGCAAAAACAACTCAGGATTAAGAGTACTCATCCTCACTTCGCGGTCGGCACACTTAACACACAACTTTAAAAACAAATGCTAGCTAATACCGGAATCTGAAAAACTCAAGTACTATATCTTCCATTAAGTAGACTGCGGGTCCACCTACCGATGCGAGAAACTAGCCCACTACCTGAACTGCTCTCACTCTATTACACCAGACAAAAGGAACGCGACACACACACTACACACACAACACAAAAAAAAACACCGACCAACGAAAATTTATTTTAACAATTTCTTATGTTACTTCGGCTACCATTTATCGGAAGAAACCGACTGCCGATCGGGCCATACCGCATAATTTAAAAAAACAACACCTCCCCAAATATGGGCAAGGTTATACTCCAACCAACCAATCACCGAACTGCGATAAGTCCCGTTTCCCCAGGGATTTCCCCTTCTAAAATTTCTCACCACGTGACACTATTCACTAATCAAGGCGGGCAAGTACATATACATTTATCTCAAAACCTTAAAGCTAACAAAAATATTTTCAACCTTTGATATAGGGCTCCTTGAAAATTTTTTTCTAAGTTCTATTAGAATTTAACATTGTGGGAGTTCCAAAATGTTTCCTAAGTTTGCAAGCCCCGTCACACCCACAGGACCCACGGGTTGACCCCAATCGTAACCACGCTCTGCTACCAAATGAAACCCCACTTTGACTTTAGCAGTTATAAAAAAAGATTAATTTTGTTTTTGAGAAAATTTTTGAGAATTTTTTTTTTTTTTTTTTTTTTGTAAAGAGGGGCCAAAAGTTAATTATAACTAGGCTTAGGCCTAGAGAAGCCAAAAATGCGCTGGATCCAGTGAGACGGGACTTGCCATGAAAACTCAAGAATTAAACAATTAACAAATCCTTTTTATTATTCTATCTCAGTAAACAATTAATAATAAAATAAATAAACCCAAAAGTAATCTATAAATCCCCTTAAATAGTTAGTTAAATAAAGTATACTTTCTCAACAAGGCCACTTTAAAATAATTATGAACCCAAGAAAATAATATGCTATGTCACTCTACCCATGAATTGAAATTTAAAACCATAACTAACCTGGAAACAAGGCTTCCATTAAAATATTAATAAAATATAAAATTTATTTTATATGTTCCTGTTAGAATGCTTCATATAACTTAATGAAGATAAATGGAATAGATTCCTTGCTAATATTAATTACAATAATAATTACTCAAACAAATTAAATAAATTTTAAGGTGACAATTCATATACTTGTTATAAGGTTAAAAAAAATAAATTATTTCCTTAAAGAAATGATCAGCAATGATTATTTGAGATAGAATACCTGTTATAAAAAATGAAAAGGATATACCTACATGACTCCATGTATTAACTTTCTTTTATAAAAAGACATCGAACAAATAAACCCGTATATCCAAAGTCCCCACCAAAAATACACTAAATGCATAATACTTATAACCCCCAAAATGTATACAGAAATATACACACATAACATGTTCCACAATACATATACATTATACAATAGTATACGATACAATATACATAAAGGTGTCTTGCCACGCCCTTTTTATATTACCCTCATGGTGTATATAAATTCTTACTTTTTCATTATAATTATCCCTGTTAGGATTAGAAATTTACTTTTATTATAATATTACCCTCATGGTGTGGGTTGATTACACATCAGGTGTATAAGATAATGTTTAAGCATACAGTAGTCCCCAGGACATAATAAAATTCAAAACTAAGTGCCTAAGTGGCTAAGTGGCTAAGTGCCTGATTACAGTGAGAAATTAAAAATATTTAAAATAATGAACGCCCCCCAGTTATCATAATTAATTTAAAGAATTTATATATATCGAGACATTGCCAACTAATAAAATTAGAAATATTGCATAATATTATAACCCTATGAAAAAAATACACTTGGCCCAGAGACGGACATGTTATCTTGATGATTCAGCCTTCAACTTGTCTCAACAAACAAGTTGAAAGGTGTTTCGACTTGCATTCCTTCTGGTTGAAACTTGTTGAAAATGCACCTACCTCCCCAGTAATTTCTTTATACAAAATGAATTAAACTGATTTTTAAATAAAGAAAATATATATATATACTACTGAATTGAACACTATAAATTGCTAATAGCAGAAATGATTTAAAATCTGTAAAGAAACCCCTATAATGAAATAAGTGGAAATCTATGTTGAATGTTGCATTTTAATCATGCCAGTCTCTGAGCTGACAATTTTACCAGAAATATACTAAAATATAAAATTAATTTAGCACCCAGTCCACACACTAAACTGTCCTATCAATTGGGGATCTTAATAATGTTTAAAACTTGAAATGTTGTAGATGATAGATATATATAACTGGTCACTGGGTATGATTGAGTGTTGACTCTATGTGTAATTAATAAATGGTTTTGTATCACCTGGTTTCATTCATGAAGGGCATTATGGAGGTGACATCTCGTGGCTGACATTTTAGGTGTTCGTGTGGTCGTCCAAATTCATCCGGTAGCGAGTAGAGCTTCAGATGTTCATCGTTCAGCTATGTAGTAGGTCTTTTTTCTCGTCTACATCGATGGACCCTGATTACACATTATATTTTTAGTCAGAGACCACAACACAAATGCCCCACTAAAGTTTGCACACCCTCCAAAATACATATATAAAGTCAACATAGTTATTGAGCTATTTAATTAAACTTGATAAAATTTATATGGCCAACATGCCTTATTTGAAAATCTTTATAACAATAATTCTTCCCAATATTAACATCACCTAATGTGAGTTACCTTGTTTGCAATTTGACAATTAATTATGGCTTTGTACCATCTCATAACTTTATACTTAGTGTGAATATGTAGTTACCACGTGGTTAAGATTTGTTTCAATTACCTAGTTTTTTACTACAGAAAATAATATGAATTGGACATTATTTACTTTCAAAACGTGCCTGAGTAAGTCACCAGATATTAATAAAGTTTTGCTGTTAAACAAAGTTTAGCAAAGTTTAGCAAGTTTCTAGTAAAACTTGTATGCTACTTAAACTAACTACGCATTGTTAAAATAACCTACATTGATGTAACACGTATTTCATTACATCGATGTTATATAAATTTTAAACTTAGATATTTTGTATTCAATATACTTTACTTTTTAGTGCCGAAATTCTGACACTTGAATGGAATGTTTTATAAAGTTTTAAAAACTTTAGCAACACATTGCGTATTGCACAATGCACGATGCAACAGGTGGACAGATGCTTACTCAGGCTTACTAAAAAAACAGTTTTCTCCAACGAAATATTGTTGTTAATTAATATGAAAGTAAATGAGAGACTTACCGCAGTCGTTATAGAATTATCTATACATAGTGTGAAGACGTGTAGTTGTTGAAATCTTCTTTTTTCTCTACCGGAGAAAGAATGGCGACCGTCCGCCACGGGGTTGTTTGATGAGACAAAATTACTCAGAAAATTCGGCTCCGTGTTCGTTTGCGTCCCGTACTTCTCGCCAGACAGCAGCACCTGGTGTTTTCATTCTGCCAGTTGTAGGCAGGTGCCGACACCGACCGACGTTGTCTAAACTAAACCGGTAGTTTTCCCTATCCACGGGTAGGGCGCAGCACTAATTACCGCATTAATTCTGTACTGCCTATAACTACAAGCGGTATATTCATTCGTTTCGCGCCGTCTTTCCGCTAGATATCAGCCCACTCTCTGATCGTCAATTACTGAAGATATGCCGCTCTATATTAGAACGGCACAACAGATTCTATGGACCGGGCACGAAACTTGAAGAAAGATAAGCGCGTGGTGATCGCGGAATCAACCAATTAGACGAAGCCTGTCGCGAACACGACATCGCTTACGCTCAATACAAAGACAACGAAAGTAGACGTATTGCAGATCGTAAACTCGCGGAAAAAGCGTGGGGACGGGTAAAGGTGTTGGATTCGGGTATTAGCGAACGAGCTTATGCGACAGCAGTTGCAGCGACTATGAAAGCAAAATCAGCAATAGGAAGCGGTCGACGTCGTAAAAATAAAAAGAATGTGAGTAGTCGTGGTCGTGGTGCTGGTGGTGGGATGAAGAAGAGGAGGAAGAGAACTGTCCGAACCGCTAGGAAAAAGAAGAGAACTGCGTCCGGATTGTATCTACGTCCGTACCGAAAAAACTAATTCACATACCGCTCCGGCCGTTGTCCGAAGATGAATTACGTGTATGCGCAAAAAAGCTGAACATACCGTATTTTAGAGGTGTTTACATGCGCAACGCATTACCGGATACAGCGCCGTGGAAGAACGAAAGCGTCATCGTAAATTTAGACGACGAGAGCGAACCAGGAACCCACTGGGTATGTTACAAGAAGCGTGGAAATCGAGTACACTATTTTGACGTGTTTGGTAATTTACGTCCACCTCTCGAGCTGATGCAATATTTTGGTGATACAGCCGACGTTCGTTACAACTATGAACGGAAGCAACCTCCTAACACGGTCATCTGCGGTCATTTATGTTTAGACTTTTTATCGTCTTCTGATCAGTAAACTTCAGCATGTCGTCGCTAACGGTCACCGTGACGGGTACCGACGCTGCGAATCTCGTGTGTAACTTTTTCCCACCTCTTGAGTTGTACGGTGAATGGTACGTTGGACTATTGGATTTTACATCGTATAATTCAATACCAAACGTTACTGAAGGAAATAATAATGCATTTCCAGTAAAAATTTCCAAGGATCAGTGGTCCGTCATCAAGTTGCCTACCGGCACCTACGAAATCAGTGATATCGAAACGTATCTGCAGAAACAGTTAGGCGAGAGAACAATCAGTTTACGTCCAAACAACAACACATTAAAGTGTGAAATTTACTGTAAGCATGTCATCGACTTTTCGCATACACCGAATACCATTGCAAGTATGTTAGGATTCAAGGAGAATCAGCAGCTGGAAGCGTATATAACACACGAGTCGAACGTACCCGTCGACATAATCAAAGTTAACACCGTTCACGTACGGAGTAATATGGTACAGGGTGCGTACAAGGACGGCCAGGACCAGCACACGTTGCATTCGTTTTATCCGACCGTGGCACCAGGTTTCAAAATAGTTGAAACACAGACAAACGTAATATACTTACCGGTAAACGTACAACGCGTAGACAACATAATTTTGTCTCTCGTTGATCAGGACGGGGATTTAGTCGATTTTCGCGGTGAAGTTATCACGATACGACTGCATCTGAAAATATGGGATTGTATTTCGGACAAACGTCACCTGTAAAAAGGGAGTGTGTACGAAAGAAACATGGTAGTCGGTGTTCAACGTTGAAGCGATTGACATCAAGGAACAAGCGTTTCTTACTTTCACTTGGATTCAAATTATACGATTAAAATAATGTCGGGTGAAATTCTAGCTATCGAACGAGGAGCGGCTTTCGATAACAGAATCGTTGAGTTCGAATATCGTACGCACGCACCGTATGCTTCCACCCGATACGGTAACAACGATGAAATACGTATACCCATCCAACAACAGGATGTTTTCACTTTACCGGCGGAGATTTTTCTGTACATCGAAGGAACATTGACCAAGGTTAACGCTACCGACACAGCGTTGAACGTGAAATTAATCAACAATGCAATGGCTTTCTTGTTTGAGGAGATCCGTTACGAAGTGTGCGGTGTGGAAGTAGATCGTACGAAAAACGTTGGAATTACGAGCACTGTGAAATTGTTACTATCGAGCAATGAGCATGAAAGAAAGCATCTAATCAATGCAGGATGGGTGACGACAACCGACGAGTCGTTGACAGTACACGAGAGTACCGGTGATTTTACGTTTTGTCTTCCGTTGAAAATGCTACTCGGTTTCAACGAAGACTATACACGCATCATGCTGAACGTTAAGCAAGAATTGATTCTGTTGCGTACCTCTACCGATCAGAACGCAATGGTGCTAAAAGAATCGGGTGCAACTGCAAACGGTAATCTCGTAATAAACAAAGTACACTGGAAGATGCCCTATGTGCGCGTGTCAAACAAGTACCGAATACCGCTATTGGAGCACATCGAGGAGGATCATGAACTAGTGATGCCTTTCCGCAGTTGGGAATTGCACGAGTATCCCGTTCTACCGACGACAAATCGACATTCGTGGACCTTGAAGACATCGTCACAGTTGGAAAAACCTCGGTATGTAATACTGATATTTCAGACGGATAGAAAGAACAATATAGCGAAAAACCCGTCGGAATTTGATCACTGCAATTTAACGAATGTCAAGCTTTTTCTGAACGATAAATACTATCCGTACGATAACCTGAACCAGGATATCGATAAAAAACGTTACGCCCTGTTCTACGACATGTATACACGTTTCCAAACATCATACTACGACCGTCGCAACAGAACGCCTCTTTTGACACCTAATGAATTTATAACGACAGCACAGTTGTTTGTCATAATTGTTCCAGACAAGAAGAACCAATCAAGTCGTCTGCCGTTGATGTGCGTTTAGAATTTGAATCCAGTAAAAATTTTCCAGATAAAACCACCGCTTACGCTTTGATTATACACGATAGGATAGTACAGTACACAGCGTTGTCGAATACTGTTCATCGTTTGTCATAAAAAACTTGTTCTTCCCTCCACTAGTTTATAAAGATAGGTATTAGCGATCTCTACATAACAACAACCTCAGTCCATTTCAACGATGGAAGGTGACTGTGACAGCAGCAGCAGCAGCCATTGTGAGTATAACGTTTACTTGTCTCTTGCATATCCGATCAACTCGTACTCTAAGTTCGTTACCGTCGGACTGTATAAAGAACTCAACTATGAACCGGGTGTTTTGTTTACAAACGGGAAAAAGAAACGTATATTACTTGATTTTTCTGAGTGGAATTACTTGATGATCTTTCGTGAACAGTTACTCTCCAATATGTTATTGTACGAAGAAGGTGAAAACCGTGAAAATAAAAAGAGTGTGATGATCAGTCATCACTTTGGGAAAACGTTTGTTCGGATTAACGGTAGTAAGAACGAAACATTTGTTTTCACAGAACCCGAGTGGATGCGTTTTGGTTATTTATTAACCGTACTAAAGAAATATCTTCTTCGCTTGTTTTATGATCAAGATCACTTAAAATCGTACATTAATCAAGTAGTAGCCAAGGGGTGTTATGTACCACCATCCTTCTTTTTCCCCTCGTTTTTTCGATTGGAAAGCAGTCGTCACGACCAACAGCTAACATTTCATCGTCTTTACGATGAACTGGTGTTGGAAGGAAAAGTAGAGGGGGAATTTCAAAAAATTAACGTACTCGATGCGGACATGTGTCACTCGGAAAAATGAACTTGAATAGGACGGTTATTGCCGAGTTTGAAGCGTTTCGCGGTGACAAAAATGAATATGTAATCAAAGAGTTCGTTACAGTTGACATAACAACCGGACGTTTTGTTATCGTGTTGTTCGCTCCACCATACGAAAGTGCACGACTGCACCAGAAATTCCGAAAAATCAATGACTGGTTGGAAACACATTATCACAGGATACGATGGAACGATGGTAATGTACCGTACAAGAATATGGTACGCATCGTTGCAGACATTTTTTCAGATTATCCTGTTGTCTATACAAAAGGGTTTGAGAAGGCAAATTTCTTACGACAGTTGTATCACCATGGTGAGGTGATTGACTTAAACGATATTCAAGCACCTGTAGTTCCTAGATCCTTTGTACCCATCATACAATGTCCTGTTCCTCATCGTCAACCCGTTACCACTCCCCCTTTACACTGTGCATTGCGCAAAGCTTTGTTTTATGCAGAATGGTTGCGGCAACGATATAAAATATAGTCGGTTGTGAACATGTTTTCATCATGGTGTTAGTTTGAATGCTACATGGCAGAAATGTCCATAAACGTAGAATTAGGTACCGTAGTGTGTGCTAACCTTGACTACGTCACTGTCGCGGCAGAAATACTCATAAACGTAGTCCTGGTAGTTCGAGACGGGTCACTGGCACGGTAGATATACCTGTAAACTCGCCAAGATGGGTGTGAAAATTACTCATTACGGTACAGCAAATGTGAATACGCATCATGTATGAACAACATATTCACCCGATTAAAAAAATAAAAAATAAATAAATAAATAAAATATGTACTGCTTTTACACATTGGCTTAGCATTGCATAGTGTATCTTTATTATTATCTACCACTGTACTAGTCAATAGTACAGCGATAGATAACGTGGAGTAGGCCTGCTTTACGAATCTGTAAAGTTGGGGAAACCACGTTAAAAAAAGCGTAGCAGGCTCTCATTCGCCTCCCTCAGGCTGCTAGGAAGAGGATGAGAGGTAAAAAAATAAAAGTATAACGAAATGTTTATTTATTTAATAATAAATAAACTTATATTGTGCTTTTATGATTTTACACATAGGACGACAGTAGATATCACTCGTCCACCTCATGATTACAAGTAAGAGATGAGAAGTATAAGTACAGAAATAATTAGAGTTAAGCGATAACGGCCCCTTGGTGTAGTGGATGCACGCCGGTTTGGTGTACCGGAGGTCCCGGGTTCAAATCTCGGAGGGGCCATAATTTATTTTTATGTAAAAATTAATATCCAATGACATACCATTGTTACAGTCGAACACATGCGTCATGTGGTCGTACATTTCGGTGTTAAAATTTCGGACACCAAAAATTTCGGGTAACCCCATCCGTTGATTTAAACATTTCGGGTACTAAATTTCAGACACCAAACATTTCGGGTACCCCCATCCGTTGTTTTAAACATTTCAGACATCACGCCCTCTACGTCGTCGTCGTCGAACCAGCTATCATATCCACCCAGCCTCCTGTTTCGTCATAACCAGTGTTTTATACATGCGTCATGTGGGCGTACCCACAAAGTTCGGGTACCGCCATCCGTTGTTTTAATCATTTAGGGTACCAAAATTCAGACATTAAAAATTTCGAGAGAGAACGATTATTTTGTTACATCAAAATAAACCAGAACGCGGAAGTGTTTTAACATTCGGACACCAGCTGCCAGGGCCTCTGTGTGATGTCATGAACTGGAACCCGGTTAGGGCGTACCTACAAATTTCGGGTACCCCCATCCGTTGATTTAAACATTTCGGGTAACGGTACCCGATACCCCCAAAATTTCGAGTAACGGTACCCGATGACATCGCCTCTGCGCTTCCGGGCAACCGCCGAATTCCGGGTACCCCCATCCGCTACACATTGTTTTCGGCTACCAAATTTTGGACATGCAGAAACCACGGCCTCCGTGACGTCTTGAAACAGATTTTAACCATGCGGACGCCAGCGACTAGGGCCTCTGTGTGACGTCATGAACTGGAACACGGAAGTGTTTCAGTCACACACACACACACACAAAACAGTGACGTCACATGGACAGCTCGGACACCAGCTGCCAGTGCCTCTATGACGTCATGAACTGGAACCCGGTAGTGTTTTCAACTGGTGGTTCCCCAACCCATTGTTTTCACACCGCGGAAGCCAGCTACCAGTGCCTCTCTGTGACGTCATCGCCATTGTTCTCGAACATACACTTTCCCTCTACTTGCGAATTGCTTTTGAGCTTTCAATAATGAGTGTAAAGTGTGATAACAACACATTAGAAATTGTGTGTATTGTTATTGAAACTGAAATAAAATCTTTGTTACATGAAAGTCTGTCCAATCCAGAAATTGAAGATGATTTATAATTCGCGGCCTTATAGATTGTCATTCTGTTTGTATTGCTGACGTTAAGTTGTTTCTATCCATCTTTTTATTTCAATAAAAGACTTTACTGGCGTTGAACAAAATTAAAAATTGCTACGGTTAAAAGGATTTACTGCATTGGTACTGTAGCGGACTATTTTGGGGCTAATTTTTCTTAAAAAATATTTGTTTCATGACCTAGGTTTATTTTCTTTTTATTAAAGATCATTTAGATGACTCTGTACAGAGGTGTGCTGACAATGGACGTAGTCAAACATAAACAAACCTTTCTTGGACATAAGCCTACTCATATTATTAACTTCTTCGATTACATACCAATTGTGATACCATTACACACATACAAACACACACACACACACACACACACAATACAAACAACAAGCAACCATGTCATATGGACGTACACGGTAAGATATGCAATATGTAATTTTTGTTCATGTAGGAAAATGGAAAACTGTAATTACTGAGCACATTTCTGGTAAGTTTTATCTGAAACGAAAATGTACGCGTATTTGACATGATAAATCCGATATCGTATCTGGGTACACACACACACACACACACACACACACACACACACACACAACACTGGTGCCCACATTTCGAACAATCCTTTTCAAAATCCTTTTGGAGTGGTTACTGAAGACATCCTAGCGACAAACAGCTCAGGTAACAATGAAGAGGATTTCCCAGAATTATCACAAAATTAAGGAGTAAAATTGCTCTATTTGCGTAAAGACGAATTCATATCACTATAAAAGTTGCATGTAGAAAGTAAAATTATACTGTAAAATGTTTGTCTGATAAAAGCATAAGCCCAATTTTAGATACTTTAACTTGGTGTTCGCTCAAGAAGAAAACAAGAAATAATTTTCCTGTAAATTGATTTGCTAATAAAAAGTACACAATTAGTTTGATAACAGAAAACTAACATAAAAGAGGGCAAAGAATATAATCTTCTATACGCAACGACTGCTTTATAATTAAATACACCGTTTTGCTTTCCTTAAACAATCGTTTCAATAACCGATATTTCCATCCGTTACACCGAGTATAAATCATCTCCAGAGCTTGGAATAATTTTTGTTCAGTTGTCTAACAATAAGTAATGTTTATACTTTGTAACTAAGTGACTTTACACACAATAAGTAATATAAGAAATAAATAAATAAAAACGATACGTAACTCTTAAAGTGTGTACCCTATACCGATGCCGTACTGCAGCATATACTGTAACAGATGTAAGGCTAGTTGCACACACATCGATTTCGATCGTACGGAAAAATATCGTACGATATTTTATCGTATATGCGTTGCTTGCACACACCATGGTTTTTTCCGTGTAGAGTGCAGTCGTTTCTCGAGATCACTCACAGTTGTATGGAAAATGAATCCAAAACGTGATGTTGTTATGTGGTTGGTGTACCGTCGTCTCAGGTGTCGTATGATTAAACGAACTTACTGGGTTCATCCAATTAATGAGAAAAGGGAACAAGCAGGAACATTCCACACATTTTTAGAAGAACTTCGAAAT
This sequence comes from Magicicada septendecula, assembly GCA_034769895.1. Lineage (NCBI taxonomy): Eukaryota > Metazoa > Arthropoda > Insecta > Hemiptera > Cicadidae > Magicicada > Magicicada septendecula. The sequence continues at coordinate 426,284,003 of CM068367.1, read as the reverse complement.
GATGAGAACAAGTTCTTCAACTATTTTCGTATGTCAATACCATCGTTCGATGAACTGCATGAACCTCCTCATTATTAAACTAATAATATTAGTAAAGGATTTTAAGAGTTCGATTGAAATGTTTATAAACAAAAACCGAATATTATTATTTTATAAAATTTGCTAATAAGATTACTTACTTTTATGAAATAGGTCCCAGTTTGGTCAGAAGCAACAAGTCAAATGAAGACGGATTTTTACAGTACGAATATAACTCGTGTAGTGTGCAAGCGTACATTGGGTCACGTACGGCACTGAATTCACGGAAACGGCAAGGCGACCGTCTTTTGCAGTGGCAGTGGACGGCAGCTACACGGCGATCGTGCCGTGCCGTGTGGAGATCGAACTGTGTGCAAGCTCCCATGTTCTTCTTCGTTCTACTAAAAGAATTTGATCGTAGGTTTTTTTCCGTACGATCGAAATCGATGTGTGTGCAACTAGCCTAACCGTCCACCTCCAGTTATATCGTTGACTGATGGATTAGAGTGTGCGGTTCTTTGTAAGGAGCAAAACACAATCTGGCTTTTAGACTGCCATTTTTGAGTCAAAGAAAAGAGAAAAAGCGATCGGTGGCACTTGTAATTATGCTAACGGTACCTGTAATTAAACTGTCTACTTATCCTAGAAATAGAACAACAGTTATGAAATCGTCTATGTAGCCATTCTGAGCCAGATGTAGCCTATAGGTCCCATATAGACCTACCTGAGAGAAACTGTAAGCACCCTCATACCCTGTAGGCCTATATTCTTCAGAGAGGAGCAGACTTCTTTGTAAATTAATGATTAGCGAAGCAGAACTGATACCGTGCGTTGATAAACGTGTAATGCTAGAAACAGAAGAAGCTGTGACGCTTCACCAGCTAGCTGAATCACTGTAAATTAATGCATTACTGAAGACGAGCAAAAAATATCATACAGTAAAAAATATAGTTCTTACTTGGACTAGTATTGGCATTTCAAAACGTAGGAAGCGTAGACGGAATTTACTATTAACAGTTAAAAATTACGGCTTTTAATTTTGTACCACTTAATCGATTTTTCATTTCAATATTTCCTCCAACCAGTCAGTAATATTTATTTTAAAATTTCTGCTCATGCAATTTACTACAAAACATATATTTTACATAGATACTGTTCACATCCATTGGACATAATGTAAGCGTACACCCAAACTTTAACGTCACTAGGGCACGAGTAGACTCCTATTGGGCGCGTGCACTTTGTAGAGACCATTTTGGTCGGTAGCCTATAGTACTAAAGTGAATAATACGATCCCTTTCTTTGTTGGCACATAATCCCTGTGCACCAAACTGAACACAGTCAAGACAACGTTCCCTCACCATCAGCTTAATTACATATTCTACAAACGTAGTGTTGAAGCTGTAGCTTGACTTCAGGAAATTATATTTCGTGTTCCGTAATTAATCTAAATGGCTGTCCTTGTAATTAATCTACCCTACAAGCAAATAATAAAACTCATAGCCTTCTGCTGGTTATGTTTTTTCTTACTTCCCATTTATTTTTTTACATTTTTTCTTCCAAACAGAATAAAAAAAGTAAACAAAAAAGAGCTAATTTTAATTTTAGTTATAAAGCAAAATATGTATAATACTGTATACTTTCAGTATAGAAATTATTACTTCTTAAACAGTATGCGATTCCTTTGTAATTACTATTAAAATTTTAGAAAACGGTAAAGCTAAGAGCAAATGGTAAATTTTATGCAGCAGTATTCATTCGCGGAAAATGAATACATTCTAATTGTCCCAGCCACGTCAGTGTACCTTATAAAATATTTTATTTGCGTAATTTTCAGTTTACATCTCTGTATTCAGACATACTTTTACACTTACAATAGAGTTTATACGTCATATCGTGTAACAGATACCCTGCGTGTGTTTCACAATTGACTAAAAACAGATGACAAAATAACTGGCAGTCGTATATATTGTGCTGCGTCATTTTCTACGAAAGATGGTTATATTTTTAGTTATATGAATGTCACTGTTGCCGTAGAAATATTACTGATACAATGGAATATCATTTGTGAGAGAAAACGAGATGAAGATTCATCCGTCAGACGTCAGATGTAGTCAAACAAAGTGTAGGGCGCACAGTAACGACATGTGACAGTGATGTATGCCTCTTGCTGTACACTGACGTACTTGTGCTACACTTTTCTCTTATTATGCTAACCGTATGAACATGTAATTACTTGTCTAAATACGTACGTGCTGCCACCAGTTATGTCGTCTGCAACAGAACGGACAGAACCAAAGTGGTAATTTGGTAATTGGTTCTAACTAACGTTCTTTGATGTTGTACACGATGTAAGACTTTATAGCCGTATTTCTAACTTGGCCAAGAAATATTATACTTACATGTAACGAATAGGTTAATGAAACAATGAAAGGTTTCAAAACTCCTTTGCATGAACGTCCAAATAATGAATTCTGTAACGTAAATGATGTGTGAAAATAAAAGATTTCTCGTTGACAAAATTTCAGTCTTTATATAATTAATACCCTTGTTAAAATAGACATTACATTAATACACATAGAATCCACATTCCCTTTCCAAAGAAAAAGAGTTGTCTATTTTATTGTTAAGAAATAGAGAAAATAAGAATATAATTGCCTAAATTATAGCGTTCAAATTATTGAACAGATTTAATTATTGCAATTAAGGTATAAAAATTCCCCATAAAGCAACTGGTTGTCACAAATTTTTTCGTTAAAAGTTAACGATTATCCACACATAAATAAAATCATACCGGACCAGGTTAAGATTTATGTAAATAATCCAGTAGTCACCAATCACGGTAGATCTCTTGATATTTATCACCACTACGTTTCTCCAACACGGTAAATCATCGATCCCCCGACTAATAATCTGAAGACCTAGTTAGACAATCTTCACGTGATGTGTAGAAAAATCTGAAAGAAACCCATAGTTTATATTAGTAACCCAATAGTATATGAATATTTTTTCTCTGTATTTTTTATAATATTGTAACGTCAGTCACCATGTTTCCTTTGGTATTACTGATTGTGAACAATAGTTTCTCAAAGACAGCAGAATAAGAATCAGCAAAGAAATATTCTAAAAGTGTAACTATATGTTCAATGGCTTAATGTGATACGTGATCAGTCTTCGCACCCTTCAAAAGTTAGTCTTTAAAGAAAAGTTAATCTTTCTTAATAACAAAATTAAGCAAAAATAAAATTAAAACTTCTTCGCCTTGACATAGTAAATCGTGTACAGACTGCCGCACAAAGGAAGTCAATAACGAAGTTAATAAAGACGATACGAAAGTCTCTGATAAAAATAAAACTCTATTGTCGATACAGGAAATAATAGGTGTGAGAACAATGCCATTACAGCGAGCAGGAGTCATCTGGGCAAATTGCGAGACGCGACAAAACTATTTTATTCGTAAAAGTAAATTACATGAAGAAACCGTGATGACAAATTGGATGACAGGCCTACGCTGGATGTTCTACGAAGGCATAAATAAGAAAATACACGTACGAACTTTAAATCGTTAGACCTTTGCGAAATATATTTGGCGATAATGATATGTATTAATTAAAAGTAGAATATATTATATATGCCAATATTTAAAACAATAGCATCTTATCTATTATTCTGTACTAATTACTATAGTGCCGCGAAGATAAGGAAGGGGTACAATTGGTGTGATTTAAGCAAACTGCTACCCAACATCAAAATGTGTATTCAACCTCTCGCATGTGTGGTTTCGTATGTGAGGCTACACTTGTGGCTGATAATTTTTGTTTTCATCGATAAAATGTGAAGTGTGAGTGTTTATCTTAAAGGAAGAAATATGCATTAGTCTGATATACAGGTTAAATTCCACGTGAAATATGTGCTGGATATTTTTGCTTCCGGAATAACGACTAGCGCGAGCGTAGAACGTGTATAAGGTTTCTGCGGCGTGAGAAGTTCTTTGCGTCAGTATATATAGTACTGATGATGTTTTGCCAGAATTTGTCTTAACATTTCATGAAATAAAAATATGTTGTCGATTAATCAGGCATACATAATCTGTTCACTATGATGAAAAGGCTCAATAACAAAATAAAAAAAGAAATAGGACAATTATTTCAATAATAGACCCACGTCAGATCAATTCTCTAGACGTTCATAGCCCATTATTGTAAACCATTTGTACATATTTTTCAAGTAGAAAATTATGACTTTTCTACAGATGAGTTATTACATCTGTTTGCATCCACATAAACACAGGAATATTATTATTACCAATCTAATCGCAGACACGTCAGCTATGAAAATAAGTAATGGAATTTTGTATTCTGTAAATTATTGCATAATGGAATTTAGAAATGTTTTAAGTATAAAAAAAATGAAAAGAAAACATAATTACTAAGGATAATGGTTCAAGGCGTCGACTTCTGAGCAAGAACAAGAAGCTAAACTGTAACATGTAAACAGCAGACGGGCCAGCTAAGAATTCAAGGTAAAGTTAAAGAAAACGTGCATAAAAAGATAGAGGACATCCAGTATAACTTTTAAATTATAGTGAAGATGGAAACATGTATTCACGCATGTATTTCGAAAATCTTCAAGACGAGAAAAATAAAACATTTCTCACTGTCACTTGGCGTAAGATGTTGACTGTATTTTATTATAACGTACCTACGTTTTTATATAACGCTAATAAAGAAAATTAATTATCACATTCAAAAAAAAAAATGAGGCCACAAGATTAACGGTTATCTGCAACGCTATCACTCCTCAGTACGTGGTGATCCCAGAATGGATTAAATTCAGTAATCACAAAGAATCGACATTTTTTATCACACGTTTAAAAACAGCGAGTAGTCGACGTACGTCATCTTCAAGCAAAAAATTAGCAGACGTGTGTAAATATACTCTTTCTGCCCACTACGTTCCTTTAAATTCTAAATCATTTGGTTCACGTCGAACTCATAACAAAATTTATCGCGTCTATTTTCTGTCCATCAGTTGTCAGAAACATTCCGACCATCCCAGTCCTCCGACTGATAGTAATCGAATTGTTTTGATTTATGAAAACAATATGTCCAAGATGAATATCAGTGAAGCCAATGAATCATGGTTTAGTAACCAATAAGTCACCGTGAGATGATATAGTTCGCAAGAGCAGAAAACAAAAATGTACTCTATCTGCTTTCTCTTAAACTACTTAATTGGGGAAAATGAAGTTAACTGTCAGTATTTTGTTCACCAAGTACAACAAAGTATAAAAAAAAAGAAACTGAAATATAATGAATCTCTCAAGCTTTGTAAATAATTAAAAATTCATTACCCCCCCCCCCGTGCGCGCTTAGGAAGAGAGTGTGATAGGGAGGCTGTATCAGTTTTTTAAATTCACATAAACGTTTACGCGTATGGCGGAGTTACTGTGTTACGCGGTGGAAGTAATCGAAGCTGACAACTTTTCACATTTTAATAATTTATTGATTCTCACTACATAAGAGTACGATCTGAAGTTAGTTTTTTTTCACACTAAGCGCTTATGAGAAGATACTTAAGTTAATATCATGTTGTGGATTGTCCAAGTATTTTTGTTGGCCCTAATTCTAACCGTGTACCCTTATTAATTAAATACATTCATTAATTTTACTTCCATATTCCTTAAGGAAATGTAAGTATGGTGAATGCGAAAAAAATCGTGTTCGAGATAAGATTCTGATTGTACTACCCTCAAAACATGAAGAAAAGTCATTTTCCGAGATGTGTGTGTGTGCGTGAGTGCGTTTCTATGGCGAACGATAGCTGCCGCAAATTCAAACATAATCAAATAATTTTTTCCATAGTGTCGGAGTTGTAGGGACTCAAGCCCTATAGATTTTGGTGAAGATCAGTTAAGAGGGAGGTAGTTTACTTCTAACGTTTTACGTTTTAACTAGAGTAAAGTACTTAAAACTTCATTTAAACTTTTTCAAACCGTGGTAATTGTTAAATATCGGTATGGAGAACCATACATGACTTCCATGTTCTAAGATTTATATTTAAAATCATTTTCGAAATGAAATATTACTATAGAAACTACTTCTTTCTACTTACTGCTTCAGCCTTAACCACAGTACCGTGGTCACTAACGTATACCACCTCACGTTATCGCACTCGATTTTCACTGATGATGGAAGTCGATGGCATTGCCGAAACGTCTGGTTGTCTGGTTTTGTAGAAAACATTGGACTACGGCCAAACATCCCGGGAAGGAATTTTAACAAAAACTATTTCTTTGTTGCCGACAACGTTGTACAATATAAATTATATAAGAAATTTCATAAAATTAATGGCTTGTATAAGTTAATGTTTGATCTCCATTAAGTAGTGCTCAAGTTTCCAAAGTTTTAATATTATGATGTCCGTAATTAAAACATCAGAGCAGGTTTAGTGTGTATGAGGGTACACCGTGGACAAAACTTTTCAACATTTCCTATTGAGCGTTGCTACAGTGTTCCTAGTTGCAGCGTTCCTATCAAGCTGCGAATCTACAGTGTATGTTTCACAGAACAAACACGCGAAAAAGAAGGAGCGCTCCGAAGTCACTCATGGACCCTCGGCATCTTGCAGAGGGTTCATTCCCTAAAGACGAAAAGTCTGTCTATGAATCGTTCCTCTGTAAACACGTGCAGTTACACTGCCCAGCGATCCACATAAGCAAATCGCTATCCACGCTGGACGCTTTTTCGGCTTGCACGCGTTATGTTGGTATGGGTTTCGGCACTTACCATTTAAAAAGCGTGCAGATGTAAGAAAATAAACATGAGCGAGGCCAGAAATAACGCGAATTTTGTGTGTGTGTGTGTGTGTGTGTGTGTGTGTGTGTGTGTGTGTGTGTGTGTGTGTGTGTGTGTGTGTGTGTGTGTGTGTGTGTGTGTGTGTGTGTTCCCTGCCTTTTTATTGCGGTAGTCATAATAATAAAATGGAAACGTAAACATTACATAACTGAGATATGCTTGCCTGCCACGAACGATATATTATTTTATACATGTATATTAACTCATACATAATTTACATTAAAATGAAAAAATTATAATTTTATTGCCTGGCAACAAAATTATTTTATTTTTAACAATTACCATTGTTTCAAAAAGTTTAAATGAATTTTCAAGTACTTTACTGTTGTTAAAACGTAAAAGGTTGCAGGTAAACTACCCCTTCCCCTTAACTGATCTTCACCAAAATCGAAGGTTCTTGAGATCTCTACAATTCAAGGACGTATGCAAAATATTATTTTATTCTGTTTGAATTTGCGGCTGTTATCGTTTGCCATAGAAAATTACCCTTGATAAAAAAACGTTGCAGGTAAACTACCCCTTCCCGTAACCGATCTTCACCAAAAACAATAGGTCTTGAGTACTCTATACATCAGGACTGCATGCAAAACATTATTTGATTCTGTTTGAATTTGCGGCTGTTATCGTTTGCCATAGAAAATACCCTTGTTAAAAAAACGTTGCAGGTAAATTACCCCTTTCCCTTAACCGATCTTCACCAAAAACAACAGATCCTGAGAACTCTACAATTTAGGGCTGTATGCAAATAATCTTTTGATTCTGTTTGAATTTGCGGCTGTTATCGTTTGCCATAGAAAATACCCTTGTTAAAACATAAAATGTTGCAGGTAAACTACCCCTTTCCCATAACCGATCTTCACCAAAATCAATAGGTCTTGAGAAATCTATAATTTAGGGCTGTATGCGAAACATTATTTGATTCTGTTTGCAGTTGCGGCTGTTATCGTTTGCCAAAAAAAAAATACCTTTGATAAAAAAAACCGTTGCAGGTAAACTACCCCTTTCCCTCAACCGATCTTCACCAAAAACAACAGGTCGTGAGTACTCTACAAATGAGGGCTGTATGCAAAAAATTATTTGATTCTGTTTGAATTTGCGGCTGTTATCGTTTGCCATAGAAAAAAAATCTATAGATAGACAGATAGACACATAGACACACAGACACTTTTCGAAAAACGACTTTTTTTCATGTTTTGAGTGTAGTACAATCAGAATCTGCAATAATCTCGAACACGATTTTTTTGCCATCACCATACTTCCATTTCCTTAAGGAACATGGAAGTAAAAATAAAATACTTTTCTTGCCAGGCAACACAATTATAATTTTTTCATTTTAATTTAAATCATATGTGCGTGGAAGATGATTCCTGGCAGGCAAGACTGTCTCCATTATGTAACGTTTAGGTTTCCAAAGCTTTATTATTGTGATTACCGCAATAAAAAGGCAACCAGGACACACACACACACACACACACACACGCACACAATTCGCGTTATTTCTGGGCTCACTCACGTTTATTTTCTTACGTTTGCACGCTTTTGAAATGGAAAGTGCCGAAACCCACACCAACATAACGCGAGCAAAGCTGAAAAGGTGTCCAGCGTGGACAGAGATTTGCTTATGTGGATCGCTGGGCAGGGTAACTGCACGTGTTTACAGAGGAACGGTTCATAGACAGACTTTTCGTCTTTAGGGAATGAACTCTCTGCAAGATGCTCAGGGTTCATGAGCGACATCGGAGCGCTCCTTCTTTTCCGCGTGTTTGTTCTGTGAAACGTACACTGTAGATTCGCAGCTTTACTCTGAGCAACACTCCATAGGGAATGTTGAAAATTTTTGTCCACGGTGGACTCTCATACACACTAAAACCTGCTCTGATATTTTGATTAAGGCGATCATAATATTATAACTTTGAGAACTTGAGCACTACTTAATGAAGAACAAACATTAACTTTTTACAAGCTATTATCTTTATGCATATTTTGAAGCAATAAATGTTTTAATAAATTAATACAATCTGTGTACTTATTTCTATTATGATATAAGAATTACAATCTAATATGTGCATCTATGTATGTATGAAAAATATATAACTATTTTTCTCCTCTGGAAAATTTTCCCCTCCTGGAAAATATTTTAACCTCCCTGATAGCTAGCTATATAGGCCTACCAGCCTGTGTGGAATGTAGCGTTATGACATGGATAAGAATGGTGGGTGTTAAACAGAAGACACAAACGTATTAAGGAACTACACTTAAATTTTTGATCTAAGCAGAAGTAAACCTACTTTAGGATTAGACGCTGTGAGCAAGCTACTAGTTAAATATCTGACGAGGAAGCATGTGCTTCACGTCTCTGCTGTTAAGACATTATAACATAGGGAACCAGTTTAATTGTTTGCTGTTAATTAAACTAGCTGCCGTAGTTAGTAAAAATTACTTACCAACAAATTATGACAATGTATATATCAGGAATTTGTCCAAGGTTACATAAATTTATTCACTCTCTGGATATTAGCGAAAACATCTCTTTATTATTGTATTTTAACTACGGATATAAACATAATAACTTTAATGGTCATCTTTTCTTTTTTTACTTTACTTTTAAAAGAAAATTCTTATAGATTCTGCATTAAATACTCTTTAAATTTTTACTCTTAGTATCTCAAAATCATACAGCTGTGTATTACTTTAATTACCACGGATCCGGGTTCTAACTTTGTAATATTCTAACATACTTTAACATCATCCAAACTACTTGAAGAATAGTCTGATGTAATTTCAGATTAACTTTACCTTTAAACATCATCAGGTTATTACTATAGCATTACCGAAATTACAAACATTAATATGCTAATATTTATATGATCTAAAAAGTCTTTACAAGAAACTTTACTGTTCTTTTTGTTGCGGTTGTTAAAAACAATGTATGCACAGAAGTTATGGTTTAGTGTCACCTGAATATAACGTGAGTCTATAATTGTACTTTGCATGATCGTACTAGCCTTTATACACGTCGATACAGGTGTCTAGCTACAGAGGGGTGTGGATTATACTCTCACTTGTTATAAGAACAAAAAAATTAATTTGTGCTATTTAAATAATCTTTAATGATGCACATGATGTGACGATTTAAAGATTATTTAAATAGCACAAATTAATTTTTTTGTTCTTATAACAAGTGAGAGTATAATCCACACCCCTCTGTACCTAGACACCTGTATCAACGTGTATAAACGCTAGTACGAACATGCAAAGTACAATGTTATTGAGCTAAAACTAATAATCCTTATAATTAAATAAAAGACGTAATAATAATAAATGAAATACCTAACTCCTAACTAAGAAAAGGTAGGATAATTTATCGTAGTTAATTAATGGACAATTAATAATAATAAAGGAACGAACTACTTTTCTCTCAGCGCGTAAACCGCGCCAGCTTCCATACTCCCTGCCGCTAAACTAACGCCAGTCGCCGGAGAATCTTTGACATGTAAGCAGCTCGAATATGTGTCATGATGTTAAACTTACGTTTATGTCGATAAAAAAACGATATAACAAGAAGTTAGTGCTTCTCACTTAATTAATCCAATGTAGCGTAAGCGAAACGAAGATAAAAAACTAGTAATGTAGTTCAGACGTTGAGAAAATATTCTTAATAAATAAAAAACTTAGCCGACACATCTCTTTATGAAAAGTAAGTGTTAAGATCAGTGCTGTTAAAATAAAAAGAATTAAATGTGAAAAGTGAACACCAACTCCAGGAGAGAAGTTACTACAACAACTGTAGGAACTCCAAGTAGCAGAATTCCAGCGTCATGACCTAGACCACAATTCAGAAACAACCAACTAAATGGAGGATCCAGATAGACAACGAACTACACCCAAGAAGACCTACTGAAGAGGATCATCTCGACCACCAGCCGCAGACTCACGTTATATTCAGGTGACACTAAACCATAACTTCTGTGCATACATTGTTTTTAACAACCGCAACAAAAAGAACAGTAAAGTTTCTTGTAAAGACTTTTTAGATCACATAAATATTAGCATTTTAATGTTTGTATTTTCGGTAGTGCTATAGTCATAACCTGATGATGTTTAAAGGTAAAGTTAATCTGAAATTACATCAGACTATTCTTCAAGTAGTTTGGATGATGTTAAAGTATGTTAGAATATTACAAAGTTAGAAACCGGATCCGTGGTAATTAATACACAGCTGTATGATTTTGAGATACTAAGAGTAAAAATTTAAAGAGTATTTAATGGAGAATCTATAAGAATTTTCTTTTAAAAGTAAAGTAAAAAAAAAACAAAAAGATGACCATTAAAGTTATTATGTTTATATCCGTAGTTAAAATACAATAATAAAGAGATGTTTTCGCTAATATCCAGAGAGTGAATAAATTTATGTAACCTTGGACAAATTCCTGATATATACATTGTCATAATTTGTTGGTAAGTAATTTTTACTAACTACGGCAGCTAGTTTAATTAACAGCAAACAATTAAACTGGTTCCCTATGTTATAATGTCTTAACAGGAGAGACGTTATAAAATGCGCCACTCTGCTTTTCAGTAAAATTAATTGTGTGCATTGTGACGCATATAAAATGCGCCACTCTGCTGATGATTGATTAACAGTAACTTGTAGAATACATAAATTTATTCACTCTGATTTTGTGAACAAATAAATAAATAGAGTTTTAATTATAAAATAATAATATTAGTATTAGGATATTGCCGTAATAAACAAGTCCCTGCTGGTAAAAATATTCCAGTTTAAACCTGTCGGTATTTACAGGCTATTTCATGTTAGATACGTGTCGAGGAATGTACGCTCTCCCCCGTAAACAAGTAAGTTGTTTGAATGGCATTCCCTAGTGGACAAAATAGACAGTCCTGAACAGGAAATAATCGTGTTTCAGATGGTCCGAATTCACCCTCCTTTGTTAACAACACACCCCAACGCAAACAATAAGACTCCCCAAACAGCTGATCCATTGTGCTATTGTAAACACAATGAACTCTTCGTGTGAAATTTCTTTCCACTATAAAATGATATTATCACTTTGTCTCGACTGATAATTGCTAGAAGTATATAAAGTTGAATTGATTTGAGATAATTTTAATTTGATTAATTAGTATAAGATTCTTGTTATCTATATATATGTGTGTGTTTAAATGAATTCAAATTTTATAAGTGTTTAAAATAGAAGATATAAGATTTGTCGTACGTAATACTTAGATTATTTAAAAGTCATTATTATCACTACAATGGCTCAATTTAACCCCGACTTGTTGTTGAAGGACGAACTAAGCTATGAAGCTTTGTTACGCGTTACAAACGTAACGGTCGCGGAGCTGCGCAAAACATTACGCGAAAATAGACCAGAGAAACCCTCACTGTTAAATCGTTTAAGTGTGTTAGACTTCGAAAGTAAAAAGGAAACATGCTATCATATATATACGGAACTTACCTCCATCGCACAAACCCTGCGAGATGAAAAATTCCCTGCAGTAATTTTAAGAACCACTCAAAGAATCGAACATCTGACCCGCCGCATCACCAATTTGCTGAATTGGCCCGGTGACAAAGTTACTCCACCAGACGCGCAAAAATTCGCGGAAGAAGCATTACAACAATTACCCGAGATAATGCGCGAATTACGTAGAAGGTCCGAATCGTTTAGAATAGAAGAGATCGAAGAAGCAATGACGAAAGTAAATATTTCCCCCACCCTATCTCCTACTCAAGAACAGCAAACCGGTGCTGAAAAATTTCAGTTTCTGCAGGAATCTAATATAGATTCCGTTAAGGAACGGTTAACCGATCGACAAGTAAAAATCCTGCCCGTAAACGTCACGTTACTACCAAATGAACAAGAGAATATGACCCGTACCAACGATTTACTTCCTCACTTACAGACGAATCAATCTGTGGAAAAACCTAGAATGACGACTCCATTAAATCTAACTACCGAGCTTTATGGAAAAATAACTCACTCCGTAGAACGTATTTTATCTGAGATACCAACCACTGATGGGCTGAATATTACGAAACTCCTAGATTTTATCAAGCACCTATTACAAATAAAGGATCTGCGACAACTAAGAGATGACCAAATTTTACAAGTAATTCTACCTAAATGTAGACCTCCTTTAAAAGATCGTGTGTTAGAATCACTAAGGTATAATCACCCTGTAGAAGAACTACATACCACCCTGATAAGACACTTCATCCCCACCGGTATCTACGAAGAATTAAAGCGGAACTCAGTACTTCGTGTACAAGGAGCATACGAGAGATTAGCTCATTATATATCTGAAATAAGGGAATCGGCCTTATTACTACAAGTTAACTGGAGTGAACAACAGCTAGTAGACACTATCTTAGTAGGACTATCTCCCGAGGAGCGATCTCGCCTAGCACTCATGAAGAGACCAACCACCTTCACAGAACTAGAACTGTGTTGTATACATTCATCCAACGCCTGGTATTCAGACCAAAACAGACGCGTTTTTATGTCCCAGACTCAACGCAGTGATTCATTCCTACCTCTACCCATTGGGACTGATACTCGAACCTACCGCGATAAGCGATTCGTAAGAACTTCTAAAACCCAAAGCTACCCCAATACATCAAACTCTCTACAAAAACCCCGACAGCATGCGAGCGATGCCAATGAGGAAAGAAGATGTTATAACTGTGGAAAGTCCGGACACATTAGCAAGAATTGTAAACAAAAGCGGTACCAACAGAAAACCGACCAGTCAAAAAAACATGTGAAGCGGGAAGAACAAAAATCCTATGTCTTCCGCAGCATCAGAAGGAAAGGTACAAACACTAATCACCCTAAAGTTAAAGTAAATATTAACAAACGTATAGACCCTTACATAACAAGATTTATTGACAAGTGCAACTCTATTGGTACATGCAAAACAAGTATATGCCAATTACCCTACATACAGATAGACCTTGGAGCAACGAATATCCTTGGTTTAATCGATTCAGGATCTACACGTAGTATAATCAGTCAACAGCTAGCCAGCGTATTAGATAATCATAATCTTATTCGACGTAGCCAAAACGTGAACATAAAGTGTGCCACCGCGAATAAGCAAAACCTAAATATATCACGCAGTATTAATGTCAAATTAAAAATAAAGAATTTTACTTGGTATGTTCCACTACTCGTAGCTGAAGTATTAGGACAAAACTTAATACTAGGCGCCGACTTTATAAGCAAAACTGGCTTAATCCTTGACATATACGCTAAACTATATTTCTTTAGGTTTGATCGTACTCGAAAATATCAGTTCGACTCCGAGCTAAATAACAGCGAGAATTGCGAAACATCAACTATTCAGTTAGAGCATCATGAATCTAGTTTGAGTCATTTAAGAGGAAATGAGCGACAAAGAATTCAAAAGTTAATAAGGGAATTTTCTACTGTACTCACACCCAAGTTAGGATTGACCCATCTAATCGAATACAAAATAAATCTAAGTGACAACAAGGTAATACGTCTTCACCCATACAAATTATCACCGCCCAAGATGGAAATAATGAGAAACCAAATCAACAAACTCATTGAACAACACGTCATAGAACCGTCAACTTCTCCATACTCATCACCTGCATTCCTAGTACCAAAAGGAACTGACAAACATAGACTAGTCGTGGATTATAGACAGCTGAATAGGAATATAGAATTTGAATCGATTCCCCTGCCCGACATTCACAGCGCGTTCCACCATTTTACCAAAGCGAAAATTTTCACCATAATGGATCTCAACCAGGCCTTCCACCAAATTCCACTAGCTGAGGAATCAAAACATCTAACTGCGTTTGCTGTCCCATTTAATCTATACCAATTTACTAGAGTACCATTCGGAATATCACAAGGAAGTTCAGTATGTAGCAGACTGTTAGAAAAAATATTCCATGACGTTAAATTTAAATTCGTATATCACTATCTTGACGACATAGTAGTATATAGTGAATCGATGGATCAGCATATTGATCACTTGCGTGAAGTATTATCAAGGTTAAAGAATGCTGGACTAACGGTAAACCCCAGTAAAGTTAATTTCGCAGTAAAACAATTCTCCTTCTTAGGTCATATAGTATCGGCCGAAGGTAAGGTTAGCATCGACCCCGAACGTACGCGCGCAATCCGAGAATTTTTACCACCTAGAGACACCAAAGGTATAGCTCGATTTTTAGGTATGATCAATTATTTTCACAAGTACATACCCCACCTAGCGGATATAGCAGCCCCGTTAAATGCATTAAGGAAGAAAGGAGCGAAATTCGAGTGGACTACTCGACATCAATCCGCTTTTGAAACACTCAAAGAAAGCATAATATCACCACCGGTATTGCAGTTAGCAGATTTCAGTAAACCATTTGTCGTACAGACCGACAGTTCTAGTGTAGCATTAGGAGCCGTAATATACCAAGAAATCAATAATACAAGACTCCCGATCAGCTATGCATCACGTACTTTGACGGAGCAAGAAAGAAAGTTCTCAGCCTATGAACTTGAATGTTTAGCTGTAGTATTCGCCTTCGAAAAATTCAAACCACTTTTGGAACACAAGGAATTTCTACTAGAAACCGACAACCAATCTTTGTCGTGGTTATTGAACCATCCAAAACAGTTAGGTCGTATCGGAAGATGGGTGTTAAGATTAAGTTGCTACAAGTTCAAAGTACAACATATTCGTGGTACCCAAAATGTAGTCGCCGATACACTATCCCGCATGTTCCAACTACCCAATACCAGACCTGGCGAAGACAATGTTGAAACCACTACTGTCAATACGCTAATAACAGAATTCCCCCTTGCATTTAAGGATATAGCACATCATCAACAACAAGATCCGAAATTGTGTAAAATAATAGAACAAATAGATAAAGGAAATTATTCTGACAAATATACCTTGAGTAAACGAGTACTTTGTTTTAAAAAGGCTAACGGAAAATCACTGAGAATAATCGCCCCGGAAATAATTAAACCCATGCTAATGGAATACTACCACTCATCAACCATTGGAGCTCATATGGGAATTAGGAAAACAATACATCGTATTCGCAAGGAATATCATTGGGAAAACATGAACAGTGAAATAACTAAGTTCGTGAAACAATGCGAAATCTGTGCCCTGAGCAAGCCAGCAAGAATCAGTCAAGTCGGAAAACTAATCTCAGAAATCCCCTCTACACCCTTTTCAAAGATATACATAGACTATTCTGGACCTTATCCCCGTTCTAAGTCAGGAAATACTATGCTATTAATTTGCGTGGACTCCTTCACTAAATTCGTGTGGATGTACCCTATGAGACGTGCCTTAGCATCTACGACAATAAAGATTCTACAAGAGAGACTATTTAAAGATTACGGTACACCAGTACACCTAGTATCTGACAATGGACCTCAGTTTAAATCGAAAGAATTTAATGACATGTGTTTTAAATTAGGAATAAATCACATTACAGTCACAGAGTACCGACCGCAAGGAAACCTAGCTGAGAGATACTTGCGAAACCTAAAATCAGCCTTAATATCTTATCACGCTAAAGATCAGACAGCGTGGGATCAAAATCTATCATGGATACAATTTGCCTTCAACTCGGCGTATCATGAAGGACATAAATCAACACCATTTGATTTACTGTACAAGTATAAACCGAACCACCCGTTAACCACAAAGTGGAAAATTCATGAGTTATTGCCCCGCGAAATAAATGGGAATAATATAAGGAAAATATGGAACGAAGCTCGCGCAAATTTGAGAGCGAATTTACAAAAATCGCGGAAATATGCGCAGAATAATAGGAAAATAAAGTACAAGGTAGGTGATTTAGTCATGTATAAAACTCACCCTACGAGTAAAGCCGTTGATAGGACCACTTCCAAACTATCATACCGATGGTGTGGCCCCTACAAGATTCACAAGTTCATCACCCCCGTGACAGTAGCGCTGTACGAACCCAATACAGACAATTACGTTCGCAGAAGTCATGTGTCTCAAATAAAAATTTGTTTTCGTGTGAAAATAAAGAAGCACGACTACGAGAAAGATAGTAAACCAAAAATACTACCTAAGTATTAAGAATAAAATATGTTGCCTATATTTTATATAGGAATATAATAAGATTTTGCAACATCCTATATCGTAATTGAGTATAAACTCAAACACCTCGTACGAATACTAGCGAGGCCTGATCAACCTTAGCTAATGTCCTGCGAGAATAAAATAAATAATGAGAAGTCAGCTGACGAACAACAAACCTCTACCTCAGTAAACTGAAGGTAATTCTATTGTTATTACAATACGTTATTATTATTAATAACCTACTCATGAGTGTAACTCCGTAAAACGAGTGAAGGAACTAAGCAAAAAAACCGGTAGTTGATTTAAGAAATAGAAATAAGGTAGATTTATGTATTTGTGTATTTTATGTGTTGTATATGTATTGGATTTTAAGTATTTTGTATAGTATGTAAGATAATCGATTGATGGATCGAAATAATCTGGTGGAGAGAAATTTCAGCACGAAGTTCCGTACCAAATATAATTGTATTTCATAGATATCCTTCAATAAACTAACGCCGCCCCATCGATCTCCTTTAAGTGGAGGAGGATGTGACGATTTAAAGATTATTTAAATAGCACAAATTAATTTTTTTGTTCTTATAACAAGTGAGAGTATAATCCACCCCCCTCTGTACCTAGACACCTGTATCAACGTGTATAAAGGCTAGTACGAACATGCAAAGTACAATGTTATTAAGCTAAAACTAATAATCCTTATAATTAAATAAAAGACGTAATAATAATAAATGAAATACCTAACTCCTAACTAAGAAAAGGTAGGATAATTTATCGTAGTTAATTAATGGACAATTAATAATAATAAAGGAACGAACTACTTTTCTCTCAGCGCGTAAACCGCGCCAGCTTCCATACTCCCTGCCGCTAAACTAACGCCAGTCGCCGGAGAATCTTTGACATGTAAGCAGCTCGAATATGTGTCGTGATGTTAAACTTACGTTTATGTCGCTAAAAAAACGATATAACAAGAAGTTAGTGCTTCTCACTTAATTAATCCAATGTAGCGTAAGCGAAACGAAGATAAAAAACTAGTAATGTAGTTCAGACGTTGAGAAAATATTCTTAATAAATAAAAAACTTAGCCGACACATCTCTTTATGAAAATTAAGTGGTAAGATATGTTCCTTACCCTGTAAAAGGTAACATCAGTGCTGTTAAAATAAAAAGAATTAAATGTGAAAAGTGAACACCAACTCCAGGAGAGAAGTTACTACAACAACTGTAGGAACTCCAAGTAGCAGAATTCCAGCGTCATGACCTAGACCACAATTCAGAAACAACCAACTAAATGGAGGATCCAGATGGACAACGAACTACACGCAAGAAGACCTACTGAAGAGGATCATCTCGACCACCAGCCGCAGACTCACGTTATATTCAGGTGACACTAAACCATAACTTCTGTGCATACATTGTTTTTAACAACCGCAACAAAAAGAACAGTAAAGTTTCTTGTAAAGACTTTTTAGATCACATAAATATTAGCATATTAATGTTTGTAATTTCGGTAATGCTATAGTAATAACCTGATGATGTTTAAAGGTAAAGTTAATCTGAAATTACATCAGACTATTCTTCAAGTAGTTTGGATGATGTTAAAGTATGTTAGAATATTACAATGTTAGAACCCGGATCCGTGGTAATTAAAGTAATACACAGCTGTATGATTTTGAGATACTAAGAGTAAAAATTTAAAGAGTATTTAATGGAGAATCTATAAGAATTTTCTTTTAAAAGTAAAGTAAAGAAAAAACAAAAAGATGACCATTAAAGTTATTATGTTTATATCCGTAGTTAAAATACAATAATAAAGAGATATTTTCGCTAATATCCAGAGAGTGAATAAATTTATGTAACCTTGGACAAATTCCTGATATATACATTGTCATAATTTGTTGGTAAGTAATTTTTACTAACTACGGCAGCTAGTTTAATTAACAGCAAACAATTAAACTGGTTCCCTATGTCATAATGTCTTAACAGGAGAGACGTTATACTTTAAGGTTCGTCATCAATTATAAACAAGAATTCAGAAAGCGGATTGAATAGATCATTTGTTTATCTATTCATACAAGTGAATTGGATACCACTGAAAGATGTATGCTAAATTGTCTTTCATTACATAAATAAGTTTATTGTATTTCATGCACAATAAAATAACAACACGTAAAATCAAAATCTACATATTATCAAATACAGAAGGGGGTAAGACAGGGAACGACCTAATATATTTCCAATATTACTGGAGGTTAACAGACATTAGAATGAGAAAGAATGGGCGTAGAATAGCTAGAGTATAACTCTCAAATTGGAAACCTTAAGTTTTGGAGTTCAATCTTTGAACCTAACTTTCTGTAGTACGTGAACATTATCACCAGGGTTAGGTCGGACAAGTACGATCGTTAGAATTTACCACACGTAAGTCCTACCTACATACCGCTACTTACCCTCTAAGCCCGCTGGACAGAACCGAGAAGAACCACCATTGACGCAAGGTTGTTCGTTGAGTAAACCTGCGTCAGTGTGGTGGATTTAGTGGGTAAGTAACGGTTCTTTTTAAGTAGTTTTTCTGTAGTTGTATTTAATTTTGTAGAAGATGGTGGTTTTTTCTTTTTTTTTTTTTTTGTCCACGCTTGTTAGTGACCGAACCTCGAGTAGTCTTAAGTATGTATTTAATGTACTATTTTACCTTACACTTCAAGACGATTACAGATTGTTTAGTAGTCGAAATGTTGTGTGATAAGTTCTAACGATAGTAGTTGTTTGACGTACGCCTTCTGATAAGATCTGGAGTTTAGTGAAAATTCAGTCGAGGTGGATAGCAAGTTTGACAAACTCATTCTGGAAGGCATAAAGGTTTCTTCAGAATAAATGTGGAAAAAATTGTTAATAAGGGTCCACTAAGTCACAGTCGGTATAATTATGCGATTGAAATTAAACGTTTTGTTAAAATAGTAACAGATATAATACGAAGCCTCGCTATCCGCAATCTAGATGATCCCTCTAATTGATGAAACAAAGCTCACAGTTGAGACGGTTTAGCCTCGTCTGTAGAATAGAAAATCGAAGATACCCTAGAAGAGCGTGGGAAGCAAAACCAGAAGGTAAAAAGAGAAGAGGCAAACCCAGGTTAAAGTGAGAAGTCAGTATTAAAAAGTACCAAAGTACATAAAGGAGATTTCTATGCATTCATGTGCTTATAAAACCAAAAACAAAAAAATGTTGATTGGATCAGCTGTGGAAAGGAAAAGGTGGATGGGCGCCTGATATGCCATTCAAACTGGTTAGCCGCCCCGATCGAAGACGTATGCATGGGAGGGGAAGGCCCAGGTAGGACTACACGGTTCGGGTAAGAAAAGGAAGAAGGTATGTAGTGACCAAGAGGAAGACTACGTAAAGGAAGAAATTGCAAGCCCAACCTCTGGATTGGGGAGACGAGAAGAAGACTAAAAATATGTAATTTAACTTTAACGTAAAGTTAACTTTCAATTGTTAAAGTTAAGCCTTTTACAAAGTACAGCCTACATTGTATGACACCACCTTCTACGATAGGAGCAACACCAACAACAGAAAACCAAACAAATATATTAACGAATTTCTTACAAATTTATTAAATAATATGGAAACTATTAATTACAGGAATACATTAAATGCAATAACAAGAACTCAAATTTGTAGTTTCTATTACATCCACCAGAAATGTATATATTTATTTTGTGGAATCGTAGTTCATAACATGTAATGTGTTTTGGTGTTTTGTATGTTGTCTCTACATTAAATTCAACCCTGGGTGAATTTGCCATTTGCCCATTGCGAACATACTCCAGTTGCAAAATTTACTACTATGATTGCCACAATTAAAACAACAAAGCATGTGTGTACACCGCGAGCGCACATGCGTGCGACGTTCCAGAGTGCGTGCTGGAGTCAATGCAAGTCGCGCGCTTGCACTGACCCCCGACATGCAGACTGCATCGCAGGCCATGTGTCGGCTCAGCGGTGCGGTGTGAGTTTGTACGCGCGGGCAACACATGCGCGCGCTTACCAGAGTGCGTGTTGAAGTCAATGCAAGGCGCGCTTGCACTGACTCCCAACACGCAGAATGCAACGCAGGACAAGTGTCCGCCAAACGGGTGTGTGAGTGAGTGTGATGCCCGTATCCTAATCATGACAGTCAGAGTAGCAAATATTCCATTACCTGGAGTATTTCACAGTGGGTAAAGAAGACACAAGCTGAATTTATCTGCAGAGACATCGACAGGACACATCTGTTATCGTTGCTGGTTTGAATTAAACTAAATAATTTCATTTAATTTCTATCAATTGCTTAGAAACGAACATCTTATTGTTATTAACAATTACAACAATGAAAAATTTTTAATTTTTCCTTTTCTAAATGCTTTACTATTATACAAATAGTGAAAATTAAGTTCTGCAATTTGGGTTTTTAGGAAATATAATATGTTTTTACTATGATGTAATTCATTTAAGCATTAGTAAAAAATAATTCTTGAAAGATAGGATCAGTCAATGATACGGGTGACTTTAAAAATTCAGTTGTGTTTTTATTTATGGATTGTAAAATTAACAATTACACTAAACTGAAAGTATACATAATAGCATTTAACTAGATGCAGAAACAAGTTTTTGAACACTATGCCCCGAATGTGGCGACAATTTCAACTCACACACTTTTGAAGCCGAGTTTTTACGTTTTCCATTACACGGTGTAACATGTGAACAGAAATTACACCAACTTTGAGTGTTTTGATGTTTCATGGGAGTGGATCATTGTACCCTTACTCTCAAAATATCCCCAGTAGAATAAATGGCGCGCTGGCAATCTCGCGGGCCACGGAATGTTGCCACTCCAGAAGGTAACTTGTAAAACTTCATCCATTGGGCGCCTAGCCCTATGGTTGGTTGCTCACCATACTGTTTGGAGTGATTTCAGACTTTTCTGCGACTTGGGGAGATAAAAATTCGGTAATCATTTGGACATACTGATCAATCAAGGCCTACTGATTTTGGTGAAGATTGGTTAAGGGAGAGGGGTAGCTTACCTGCAACGTTTTACGTTCTAACAAGACTAAAGTACTTAATTTTGATAAATAAAGTATCTGGAAAAGAAGGTCATAATAATCCACTGTAAAAAGGTAGATGAAATATCTATAAATAAAAAGGGTAGTTGAAGGGGAAGGGGGTAATTTTTTGAAAACTACCTTTTTCGTGGCGAATAAACTATTTCATTTTGAAAGATAAGATACCTTAGTAATTAAATATAATGAAACTATTGTGACGATTTAATTGATAATAAAAAATTTAATAATAAAAAACAATTAAGTATTTTTAAATCGCACTATTAAACCTAATGCCCAGGTACTAACTCAGAATAAGTATGGGAGGTAAATGGAAAAATCTAACTAAACAATTAATAAAAAAATCGAATTGTAAAAAGCTATTAATATCACAGTTAACCCTTTTGTAAGTCATCATGCGTTGACCTGTTTAATTCCGGACTCAACGTGCTTAGCGAACCGTCTGTAACTTAGAAATGTATAAAAATCGTAATGTTTGTAATTAGTAATTTGAAGGCACGAGTAGTAGTTAAAATAATTCCCGTAAATTAAATAAGTATAAATAATTTGTTTCTTCTTGTTATAATAATGTCAATTTAAATGAAAATAGGAACTATATTATCGCGGAGTACTCGCTCCGCTTCGTTGTAAAGTGCCAGTCGAATCAAGTTAAGAGTTACTATGCAGCCGTCAGACAGTGCACACCTACGAGCGAGAGCTCTGCAGAAATGTGTTGATTAGATTTAAATGTAACTGTTAGCTACCACTACAAAACGTGGGGAGCAAGTTTTTAATATATAAAATGTAGAAAGATTTTGTTAAGAAAGGTAATAAGGTAAGAAAAATTAACAACACGTAAGCAAGATGACGTCTCTACTCAAGATGTAAACTCCAGTACAACTCTACATGTGAATATGTGACCTGCATAAACTGTACATATGGACGTCTACGACCCCTACGACGCTGACCAGGACCTACGTGGATCTACCCCAACTTTAACCTGCATTACTTCAATCTCCTCAGTGAACCAGCTATAAAGTATTCACCGAAGACACGACCCAGATGACGACGCCGACTACCAGAATTCCCAAGTGTGACACCCCAGGACGAGGACAGCACAACTTATTGTAAAGGTGATTAGATAGCTTGACTATCGAGAGTTAATTACATTTGAGACATAACTTATAGATGAAAGAGACTTTTCAAAGACTATAATTTTCTTTAAACAATAAATGAAACCAAATAGATGTATACTGTAATATTGAAAATCATACGTTGTAACGTTAATATGTAAATGTTAATTATAATCCCTTTAGTAAATAATACCATTCTTCAAATGGTAAATGTAATCTTGCAAGCTCCTAGATGAGCATATTAATACTCAGACGTCTTTACAATATTTAAAGTAAACTTGGATCCGAGGTAAAAGTACATGATCAATATGATCCCTAGTTTTCCAGAAAACACTTTTGAATACTTTAGTATAAATAATTATGTTATGGGATCCTTTCATATCATTTGTTAATAAAGAGAAGTCATCTTATTACACATTGAAGTGAGTGCATAAATCAGTGAAATACCTTCCCTTGTGTCCTAATAATTAGCTTAGTTATTATTGTTAATTGTGTTGAGTTTAAATTCAGTTCGTTACAACGTAGGCAGCCCGTATAATTGGCTAGTGTCAATTATGATGGGTTCCCTGGATTTGTAACGTGGGCAAACGTTACACTATTACTCAACAAAATGTAAATATCAAAAATGGGGTTGTTCGGTTAATGAGGAGGGTTAGTTTACCTGCATTGTTTTGTGTTTTAATAAGAGTAAAGAACTTCATTTTGATAACTAAGTGCCAAGAAAATGAAGTCATATTAATCCACTGTAAAATGGTAAATTATGTATCTAGAAATGAAGAGGGTAGTTGAAGGGGGAGGGGGTGATGTTTTTAAAATTTCTGTGCTGATATCAAGTAAAGTAAAAGTATTTAATTTTGAAGGATAAGATACCTTAGCAATTACATATGATAAAACTATTACTCTGTATAAGTATAAATATCATTAATGGTGTGAATCGGTTGCGAAGGAGGGATGATTATCTTTGAAGTTCAGATACTTT
This sequence comes from Magicicada septendecula, assembly GCA_034769895.1. Taxonomy (NCBI): domain Eukaryota; kingdom Metazoa; phylum Arthropoda; class Insecta; order Hemiptera; family Cicadidae; genus Magicicada; species Magicicada septendecula. The sequence goes on along the minus strand of CM068367.1, from coordinate 426,259,813 downwards.
ATAAAAATAAAGTACCTGATTTTTATAGATAAAGTGACTCGAAAATAATATTATATTAAACGACTACCCCCATAATTACAAACATATCTATAAATAGTAAAAATAGTTTGAGGGTCGGGAATATTTTTTAGAAATTATCGAACCGAATTCATGTAAATGATTTTAAATATAAATCTTAGAACGTGGAAGTCATGTATGGTTCTCCATACCGAGTTTTCAAATATTTTTAAATGCGAATTTTTTAATTTTCTGCGTTTGATTATATAAAAAATTAACAAAATTTGTTTAATTTTCAAGTAATTCTTAACTTATATTTTACTAGCATTCCTCAGATAATAAAAGCTTCTTATTATTCTTCTACTTAAATTCTTTAATTTCTGACGATACTGTTAAGTGCTAATGAAATGCACTTGAGGTGCTAAATACAATTATTTTTATATTTGTTTCGTCGCCTAAAGAGAAACGTAATATTACACTTCTACGCGCTACAAGTCGTTTGTTCTTACGACTTAAATTATGTTATTTCATTATCGGTTTTTGATAGATACACTTATAGCAGAGTATAGAGGAGTTAGGAATCCCCCCCCCCCAAAGCTTAATGACATCGCTCAAAGCTCGGTTTGCTCTGTTTCCTCCACTGTCTTCTTCGCACCAGTTATCTTCAATCGACCTCCATCCTTCCAAAGTCCGCCTCCATTTCACGCAGTCATCCTCACGGTCTTTTCATCCGCCTCACTCTTTGTAATTCTTTCAAGATTAATTTGATTGCTTATCTCAGTCCATTCTCTCCATAATTATTCCTCATCCTCCTGCTCTCCCCTTAGTTGCAGGACCACAATTTTCGTCATTATCATTTCTCTCACAAACATTTAAATGCAAATGATTACTGCCTTAGAGATCCAATTTTCTGATCCATATGGTATTCATGACAGAATGAAATTTGATTAAGCTATATTTTAATATCGGAGAGTACGTAAACTTTATTCAAATGGTATGGTTTGTTTCCAGTGTTGGTATTTCAGAGTGTGATTGTGGTGTATACAAGTAATACCAATTTAAAGTGCCAAAGGCCAACAGGATACCACAACAACAACCAACCAACACACAAGTAGGCCTACTTCATAAGACTCAAAACTAGTAAGGCTGAGGATGGGAACACAAAGCGTCCCGAAACATGTTCCAAATAAGGAAAATACATCTTGAGGTAAAATCATATAAATACTAAATATGTTATATACATCAAGAAATAGACTGTAGCAAAAAGTGTATAAAATATTTATACATATTGTAATAAAATACAACATTTCTAAAGATGGAATGAGAACTTAATAATTAGCATACTAACATTAATGCGAGTTAGTGAGAATAATGTAACCATGCCGCAGTACTTACAATAATAGATTGTTTTGAACAAAAGGAAAATGTTAGACAAATGCCTGAACTAAATTAAACAATATTTCTTGTGACAGATAATTTTATAGTCACTCATAGAGCAAAAAACATAAGATGTTTTAGTAAAACTCCTTTTTTTCATTTTCAAATGCTTAATATTGACTACAATAATTATTAAATTAATACTGAAGACTTCAGCTAATTTAATTCAGTTAATTCAAATTAATTAATACTTCATCTAAATTAGCTGATAAGCTGGAGGAGCATAAGTGTTTTATTTTCTTGAAAATATTATAAAAAATGTTTTAGAGATATAGCACAGATGTAACAACAACAAATGTTTATAATAATATTTTAAGGAACAGGCACAGAATAATCAAAATTAAAATACTTTTGTATACAATGTTAATTTACAAGACCGACTATTTACAAACGTAGGGCCTATATATAAAACAGAATGTAGAAAATACTCCGTGTTTTTAAAAGTTCAAATGTTCTAGACCCACAAACTACTTACACTACAGAAAAACTGTACACATGCGCCCTCGGAAAAATTCGCCCCTAAAACAGACTGCTCACGCGCGCGCGTACTCACACACACACGCACAATTCACAGAGACAATGCAGAGGTACAGTTTTTCTCAAAAATGGATATGATTTTTTTTACTTTTGTTTTGACAGACAGGTAATATCGCCTACAAATAACTTTTAGTTATATTCTGGAAACTACCTTTAGTGCTCATAATAAGAGTTGGTTTTTAACTCATAATATACAACAGAAGTACATAAGTAAGGCTGATCAAGTAAGAGAATAGACTATAAAAGCGAAAAATAAATTACAACGAAAAACAAATTACATCGCACCTCTGTTGTTAAGTAATTAGGCAAACTAAATTGTTTAACAAAAATTAGTAATAATTAGTAATATTAATTACTAAAAAATTAGTAATACTACGTAATCCAATACGCGTTAATAATTTAAGTAGTAATTATCTATAGTAAACATTTCTATTAATTAAAAATTAAAAATTGTAACATTTTTAAATTAACAATTTTAATTAATATTTGCAGCAAGAATTTCTAGCCCCTTTATTCAGTCACTTACCCATTAAAAATTGTGTGTTAAAAGTACATTGGTATTAGAGTTAGCAAAAGAAGCAGTATCTTTCATTAGTATCTATGAAATTGTTTTAGCGATTCTGTTTGTGTAAGTATCCTACACAACCAAGTTGTAAAACTGCTCACTGTCTCACCCACTTTTAACATTTGGCTTTCAACGAAGGTTTAAAAGCGCTTGAAAGATGCGCGAAATCTTTTCGATTAAAATCTAAGTAGATTGCAGTCTGCCTGAGTCCCCTGAGGTAATCCGCTCATTATTGAAGGATGGAGAGTTACAGTGTAATAGAATTACAAAATTAAGTGATAAACTAAGCAAAGCTAATTGTTTATGAGTCGATTACTCCTAGCAAGACAGCCTAACGGGTGGAGGTATTACTTAATTTCATCATTTCATTGGCGGGGGCGCAAACATTCCTGAGTTCCTTTCGTCAGCCTCAGAAACAGTGAAACCAGAAAGGAGCTAAACTCTAACTAGAATAGCCTATAATGAGGCTTAAACTCCAGATTTTGCCACTGAAAGTTAAGGTTCAGAGAATACGTCAAGATAAAGAAGTCCATAAAAGAGATGGTTGATAGAATATTTACAGAAAATTTGTCAGCGGCTTGCAGCATCCCAGAAGTCTGCACTGCTTATTTGTTGTTTCTAACATTACCAGTGACTGTGGCTTCGGCTGAGCGAACAATCGATTCAAGCTGAAATCGATTAAGCACGACGACTCAAGAAAGGCTAAGTGGACTTAGTGTACTAAGTGTGGAAAATGAAATTGTTAGATCAATCGATATTAAGAAAATAATAAACATTTTTGCATCTCACAACGCAGTAAGATTATGAAAGCAAACTAAACTAAAATGACTTGAATTGCATACCATTTTCTTAATACAGTAATGAAATTGAGATATCGTTATTACGTCTTGTAAACGCTAGAAATCGTCAAATTACATTTTTATATTACTTTGGACTAAATAACGTTTTAAAATACAAAAATCGTATTTTTGTAAAATAAAATCTGTTTATATCAGAATATTTTTCTTTAATTCCAGTGTCAACATTAGTCCTATACTCAAATCGTTGCAAATTATGAAGCTTGAAGCAGATGACAGAAGGTTTAAAAGGTGAAATGGATTTTTAGTTTCTTTAAAAATGTGAGATTAGTTAACAAAGTATACGATAAACAATTTAATATAAACATTCTCTGTCTTCATGAATTTAAAGTTAAATAAAATTTGTATTTTGTACAAGATGCAAATAAGTTCAGTAAATGAAACATCTATAATTGATGACTAGTGACGTGCAATTATCAGTTTGTTTTTACATTTATCAAAGACATAAAAGATGTCTCTACTCTACTCCACGCTCTGCTTGTTTCTAGAGCGTAAAATACAGTATTGCGTTACTTGAATTGGCGACTTGTTATTGCTCAACTTTCAGCATTACATTTTCATATGTTCTTGTTTACAGTATCATTAATACTTCAAAAAGTTAAAGAGACGAGAAAATCTATAATGACATATTTTCTAAAATGTGACTGGAATGTCCAACACTGTAACACTTCCTGTAAGAATAAGTTAATTAATTAGTGACATTGCTTAAATCGTATATTGGTACATAATACGGCTAATGGAACGTATATCCGACAAATGCGCTAATGATTCTAAAATTAGCACGCAGAAAGTCGCTCAAATTCAGCCTGAATTGTATTTCGATTTCTGATTCCAATAACAATAATTTAAAGGTATATCACACCGCTCACTTATCGTTTTTCACAAATCTATTTCCACTTTTTTCGAACTCAGTGTAGAGTTAGATGTGGACAAAATTAAAGTAGCAACTTTCCACTTCATAATTTTGTCCTAGCTCAACAAGTAATAATTCAACGGCGATTTGTACGAACACCAAGGCATTAAAAATGTGGTACACTTTACAGTTTTCCGGAATCTGAAATAATATCCTGGAGAATAATGGGTGGCTGAAGCGAAGTACTGTCGACACTACCTTCTTATATACCAAAAGGATTACATAGGTAGCCTGCCCTGCTTAACTCTTACACTAATTCGGAGGTACAATGAAACGTTATTGTTATATACCTTGGTTGTTGTTGTCGTTGTTGTTGTTATTGTTTGTTGTTGTTGTTGTTGTTGTTGCTGTTGCTGTTGCTGCTGTTGCTGTTGTTGTTGTTGTTGTTGTTGTTGTTGTTGTTGTTGTTGTTGTTGTTGTTGTTGTTGTTGTTGCTGCTGCTGTTGCTGTTGTTGTTGTTGTTGTTGTTGTTGTTGTTGTTGTTGTTGTTGTTGTTGTTGTTGTTGTTGTTGTTGTTGTTGTTGTTGTTGTTGTTGTTGTTGTTGTTGTTGTTGTTGTTGTTGTTGTTGTTGTTGTTGTTGTTGTTGTTGTTGTTGTTAATATTATTAACAACAATATAATCAATTATTAAGAGAGTATACAAATTTTTAAGACGGATAGAAATTATAGGCCTAATAGGGTAATTTCTTATAATTTTAAAATGCATACGGCATTAACACGGACAAGAATGAAGTGTGAATGAAATAGTTTATTTTTCATTCGAGTAGGCTAAATATTTTTCACATACTTTTGTAATCGCAAGGCAGGGACGAGACACGAATTCCGAAAGGTACACTCTTACAAGTCTCGGTTATACTATCAGCAAATGGCATGCCACAAAAATAGAATACTATGTGACCAGTGGCGCAACTGCCAGGCCCGCAGCGCTACAGATAAAACATAAAGCAGCTAACCTCTAACTAGAATAGCCTATAGTGAGGATCAAACTCCAAATTTTGCCAAGAACTCCAAGTTAAGTCTCAGAAGAAAGAGTCAATAAAAAGGAGTCCGTAAAAGAGATAGCTGATCTTTTGTTTGCTGAATACTTCTCAGTGGCGTGCAGCATTCCATTTGTCTGCTCTGCTTACTTGTTGTTCCTAACATTGCTGGTGACTGTGGCTTATGCTGAGCAAACATCCTCCAAGCTGAAATTGAAATATCTGCGTAGCACGATGTCTCAAAAAAAGCTGTGTGCACTTAATGTAGGTACTAAGTGTTGAAAATGAAATTGCTAGATGAATTGATATTAATGAAATAATAAACCCTTTTGTTTCTCACAATGCAGTAAGATCACGAGAGCTTCAAATGAAAGAAAAGTAAATTAAAATACTTGAATTTTATACTACTGTGGTTTTAATATAGTAATACACTGAGATATTGCTATTACGTCTTGTAAATTCTAGAATCTTTAAATTACGTTTTTATTTTACTTGGTACTAAGTAATGTTTTGAAATATAAAAATTCTATTCTTGTAAAATAAAATGTGTTTATATAAGAATATTTTTCATTAATTTCAGTGCAAATATTAGTACTATAATAAAAATATTGTAAATTATAAAGCCATTAGCAGATGACTGAAACTTTGAAAGGTGAAACACATTTTTCGTTGCTTTAAAAATATATGAGATTAGTTAATGAACTGTGCAATAAACAATTTAATATGAACATATACTGCCTTCATGAATGTAAGTTAATAAAATTTGTATTTTTTTAAAGCTGCAAATAAGTTTAATAAATAAAAAATTTATAACTGTTTACAAGTGACGTGAGATTATTAGAAATATTTTTACATTGATCACAGACATAAAAGATACTAAATAACGAATCAAAACAAAATTGTTAATTATTACTACTACCCTTCAACTACTAAATTATTAAAATTATTAATTGAAACAAAAGTTATATTTTATTACTTGTGTATATATCATTCAAGAAATAACAGTTATCCTGCTTACCTTATAAAAATGTAGTAGTTGCCATAGCTTTAAGGAAGGTTTAGTACTCAAAGGGGAGCAACGGCATGAAAAAATAAGGCCAGTAGGGGGCCCGCAACCGCAAAGAATTCCTGGGGGGGGGGGCAGAAAAAAGAATTACGCCACTCTATGTGACGACAAGAGTATCCTCTCTTATTAAAACTGGAAACAGCTAATTGCACTGTGTATAGACATTACGTATGGCCGTCATCTTTTACGAACCAGTCCAGCACAAATTTATTAGGTTATCAGGTTGTACTCCACTATCAGTGCTGTAGTGCGGATTAAATCTATAGGCGAATCGAGTTCCCTTCCACGTTTTTACGGGCTGTTCAGTGTTATAAGCATCACACTCTTGCTCTGTATTATTTTAAACGTTGGTGAGAATATCAAATATACGTATGTTCGAGGTGAAGGAAGACATATCAACCAACCTTTCAGTCGGCTTTAAGCCTATTTGCCGTCCTTAGTATAGGCCTAATACTGGTAAACGATAGTCACGTTTCATTTATAAAATATATAGTTATAATACATACATACATACATCCTCGGCGCTACAGCCCAGTCCGGGCCCTGGCCTCCAAAAGAAATCGTCCCCACTGGTCTCTACACCCGGCTAATGGCCACCAGTTTGCTGCACCCAGTCTCACTGCCTCCTCACCAACCTGGTCCAGCCATCTTGTACGCGGTCTTCCCTCCCCTCCTTCTCCTTCCCATCGGCAAATAATTCATGATTTTTTTTGGGATTCTATCCTCCGCCATTCTCTGCACATGTCTGAACCAACGCAATCTGTTAATTTGCGTTTTCCAGTATGTTATGTATAGTTATAATACATAACATATATAGCTAAACAGAATAGCGATAGATTGGGATGTGCTTCGGTATGACAGAGAGTTACCAAACATTGATTTAGAAATCATACAAATATTATTAACGCCCCGGCAAAAACGTTTTCTCAAAAAAACATTTACGAAAACATTTCAACGCAGCGATTGATTTTAAATCGCTTTTCTTTACCGAGATCTTTCTCTCTATACGAAATGCTTGATGTTCGCGCAACATGTTGTAAAATTACTCCTCACGTTTTTCTCTAAAGCGGCCTACGCACGAGCATTCCGTTTCCACACAGATATGTCACAAGATGTGACACACGGAAATGTCACACCGATATGTCACACAGATGTGACACACGGAAATTATGTGAGCTCACACTAAAAGTGTGAACTGACGGAATGATGAAATCGCATTATGCGGTGTGTCAGTTTGGCATGACAACAGGTAGAAATGATCGTGTTTAGGAATCAGCTCATTTCAACCCATTCAGCCCTTAATACCTAACTTTCCGCGCATGCTCTGTCTGACAGAGCCGTCTGCTTAGTGATGGGCGTTTATATTGTTTTTGCACAATTGCGACTACACGGTGTTACAACAGAAGACAGCGGTCGACTGACAGTACACCGATGTGACCGTGTGTATGCAACGCGTCAGTTCAGTCCGATGTGACACACCGAAATGACACACCAAAATGAATGTGTGTAAGCCGTTTGACTCTCTGAGTACAATAGTTGTGTGCCTCCTGCAGTTCTTGAATTATTTAGAACGCAGTTGCAATTTAGAATAATTTATATTGAAACTTACCAAAAGCTGTGTACCAAAATATTTTTATTCGACTATAATTTGTTTTAGTACATGTAGCTGAAGAACACAGACTCGTTCCGTCTATTTCTTCTTGCAGATATTAACGTAATGCAAGTAATAGCTTCACGGTGATTAGTCTAGTACTACTGGAACATAACATCCACACACATAGAAAACAAAATTCACGTTGGGTAAGTAATAAGAAGGTTTTTATATAATTTATAGATTTAAAAATATATTTTAAGTGTTTGAAATGCATTTGTCTTTTTAGTAAACAATTAATGTTATTACTTGTTTCTTACACTGCAATATATTATTGGAAAACCAAAAGTAACAAAGTGTTGGCGTTATTAAACAGCGAGTTGTTAACACAACCATGGAATTAGGTGCCTAGACACGTTCCATGAGCCATGAACTGTTTGTAGGTTCTGTAGTATGGGGACTAAATTATCGCACAGGCTAAACGTAACGCCTACTCGAAAACCCAAAGTGGGACTGGTTATGCCAGTGCCTTGCAAGGGAAAAATGCGCGAATAAAACCCAGATTATTTTACAAGTGGCGAGAATCTGAATCAAGGCGCTCGGTGAAACGTTTCGTCTCATTTGACTTATATTACTCCCATAACGTTCATAAAGTAAATTAATATCAACGACTTATATTTCTAACTCGTCTTCGCTGCCACTTCCTTACGAAGCAGAATTATGTGGACCACGGATACTCGGAGCGTTGCAACATAACTTTTAATTTCCTTCTTATTTGATGTAGGTGTAGGTCATAACGATGACAATGCAGCTACGTTTTAACTGTTTTACAAATGACAAGGAAAAACATTTCTTCCTTCATTTTTCACGTACTTCACAGAAGAGAAGATATGATCACGTATTTTATAAAGTGCTAAAATGTAACTTGTAAGTTTTATTTAGTTCATCTCTTATTCGGGCATAAGATGTGGATTGTGTAGATTGTCTTTGACATAAATTACGTTAGTAATAACTACTAACTACTGAGTGGTTAAACATTCATGATTCAATTACCAAACTTTGTGCTCCCAATTACAAACTCTGACAACAAGGGAGTACGCTATACGTCTAACTTACATTTTCCGGCTGTTGAAGGCATTACGGGATAACATTTTCCCGTTTGTTTTCCCATTGTTCATTACACAGTTAGTTCAGTTGGCTGACTTTTCTCACTTCGTTGCTAAAACAACAGACGAAAACACTGAAACGAAATGAAAAACGCATCGTTCTGATTGACAATATTTTAATGTTTACACAACATAAGTTTTTGCTTTTTACACCATTACCGTACAAGAAATCAACCGTATCAGAAATTATTAAATCTGGTATGTTGAAATAGGAAACTGGAAATATGAGTCGTAGGGAAGAAAAGAAATATTATACACCAGGCATTGAATGAATGGTCTCCTTATGAACTTTATTATAGAAATGTGTATAAAACGTACAATTGCAGTATACAAGCAATCGCACGCGGAAAGTAGGACTTGATTATGTGAAGATAAGGGAATTGTTTAGTAATAATTTTATCACGATACCCATTTGACGTTTTTGGTCGTCGTCCTGGTGCCCGTGTTAGAGCTGTTACTTGTTTTATACAGTTGAATTACTTGTTCAGTTTACTTCGTTTTGTAATATACTTACTCCCAAACTGCTGCTTGGTTTCCTTAACTACATTTTTATTACATGGTACGTCCAATACAGCCACTTACTTTCTGTTCATTTGAAACCCTCTGTACATACTCCAATGTAAGTCGAAGTATGTACTTATATTTCGAGAGTCGAAGCATATACTCTCCTAAATGTACTGCATATATTAATCGTAGTGTATGTTCACTACTTTACAGTGCAATGAAGAAATAACTCAAAACAGTTAACAACAGATTATTAGATAATTAACAAATCTGTTGAAATAAAAATTCTGTCGGAACGAGTTGAGTGAATTATAGTGTGACCAGGAGTCGCACGTGCTTGTGTATGTACGGGGGCGAGCGTATGCGTGCGATATCGAGAGAGAAACGGAGTGAGGCATAGCGTATAACTCGTGAAAATTCTTTTAATAAATTAACAAACAGTGCTTTAATTAACGATTGTGCGTTTTCGCTGGAAATCCAAGCGTACAGTGGGAAAGCAATTAGCTGACGCCACAAGCCCCGCTTGTTCAGTAACCACACCGCTGTTGTGATTGCGTAGAATCTATATCACCCGAACAAACATTCAAAAACGAATTCATTGCCACACCATCATTCCATCGTCAACTGGATCAGTACCACCGTCAACTGTCGTTGTGTCGGTTTGTATAACATTAAAATAAAGAACCGCATTTGATACTGACATGCTTATGGAAAATAACAAAACTCTCAGCTACATACCCGCATTTTATGTACCGCACTGTATTCCTTGCCTTAAGTTGTCATAGGCCCTAATTATCTGCGTGTAACAAACACTAAACGAATAACTCGAATTCAGTCATTGTGTAAGCAGGAATCTTTTACAGGCTCTTTCACTGACTCCAGGATTCTCGATACTCTAAGTGCCGACTCTCCCACCATGAAAAACCAGCGAAAAACACTTCGCTGTTTTTCTTCACTTTGTTTTTCCGCGAAACAGTTGAGACGTTATATCGTAGGAATAAATCATAGACGGGGTTCTTTCTCCATTGGTATGAGTTCATTCTGCATGCCACCTAGCATTAGGGGTTTTCGTAACCTTACTTCTGTCGTTATCTATGTAATGAAGATTATCCAGAACCACCATTAACAAAACCACCAACGTAACATTCTGACTAAATATGCTATTAAAAAAACACGTAATTATTAAGTAACGGTTTTAAGGATAGAATAATTATTACACGTCTGAACTAAGGCTAGATCTAGGTAGTACAAAATCGCCTGGAGATACCTCAAGTCTCAAACTTGATTTCACCTCTGTGAAAAATAATTTACAATAGCTCTCTCCGATTCAAAAAACCAGAAGACGTATAACTATTAGTATTTACTGATGATGTCTAAACCTCATTGCACCACAGTCTATCGAAAAACATCTGTAAAAGACATCTGTAGTGTAACAATGAAGGACATCTCCAACGCTGGGTTCTTACAGTAGGTTTAGTAATGGGACCCTCAGTTTAACCCCAGCAACTATTTATAGGGTTTAATTGAGTGGGGTTACTAGGCAGGGTACCACTAACATTGAGAAAGAAATGTACAATAAACTCAGATTGTATCAGATTCACAATGACTGATCGTAATTTTTTAAGACTGCGGCAAAGATCAATTAATTGTGTTAGGCGGTGCTGATGCTAGGGTAGACGGCAAGCTAAACCTTCAGTTAAGAGAAACCTTAGCGATGTTGTTGATTAATAGTTTTTAAACAGATATTAACCATCACTGAACTAATTTATGTAACAGTAAGAACTTACACGTATTTAATGTTGTTACTAATTTTACACGAAGTTAGTAGCCATCTTGTGACTTTGCTAATACCAAAATAAAAAAGAATAAAGATAACATAAACAAGACATTCTCTACCAATCAAGTGCTGGATTAAGGGAAAACGTCACATAAAGTGCGCATTACATTTACAAAATTACGAAGATGAAATGACTTACCTGCTGTCCGATAAATGATAACAGTACTGTCTCGGCAAACAGAAAAACACAAAATCCACAGTTCACAATACGGTAAAGACAAACCTTAACCGTGCGGAAACGTTCACAAACGTTGGCTTTCCCTATATAAATTGGATACTATATCGTAAATGAAATACGTATACACTGACCCATGAAAAATTCATAGTAGACCCCTGACCCATAGCAGAGAAGTTAATAGTAATAGTAAAATATCTTCTGCAATCATACAATCATTAACTGTGCGAAATTTCATTTACGGGGTCAGAAGTTTTCCTCTACCAAACGCAGATGAGTTTGGGATTTTTATATCACTGGCTAAAATTTTAGGAAAATGTGAAAGGATTTTCAAAAAATTCTTTAATATCATTTAGATAAGTTCTCATTTTTAGGAACATTTGTATGTTTATTTGAATGAGTAATTATATAAAATACTTTATTTCCATGTAATTGAAATCTAATCTGAAACTTGGTGTCCAATCTGAAAGACGAAATTTCGTATCTTCAGCGGCAGAATGTTTTCGTTTGTAAAACAGATTAGCCATTAAAAAATTGCGATCGTTAACTTATTGCCACAGAATTACTAATATCATTAGGTGAATACGTGTTACAATAAATACAATTATTTTTATTGAAAGTTTAAATTATTTTAGAACAATTAAAGACAAGCTCGCTCGCTCGCTCTCTCTCTCTCTCTCACACACACACAAACACATTTTTCTACTACGAGGAAAAATAAAATGCGCTCTACATTGCACTCACTGCTATGGCCCATTTGTTTTAATATACACAGAACCGGAAATAACAAAGATCATTTTTTGTGGACGAGATAATATAAATTACACCAAAACGTACCCATTGAAACTTAAGCGCTTGCTTCCTGTGTTCTGAAACTTTTACATAACAAAGTTTATTGATATTTTAAAACAATGACCTGCCAGCTGTAAGAGTAAACTGAGAACAATATTTAATTTACTTTATTCAAGCTGAAAACAATCACCTGAATAGAGGTTACGAAATCTCCATTGTCTGCTTCCCACTGCCACTTTTCATTAAAACCACGTTGAATTATCTTTGTATTCATAGTAGCTACAGGAGCGTTTATCAATACCTACAATAGAGAAAATTAGTTCAACCACATCGAAGCCGCGAACAATGTAACCCACTCGCAGCTCCTTATAACAACATCGTTACAATATGATTTCATATTAATTGCAACCCTAACAGGCACACATTTGACTAAACAGAATGTGTTCGAGTTGTATTTAATTTCAAAAATGAGTTATTCCAAACATAATAATACACTATTTCTTTTTCCTCATATATAGAGTAGTTGAATATATATATATATATATATATATATATATATATATATATATCTTAAAAATCATTTAAACCATTTAGGCTCACCGATTTATTTTGTGTAAAATTTCATTTTATAAGTGTTTAGAAAGTCTTGTTGCGTGGTTAGTTAATATAAGGTTATTAGAACTATTAAGGCATAAAGTATTAGGATTATTAAAGTTTTGACATGGAATCCATAGGTATGTAATGTCTTACTCGCACGTTTCGCGAAAATCGACCGTTATGTTTCAAATGTACTTTCGGCATACCACTGTCTCACGAACCGCTCAACCAATCCCAGCAAACCAGGTGTCAGGTGATCGAGTCACTCGGCCCCCTTCCAACAATAGTACTGAGAATTTTGACAACTGACTTCAGTCGCCTCTAGGCTTTGTCTGAGTGAGGGTGTTTTTGCCCCGAAAATTTCTAAATTGCTCCACTAAAACTTAAATATCTCGGGAACTACAAGTCCGATCGCGAAAATACAAAGTGCGTTGTGATCCTCAGAACTAAATCTCTCCAATAACACCAATTCCGAGTACCAGAAGTACTCACAGAAAATAATAACAACATTTCAACTAAAAAATTTGAAATGCCTCGACCTAAAAATCGCGATAAAACTCGAACCAAAATTTTCAAACCGAAAACCGGCAAATCTTATGCAGAGCGTCAACAGGCCTATCGTCTGAGACTAAAATCAAAGAAATCGGCCGAGAACTTAGAAAATGGCAACCATTTGAAGATTGACGAAACCCCGTCAGCGCCCAAGCGGCCGGCATCTCCGATACCTGGGTCATCCGGAGTGCCCCCAAAGCGACTCAGATCGAGCGTACGGCTAGCTAGCAAGAAAACAGACGATGAGAACATTAATAACTTGTGCTTCGACAACATTGGACCCTCGATGCTCTGCGCAGAACAGCCCGGTCCAAGTAGCCGCTTCAAAGGAGTCGACGAGGAATTCTCTAAGCACTTTATTAACAATCCGTTCGGCTCGGTGTGTGGGATCTGCGATCGCTTGTGGTTCAAGAGTGATCTAAGACCGTGCGTACCATCATACATAAGTCTCTTGGCCACAGTGTTCGGAGCGGACGAGTACTCAAGTGCGAGTAATATGGAAGGCGTGTGCTCTACGCCTTCTCTGAATAAATAAAATACATTGAAACTTATGTAGCTGTTTATTTAACCAACCCTTCATTCCTTCCCAAAGCACAAGTCTGCCCATGATTCCATGTCTACCGGTAGTCCCACGACTACCAGGTTTAAATTTTTTACTGTTATTAAGGATACTAGGTTTATTAAGATTGCAAAGGCTACTAACGTTCTTAATTGATCAAGGTATGAAGGGCTCTAAAGGTTATTAATACTAAGTATAAATAAATAACAAATAATACGTTAACGTAATTTCGTAACTACAGAACGCTGTGCGCCCCGAATTGACGCAAGATGAGCTCGATCAGTATTCCAGACAGGTCTGATACGTGTGCACCATATGTACAATGTCAGCGGAATGATATTTTTTGTTAAGATTTCCGTTTTGGACCCAAATTCCATCGCCTAGCTGAATAATGTCATTTGCATTCATACTGCACGCTCATTCTGTGTGACAGCTCTTCATATCACGAACACTACAAATCAGATCCCATTCTTCTGTTCTCCTTTTGTTGTTCTATTTATCAGATGTGTAACGCTGAAATATCCATCACAAATCCAGAACGTATCTGAAAGTTATTAACAATCTAACAATTTGCATCACAATTCTTTCTTCGTTGGACTGTATTATACACGCCATTTATTTTCGTTCACGATTTTATTAAGAATAAAACAGGCGTAGTTTAACACAAAAGGGTTACGCACATTAACTAGCCTGTAAGTTCTGCTTCGTGCAAGTCTGTACAGATTCGTGTTTGTGAGTTCTGTTTGTAGTAAATTAAGGGAAACGTAAATGCGGTGAATAAAATACAAATAATATTAACAAATACAGTCAGGTTGACGGTATAGTCTGTGCCAAACAGGCCTATTACTGACGGTAACCAAGCATTCACTAAGCATGTTCATAGTAGTTTCTAAAAACGACTTTCTACTACTGTTATTCTCCTATTTGCTTTGTGAAGGGCCGAAAGGTGAACATTTTTAATATATACTGTAACGATTATTAAAAATATAATGGAACTAACTCCCTCTTTAGTGGTGTTTTACCCCGCGTAGCAGATTTTTGCAAAATTTTACGCCCTACAATTAGTTTTACATTTTAAATTCGTATTTATCGTAATGTTGTACTATGATAAAACCAGTTAAAATTGATATTATATTGAGCCGCCTCATTGCCCCTTCTCAAAGTTTTAAGAAATTTTTTTTTTAAACTAAGTTTTTTTTTTGGCAAGGGGAAGGCGACCCGTAATTTTTAGAACTAGGCGGATAGCCTAGATGAAGCATAAAATGCACTGAGCCCATTGTGACAGGACTTGCAAATAAAAGTCAGGAGTAACGTAACAATATTTATTTTCTCCCCTTACAACATTTATAAAGCACAGTGTACAACATATATACGGGCGTTTGTTTACAGACAGAAATATTTAGTTATTAAGACTTCCTGATGCACTCAGCAATTCAACATATCAATCATCATCAATCCATAGAATAATAAGTATCACAATTAACAAATCAATTACAGTGTTTTCAAAACAATCAGTTATTCACCCTTGAGTGAAAGAAAGAAAGAGAGCGACCAGCAATGATTAATCATTCGGTGGTTGCTTCAGGATCACACAGCAACCTGAACAAGTTCAATTAGAGCGACACATGACCACCACCACCAAGCCAAGCATGGCTTTAAAGAAAACCCATTTTAGTTGATCTTAGGCTACCCTAGTTAGCATACCCCTAAAGGTATAGCAACCATTCTATCTAATGGTCAATCATTGCTAAATCAATTTTACAATACCTACTGACAAATAATCATAATAACAATAATCTCACAATAACCCACCGGGTATACTAACAATTAATATTTGTACGTTCATGAGTTCCTTTTAACATTAATGACTCGTGTATATCAATCTACAATAATCTTTATAAAATTAACAAACCATCAGCACAGCTCGAGTTCGCACAGGCTGCAAGCATGCACACCCGATTAGACTGAGAAATCAAAGCTTAAATGAATCTAAATAAAATATGAAAACGGAAAGACAGCAAGTTAACATGAGAATTTACAAATTTAGAATGAATTCCGGATATAAATGGCGGACAGCAAGAGCTGACCATGCGTGACCATGCATGACTCTGGATAAACATTTAATCGCGTTAATACAAGGAAAAGAATTAGAAGAAAAGAGTGAAACAATCGCACTGTGCATGCCTGCTAGTCCGGCATACAATTATTGACTTATTAATATTTTAGTGATCAGTGCCACTGAATTACGGGCGTGCACATAGCGAACCGACATGTTCAGTTTTGATCAACAACTTTCTAAGGTAGTTCTTGTTCACAAAACGGAATGTAACTGTATTATCTTTTCATATTTCACTATATTTCAGAACGTGTCGCGGTGTCGACTTTACGTAATTGAAACGGTATCACCTGGTTTAACGCTGTTATCACGTGCTGAGGCAGATGGTCGGCTCCGGTCCCGGTGGTAGTGAGTTGCTGTTTCAGGAAACCAGGAGAGTCATGCTTTATTAGCGGGTGGGTCCCATGTCTAACGCCGGCGACGAAATAGGAGAGCTTAATCAGCAATGCTCAGGCTGATGGCGACGGGTGTAGTTGTCGCCTTCCTTCTATCCCGAATCCCTGGCTGGTGCGGGAACCCAGAGGTCCTTTATAAAATTATTTGCCCATGGCAGAAAGTAGAAGCAGCACAGACAGAAATCTATCCCGACGCCGGCGTTCCGATGTAGTGGGTATGGAGAATCAGAAGCAACTGGTCAGCACACTCACATGTACAGCGCACTGAGAGAGCGCCCTTACGACGATTACTGTATAGAGCGCGCGAGGATTCACAACTGACGGCACCCAACAATAGCCAGCGCCGCGCGGCCTAACTATCTGGGCGAAAATTAGACTTAAAATAAAATAAATAAACCTTGCCGCGATGTTAATTTACTAGTCGCGGCACAGTATATTATACTGTATGTAACAGTATAGTAATCACCAACGCTCGACCATGCACAGGCGAGTAACAAAATCGATAGAGCAGATACTGTTTGTTCGATAGGAGTTTATCGCGTTTATCATAGGCCCTATCTGCTGCGATGTAGCCGAATAACTACTTTATATTAGGTAGACATCTACTTGCTTCCCGGAGAACAAGGTAACACCTGCTTAGCACCTTCTGTAACCAACAGTGACTCCGTATGTTGCTAATACTGGGAATAATAATTCCTAAAGTGTGGTCCGCGCACAACTTTAATAGAATAAAGCAACATTTTTTCCGATTTTATTATGGTCTGAAATCTAAATTTTAGCATCTAAAACAACTTATATTAGATTCCAGTATATTTTCCGTTAAAGTTAACTGCAATTGTAAAAGTAATTTAAAATCAATATGTGTAATAATGTATTTAAATCATGTTGTGAATTAGATCTGTTTGCCAGCCGAATTGCGTCTGTGATAACAAGCATAAAATATTATATGTAGCTAGTAAAACACCAGTGAGGCTAAATTTTGACACAGCCGTGTCTGTAAAAATAGAGCTGAGGTTGGCAGTATTTGGGAACTTGCATCTCTGTATTTGTTTCTTTATACCAGACAGGTCAAATCAAAGAGTACTGACATATAATCAGTAGAGTTTCCATGATTTTAACTGGATTTTGAAACACAACACCTTACCGATATCTTCAGTTATCTGAATGTACTCACTTTAAGCCTGCTAGGATCTAGGATCACTAATTTCCAAGTTCAAGATAAACCAAGGGAAACAATTCCTTCATAGAAGATTTTGTCCAGACATCAGACGAAAATATTCCGAAGAAACCATTAAGTGGATAAGAAACCATTTGCTGATAGGGGCGCTATCAACTAGTTTCTCTCTTACGGTACAAGAAAAAGATTCTTTCAACAAAAGATACTTGTCTCTTAGAGAGAACGTTCACCGACAATCCATTAACATTATAGTTTCAAAATTACAACTAACTGATCTAATGTTTCTCTTTAAATGTATGACTGGCTACCCTGAACTAACAAGAAAATCTTTGAAGTTTTTAATTTTGTTTCTCACTATTTGTGTAAAACCTCATTCTACCAGCCATCGTACTTGAAACTAAATTTAAGAAATAAATTCGAAGTTGAAAGTGTCTAATACTGAAATGAACAGACATCGTATTTCAAAGCTAACTGTTCAAAAGCAACTTCACTGATCATATTAAACTGTGTTTGTTGTAGTTTATATTATAATTTTACAAATAAGAGCCTTTTGATATTAATGGATTTCAATTAAGATTGCATCATATTTACTGTTTCTTTACTTTGAAACTCGTAAGAGGTTCGCAGAATTTATATTTTTATTTCGGCAAGTCCGTAGACCGAAAAGTTTAAGAAGCATTGCTCCAGACAAGTAAGTAATTATTTTATAAGATCTGTTGTAAGTAGATCAGTTTAGAAGAAAGAGCTATTAGGCGAACTAAGGTCAATATTATTCCCGAGCAGTTGCGATTTTAATGTTACAGAATACCGCATTAGTCTAGGGAGCCATGTTGTCAGTCGAATCACATTACCGTAATTGTTAGAAAAATTAATTATAGGCCTATACACAAATTCTTATTACTGTAGACAGTTTGTACCTAATAAAATAGTGTGAATGCTGTGGTACCTAATTCTTCTTTATTACATTAGGTATTAATAAAGAAAAAGTTAAATTTTAATTTGAATAAGAACGACGTGTTGGTGAAGTCCCACTTCCTTTTTCTTATAGAGATGGGGAGTAACTGTGTTCTTCGCTTTATGAAAACCAGAAAAATGGGTTATTATAAAAAAAGCGGTCTGATTCTCCGTTTGATTTACTGCCAGCTTGTCCTGTTGGTTGAACAATTAGTACAACACCATGTTACTAACTACGGACGTTTCTCTACATATTCTGTCACTACTTATTTGTAAATCAAAAGGAGAAATGCGGAAAACTTCAATTTATAATAATATTTAAACGAATGATTCGTAAGCGCTCTGCAGCACCATTTCCCATAGTTAAGAACAATTCGTAAAAGATAAACACAAAGTGTTATCAATATTAAAGTACTGTATATACGTAAGTGTGTGTGAAGGAAGCAGTCGCGTCGTAGTTGTCGGAGTAAAAACGTGTAATGGAGTGTCACGTCACGTCTCGTAACCGAGTGTGAGTGATAAATGAGCTGAGCTGGTGCGTCGTTATCGGCTTGCACTGAAACAGAATCAACATAATCATCCCGATTAATCACACAGTTAATTTGAGTGGACATACAGTCGGACCGTCATTAAGACGAACTTAAGCGGCCCAATTTTACCGCTAGGCCTACTGTACCACTATTGTAGGCCTATAGCTCTAGGTGCTGTACACCATAACGTGTGAACCAATCCTTTATTCCAATTCGAACAATTACACAGTTGGCGACACCTAAATTTTGTTACCGCTTATCATGTGTGTGTGTGTGTGTGTGTGTGTGTGTGTGTGTGTGTGTGTGTGTGTGTGTGTGTGTGTGTGTGTGTGTGTGTGTGTGTGTGTGTGTGTGTGTGTGTGTGTGTGTGTGTGTGTGTGTGTGTGTGTGTGTGTGTGTGTGTGTGTGTGTGTGTGTGTGTGTGTGTGTGTGTGTGTGTGTGTGTGTGTGTGTGTGTGTGTGTGTGGTCAACATCACCCAATTTGCACTAACAAATTTTTCAAAATCTGATTAATCCATTTCAACCAAATTAATTTGCAATACATATTTATACGACAGATACGACAGGCCTGTGTGTAAGATATCATTAAATTTTATCAAAATCTAATTGTTCCGTGTTCTTTGTAACATATATTATCAACCTTCTCTGGAGTCATAGAACGTAACATGTAGCTAAGCAGAAATTTGCCAGGAAACTTATTATTAGCAACTGCGCTGGTATTTAGAGTAAACTGGTAGAATTTGTCAGCAAGCGCGTAAGCAACACACGAACATTGAATTTCTTCGTGTTAGAATTAAGTACCAAAGCCGAAGCGGGTCACTGCATCTTAACCGCAAAAATCCTTGGAACCATGTCCCTGTGCTCGGAAAACGGTACAATTGCAACGCCTTAGTTCCCCCAAATTTTTTTTTTTTTTTTTTTTTTTTTTGAGGGGGCGTCTCATAATTTTTAGGACTAGGCAGATGGCCTAGATGAAGCATAAAATGCACCGAGCCCATTGTGACAGGACTTGCAAATAAAACTCAGGATTAACATAACAACATTTATTTTATTTTAGATCTTATTGCAACAGTATCCATTAGTGTTATACATACATTTATTTTAGGACAGTAATCTTCTATAGAGCCACCCTATAGTTCAGCTTAAACATTCATAACGCCCTCGGTAATTCAGCATCATAATTTAAATTACAAAATTACAGCAGCCAACCAAAAATATTCACTCTAAGTGACAGAACGAGAGCCCAGCAATGATTAACCATTCTATTTGTTGCTTTACGGGGGACTTATAATACTCAACAAGTTCAATTAATACTGCACATAACCAGCACCCACACCAAGCTAATGCATGATTTTGAAAAACCCTTTTCAGGTGACTTTATACCTTCAATAATTAGCATTCCTTTTAAATTAAAGCAATCACTCCATGTAATGATTAATCATCACTAAATTAAATTGGCATAATGCCTACTGACAAATAATAATAATCTCACAATGAGCCAACGGGTATGCTAACAATTAGTGTTTGTAAATTCTTATATGCATTCTCAACATTAATCACTATTATATATAAATATACTATAATCTTCATGGAATTCTCAAACAATCACAACAGCTCGAGTTTCGCCCAGGCTGCAAGCATGCACATCCCGATTGGACTGAAAACTAGAAAATGCATAAACGAAACTAAATAAAACATGAGAAAAGAAAGGCAGCAACATAACACGCGAATTTACAATAGTAAATGACATTCAGTTAAATATGGCCGACAGCATGCAGCATGCCACGGACCAGCACACATATGCGCCAACGTGCTAACATGAACTAGCCACAATGAAAGGAAACGAATTGTAGAAACAAAGGAAAAAAATTTAAAAAAGTTAAAATGGGAAGTACCCATGCTCGATAAAAGTGGTAAATAAGAAAACGGTAATACACGTTAGAACTCAGTGTACAAAAATTTAAATAGCAGCATGAGCTGCCCTGGCGTGGTAATTCATGAAACCGCACAACCAGTTAATCCGACGCAATAAAAAGAATTTGAATAAATAGAAAACGGAATGAGACAATCGCTCTGTACATGCCTGCTAGCCCGGCATACAATTATTGACTTATTAATAATTTACAGATTAGTACCACTGAATTATAAACGTGCACATAATGAACAGACATGTTCAGTTTTGATCATCTACTGTTCAACTGCAATTTAACTCACAAACACGGAATGTAACTTCTCCAGTCTTTTATATTTTCACTGCAATAGTATGACAAAATGTGTCGCGAGGTCGACTTTGAATAATTTGAATTGTTTCACCTGGTGTAAGGCTGTTACCACGTGCTGAGGTAGATGGTTAGCTCATGCCTCGATGTTTAGCAAGTTGCTGTCAGGATCCGGGAGATTCATTCTGTATTTATTGCGGGTCCCATCCCTAACGTCCGGCGACGAAACGGGGAGCTATGCAGCAATGCTCAGCTGATGGCGATAGATGTAGTCATCGCCATCGGTTCTTCCTCAAGCCCCTGGCTTGTTCGGGAACCCAGAGGTCCTTTACAAAATTAAATCATTAATTATTAATCATTTTAATGATTATAAATTAATCATTAAAACTTTTATTTTAAAGCATACCTAACATGTTGAACTAATTGTATGTGAATCTAAGAACCTCACTTCAAATAACAAATCATTCAGAGAAAATTATTTTTCTCTGCACACCTTTAGTTTACTGTTGTAACTAGAAACCTGTAAAGTCATTTGTTCTATTTTGATATTTTCGTAAAATTAACTTATACTTAATTGTTGATAATAACTGGATATTCGACGATCCGTGTATAAACGGGAATATACTAATTAGGGTGACTTCTGTTCAGTAGCGTGGCGTCCATGTAACCACTGTTGCCGGCGGCAACAGTACTGGAAATTGAAAAAAATAATATTAATTATATCAAAGAATAAATGCTTTAGTTATTGAATAATTTAAAATCCAAACAATATTAGTAGGGAAACTTGAAGAAAATCGTAGCATTGCTTTCGAACTGCTGGGCACTTGCATCGTCTTGTGTTGCCGGCTTAGACATTGGCAATGCTTTACTGCGTACGGTCATTGACATCGTAGTAGTTGTCATTGTGCAAACTGTGAAGGGGGGACACATTCGTCCACCCAATGTGTTGCCGCTGTATAAACCGGCAACAGGCTCAGTTAGTCTGAAGCCAAGATAAAATTATTCTTGTATTGAACTGTTCGAAAGTAATGCACGGCCTGTCCAAAAAGTATGATTTTACAACTTATCTAAAGGTACATAAAACTGTCTTTGTTAAAAAAACTCGTACATTCGGTTCTTTAAATTACTAACAAATACTGACATTTGATAGGCCTTTTTATTAGGCGTATTCTGGTATAAGTCTCATCTCAAAACGCAAATTACAAACAAAATTGACTAACAAAAGTCACTTTAATATGTTTTTTTGTTATTATCCTGTAAAATAATTCAATATTCTCGCACACGCGCGTTAACCACACGCCTACACATCTTTCCGCACCATTTCACAAGATTACCTGTTTTTTTTTTGTTTACTGTCTAAAACTTCTTAAAGCTAACAATTTGAACATATCTCTTATTGACTAACATACAATGTCCAAACCTGCAGTCTTTACTTATACAAATTTTCATTTCACTATCACACACTTTGAGTCGCAGTACTAATTTATATGCATATTCTACTCATTGCATTATCATTGACTGCAATGATATCGTATATCACGAATATTTACAGCCAGTTTATATATATGTTAGCCAGTAACAAAAACTCTGCTTTTTAGCAGCACCTTTTAAATATTCACCTAAATATATTAAGTTAACACTATATCAAATATATTATGAACACTGATCTTATATATTATAACTACTTGTGTATATAAATAACTGTAAGAAAAAAGTAAGAAATAGATATAAACAACTACAATATAGTAATATATAGAATTATTATTTATTATGTAAGCCTACATTATTATAAACATAAACTTTTTAGTTTCCGAATGTTGTATAATTCAAGATTAATGTCCTCACCATTAATGGGAAATTTGTATCATAAAAACATGACTAGTAACTAAGAAAATCGTTGTTATTTTTATGTTTGTATTTTGTATGTTTGTTATTTTTATGTTTGTATTTTGTATGTTTGTTTTTATGCTAGTTTATCAGTTAAATCGTCACGTATACTTGTCTGTGATATACGCATTTATACGTTAGATATACAGTATTCGCGTAGGTATTTGGTATTAGTGTCAAGGTTGTTTGTTCGCTGTTTATTGAAAACAAGTTTGTTTCATTAAGATAACAATTTGACGAGTATATTTGTTTTGTTTAATTATTGACGAGCATATTTTCGCGCACTTACCCTTTCTCAAGTAGCAGAAGTGGTAAGAGACAACTTCGGATAGTGTCTATAAGAAACTGTTGCATGCGCCATGTACCGCCCCCATACAGCGTTAGACGAGATACTCAACGTTAACTATTGCTGAGATGTACCACAGCTTTAAAGTATTCGTTTGTTAGTCTCTCAGGCGATAAATTGCAATAATCTTTTGTATTCTTTGTGATGCAGTGCTATAAAATATCAGTGCAAAGAACCTTTCTCCATGTCGGTTCTAATCGTGGAAACCAGTTCTACTTTGAAAAAAAATACTCATTCATGCATAAATATTTATGACTGGAAAATACTATGTAACTATTCGTAAAATTATCTAAACAAATTGGGTTGAGGACATAAGTGTTTTTCAGATGCACCCATAAGTAGCCAACGCACCCACAAAATCCTTCGCGTTTGAATGTTTCAGCGTGGATTCAGTGTATACGTAAAACTCTGGGAAGGATGCCACCACGGAGTATATAGGATTCCTGTATCACTTTGAAGGCAACTAAAATGTTATTCAGCAATAAAATAGGAAACATTTTATGGCAACGAATCCTTTAATTTTATTGTCAGGGTTAATACTTGCATTGCTGTTAATATATGACGCATGCGTAAGAATTTTTATAAAATTGGATACTCCGATTTGTCAGTCCACCGTAGCAAATAGAATTGCCGTTTTCACGCGTCATCTTACACAGAAAAGTTAAGACTTTGTATCTACATGAAAAACTACACTTTACTCTTCTTGTACAACACTATTTTCTTATGTTGATAAGTGAGTTATTTATTCAAATTTAACTAGTTTTATGTAGATGACGACACATTCGGGAAACATTTTTTACACGCCTATCTGACAAAAGTTTTTACTCGTTTCAAGGATAAAGAGATATAGTTTTTGTACATTTGTTTTTTAGCTTTCTTTTTAAAATACAACTTTTTAAAATAAAAAAAGCAGAGTACGTGATATTTTTTAAACAGATGCAACAATTAAAAATATTTCTTTTCGTAATAGACCTCTGCTCGTATTAGTATTAAAATCTTAGCGAACAGCATAAATTTAGTGGATAGTAACATGCGAAGCGTGTTATAACTACCTAAACTATTTTATTTATAAAATCTAAATCACGGCCACTACTAAAACAAAACCACTAATTATATATTAAATGTTTCCAGTCCTACTCATTTCATTTACATTTGGATTTGATATAGGAACATAAATTTAATAAATCCGATCTGGCCCGCTCTTTTTAATCATGATCATGAAAACATTTCTCATCATCCATTTTTATTTCGGTCAAAAAGTATAACACATATTTTAAATTATTTGTTTCAACGTTTCGACAATATTTATTGCCATCATCAGACCAATTCGTGGTGAGTTGTTACGACGCCAAACACACAAATGTGAATCACAGTTTAAAATTTAAAATTTGTGTTATACATTTTTGACCGATCCTCCAAACCCTTCATCGTAAAATTTCATTGATTGACGGTCACTACGAAATTAAGGATTCTATTATTTTATGTTTTTAATGACTACAAGTAAAATATAACAAAATATAATCCCGACTGTACCCACCATAGCACTAATTTTGTTGGAACACATTTGTTTACATTAAAATTACTATGTAGGTCTATTACTAATAAACTTACATGAACCCAATTAAAAATTAGTTCATAAAGAATAATTTTTAAATAAATCTAAGAGTATATAAACTTAGTACTAATTATAGGTCTACTATTTGGAACTCTAATACAAATTATGTAACAAAATTCTTTCAAAACTATGTAGATTTTCCTTAACATGTTACAAGGCCGCGTTTGATTAAGCAATACATGAATGCGGTAATGCAGTCGGTGAATTAATGTACGGTTTATGAAATCTGGGATTGACATGTAAAACATTTTAGAGTAAATTTACTGTAATTTTTGACATGTAAATGTTATTGTAAGATAGTCATAAGAAGTATAAAGATGTTGAGTCACTGATATACATGTATGACATGTGGCAAAGATACGTATGTTCATTTAAAACACTGAAACACAAACGTACACATACATTTGGCGTGTTTGGAAGCCAGTTACCACGCAGCTACAGTAACGTTTGCTTTTCCCTACTGTCTTTTAGAAGCGGATTATGATAACGCGTCACACATAACAGACAGATGAATAGTAAGTAACCTTAGTGTTGGGACACCTTGAATATGAATGATTGCTGGCACACTGGTTTGTTAACGAGCATTGACGCCGCGGTCGCCCGCATTGTGCGACACGTTCTGAACACTGATTAATTTTTTAAAAGATTTGCGGTCGCAAAGTAGGTTGAGACTGCACGTCACTTTGTAGTTTACCTCACCAACAGAAACCATAATAATTTGTAACAAGAACTAGGAAACCCGACGCTGTCCAACGGTTAACTGTCCAGTTATTTCAAGTGGCAGGCATATACCATACGGACACAGCCAAAATTAACAAAGTGACAATCATAAAAGATGGCATTCATCACATCTTATAAATGTGAAATGTATAAAAAACAACAAAAAATCAATTTCGATTTTGTTATCTGAACAATATTTATATTGTACAGCAGTGTTTTTCAATTAGCACCTGTTTAACGATTCCTAGGATGAAAGCTGATGAAATCAGGGGCCCCTTTTATGTTTATCGGGGTGTTTTATTAAACAGTAAGTATATATGTGTACATACACACTTATATATATGCACCATTATTACTGTGTTGCCTGCATGTAGTTATGGTTTATTCCCTTTAGATGTGATGGTAAAGTTTGAAATAAAGTAAATAAATATTGATATTAATTTACTTTATAGACATAACGTTAAATTTTCACAGATATTTGCAAAACTGGATTTAAAGAATTACTCAATAAAAGATCTTAAATTAGTCACCTAATAACAGAAAACATATTACATTTATAAAAGTCAGTTTTATTCAATAATTAGATAAGATTCTTTAATAAGTCATTCAATTAAAGTCTTAATGAGACAAATGGAATCTTGCTCTTGAATGCATTATTTCTTCAAAGTCAGAATGGATACTTTGACAAGAAAACAAGCGTGAATATCCAGCCTGTTAAGATATTTATTTTTCGTGGCGCAAAAAGTAAAGAATGCTTCTTCACAACGGTAGATGGTGCCGAACGGAAGCAGGTATTTCAGCGCCTTCCGAACGAATTTTCTTGTGGTCTGGATAATCTCTCAACCAGCAATCAATGATATTTTTATCATAGTTGATAAGTCTACGAGTGTATCTTGCGCCTCCTCTGTCAAGCTTTAAATCTTCTCAATTTTAGCACAGGTATACGGATTTCTAATCTAGTTGTCATTAGAATCAGGTTCAGGAAATAGTCCTTGAATATGACTGCCAAGTTGCGAACATGCTCTGCCATTTCGTATTTTATCTCTAGTGATCTCATCAGAAGGTTTCAAAACTGTTTTAAGGTTAAAATATTGGTAAAAGAGTGACTTTCGATCCCATTTCCCAAAATCTGACAGAACTTTCCTGCAAGCTAAAGTTTATAAAAATTTAAATGATCAAATATATCAGTTAAATAGACTATACAAAGCCATGAAAAGTCAGTAAGGCCATCCGAGTATTACGTTTCAATAAGGGATGAACCTCGTCTCTGAGTTCAAAAAATCTTTTCAGATTTCTATCACGGGAGAACCAACAAAAGTCAGTGTTAACAAGGAGCTGTATGTGTTCCCATTTTCTTGTGCAAAGCTGAAAACAATCTGTACTGAAGGGGTCGTGTTTTAATGTAGGCTAATTTATTATTATCGACAATAATACACGAGTGTCACCTGCAACGATTCATACAGTCTCTTGGTTACCAAAGCTTTTTGGTAAATACAGCAGTGTATCCATTTCATTTTGGGAGCAGCGGCTTTTACAGCAGCATGAAGTACTGTTTTACCCATACATACACATACACATACCCACACATTTACCCTAACTAATACAGTGTTTATTTAGAAATTCATCCAAAGCATGAAAAATATCGTCTGCAGACGTATAAACTAATACGCAAAAAGAAAGAAAAGTCTTCATTTTCCTAAACAAACAGTACAAAGACCAACATAAGTGCTTGTTTGTGGTCTCACCTAATTACAAAGTAAACATGTCAGATATACAAAATGTCAAAACCAACTTATCCTCTACGTTACTTGCAATGTCAGTAAGTCTAAATTGAACTGTATTATCAAACAATGGAACCGAGCTCACCAACTTAACAGCTGCAACACGTATTATTTTTTTCCACAGAATTACAGTCTGCCGGACGAAGAATCGAGTCTTCACCTGTTGTATGAGACTTGCCGGATTGAGCTACAAGCTGGGATACTTCATAGAAAATAAGTGTAGCATTTTTATTTACGCTCACATTAGTAGTTTTTGTCATAACTTTCTGGTTTTCCTTAAATTCTACTAATTTAATTTTTAAAAATCCAAAGACTTGCTTTTATAATCCTCGGATTTATTTTTAAGATGACGACGGAATATGGCAGATTTCACACACTCGTTGACCAGTGTTTCAAAACAAATAACGCACTGATGATGCTTTGGTTTTCTTCTGATCCTGCATATGTAAACCCAAGCTGCTTTCCGACGGCTGAAGTGCTAAAAGTCTCTCCGAAATGTCAAAACGGAAAATTAAATTACAAAGTCAATATTGTATTACGCCTTATAATTCTGCAGCTTTCACGGCATTGGATACGGATTGGCCAGTCGTCGGTAGCCTCAGGTAGTGAAATTCGCATGCTTTCACATGCTTGACAAAGATTTCTTGTTGGAAGTTACAGTAATTGACGTTTCAAACACACACCTAGAAACTCGAATTTGTTTATAATCTGCATGAGTATGTGCATATCTGTATGTGTGCTAGCATTATGAATAATACTATTAAAAAATTGTTAATTAAATTATATATATATATACATATATATATACTTATACAAAAAGTATTAAAGTAATAACTTTAAGGCTTAAAATTGTATAATGGTTGGTATCCAACTAGTGGGAATGCCCCCTAGGAAAATAATATTAACGTTCTACTTTCAGGTGCAGGTGCGAGAGACACGTTCGTTTAGCTTGTTTTCTAATACCTATTAGCTTAACTCGTGCAGTCTGGCTGTACACGTTATGCACTAATTAAGAAAAATAGTATAAATTAGTTATAAGACGATATAAAGACTATGAAGCTATAGTTTAGTGTGAGCGAAGTGTTGTGTTGTGCGCGTATCAAAAGGAGGTGTGAACAATGGTAATTAGCAAATGGTAAACACGCAACAAGTGTGCATATTGTAACGCGACATAATGATAGTCTAGTCTTAAATAAAGAATTGCTCAGTTCAGTAGAAGTCAGAATGGGTAGGATCAATTATTCTACCAATTTAAATGAATAATAAACTTTTAAAAACTAGGTCATAAAATGTAATAAAAATTAAAAAGTACAATACAAGAGTGCAGTAAGCAAATAAAATGTATAATAAATCATAAAATACAAACCTGTTAAAAGAATGTTGATGTAAGAGAGTGGGGAACAAGGTTAGTCAGTAGTTAAACAGAAAAGAACTGTAAAAATTAATGATCCCTATTATTATTCGATGTAAAAACAAACTAACACTAGGCAAATAGGATGCCAGTGAAACACCAAATATGTTATAAATACAGTAAGTGTCAGTGGAGTGGTGACAGCATAAGTGCGGGTTAATTACTTTTAAAAAAAGGAAAACCCATAAATAACCCCAATAGTGAATTTTGGTGAAGGGTTTCATCTCAGATTGAGATGTTAGTGAAGGCTTTGGTGTAAGTAGTTGTATTTGTGTTCTATACCAAAACCTATAGTTATTAACATTTATAAACTACATTGTAAGTTAGTTTGAGCCTACTGGCAAAGTAAGAAAATTGTGTACTAGAAACCAGGACCTATGAACAATAATCATTCATTAGCCAGTAATGCTTGATAAGATTGATGGGATGGAAGTATAGTACACCAAGTAGTTTGTGATTGTTTGTCAACTTATAAATGTAGAATTTGGCCATGAAGGCAAACCTTAAAGGTAACATGTTAAAAGATTCTGTCCTAATTATATTATTTGTTAATTTATGATTGTAAACTTGGCCATGTAAACACTACTTTAAGTAATATGTCAAAAGATTTCATTGTAACTATTGTTAAAACATGTTAAGGGTCAAGACTCATGTAATAAGATGTAACTCAGGAAAAAGGGTTCAAAACCAAAAACCTAGGTAATGATAAATGTAATTGAGAATATATTAATGAAATGCTATTGATGGCCTAGGCTACAAATTCAATACAAAGGAAATAATGTCAGAAATGAGTAGATTAGTAAACCAATGTGATAAAACAGAAAAGGGACAAAATTTATGTGATGAACTTAATTGTTTTAATGGTAATATTACATATTAGATTAATTTAAAGAATTGTAAAGTGATATAACAAATGTAAAAGTAAAGTATAGGCCCAAAATTAGAACTTTTGCAAGGTGAGAAATCATCTTTTATATAACCAACGCATGTAAAATGAGGTATCAAAATACCTATAATTTTACAAGGAAAACCACTAAGTAAATTAAATTTAATATGATCTAAAGCTAGGAAAGAAGTATTTTTTAGCATAGGAGTAAGGATATTTGATTTTTGTAAACTGGTCATGTGACACCAGAGTTCTCAGGTATTAACCAATAGCAGGCCAGAGTTTCTTGGGCAAGACCGTTAACGAAGAAACGGAAAATAATTATTCCATTGTTAACTTCAAGAGAGAGCAGATGAGCTCTGCGTAATAAAAAATTTAATGTAAAACAAGGAGTCAGTTTTTGAACGAGTAGAACAGTATAAACAACTGCAAATCAAAGTATTAGTTATCTTATAAAAGAAGAGAATAAACTAACTGCCATTAACAGATGAAAACACCAAGAAATAGAAAAAACTTCGATCACCAAAAGTGAAAGCAAAATTCGAACACTTCTGTGTGGGTGAGATCATTCGAGTTTATAAATAATCTACAACTACGACTACACAACACTCGGGTTAACTCAACAAACACCAACAAACTGAACACAAGTGACGACAAAAGAAATAAACTTAAATTAAAACTGGGAACACATGAGATTTTTATTATTTTTTTAAAGTTAATGTTTAATAAAATTTGTATACTTGCACAATCGAATTGATCACCCGAGTCGACCCGACTATAACCTTGTTCGACCAAAAGGTCGACTATTTTTGTCTTGAATAAGAATAAATATCATCAATCTGATTAAAAAGAGTTGTTATTTGTAGGAATATTAGATCAGTTTCAGAAAAATTACAGGCAGCAGCAAGGAGTGTGGACAAACGAACGAGCCAGACTGCGTAACCAGCGAACAAAACGTCTAGCCGGTCGAAGCTGAAATCGATTACCGCAACAAGGCTGTTTTTACCCTTTCAGGATAAACTTTTTTTCACAAGTCTTTTTCAATAACCAAAGTTAAATCAACACTAATATTTTGGTATCTATAAATCGGTAGATTACAAATGACACAACCAACGTGTGGCTAAATAACCCGTGTAAAATCTGTCATCGGGGCAATTCCTGGAGGTGGTGGCTGGAACGTGGAACACGGACGACGGATCGCTGGAAACCGGGAACGAGATCTTCGACCGGGACAACAACGAAGACGAGAATTCAGGAAAGCAAAATTTAAGAACTAAATTTGATTTTAAATAATATAAAGCTCTCAAAAGGAAATTGTTGAACGTTGCAAATAGTATCATTTTTTAAAAAGAAAAACTTGAACATTTAAATTAATATCATTGTTTAAATAACAAGAAAACATTTTAATTCAAGTATCGTGTAAGAAAAAAAATCAATAAATGTATGTAATCACTAATGGAGCATTCTGTCTGGTCGGCTAACTACCTGTTACCTTGCAATATACATATATAATACACTAGTCACATATATAATGTTGCTATTAATATTTAGTGATATGTTCCTATCACTATAACTAATCCCTATAACACAAATTACATTGACTAACAACAGTCGATTTAATGACGTGTGTCCCTGTCTCTACCTGTAACAAACTCTTTTAGTGAAGCCTGTTGAGACTTATATAAGCGCAGGTCAGCTCCATGATTCGTAAACCAGTTACAATGTATTTTTTATTTTTTGACATTAGCGTTTTCAGATTCTAGGATTAATTATTTACATTCTTTACGGGGAGCGTTTAAATCCAAATTATAATGTACTATTTATTACAAAAGTAATATAGGAGTAGTAATTTACATGTAGTCATTTTTCAATCCAGCCTCCCTCTTTGCAAAGCACTGGTGCCATCTTTCCCGTAGCTTACGTATTTCTTGAGAAAAAATTCTTCTGGCAGAGGACGCACCCTCGCTCTCGAACAGCTTCGATGACTTCTTTATTGGAACGAAAGTTTTCCCTTTTATAACTCTCTTAAGTGTCTAAACCAATGAAAGTCAAAGGGAGCAAGGTCCGGAATATAGTGGCGAATGGGGGAGAACGGTCCACTTTAGTTTTTAAATTGTAACTATCATATGAGTGGCGACATGAAGGACCGCGTTATCCTGTAACGGGCAGAATGCTAGAGTGTTTATGCTTTTTCGAATGGCTGGTTGGAGTAATAGTTGGTGTTTATGGTCTGCTGTTGCGTTATGAAATCAGTGTGTATGACGTCTCTCATAATCCAAAAGAATGACGCCACAATTTTTTCTGCTGAAAAAGCAGTGTTTGGTTTTGGAGATGAAAGATGCCGCCACTGCATCGAAGCTCTTTTGGTTTCTGGGGGAAAATAGTGCACCTAGGTTTACAACGCACCGTACGCTGGTGGCTTCATATTGTGCCAATAGTGAATGAGCCCCCTGCGCGTGTCTCCTTGTGTTCCGCACTGTGATTCGACCATCAAGTACAGTGTGTTGATTCTGTCAGCCGTCTCTACTGTTATCGATAGTCTTGGGAGCGTCGTAGGTGCGGTTCATCCTCGACACTTTCTCTGCAATTTTGAAAAGCTTTACTCCATTTATAGACGATTATGTCTGGCAATGTTTTTTCATCAAACTGTCTTTTTTAAGTTTATTTCAAATTTCTGATGGTTTCACGTTTTCTTTCGTAAGCAGTCTGATAATAATGCATTGTCCCACGCTTGAATGCAGTTCTACTTCACTCATACTTACAAAACTAATAACAATGCAAGCTGGCTGTTGAACGACTGAGAGAGATTAATATTTGTTCCCGCAAATCAGTCAGTGTCACCAACTTGGGTATTTGTTTCTTCTGTTTGAAACTCAAACTGACTTATAATTTAAATTTGAACTCTGCTCGTACATATCCTCCTTAGACAATAGTAGACATGATCCTTGTCTACGGTAATATGGCATGAAAAACGGGTTTCACGATTTGCTCGCATGCGTAAAAGTAGATGTAAACACAAAAACTCTGTAACTCACATTTCTTTTTTCCTAACATGTAATGTTGCCTGCTTTCCATCCCGCTGTGGTCGTGATAGAATTGTATTATATTGATCAAACTTACAGTACCAAATATGACTAGAGGCCATTCGATCTCGTGTATTCGTCAATACTTGTATAGGAAAAATATTAATAAATATCTTGTTTCAAATAAAAATACTTCTGAAACAACATATTTATTATTAAAAAACAACATATTTATTAATAATACCATCAACAAGTATTCAAGGATTATCTAGAAAATAAAGAAAGATTATTATACTGTGTTTCTCGGGAGTGTAATATACAAAAATTGTTTCTTCAGTTGGATGCATCAGTTGCGTGTCAACACGCGTAACAATAGGGAAGTATTGCAGTGAACTGATGCACAACGGTGACCAGTTTCGCGTAAATAGATGTCTATGGATACGGAAAGCCATGTGTCGTCTACTACACTGTGTGTCTCTACAGTCCTACCAGCGTTCAGTATCACTTCCTTTCTTACAAACAATGTACACTGTAACCTGCATACTACATGCAACACACTTTGGGCTGCTACATACTGGTTTTGTACAAGATCTCACATAAGAATTTAATATGTATTCTTTGCTATAAAAATTTCAAGAATACATAACAATTTAATTCAGCAAGTATATACTGTTAAAAAAGTTGCATTATCTCCTACAGCATCCAGTCCAGCCACCGGATACCTGTTCATTTTCAGGAAAATAATATTCAAGGTTATTCTTCAGACATTCATTTCTAACGAGTATTGTGTAAACACGCAATTGAGCTTCGAATGTTTACTTGTTCGTCAAGAGTATTACAAGCGTAAGGTGTGCTACGTGTTAGCCTACATACTGCGTACTTGCTGTGGTGTACACATCCAAATATAGATACAACTCCACTCAATGATACAATAATGCGACTATAGAGTTTTTAATGTTCCAGCATAACATTTAAAAGAAATCTGTGTGGTCCGAAGAATATAGTTCTGGAGTGATAAGATCGCTGAAGTATAAATTTAGTGCTTGAGGTACAAAGTACAAAATCGCAACCTTGACGATAGTTCTTGTAAATACCGGTAGTTCCACATGCGGGCTTCATTAGTAAATAAAATTTATATTTTACGTAAATACTCTTTATATAGCCATTTAAGAACGTCATATTATTCTCGGCTCCACATAATAGATAATAGAGGTATTACAATTCTACATACCTGAAACGAATTCTACAAGCTCTGTAACGAATATACACAAATTATTTGAGTTTAAAAGACACAATTTCACTTTCGTGTTCCATAAGGAAATGGAAGTATGGTCATGCCGAAAAAATCGTGTTCGAGATAACGGCAGATTATGATTGTACTACCATCAAAACATGAAAATATCGGTATGGAGAACTATACTTGACTTCCATGTTCTAAGATTTATATTTAAAATCATTTTCTACTTACTGCTTCAGCCTTAACCACAGTACTGTGGTCACTAACGTATACCACCTCACGTTATCGCACTCGATTTTCACTGATGATGGAAGTCAATGGCACTGCTGAAACGTCTGGTTTTGCAGAAAAAATTGGTCTACGGCCAAACAGGCCGGGAAGGAATTTTAACAAAAAACTACTTCTTTGTTGCCGATAAGGTAGTACATATATAAAAAAAATTATCCCCTCCTCCTTCAACTATAATTTTCCTTTATAGAAAATTACCCCCACCCCGTTCAATTAGCCTCTTCATTTATAGATATTCATCTACGTTTCTACAGTGGATTACTAAGATCTTCTTATCAGGATACTTTATTTATCAAAATTAAGTACTTTACTCTTGTTACAATAACAAATGTTTCAGCTAAACTACCCTTTCTCCGTAACCGATCTTCACCAAAATCAAAAAGCCTTGAGTCCTCTACAACTCAGGCACATATGAAAAAAATTATTTGATTCTGTTTGAATTTACGGCAGTTATCGTTTGTCATGAAAAAATTTCTCTTGTTACAACATAAAATGTGGCTGGTAAACTACCCCTTTCCCTTAACCAATCTTCACCAAAATCAACAGACCTTGAGCTCTCTACAACATGTGGATGTATGAAAAAAATTATTTGATTATGTTTGAATTTACGGCAGTTATCGTTCGTCATAGAAACAATTACCTTTGTTATCACATAAAACGTTGCAGGTAAACTACCCCTTTCTCTTCTCTGATCTTCACCAAAATCAACAGACCTTGAATACTGCACAATTCAGGGACGCATACAAAACATTATTTGATACTGTTTGAATGTGCGGCAATTATCGTTCGTAATATAAACAATTACTCTTGTTAAAACATAAAACGTGCCAGGTGAACTACCCCTTTTCCTTAACTGATCTTCACCATAAATTAATAGACCTTCATTTATTTACGATTCGGGAACCCACACAAAAGAATATTTGATTGTGTGTGAATGTGCGGCAGTTATCGTTCGTCAAAGAAATATCGGTATGGAGAACCATACACGACTTCCATGTTCTAAGATTTATATTTAAAATCATATTCGAAATGAAATATTTCCATAGAAACTACTTCTTTCTACTTATTGCTTCAGCCTTACCCACAGTACTGAGGTCACTAACGTATACCACCTCACGTTTTCTCACTCGATTTTCACTGATGATGGCAGTCGATGGACTGCCGAAAAGTCTGGTTTTGCAGAAAACATTGGTCTACGGCTAAACAGCCCGGGAAGGAATTTTAACAAAGAACTACTTCTTTGTTGCCGATAACGTTGTACACATATAAAAACATTCCCCCCTCCACCTTCAACTATAATTTTCGTTTATACAAATTTACCCCCACCCCGTTCACCTGACCTCTTCATTTATAAATATTTCATCTACGTTTCTACAGTGGATTATTATGATCTTCTTATCAGGATACTTTATTTATCAAAATTAAGTACTTTACTCTTGTTAAAACATAAAACTTTGCTGGTAAACTACCCCTTTATCTTAACCGATCTTCACCAAAATCAATAGACCTTCAATCCTCTACAATTCAGGGATGCATGCAAAAAAATATTTGATTCTGTTTGAATGTGCGGCAGTTATCGTTCGTCATGGAAAAATTACCCTTTTTAAAACATAAATGTTGCAGGTAAACCACCTTTTTCCCTTAACCGATCTTCACCAACACCAATAGGTCTTGAGAACTCTACAATACAGGGCTGTATGCAAAACTTTATTTGATTCTGTTTGAATTTGCGGCTCTTATCGTTTGCCATAGAAAATACCCTTGTTAAAATATAAAACGTTGCAGGTAAACTACCCCTTTTCCTTAACCGATCTTCAATAAAATCAACAGACCTTGAGTTCACTCTTTAAACTTTTTATGCTTTATAAAAATTATTTTTTTTTTGAATTTTTTTTTTGAAGAGGAGCCACTAAATATTTAAAACTAGGCAGAAGACCTAGAGAAGCAAAAGAGCGATGGGTCCAGTGAGACGGGACTTGCAAATAAAACTCACTATTAACAACCAATAACAACTTTTATTTGAAATTGCAATGTTTCAACTTCAATATAAGATACAATTCCTAAATTTCAATTTCAATCTTAATACCAAAACATGAATTTTAAATTTCAGCAATTCAAGTTTAATATAAATATAAATTTAATTTTCAATAATTCAACTTGGTATAAAATAGAAATATAAATTTTAAATTTCAATAATTCAATTTGGTATGAAATATAAATATAAATTTTAATTGTAACATATCAGTCAGCACCAATTTTAAGTTTCCAACTTCCCCAAAACTACCCAAATTAGCAATTTAACATTTATAATCTAATATGGTATAGTTTAATATTTATTTCAAATTTTATATTTGATATTAATATGTAATCTTTATAATTGCATGTCTGCATAAACAATCCCCGTACATAACACATAGAAATAACACATACATGATTCACATAATTACACATATAAATATATA
Source organism: Magicicada septendecula (assembly GCA_034769895.1). Classification (NCBI taxonomy): domain Eukaryota; kingdom Metazoa; phylum Arthropoda; class Insecta; order Hemiptera; family Cicadidae; genus Magicicada; species Magicicada septendecula. Next base: position 426,222,643 of record CM068367.1, on the reverse strand, counting down.
CACCTATCACAGACACATATTCAATATCACCACATAAATAACAAACACCCTTATAACATTAAAGCCTTGCCACCCGCCTATATATCTTTTCTCTCTATACATATATCGCCCCATCATATGGAAATTTCAACTGCCATACATATACATACATCAGTATACGTACATCTAGTGCCCCCAGAACCTGGGTTGGCCAGAATGCAGGTTACAAATTTAAATGCCCTTGAACCGTGCGTATAACTTAGTGAATTTATAATTACAAGTTGTTGGAGAATATCAGACAATAATAATAGAATCAGACAGAAATAATAATAACTCTAAAAAAAAGCAAGCTACAATCTTTATGTGACCTGAACAGTATGAGTGAATATTGTCACATGATAATTTAATATTTTTCTAAGATATCTGGTTTGACAAAATAATTTAAAAATGCGAGTTACAACTTTTACGTGACATGAACAGCCTGTGTGAATTTACCATATTATAATTTATAATCTTTAAGAATATCTGGTTTGTCCAGGCAGCCGACATGTTCCTAAGCATGACCGTACATACATTTATCTGTGCATAGGGCCTGCATATATCTGCATGCAAAACCTGCCTACGCAAGGTCTAAAGAGGGGACCGGACTGAAACTAAATAAAAAAACTTATAGCCCTTATATGACCCAAATGTGAATATGTATACCAAATGATCTAATTTAAATATGTAATAAAACCGCAATTACCATGGATAACCGTACAGGAATTAACTGAACGAGACCAGCCGGTCGGGTCCATCCTGTCACCAACAGCACCCACCAATATCACTGAAATTCCGGTCCCCTAATACTTGAACCCACCCCTCCTTTTAGTATCCGAGTGAGAAAATGAGGTGCATGAAAATTTAATTAGCCTCGGACACATGCCGGCCCCCCCGGGCGTACACTTAATGTCGAATGTAACTAATTCTATACACAAAGTCCCCGAAATCCGTTTATAGTCCCCATTAAAACGTTTATAATATGAAAACAATATCATGTGTGTCACAAAATACCCCACAAGTTTTATTAATTGTTATGTGCACAAATCGGTGGTGTCTATGTAGGCCAGAATTAATAAATGGTTGAATACCACCTTATTCAAATTAATCTGTAGTCCTTGAGTCAAACGTCTAGCTTGTGGAGTTATGCTGGGGCATGATGATCTTACCGTTCCTTTAGACAGGTGAAGTCTAGAGCCTCTTTTTATAAGTTCAGGATCAGATGGATGTGCCTGGGCCGGGTCCTCGTCTTGGGCGCGGGGACCCTAAGCATAAATAGATAATTAGATGGATGACCCAACACTTATTTTCACAGCACAACTCACACACGCACTCTTGATTGAACCAGTCCAGAACAAATTTGAACAGCCCCCCTGACCATTTAAACCATGCTCGTTTATATTAAAACATAACGTTTTCTCTTTTGACATTTATACTATACTCACACACGCCCATAAATCAATTAATAAGTTTCAAATTTACTTAATTAGGCCTACATGAACAGAAAGTCTGACACACTATAACCTGTTTAGTTTTGTACACGACCACGTGCTAATGCATTTGAAACCTTATAAGTCTGCCGAAATTTTACTGCACTAAAGTGATAGGCAATTACTGTATTTTAATTAAGATATAAATTAATTACATAAGAGTTTAAATAATTTAGAATTCTATGATACTGAATACTTCAAGTTTACGCCACGCGGTGTGCGTGTTCAAAAATTATCTATCTCCATCCATTCTCACCATACACAAATTCACATTTTACTTTATGCAAACCATTATAGACATTCTAAAGTTACTCACCGCAGATCTGTACTAGTTTATCTAGCCATTAGATGGTGAAACAAAACGATCAAAGAAAAGACTTCACTCTGTCGCAGAAAAGCAGGTGTACGCGGTACGGCGGGCGAAGCAAGACAACGTCATTCAGTTCCGGTTAGCACCAAGACGAATCACGCATATACCGTCCGCTAGAATGCGCTGGCAGGTTCAACGGCAAAATAGATTTCGCCCGTTAAATCAAGATACCGCGAACAAATTTGCGTTTGACACAAATATTATTTTTATATATCTATAATTTTCTTAAGTAAGCGCCGGTTCGTTGACAAACCGGCACAACTATAATTTAAAAAGGTATGCAAAGGAGTAGTTGATTCTGTTTAAATTTACGGCAGTTATCGTTCGTCATAAAAAAAAAAATTACCCTTGTTAAAACATAAAATGTTGCAGGTAAACTACCCTATTCCCTTAACCGATCTTCGCCAAAACCAACACGTCTTGAGAACTCTACAATTCAGGTCTGTATGCAAAACATTATTTGATTCTGTTTGAATTTGCGGCTGTTATCGTTTGCCATAAAAAAATTACCCTTGATAAAAAAGCGTTACAGGTAAACTACCCCTTTCCCTTAATCGATCTTGACAAAAACAATAGGTCTTGAGTACCCTACAACGCAGGGCTGTATGCAAAACATTATTTGATTCTGTTTGAATTTGCGGCTGTTATCTTTTGCCATAGAAAATACCCTTTTAAAACATAAAACGTTGCAGGTAAACTACCCCTTTCCCTTAACCGATCTTCACAAAAACAATAGGTCTTGAGAACTTTATAATTTAGGGCTGTATGCAAATAATCATTTCATTCTGTTTGAATTTGCGGCTGTTATCGTTTGTCATAGAAAATACCCTTGTTAAAACATAAATCGTTGCAGGTAAACTACCCCTTTTCCTTAACCGATCTTCACCAAAACAATAGGTCTTGAGAACTCTACGATTCAGGGCTGTATGCAAAACATTATTTGATTCTGTTTGAATTTGCGGCTGTTATCGTTTGCCATAGAAAAAAAATCTACAGACAGACAGATAGACAGATAGATAGACAGACAGACACACAGACACTTTTCGAAAAATGACTTTTTTTAATGTTCTGAGTGTAGTACAATCAGAATCTGCAATAATCTCAAACACGATTTTTTTGCCATCACCATACTTCCATTTCCTTAAGGAACATGGAAGTAAAAAATTACCGTTGTTAAAACATAAAACGTTGCCAGTAAACTACCCCTTTCCCTTAACCGATCTTCACCAAAATAAACAGACTTTGAGCACTTAACAATTCAAGAATGTATGCAAAAAATTATTTGATTCTCTTTGAATGTGCGGCAGGTATCATTCGTCATAAGAAAATTTACCCTTGTTAAAACATAAAACGTTGCCGGTAAACTACCCCTTTCCCTTAACCGATCTTCACCAAAAACAATAGGTCTTGAGAACTCTACAATTCAGAGTAGTATGCAAAAAACAGAATCAAATAATTGTTTGCATACAGCCCTGAATTTTAGAGTTCTCAAGACCTATTTTTCCTGGCGAAGATCTGTTAAGGGAAAGGGGTAGTTTACCGGCAACGTTTTATGTTTTAACAAGGGTAATTTTCCTATGACGAATGATACCTGCCGCACATTCAAAGAGAATCAAATAATTTTTTGCATACGTTCCTGAATTATTATGTACCCAAGATCTGTTCATTTTGGTGAAAATCGGTTAAGGTAAAGGGGTAGTTTACCGGCAACATTTTATGTTTCAACAACGGTAATTTTTTTCTATGACGAACGATAACTGCCGCACATTCAAACAGAATCAAATATTTTTGAGTACGTTCCTAAATTATAACGGAATGAAGGCCTATTGATTTAGGTGAAGATCAGTTAAGGAAAAGGGGTAGTTCACCTGGCACGTTTTATGTTTTAACAAGAGTAATTGTTTCTATGACGAACGATAATTGCCGCACATTCAAACAGTATCAAATAATGTTTTGCATGTATCCCTGAATTGTGTAGTACTCAAGGCTTGTTGATATAGGTGAAGATCAGTTAATAGAAAGGGGTAGTTTACCTGCAACGTTTTATGTGATAACAAGGGTAATTTTTTCTATGACGAACGATAACTGCCGTAAATTCAAACAGAATCACATAATTTTTACATATGTGCCTGAATTATAGACGACTCAAGGCCTGTTGATTTTGGTAAAGATCGATTGCGGGGAAAGGGTAGTTTACGTGAAACATGTTTTGTTGTAACAAGAGTATAAAGTATTTAATTTTGATAAATAAAGTATCCTGATAAGATCTCAATAATCCACTGTAGAAAAGTAGATGAAATATCTATAAATGAAGAGGCTAGTTGAACGGGGTGGGGGTAATTTTCTATAAAGGAAAATTATAGTTGAAGGAGGGGGGGTAATTTTATATATATGTACTACGTTATCGGCAACAAAGAAGTAGTATGTTGTTAAAATTCCTTCCCGGCCTGTTCGGCCCTAGACCAATGTTTTCTGCAAAACCAGACGTTTCGGTAGTGCCATCGACTTCCATCATCAGTGAAACTCGTGTGCGGTAACGTGAGGTGGTATACGTTAGTGACCACAGTACTGTGGTTAAGGCTGAAGCAGTAAGTAGAAAGTAGTAGTTTCCATGGAAATATTTCATTTCTAAAATGATTTTAAATATAAATCTTAGAACATGGAAGTCATGTATGGTTCTCCATACTGATATTTTACTTCCATGTTCCATAAGGAAATGGAAGTATGCCGATGGCGGAAAAAATCGTGTTCGAGATAACGGCAGATTATGATTGTACTACCATCAAAACATGAAAAAAAGTCATTTTTCGAAATGTGTCTGTGTGTGTGTGTCTGTCTGTCTCTCTGTGTGACTGTGTGTAGATTTTTTCTATGGCAAACGATAACAGCCGCAAATTCAAACAGAATCAAATATTTTTTGCATACAGCCCTGAATTGTAGAGTTCTCAAGACCTATTGTTTTTGGTGAAGATCGGTTACGGGAAAGGGGTAGTTTACCTGCAACATTTTATGTTGTAACAAGAGAACGTTTCTTATGAAGAACGATAACTGCCGTAAATTCAAACAGAATCAAATAAATTTTTACATATGTGCCTGAGATGTAGTGTACTCATGACTTATTGATTTTGGTGAAGATCGGTTAAGGGAAAGTGGTAGTTTACCAGCCACATTTTATGTTTTAACAAGAGTAATTGTTTCTATGACGAACGATAACTGTCGCACATTTAAACAGAATCATTTAATTTTGTGCATACCTTCCTCAATTGTACCTAACTCAAGGTTTATTGATTTTGGTGATGATCAGTTATGAGAAAGGGGTAGTTTACCGGCAACATTTTATGTGATAACAAGGGTAATTTTTTCTATTACAAACGATAACTGCCGTAAATTCAAATATAATCAAATTATTTTTTGCATACGTCCCTAAATTGTAGAGATCTCAAGGCCTGTTGATTGTGGTGAAGATTGGTTAAGGGAATAGGGGTAGTTTACCAAACACATTTTATGTTGTAACATGAGAAATTTTTTCATGACGAACGATAACTGCCGTAAATTCAAACAGAATCAATTAATTTTTTTCATATGTGCCTGAGTTGTAGAGGACTCAAGGCCTGTTGATTTTTGTGAAGATCGGTTACGGCAAAAGGGTAGTTTACCTGAAACATTTTTTGTTGTAACAAGAGTAAAGTACTTAATTTTGATAAATAAAGTATCCTGATAAGAAGATAATCCACTGTAGAAACGTAGATCAAATATCTATAAATGAAGAGGCTAGTTGAACGGGGTGGGTGTAATTTTCTATTAATGAAAATTATAGTTGAAGGGGGAGGGGATAATTTTTTATATATGTACTACCTTATCGGCAACAAAGAAGTAGTTTGTTGTTAAAATTCCTTCCCGGCCTGTTTGGCCGTAGACCAATGTTTTCTGCACAACCAGAGGTTTCGGCAGTGCCATCGACTTCCATCATCAGTGAAAATCTAGTGCGATAACGTGATGTGGTATACGTTGTAACGGTACATATCTTCACCGTACAATTAACAACAAATATAAGGAATAAAACACCCATTAATTAACACAAGAACACATAAGAGAGGAATGATAAATGAATAACTGTGTACTAAATGTTATATCCGGTCCACGAACTAATTAAAACAATTGAAATAATTAAATCAGCAAACGAAGAATAATAAATAGTGATTGAAGAAGAAAATATAGAAGACAACATAGTAATGTGATTAACCAAATAACCCAATAGATATGGTAAGTGAGAGGACAAAACTAAGTTATAAGGACAACAAACCCTAACAAGAGACTGAAGATAATATGAATAAACACAAGTAAAGTGATAAGCGAAAAAGAGTTAACAAACCTATTATACAATGTGCCAATAAGTGTACCAAGAGAGAATGAAACCAATAAAACAAGGAGTCTACAGAATTAAGAAACCGTAAAGAGACACAGACAGGGAGAAACTATTACTAAAGACTTGACCATGACAAAAATTCTTTATTCTAAGATAAAAATATAATTAATCTACAAATAAACACAATGAAATAAGATTTTGGAAGATAAGAACGAGTTAGTTATCACAGGAATAACAAATGAATACTATGCATGCTTTTAATACAAGCAAATCCAATTAAAATAAATAAAATAAAACCTGGTAATTACCAGTAGACATTTAAACATAAAGTGAGAAAATAATAAATAGTGGTTAACAAGAGCACAAGTGTAAAATAATAACCTTTAAAACATTGAGAGTAGAGAGAAAAACATAGACCATTGTTGTCAGACAAGGGGGTCCCAAGTAACCTCTATTCTGGTACAAATTAACTTGTAATTAGAACAAATTAAGAATAAACAACGTAAAACTAGTTTAGGTTATACAATAATGAAAATAGACATTGTAAAGACAAACCTAGTGCTACTATTTATTAATTAAAAGTGATATGTGTGGTGTTTAATGTAATTACACAGACTGAAATTGGACAGAAAGATGTGCCCATTAAACACACTCATAATTCCCATAATATTGTAAACCAGAAAAGAACAGTGACATAAATTTGTAATGCAATATGTAATACTACTATTATAGTATAAAACAATGATAATGAAATATTAAGTAAACTATAATTATGAAAAATTAAGGTAACTGTCTGACTACACTAGATGCAAGAAGTATTAGTGAATTATTCTCAATCTCACATATAATAATAGGAGGCTAACCATTATAAAACACTCTTCAGACTATAAAGACCATTTGTACACAAAAGAACCACTTAAAATTGAGTATATCATTAATCATGAACCAAATCATAAAGACACATGGTATACTAAAACTATGAATAACAAATAAAACTAAAAACAAGAAACTAATTATATTTGAAGAAAAGCTGAGATATCCAGAAGTTGTAATGGACATCTCAGAATAACTATATCACAGTAAAAAATGGACACAGCAAATTATTGAAATAAATAGAGTGAATCAAATTAACCATGCTCTAGGCCAAAGAAAGCATAGACCAAATATTGTAATTTTATTAATTTTAGACAATTAGTGAAGTAGAAATTATCATAAAAGGACTTGAGAGGAACCATATGATTGAAATGTAATCACCATTTGTTCAATTTCCATAACTAATCATGTAAAATCATAAGAAATATGTCATAGTCGTAAGTAAAAAACATTAACTCTTTAATTATAACACTCACATATGTCTTGTGAGGACTTATTTTAAAGAACAAATCAATTGTAATAACATGGTGTGGCTATATCAAGTATTACTAGTAACGCAAGGAAGTTAAACCAATTTTAAAGATATTCTATTTATTTTGGGCAAAACGAGAGCGTCATAATGATACTCTCCACACCAAAGTCATTAACAATTTTCTGCAAATTAATTACTCCGCCAAGGGAGTGACCTCGCTATAAAGAACAGCAGCAATCTCTAAACCAATGGAATCGATCAAAATCGACCAGGGGGTATGTAATCCCAAAATTGGAACAGCGAAGAGGAACAAATTTAGTCACACTTCATCTCAGACTAGCGAAGCGATACGACGGCCATTTTCTGTGCGCGAAAAAAGTCGAATTCGGATCAAATCAGCTGTGCGAGAATAAATGTAAACAATTTGGTCATCCTAACCAACAATTTTTAAGTGGCGAGTTCAACGAAAAAACGCTTATACCATAGCGAATCATAATTGCAGAGTGTATAATAAGCTGCAATAAAGTGAATGACAGGAAGTATGGTGTTTAATTATAATTATTGAATATTAACAGAAAACAGAAATCTTACGATTTTTACATTGAGACATGGAAGTAACCATGAAATCTCGTAGATGTTAAAAGTGAATAACTGAATTAATTGACGTTCATTCACGAACATTACTGAACATTATATGAATTTTTTATAGGAAAAATAAATATTTTTCGACCTATATTATGAAGGTTAAACAACTTAGAGAAATAGACAATGAGTAATATGAGCTCGAGTATAGGTTATCTAACCTTCTGATTTCGATTGTTCCAAATAACCAATCTACGAATATTTTGACGAAAGCTATTTAAGCAACAAATCGTAATTGTTTACCTGACCAGAGTTCAGCATTCAATGGACACGATAATTTATAACAAACATTAAACGAACTGATAATTATAATCATTTATGTATTTTATTATGTATAGGTTACGGAGTTACAGGATATTTTGAATAGATAATACTTTGTATCAACTCAGCATGCCTGAAGTTGCTTTAATGTTGACAACAGTCGAATTCATAATCATATGTTAATAATTTTAAAAATGTTAATGTCATTTTGTTCCTAAATATCAATTCAGTATGCCTGAAGTAAATTTAATGTTGACGATAGTCGAAGATATAATTCCATGTTAATGATTTGAAAAAACTTTTAATATAATTGTTTTTATACTAACTAATTCCAACTACTCATGTTAAACAGTAGTGCAGACATTTTCTGTTATGTATCTTGCAGTCTCAAAGGAACCACTAAGAATTTGTAAACCTAATGAACCAAAATTCAAGCTTATATTTTAAATTTATTTTAAACAAAATTATTTTAATTACCCTGAGATTAAGAGCTAATAAGTAATAAAGTCGATGACTAACGAGGCAAACAACCAGTAATAAACATCAAACAATAATTTCCAATTTTATTAAAAATTGTTAATAAATTCAAATTGTGTAACAGAAAAAGAGTTGACGACTTTTATTTAATAGACAATACTGATACGAGTTAGATTACCATTAGTACTTCCACCGTTTGACTCCGATATATGAGAATCGAGTCACTTATTCGCTTGTTAACGTGTTTGTTAACTAACTAGAACTTCGAATTCAGTAAGTGAGTACATAACGTGTGTTTATTTCAGCAACATTAGAATCTACGGCGAATTACACCTACCCACGTGCGCCTGCGAGGGAATCAACCCGAATAACTCATCAGACTCTTTTATTACACATCAGTAAAACAATTTTTACAAACTTTAATTAATTCAAATAAATTAAATACGAACGAGCAGAAGTACAACATCGGCACTAATTGTAACTCTTTACAACGTTAGTGACCACAGTACTGTGTTTAAGGCTGAAGCAGTAAGTAGAAAGAAGTAGTTTCTATGGAAATATTTCATTTCGAAAATGATTTTAAATATAAATCTTAGAACATGGAAGTCATGTATGGTTCTCCATATTTTTGAAAAGTGTCTGTGTGTCTATGTGTAGAATTTTTTCTATGGCAAACGATAACAGCCGCAAATTCAAACAGAATCAAATAATGTTTTGTATACAGCCATGAATTGTATTCATGTACTCTAGGCCTTTTGTTTTTGGTGAAGATCGGTAAGTTTACCTGCAACGTTTTACGTTTTAATAAGAGTAAAGTGCTTAATTTTGATAAATAAAGTATCCTGAATAGAAGGTTATAATAATCCACTGTAGAAAGGTAGATGAAATATCTATAAATGAAAAGGATAGTTGAAGGGGGGAGGGGGTAATGTTTTGCTTCCATGTTCCATAAGGAAATGGTCATGGCGAAAAAAATCGTGTTCGAGATAATGGCAGATTCTGATTGTACTACCAACAAAACATGAAAAAAGTCATTTTTCGAAAAGTGTCAGTGCGTGTGTCTGTCTGTCTGTCTGTCTGTCTCTGTAGAATGTTTTCTATGGCAAACGATAACAGCCGCAAATTCAAACAGAATCAAATAATGTTTTGCATACAGTTCTGAATTGTAGAGGTCTATTGATTTTGGTGAAGATCGGTTAAGGTAAAGGGGTAGTTTACCTGCAACGTTTTACGTTTGAACAAGAGTAAAGTGCTTAATTTTGATAAAAAAGTATCCTGAAAAGAAGGTCATAATAATCCACTGTAGAAAGGTAGATGAAATATCTATAAATGAAAAGGGTATTTGAAGGGGGAGAAGGTAATTTTTTTATAAATTAAAATATTAGTTGATGATGGAGGAAGTAAATTTTATAGGTTTTATATGTGTAATACGTTATTGACAACAAAGAAGTAGTTTCGATGGACACATTTCATTTCACTTTAACAAAATTCTATATTTTTTATTTAAATTTAAATCATGTGTGAGAGAAAATATATCGTTCGTGGGCAAGCATATCTCAATTATGTAATGTTTACGTTTCCATTTTATTATTATGATTACCGCAATAAAAAGGCAGGCAAGTCACACACACACACACACACACACAATTCGCGTTATTCTGGTCTTACTCATGTTTATTTTCTTACATTTGCACGCTTTTTAAATGGAAAGTGCCGAAACCCACACCAACACAACGCGTGCAAGCCGAAAAAGTGTCCAGCGTGGATAACGATTTGCTTCCTGTGGATCGCTGGGCAGTGTAAATGCACGTGTTTACAGAGGAACGGTTCATAGACAGACTTTTCGTCTTTAGGGAATGAACCCTCTGCAAGATGCTCAGGGTTCATGAGTGACTTCGGAGCGCTTCGGAGGGGGGATGATTATCTGCGTAGTTCGGTTTCTTTAGAAGAAGAAAGTAAGCCTACCTAATTTTTATGGATAAAGTGACTGAAAATAACATTATATTAAACGACTACCCCATATCTATGAAAATAACAAAAATATCTATAAATACTGAAATTAGTTTGAGGGTGGGCGATATTTTTTTAGAAATTACCAAACCGAATTCAAGTAAATTATTTTAAACATAAATCTTACAACATGTAAGTCATGTATGGTTCTCCGTACCGATTTTTTAGGTTTAGCGTATAATTTTTTTAAGTTACTAGTGAACACTGAACATTTTGTAATTTGACTGGGAAGAATGTTATTGTAAAAAATATTAACGTGAATAACATTAGGGAAGGCCAGAAAAGGTTTGAGAAATTCAAATTTTTCAAAACACTGACATGGTGGCTATTTTAGTTTTAGTTTTTCAAAAAAGAAATTTTTATTTTGTAATATCTTAAGTGTTTGCCGTGTAGTGCGATGTTTTATTAAGAATAATTCAATTAACTGGGTTACCTATTAGGCCTATTACACAGGTAATACAGACACTAGTTACTTCATCCGTAATCAGTAGCTGCAAACATATGCAATGATTCGGGTTAATCCATTTACAGAAGTGAGCTGTACAGTATAATGTCCTAACCAAAAGTGTTGCACTCTCTTCATATTCCATTGGACACAATTCATTAAAAATTTAATTCTCGCCATACACTAGTTTGTGATATATTACGTTGGTCAAAAATTCTTTATAAACCTTTACGGGGAATACGTTCAACTTGTTGAAGAATATTTTCAATTTCATCTTCATTTTCATGTTATCTGTAGGTTTTCTATACATCCACAGGTATTACAATTCAACTTTTTTGTTTCATAATGGATTCGTTAAAGTATCAGTATACAAATAAAATACTAAACCCGTCTATTACCAAGAGACCGCTGTTTAATACAACTAAGATTTTTCAGAGGAGATATCTAGGTATTTATAAATAATTATGATTAAATATATTTTACCTCACGTAACAACGTTAAATAAGTCAGGTAATATACGGGTAAACAACACTACCCAAAGCAATACTAGCTAAATAAAACTACACTTACCTTGTAGAGTCGTGTGCTTGATTTATTCAGCAAATGAGAATAAAGTAGTCTCACCGAAAACAGAAAACGCTAAATCCACAGTACACAACGTACAAAAACAAACCTTAGCGTGCTATAAAAATTCTGAAGCGTTACCTGTTTAAATATATAAACACACAATTAGGGTAGCGAGAGTGAAGCGATTCCGTCCACTGTTCAAGATGCTAACAGAACCTGTGTAAACAACATACATATGATTCGAAGTCAGATGTTTACAATATCATCGCTTACTTGATTTAATTGTACAAGAAGTTATGAACAACGCTCTTTCACATTTCTCTTGCAAATTACCAATCTCTTCCACCTGTTGAAAATGATAAAATGTCTTGGAGGATATTTAAAACTTGATAGATTTTATACAAGGGGATGCTTAGAATACAGCAGTATTCTTGAAATCATTTTTTAATCCAGCAATGAATTCTTGAAATTCTTGATGCAGCTATTTAAATGCAGCAACTTTTCCTTCTTACAATTAATTTTGGCATAATTCCATAAATTTTGTTATTGTAGACCCTACATTCTCAGGCATGTTGGAATTTAAAGTAAAAATTTTTACACATTAACACAATATTCGTAGCGATATTCATAAGAGCCCAAAGTCGGTCCCTGCCCACATTTAATTTCTGATTCCAATCGCAATCGCCTCTATCATCCACTGGTCTCATCCAGTACCTCACATCAATCCTGTCGCATCCTCTGCGATATCTTCCTGTCAATGTTTTTTGGTTGGCGATTTGTTTAGGAGTCGTGAATTAAAACATCGACTCTTGCTTGGAGAAGTTCAGCAGGTATGGCATCTGTCCCAAACGCTTTAATTTTATCTACTTTAAGCATTGTTCTAACATTCCATGTTATCACATCCCGTTGTCTGAGTCGTGTCTATAAATGCTTTTTCCGAGGTTTTATTGAAGGATTAGTAATAGTTATTTTTTCAGGAATGGGTTGTTAGCCCATAGCCTAACATCCAACCTGGAGGGCAGGATTGTGCCCAAGATTTTCTTCTCTAGATGAGCAGCTTCCACAACAGCTTCAGAGTCCCATCTATTCGTTAAACTGCAATACTAGAGCTTGTTAAATTAAAAATTGTGTACCGCCTTCAATTACCCAAAAGACACCTTGGTACAATTCGTGTACGCCCTGACTTGGTACTGTGCCGAGTCTAGGCTTAGATCGGCGATTAACCAGTATATAACGTCCGGTAAACGTTAAATGCAGTACAGTATTTAAAGCGGTTTAATTAGTGCTACACCCTAGCAGTGAAGATAAGCACTGCGTGAATCTAGAACGCTTGAGAGGTGCTGGCCTCTAGCGACAGCCCCGGTTTGCGAGTTCCAAGCGGAAATAACGTTTTTCTGCAAAGCTTGTCTCGCATCAAACTTCGCCGTCTGTGGCTGCCTTTTTCTACTCCGGACAGATGAAGAAATTTTCTTGTACCATTCTTCCACCAATGACAGGCTAAATCTGAATAGAACTGCGGTAAGTATCGCCAATATTTTCATAGTTATGTATTTAAAGTTTTACTAAAGAAAGACTTGTTTAATAGGCATTTTCTGATACCTTATTACGTTACGTCATGGTTATTGTGCAATGCGTAATTCAGTGTAAGTTGCAGACAACTTTTACTAGTGATTATAGTAAAACTTTATTCATATCAGGAAGCTTACTGAGGCACCAATTGTGAAGTATGTAATTGCCAAAAGGTATTAATTTAAATAGTAGAAATGATGTATCAGATATAACCTATCTCGACCACGTGGCACAAAATATTCAGACTATGTATAAATTTTATTAAAAGTGTAACAAGCCATAATTAGCTATCAAAATTCAATCATGTTAACCCGCATGGGTGAAGTTATTATTATAAAATTTAACTGTACTAAATGTTTTCAAATAGGGCCTGTTGGCCATATAACCTTGTCAAGTATTATATTTAAATAACCCTAAAACTGTGTTAAGATTATATATGGGTTTTGGGGGTGTGTGAACTTTCTGGGGGCATTGTTTTGTGTACTCTGGCTGATATAATGTTGTGTAATCAGGGTTCCCCGATGAAGACGAGGAAACAGCTCCACCTCACCTGAACATGTAACACCAAGATTTCTCTCTCTCACTTCATCTGCCGGGGAGGAATTGCCATGACGAAGCACCAACACCTATAATGTAGGCCACGAGATTGCCACTTCACCCCCATGGACAAAAATAAGGTGATCTCAACCCATTATATTCTTTACACGTAGTGATGCACTCAATAAGAGCCAGTGAACCAATTCAATCAGTCAACAACATGACTTTCAAGTTTTAAACATTTTAATTGGATCCCCAATTAACGGGACAGTATAGTGCGTGAACTGGGAGGGAAATCTTTTATAAATTTTATTCATTTGTTGGTATAATTGTGAGCTCAGAGGCTGTCATGCATCCTTGCCAGCTCTCACCATTTAAACGTACAAATCCTTCTTATTTTCAGTATAAGGGTTTCATTACTGCTATTAATTAATTCAATCAATTTGTAATTTCTCTGTTTCAATTTAGTGTTCATTTTATATATATATATATATATTCTCATTTTTAAATTCAGTTTGGTTTATATAGGGATAGAAATTTCTGGGGTAGTTAAATAGATTCACAAGTTTAATCCTGTACTGGTGCCTGTTCATGCAGTGTTAAACATGTTGTTGAGACAGATTGAATTATGCACGGGCTGGCAAATGAACATGTCGGTCTCTGGGCCAAAATTACTTTTTAAAGGGTTATAAGATTCATAACATATTTCTATTTCCACAACTTAACAATATTTTTATATATATAAATTCTATTAATTAATTATGATAACTGGGGTGTTCATTGTTTTCTAAATTTTTATTTCTCCCAGTATAAATGCCCAGTGTGGCCGTATTTAATAATAGTATTAGGCACTTGGCCAAATTTTTGAATTTATTATGTCCTGGGGACTACTGGAGTTGCATATGCATAATCTAATACACATGTAATGTGTTATGCACAAATTAAGAATTGTAATCCTAACATGGATTTCCGTGAAATAATTAATAATGTACCTCATGGGGGTAAGAAAAGGGCGTGGCAAGAGATCTCTGTAATAATTGTCTTGTATTGTGGAACATGTGGTGTATTGTATATTTGTGTGTGTATTTTGTGGGGTTTTATATGTATTGTACATTTGGGTGTATTTTTGGGGGAGTTAGATATAGGGCTCTTATAAAAGAAAAGATGGAACATAGGGTTATATATCCATTTAATTTTTGATGACAGTACTTTATTCTATCTCAATTAAATTTTGATGAATATTTCTTCTAAGAAAGTAATTTATTTTAATTAACTTTAATAAAGAGTATGTAGATTGTCTCTATTTAATTTTAATTAATTTTGTTTGAGAATTAGTTATTCTAATTAACATTATCAAGAAGTCTGTAAAAATTATCTCCATTAAGTTTCAATTGATCTTTTTAAAAGAACATAGAAAATAAATTCTATATTTATTAATAATTTTCAGGAAACATTACTTAAAGAAAATTAATGATTTTAATTTTTAATTCATTTTTAAAGAGAAGATAGCAAATAAATTTTATATGTGTTAATAATTTTCAGGTGACATTGTCTAAAGAGTATAAATTATTTTAATTAACAATTTAAGTTAAGGGGAAAATAGATTCTGACTGTTATATTTATTGATTTTGTTGTTAAAATTGTTTTTAACAAGGGAGATAGAATAATAAAAGGGATTTTATTAATTGTTACATTTATGAGTTTTCATTGCAAGTCCCGTCTCACTGGATCCAGCGCATTTTTGGCTTCTCTAGGCTTTTGTCTAGTTCTAATTAACTTGTGGCCCCTCTTTAAAAAAAAAAAAAAAAAAAAAATTTTTTTTTTAATTAAAAAAAAAAATCTTTTTTTTTAACAGTCTAAGTTAAAGAGGGGTTACATTTGGTAGCAGAGCGTGGTTGAGATTAGGGTCAACCCGTGGGTCCTTTGGGTGTGACGGGGCTTGCAAATTTAGGAAACATTTTGGGAGTTCTAATGGAACTTAGAAAAATTTTGAAAGGCCCTATATCTAAAGGTGAATATATTTTGTTAGGTTTAAGGTTTTGTGTTATATTGTATATGTACTTGCCCGCCTTGAATAGTTGAACCTACCGTTCAACCGTAGGTTGCCACGTGGTGAGAAATTTTGGAAGGGGACACTCCTTTGGAAACGCGACTTATCGCAGATCTGTGCCTGGGTGGAGATGGTTTGCGTATTACCTTGCCCATAATAGGGAGGTGTAATTTATGCGGTATGTCGGATCGGCAGTCGGTCTCCTCCGATATACGGGAGCCGAAGAATTATTGGAAATATTTTTGAAAATTGTCGTTGGTCGGTGTTTTTGTCGTGTTGTGTGTTAGTGTGTGTGTCGCGTTCCATTTGTGTAGAGTTGTTGAGAGGGAGCAGTTCAGGTAAGTGGGCTGGGTCCTCGCAACGGTAGGGGGACCCGCAGTCTGCTTAATGGAAGAAACAGTACTTAAGATTTTCCTGTATTATTGTCATTATTTTGTAGGGTGTTATGTTTTTGTGGGAGTTATGTTTTGTTGATAGTGTATTGTGAATTGTTCAATTCTGGCGGCGCTATGCTTTCAGAAATTTCCCCACCCCCTTTCAGGGGTTCTCCAGAAACTTTCGGTGGTAGATGGATTTGATGACGACCAGCTGCTGGTTTTCTTGGATCTTGTCCTGCAGTTGGCAGATTTTCCGGGTGTATCCGATGGGGAGGTCTTGTCCCTTATATACCCGTATTGCCAGGGTTCGTTGGCAGGGTTGGTCACCTACACTCTGCGTCGGGGCGGCACTGTCGACGCTTTTCATGGGGAAGTGTTGGATTACTTCATACCACATCGACGACGTTCCCAGCTTAAGCTGGATTTATTCTATCGCTTACAGGCCAACGGAGAGGCGTTGGGGGACTTCGTGCAGGATGTACGGAAAGCTGCCCGGGTATTAAGATTAGGGTTGCCCGAGACGGAAGTCATACAAGTAATTCTGGAAGGACTGAATCCCCAAGAGAGATCCCGTTTGATATTCGCAGAACGTCCACGTTGTTTCGCGGACCTGTACCGGTTATGTGTGGTTTCGAATACTGTCCGAGCAGGGGACGAGTACCGGGGAAGAGCTGGTACGGATGTCCAATACTCCAGTGGTTCGTTAGGAAGAGCCAAAAAGGACAAACAGGGTGGTTGGAGAAAAACACAAGAGACGGTCAGAAAAACTGAATATTCCGGAGGTAATGGAGGCTACAAGGGGGTGGCAAGTGAGAAGACTGTAGCAACGGTTACAGCAGAGAAAATAAATAAGTACGAAACGAACAGGGAAAGAAGAAGTTATATTAGTATACCAACATCGGCAAGTAGGGAGCCTGTTGGAAGTCGTTATTCCTATTCGGAGAAAAAAGAAACTTTGAAGCTTCCAGAGGAATTACCAGTGCCTAATAGAGTTGTGGATGAAGAAGGTGAGGAGAAAGAAGAAAAGCGAAGTAATTTCTGTGGATCAATACAAGACGACAAGAACCAGTCTGTTGATATTGAATTACAGAACTCAGAGAGGACGTCATGGTTGAATCCAGATGTCGCAGAATTTGTTCCGGTATCTCCATCTCAGTTCATGACGAATCCAGATCCGGTAACATCATCATCGCCTACGCCGGGAGATGAGAAGTCACTTGATGGTGGAGCTTTACCATCGTCAGTAGAATTTAATTTAGACATTGCACATGGACCTGGACAGCTGGATTCCAGGTTGGGAAAGGTTGAGGAAGTTGTAGTTGCTGAGAGTGGTGAAGTAGAGGAATCGAAGGAAGAGGCAGAAGAGTGGTCTGCACATGCTACGCAGGGGAGTATAAGTGTAAGTGTTATGGAGGCTGCAAGTGTTTCTGAGGTTGCGGATGGACAAGGGGATGTCCAGGCTGCAAGTGTGGTAGAAGTAGATGAGGTAGAAGTTGGGGAGAAACTGGGTGGCAGCGTTGTGGAGTGTGTGAGTGAGAATGATGTAGTGTGTGAAGATGTGCAGACGCTTTCTGAAAGTAGTGTTGAGGATTCCGAGGAATGGAAAGAAGTTTCAGGTGGACCAGGTGAGCGACTAGAGGACGAAGATGTGCAGTGTCGTGATGGTGATTTGGATTATGTAGGGGAGAAAAAGGAAGAGGTGGAAGAAAGAGAACCAGGGGAAATTGTAGAAGAAAAGAAGGTAGAAGCAGAGGAGTTAGAGGTTGAGGATAATCCAAATCGGGGTAAGAGTAGTCAGGTAAGTTACCTGGATTCTAATTCAGAAGAAATAAATCAGTACAGCTCAACACGAGATAGTTTCTCAGAGAGAGGTGTCCAAAAGGAACGGGTTCCTAAAGTTCGCCATAAAAAGGTGAAAAGTAGCGGGTAACGGGTAGCGGGTAGATGTTCCCCACAGTCCCAGTGGTGTGCGTCTACTTCAGGGTTGCGCCCCTGCCTCCGCGAGCCTTGGTTTTCTCCACCCATCCTTATTCTTGGAGGGAACCATGTCCTTACCCTTAGTCCTAGCTATTGACCTTTCAATGATCCTTGCCCCGTTTCATCTTCCCAATTTTCCTATCCCTCCCCTTAGAAAAAAAAAACAAAAACAAATAAAAATTAGAAAGGAAAAAAAAATTAGAAATGGAAAAAAGAAAAAAATATCAGATAGCAGTTAAAAAAGAAGTTAGTTGGAAGAGTTGTGACTAGGTTGGTTGTCGATTTAAGATGGAGAGTGATAGTGGGGTGTGGTTTTCATTTTTCTTTGTTGTAGTTTGTCGCTGATTATTGTAGGGTCCTGGCCATGCCGCATTCCCCGGTTGATTTCTGTGGTAGGTTATTTTTGAATTAAATGTGGGTTGTTAGACGATGCCGTGCTGAAGTAAACCCCCCTTGCTAGTTATGCAGTAAGAGAAGGGATAATGTTCGCGTGCCCTCTATGCGGTTTTCTCTGTCCGGCTAATAGGGGCCGTCCGCCCTAGTATAGGGATGTTTTTTTTTAAACCAGTCATATGTCAAGGATTGTGATGCCTTGTTTTGTAGCATATCGCTGGTCAGTCCAGATGTGGACAGTAGTGTTATGGGCACTCACATATCAAGGTAATAGATACCTTGTTTGGTCTTCGGACGCGTATGTGAGTGGCAGCAGTAGGAGTAGATGGTGGTCAGCAGAGAGTGTGACGTGTTGGGGCGGTCCTGAGGGGTTGGCCTGGCGGAGAGGGTCGCGTGGGGATGGTTGCAGTAGCGTTGAGATTTTCCAGTCCTGTGAAGGGGGGGATAGAAGTTGTCCTGAGTAGGTATCAAGTTTGGGTCTCAGTTTGGGAGGCCTTGGGAGGTCAGAACTCAGACGGTGCTCTTGATTGAGACGTCTTTCATCTTTTCTCCTTCTGTCTCTTGTGCTGGATGCTGACTCTGATCAAGCTATCATGCAGTACCCTCACACACTACACTTCTTCTTCTTTCCTCTTACTTCGTTTTCACCCTGAGCCTCTGTTCTCCCGAGAGCGGTTAAGTTTTTGAGATTTCCCAAGACAGCCAAGAAAGTTGTGGTAGCATGATAGCCAAGAGGCTGTGAGTTAGCCTTGGGGCAACTATGTTGCCCTTTTGGGGTGAGGGTGTGCCGAGTCTAGGCTTAGATCGGCGATTAACCAATATATAACGTCCCGTAAACGTTAAATGCAGTACAGTATTTAAAGCGGTTTAATTAGTGCTACACCCTAGCAGTGAAGATAAGCACTAATTCTGCGTGAATCTAGAACGCTTGAGAGGTGCTGGCCTCTAGCGACAGCCCCGGTTTGCGAGTTCCAAGCGGAAATAACGTTTTTCTGCAAAGCTTGTCTCGCATCAAACTTCGCCGTCTGTGGCTGCCTTTTTCTACTCCGGACAGATGAAGAAATTTTCTTGTACCATTCTTCCACCAATGACAGGCTAAATCTGAATAGAACTGCGGTAAGTATCGCCAATATTTTCATAGTTATGTATTTAAAGTTTTACTAAAGAAAGACTTGTTTAATAGGCATTTTCTGATACCTTATTTCGTTACCTCATGGTTATTGTGCAATGCGTAATTCAGTGTAAGTTGCATACAAGTTTTACTAGTGATTATAGTAAAAATTTATTCATATCAGGAAGCTTACTGAGGCACCAATTGTGAAGTATGTAATTGCCAAAAGGTATTAATTTAAATAGTAGAAATGATGTATCAGATATAACCTATCTTGACCACGTGGCACAAAATATTCAGACTATGTACAAATTTTATTAAAAGTGTAACAAGCCATAATTAGCTATAATTAGCTATTAGCATAATTAGCTATCAAAATTCAATCATGTTGACCCGCATGGGTGAAGTTATTATTATAAAATTTAACTGTACTAAATGTTTTCAAATAGGGCCTGTTGGCCATATAACCTTGTCAAGTATTATATTTAAATAACCCTAAAACTGTGTTAAGATTATATATGGGTTTTGGGGGTGTGTGAACTTTCTGGGGGCATTGTTTTGTGTACTCTGGCTGATATAATGTTGTGTAATCAGGGTTCCCCGATGAAGACGAGGAAACAGCTCCACCTCACCTGAACATGTAACACCAAGATTTCTCTCTCTCACTTCATCTGCCGGGGAGGAATTGCCATGACGAAGCACCAACACCTATAATGTAGGCCACGAGATTGCCACTTCACCCCCATGGACAAAAATAAGGTGATCTCAACCCATTATATTCTTTACACGTAGTGATGCACTCAATAAGAGCCAGTGAACCAATTCAATCAGTCAACAACATGACTTTCAAGTTTTAAACATTTTAATTGGATCCCCAATTAACGGGACAGTATAGTGCGTGAACTGGGAGGGAAATCTTTTATAAATGTTATTCATTTGTTGGTATAATTGTGAGCTCAGAGGCTGTCATGATCCTTGCCAGCTCTCACCATTTAAACGTACAAATCCTTCTTATTTTCAGTATAAGGGTTTCATTACTGCTATTAATTAATTCAATCAATTTGTAATTTCTCTGTTTCAATTTAGTGTTCATTTTATATATATATATATATATATATTCTCATTTTTAAATTCAGTTTGGTTTATATAGGGATAGAAATTTCTGGGGTAGTTAAATAGATTCACAAGTTTAATCCTGTACTGGTGCCTGTTCATGCAGTGTTAAACATGTTGTTGAGACAGATTGAATTATGCACGGGCTGGCAAATGAACATGTCGGTCTCTGGGCCAAAATTACTTCTTAAAAGGGTTATAAGATTCATAACATATTTCTATTTCCACAACTTAACAATATTTTTATATATATAAATTCTATTAATTAATTATGATAACTGGGGTGTTCATTGTTTTCTAAATTTTTATTTCTCCCAGTATAAATGCCCAGTGTGGCCGTATTTAATAATAGTATTAGGCACTTGGCCAAATTTTTGAATTTATTATGTCCTGGGGACTACTGGAGTTGCATATGCATAATCTAATACACATGTAATGTGTTATGCACAAATTAAGAATTGTAATCCTAACATGGATTTCCGTGAAATAATTAATAATGTACCTCATGGGGGTAAGAAAAGGGCGTGGCAAGAGATCTCTGTAATAATTGTCTTGTATAGTGGAACATGTGGTGTATTGTATATTTGTGTGTGTATTTTGTGGGGTTTTATATGTATTGTACATTTGGGTGTATTTTTGGGGGAGTTAGATATAGGGCTCTTATAAAAGAAAAGATGGAACATAGGGTTATATATCCATTTAATTTTTGATGACAGTACTTTATTCTATCTCAATTAAATTTTGATGAATATTTCTTCTAAGAAAGTAATTTATTTTAATTAACTTTAATAAAGAGTATGTAGATTGTCTCTATTTAATTTTAATTAATTTTGTTTGAGAATTAGTTATTCTAATTAACATTATCAAGAAGTCTATAAAAATTATCTCCATTAAGTTTCAATTAATCTTTTTAAAAGAACATAGAAAATAAATTCTATATTTATTAATAATTTTCAGGAAATATTACTTAAAGAAAATTAATGATTTTAATTTTTAATTCATTTTTAAAGAGAAGATAGCAAATAAATTTTATATGTGTTAATAATTTTCAGGTGACATTTTTTAAATAGTATAAATTATTTTAATTAACAATTTAAGGGGAAAATAGATTCTGACTGTTATATTTATTGATTTTGTTGTTAAAATTGTTTTTAACAAGGGAGATAGAATAATAAAAGGGATTTTATTAATTGTTACATTTATGAGTTTTCATTGCAAGTCCCGTCTCACTGGATCCAGCGCATTTTTGGTTTCTCTAGGCTTTGGTCTAGTTCTAATTAACTTGTGGCCCCTCTTTTTAAAAAAAAAAAAATTAAAAAAAAAATAATCTTTTTTTTTAACAGTCTAAGTTAAAGAGGGGTTACAGTATTATACATCCCGGATTCGTGTAGTTCCCTTGACAAACCGGATTTTCCTTACCAGTACGCGACGGCGGTGACAGTATTACGGGAATTTCCATAGTATGCGACGGCAGTGGTAGGCAGTACGTAAATGGAACCATTTTACCATTTTTTTTCATTCAATAACTTTTTATTTTTACTTAGACATCTTTATACTTGATAGAATGTAGATTTTTGTGACCATCTGTGATGGCTCAACGTACACAATATGTTACATAATATGCACTATAGTTTATTCGAGAGATAGAAAGAGAAACATAAAGAAATAAAAAACCTATAATATGAGTAACATACGATAAATATATGAGCGAGTACAGAAAATGTGGAATTGATCAAATAAACGTTATAGGTCTACGTGAACAGAATGTAAAAACCAGTACAGGCTGTAATAAACGTAATATGAAAATTTACGTATTTCCGTAAACATTTAACTTAATTTTAAATTGAAGTTACTTAATTTGAGTCACAAACGTCACATTCCTGCTCCTGATTTAAAACAAAACAAAAAGTAAAATCTTCTTCATGTGTACAAAAAATAAAAATATTTTGGAGGATCTTTCAAACATTGATAAATTTTAATCTGTGAAGAGCACAGAGAACTCAGCGAAGAGTCCACTGAAGATAAGTGGCGAGTAAGCTTACAGATTACTGGGAGTTTTTGCTTAATCCTGGCAAATATAACAACGCTCACAGTGCCTGGAGAGACGGAGGACACATTCAAGTCTCCAAGATAGTGGAGGAGTTTTTTCTTCTCAAACGAATATTGAATGTTAGATTCGGTAAAATACAATAAACAAGTGTTTGTGTAATTCGTCAGCAAACTTCCGCTGCTCTATTGAGGAAAAGGGACAGACAACTTGTGAAATCTGCACAAAACACGCAACGTTTTTTCTGTACTAAAAAGGTTTAATCACACTTTAGTTTTACAATAATTAAATATACCCTCTATATACTTTAGTAACGATTTAAAAAATATAAGGAAACATGAAAAACAAGCGCTTGAAAAAGTGTTTATTACTGTATGTAATTAACTGTTCATAGCCTGACGCCCTTTGGCTTTATCGCAAAAAAACTATCCACTACCGCAAGAACCATGTGAGATAGTTGTTTCAATGAGCTTCTGAATGCTCTAATTAATGTGTGTAAACATGGAAATTAAAAGATAATAATATTCGTTTCTGGTGCAACATAAGGATGCATAGCTCTCATCACAGATGCGACGATATTTTTGCTTCAATGTACACTATAGTTTATAAAAGAAAAGCAAAGAGAAAATATGGGAATTAAAAAAAATAGAAGAGTAAAAGCAGTATATGACCTGGAGAGATCACCGGGTTTTAATTGCCGAATAGTACAACAGTATACTTTGAAAAATTTTAAGTATAAAACCACTCCGGAAACGGTGAACTATAGATATTTGCATATACTCCCGCACGCATAATTAAGAAAAAATGAATACCTATTATCTATTAATTAATATGATTAATATTTAAGTGAAAGTAACTTAAATACTTGACAGTATTCAAGTGTTCTCAACTATCTGGACAAGTAGTAAATAACGAAGATAATAAATAAGAATAATATAACGAAACCAATCTGTGAACTAGGTTTGCTGAACAGGAGTATGGACGTTTTTGGTTAGAACCATCCCATGAAATACTTTCAGCCTATACTGGGGACAGAGATCAACCCATCAATGAATCCAAACCATTCCCGTAATCGACAAACGCCACACAGAGTAGTTTTTAATAGGTCTACTAATTGCGGTGTCGTTGAAGTTCGTTTTTATTTATTAGTTGGCTATTTTGTGTCTTCGCTACAAAATTCAGCTTAATGGAATGACTGTTCACTACTTAAAATCTTGTTGGAAACGTTGATTAGGAATAACAGCAGCGAAATTAATAAACTCGCTAAATGGAACTATGAACGCTGCTGGTTGGCAAGAGCACATGCAGACACGTACACGTTCGCGTGAGCAGGACTAAGTAGCGCCTAAATGCCTCTTTAGTTAAAAATAAGTTTTGAATAACTAGAGGATGGAATTGTTCATCCTATTACTAAAGGTTTTTTATTACATAGCCTGCATTGTTTTTAAGCTGAAATGTTTAGTGTCATCTCTACATGCTTCAACACTGTAGTTATACTGTAGTTTACTTTTTTAAAACGTTTGTCCCTTTGTAGGGTGTCTCAATGTATTTAAAGAAGTCCGTCAATTTTTGGAGTACAGGCAATAAAACTAACAATGAATAACGAATATAAGGATCCTGTCGCAGTCTAAGGTAAGCTGATTTTAATCAGTTTAACAGGAAATAATTCAAAATATCATTTCTCTTGAAACAAAAAAAAACAGAATATAATATTTTGGAATATCATTATACCGATACATAAGTATTATATAATTCATCTTGTAGCATGACAGATAATCCACATTGTTCTGAATGAAAAAATGATCATAAATAAAGTAAAAATGTTAATGTCCCTAAAAGTAAAGTAATAAATGTCCCTAAAAAGTATAACACTATAAAATAAGAATCATGTAAAGTATGTATAAATAAAGTGTCTAAAGGTACAAGTAAAAGTGTACCAGTGCAAGTTATTTTTGTAATGAAAAAATAAAAACAAATCTTAATGATCCCCTGTAACTGAGATTCTTGATCTTATAAGACTAATTAAAACAAATAAAGATAAGATCAAAGAATAACAGTGGACCAGTACAAGTAATTTTATAATGAAAATATACTAAAAATGATCCCAAGTGAGTGCTATTTTTATCTCACAATAATAGGTAATATGACTATAAATGTGATGAGATAATACAATAAGTAGTGCAGTGATCAAGGGTACATCCCTGAAATAAAACAAAAACAGCAAGGACTGCATGAAACTTAATTTTAAGGAATAATTTAAGTAATGAAAAAACATATGTGTTTTGTTTATATTAATAGTTCATTAAACTCAAGGCTGGAATGTCTGAAATTGAGTACAATTCCTTTGTTATAAAATATTTGTTACATGTTAATGGTATTAATCAATACTAAATGTTAATGTAGTTAAGTAAGGGAACTTTAATTAAGATTGTATAAGAATAAACATGTCAGAAGGGTATTAGCAAGCTGCAATAGTCATAAAAATTGTATGTGAACACAGGTAAAATCTAGGCAAAATGGTAAATCTCAACAACCTTATAATTGATAAATAAGTTAAGTAAATTAATTAAATTGATGAAATTTATATAATGTAAATCAATCACAGTGTATTATAACTGTAACAATACTTTATAAAGGTATTGAAGAAATGTATGAAAGATTATTAGAAAAATGCAAGTGTAATAACACTGGAATCTAAGGGGGGGAGATTTAGATTAAAGATAATATTTAAATTAGTTAACCAAATCATAATATTACAAGGAATTAAGGAAAAATAAACATTTTATTTCAATCACGGATCTTGTTCAATAATAATTATAACATAATAAAGATGGTAAACCATTTAATGTGACAGGAAGTAAAATTTAAGGCCTACATTCAAATATATTGTAAATATGGCATTTTGAGATAGAAAACATTGTAAAAATATCATATTTGGTATTAAATAACGCAGAATTAACTAACGAAAGAGATTATGTATTTAGTATTTAATAAATTTAAATAATATTAAAAATGTATTCAGTCATATAATGTAAAAGTCAATTATGTAAGCGGAAATGCCAGAGATTTAAAACAATGTCATTTTAATATTAAATTGGCCAGGACCTTTTGTATGAAGAAGAAAATTAGTTAGTTGATTGTTATACGTTGAGACGTACACTTCAGAACGAGCTCTCACAATTAATTCATATAAAGAGAGATGAAAAAATGGTGGACATGAACTAAACCTAGCAAAATTAAACTCGAGAAATTTAAAAAACATGAGTCAACACTAAATTCAGTGGAATAAACCAGCTTCAACTATTTATGAAAACAATTAATGAACATTGAAAAGTGCAATATTTATATTAAAACATATAAACGTTAATTCCGAATTTATCGAGACGAAATCAGCCATTATCTACCTTATGGACAAAATGAAACAAGAACACTATTGAACATTGATTATCGAAACGAAGAACTGACCACTGATCCAGGATAACTACACTATCACCAGAGGAATTAATCACTACTGCTGGGACGAGGAAAACTTCGAGAAGAAACATTTATTTGAAGAGGTTCCGTTGGGCAGGAGCCAACTACATATGCAGCACGAAGGCAACCATTTTTGAATTCCCAGAATCCTTAGAGGCGACGGCAAAACTTCGTCATGAGCTTGGTTCGCAAAAATTTAAATTATTAACCTTTATATATTAAATAATATTTTTGTATTTTTAGATAATTAAGTATTTTATTGTAAGTGTTATACTTTTCAGACTTGCCCCTTTCTCTGACTATTATAAAATAACAGCTAAAAGAACCTGTGACTTAATATTAATAATTTATATACTGCAATCACTCGCCCTGAGATACTAGTCTGTAATTTGTCGATTAACTAATCGATTCAAAATCGATCAATTTCTATTATGTTAATAAAATCATTGAATTTTATAATTTTGGGTTCTATTTATTTGTAATTATATAAATACTGTAGAAGAATTTTAAATAATATTTAATACCTGGACTACAAGAAAAGCAGAAATTAACAACGTTGAAGGAGTACACACTTAGAATAACGAAAGACCGCTAATCGATTGTTACAGGAGACAATCTATTTAACGCGGAAAACTAATTCTGGTTATTCTAAGCGATTCAAGTAATTAAATTAATAATTAAAAGAATTAAAAAATACATAAATACATCAGAATTAATAAATTAAAATAATTAATTCGAACTAAATTAATTAATAAAATTATTTAAAAAATAACAACATTTTTATTTTGTTACAATGTTTATTAAAAAAACAACTGTTTAAAAATAACTAAACTGTAAAACATACTTTTTTTTTTTATTTGAATGACGATATAATTCTAATTTTAAATATTTTGAATAATATAATAATAAACTTCACTGTCTCTATTAACCCTTTACTCTGTGATATATTTATTTTTACTGTTTTTATAATTCGTAAATTAACTATCTATATTATAGGTCATTAATCTTGTTACAGCATTAAGCAAAACACTTGGGAGAGCGTTAAGGTATATTTCTGTTGTAAGAAGCAAAACTGGAAGAAACAGTTGATCGTTAAATCTGATACGATATTGTGTGTGTGTGTGTGTGTGTGTGTGTGTGTGTGTGTGTGTGTGTGTGTGTGTGTGTGTGTGTGTGTGTGTGTGTGTGTGTGTGTGTGTGTGTGTGTGTGTGTGTGTGTGTGTGTGTGTGTGTGTGTGTGTGTGTGTGTGTGTGTGTGTGTGTGTGTGTGTGTGTGTGTGTGTGTGTGTGTGTGTGTGTGTGTGTGTGTGTGTGTGTGTGTGTGTGTGTGTGTGTGTGTGTGTGTGTGTGTGTGTGTGTGTGTGTGTGTGTGTGTGTGTGTGTGTGTGTGTGTGTGTGTGTGTGTGTGTGTGTGTAGGACAGTAGGCGCGTGAATAATTGGCTGCTGGTCCACTGCTCAGAGTTCCATGCATGACTGAATCTTAATTAATTTTTTCTGTGCATTTTGAAGCAAATAATGTACGTTTTAATCAGAATATGTGGGTGTGGAGAGAAGATGGTGTGTGTGTGTGTGTGTGTGCGCGCGCGTGCGAGCGCTTATGAGACAGAAATAATGTGTGGCTCTATACGGTTTTAACTTATATTTTTAATCTAATTTTCGCAAAGGTTATTGGACATATATTTTCATCTCATTAGAACACTGCTGATACCTACAAGTGTTAATTTCTTGAATTTTAATTTAAGTATTTTAAGCATTTAATTATTACGTTAATATGCAAGTAAATATTAAGTAAATAAGTGATTTAATATTTTAATTTGTTGACTTTTTAATTTAAGAACAGCTTATTGTTTTTTTTCCGAAATGAAAATATCGGTATGGAGAACATGACTTCCATATTCTAAGAATTATAATTAAAATAATTTTCGAAATGAAATATTACCATAGAAACTACTTCTTTCTACTTACTGCTTCAGCCTTAACCACAGTACTGTGGTCACTAACATATACCACCTCACGTTATCGCACTCGATTTTCACTGATGATGGAAGTCGATGGCATTGCCGAAATGTCTGGTTTTGTAGAAAACATTGGACTACGGCCAAATATCCCGGGAAGGAATTTTAACAAAAACTACTTCTTTGTTGCCGATAACGTTGTACACATATATATCAGTGGCGAAGTTACATGGAGGCAATTGAGGCAATGCCTACCCTAAAAAATTCTGTAGAATAAAAATTATAAATACGTATGAACTACATAACGTAAAGATTATACATTGTTACTGCGACTGTCAAATTTATTAAACCGGAACGTGCTTTATTGAGCGACCGCTAGATGGTGACAGGTGAGATTCGGCATAGTTCGTTTAAAGCGAATGAGGCAACCTGAACTTGCCTCAGCGTTTTTTGTATACATCGTATGTAAGCAATGTAGTGGTGCGATAGGGAAGTGTAGGGAGGGGGGATTGTCCCGCGCTGTACACATAGAGCGTTGAGGCATGCCTCACTTCTGTGGTCCAAACAGTTAAGTTAAAGCGCCTGTGTTGTTTCTAAGTGTTTATTTTATGCGGTTATTAAAAGTGTCAGTGTTATTCCGCTGAGCTAACAGATGATCAAGATTGTTATTTGAATTATTTGTAACATTAAACATATATATAGAAACTAATCAAGTTTAAAAATTTGAAGTTCAATCAGTTGTATTATTGTGTATGACTAATACAAGGATTGTTCAATAGACACACGTACAGAGCTGTAAAGCATTTTTTATTCAACGATTTTAAAAGAAGTCTCCAATAACATTAAGACATGAGTTCCACTGTTGCGCTAACCTGTAGATTCCCTGCTAGTAAAATTCTTACGGCTGTTTGTGGAACCATTCGGTTACAGCAAACTCTACCTCAGCGTCCGATTTGACCCACCATCCTTTTAGTGATTCCTTAAAAAAAATTTAAGATAAGATTTTTGCCTACCCATTCATTAACTACTAGCTTCGCCAGTAAGCAAATTGATGTCCATTTTTTCGGCTTGCACGCGTTATGTTGGTGTGGGTTTCGGGACTTTCAATTTAAAAAGCGTGGAAACGTAAGAAAATAAACATGAGTGAGGCCAGAAATAACGTGAATTGTGTGTGTGTGTGTGTGTGTGTGTGTGTGTTTGTGTCTTACCTGCCTTTTTATTGCCGTATTAAATGAAAAATATTATATTACATTAAAATTAAAAAATTTTAATTTTATTGCCTGGCAACAAAATTTTATTTTTAACAATTTCCATTGTTTCAAAAAGTTTAAATAAATTTTCAAGTACTTTACTCTTGTTAAAACGTAAAAGGTTGCAGGTAAACTACCCCTTCCCCTTAACCAATCTTCACCAAAATCGAAAGTCCTTGAGACCTCTACAAATCAGGGCTGTATGCAGAAAATTATTTGATTCTGTTTGAACTTGCGGCTGTTATCGTTTGCCATAGAAAATACCCTTGTTAAAAAAATGTTGTAGGTAAACTACCCCTTTCCCTTAACCAATCTTCACCAAAAACAACAGGTCTTGAGTACTCTACAAATCAGGGCTGTATGCAGAAAATTATTTGATTCTGTTTGAACTTGCGGCTGTTATCGTTTGCCATAGGAAATACCTTTGTTAAAACATAAAACGTTACAGGTAAACTACCCCTTTACCTTAACCGATCTTCACCAAAAACAATAGATCTTGAGAACTCTACAATTCAGGGCTGTATGCGAAACATTATTTGATTCTGTTTGAATTTGCGGCTGTTATCGTTTACCAAAAAAAAAATTTCCCTTGATAAAAAAAAACTGTTGCAGGTAAACTACCCCTTTCCCTCAACCGATCTTCACC
The DNA here is from genome assembly GCA_034769895.1 of Magicicada septendecula. Classification (NCBI taxonomy): domain Eukaryota; kingdom Metazoa; phylum Arthropoda; class Insecta; order Hemiptera; family Cicadidae; genus Magicicada; species Magicicada septendecula. Next base: position 426,192,152 of record CM068367.1, on the reverse strand, counting down.
AAAAACAATAGGTCGCGAGTACTCTACAAATCAGGGCTGTATGCAAAAAATTATTTGATTCTGTTTGAATTTGCGGCAGTTATCGTTTGCCATAGAAAAAAATCTACAGACAGACACACAGACAGACACACACACAGACACTTTTCGGAAAACGACTTTTTTTCATGTTTTGAGTGTAGTAGAATCAGAATCTGCAATAATCTCGAACACGATTTTTTTTGCCATCACCATACTTCCATTCCTTAAGGAATATGGAAGTAAAATGTATAAACATAAATAATTATGTATTTATATTGATAAAATGAAATTGTTTGATATCAAGTTTTATCAAAAACTGACAAAAAAATGTATTTAAACATTATCTTCCACGTCTAGTGAGTAGTGTGAACCACGTGCAGTCCCTGCAGTATAACATCGGAGTTCAGCATACGTTACCGGGCACGCCTACAACGTTTACAGTTGAGCAACTGTCCTGTCTGACACGAGAGTTCAACACTGTTATAAGCTTAATCAAACTTACTCACGTCACCGCCGATGACACTCCGTCTCGTCAAACCATTGTGCTCGCTTTCCTAAGCACACGCATTTCTTTCGTATTCAGCTTCAATAACTAGACATTTTTCTTGTTTAAACATCTTAAGAGCAACAGTTTGTAATATTTATTTACAGACTAAAAACACTCCTCTTTATCTTATGTCCCAATAAATATTTCATAATGAAAACGTAGATATTAAAAATGTGTGTGTGTGTGTGTGTGTGTGTGTGTGTGTGTGTGTGTGTGTGTGTGTGTGTGTGTGTGTGTGTGTGTGTGTGTGTGTGTGTGTGTGTGTGTGTGTGTGTGTGTGTGTGTACGTGTTAAATTTTATCCAATATTATTCTTATGTTGTTGAAGATATCCAGGTAAAGTAAAAAATAAAATAAAATACTGACCACTGCTCACTAGAACATCGTGGAAGTCTACGGAAGTGGAAACTCGAATGGTTTAACGCCTTTTATGAGTTATTCGTTAACCGGAAATCGATTGAAACCAAAACCTTCAGAGGTCAAGAAGAACAACACAATAATTAGGAAAATTATGGTTACATTACACATTCGTATATTCCTCCCACCACCAAAATAGACCAAACTGACCTTCTGGTAATCATAAAAGTCCTATTTCAATTTAAGTAAAGAGGGATAGATGTATTACAGAGGTTCCGTGTGCCTAGTGGTAAACAGTATACAACAAACGCAGATACTACAGTCGAATCCTCAGCATATAAAGTTTTACATGAACGTCTTGGCTGGATGCAGTCATTACTTAAAACTTTTAAACTTCAAAGCCTCCAGACTATCTAAGTACGGTGACAGTGGGCGTTATTCGAAGTATAGAATAGCGGCAAAATCTTGATTTAGTTTTACATCACAATCTTACTATTAGTAAAACTTATTACGTTAATGGCTGACAAACGGCGTTTCACATTCACAGTTTAATTTTTCTTTTATCGACAATAGTGCTGTAACCAAATGATACAGTTCCGTTACAGGCAGGCTGGAGATTTGCGTAGCACCCCCTTCCGTCAGTCGCTCCCTGTTCGCATACAGAACATTGCTCATGAGTCACAAACTTGGACGTTGGAAACACCGTTTGCTGGCAGAGCTGACTCGCTCGTCAGTACCAGTAGGCATTAATCGAACGATTCATTATCATTATCAGCGTTTGACTCTCTCTCTCTAAAATCAAAGTTATAGATTAGTGTGCTGGTAAACTAAAAGTGAGTTATATCGATCCTGCATCCAATTAACCCTTAGTTACATGTTCCCCTAAATGTTTTCGCGATATGACTCCTACAGCTATAATGTTTAATTAAATTATGTTTTCCACGCTAAAAGAATTAATTCAGTTACTATTTACAGGACTTTTTTACAGATTTGAGCTCGACAATACCATCAGAACCTGGCAGCCAAAGATATGCTGGTTTTTCTTATGAACAACTAAACCAATGTTTAAACGGTGTTAGGTCTGGAGAGCTGGCACCAAGAGAAGCTGAAGTGTTTTATAAAATCAGTATATGAACAATAAGACAAAGATTGAAAAATATCGGTCCTAACAGTCCAGGTCTCCCGAAAGTATTCACACAGGCAGAAGAGAGTGCTTTTGCAAACCACTTAGATAAAGTTTGTAATTTTGGTTTTCCCGTCGATGAACTTGATTTTAGAATATTAGAATATTGTCACGTCGTATGTGACAATGCATGGTAGGACTGTAAGTATTTTTCAGAATAACCTTTCTGGGCGAGACAGGATTAAATCATTTTTTAACAGACATCTCCAGTTGTCAATAAGGTTTGCTAACAATATTAAAAGATTTCGAGCAGTCGTTCATGAAAAGATTGTCAATGAAAATATTGAAAAACTAGGTTTTATTAAAAGTGTTCCCACACAAAACATCTATAACTATGATGAGACAAACATGTCTGAAGACCTCGGAAGAAAGAAAAGTATTTGTCGTAGAGGATGAAAATACCACGAGGTATTAAGAATAACTTAGTCATAAAGTTAACTAAGTCCACTAAAAACGTGATGTTTTGAAGAAACGCAGCCGGAGACTCACATAATTTACAAAGCAGAACATCTTTAGACAACCTGGACAAAAAACGGACCGATTGTGGCCAGATACAACAGAAGTAAACTGGCTGGATTGATTTAGTAATTTTTGAAGACTGGTTTACTCACACCTCCCACCAGTTCTTAAGAAACAAGAAAACAATTCGACCGCTCACCTGAAATAAATTTAGTGAAATTATGTGAGGGAAGTAACGTACATTTTGTATGTCTACCTGTAAATTCTAGTAATTTAACACAACTTTTTGATGTAGCCTACTTTAGGCCCTTTCAGTCAAAATCGAGGGATGTACTAACCAGACGGAAACAAACCGATGCTGGAAAGAGAATGGCGTCATTACCAAAAGATGAATTTCTTATGTTGTCTAACACAGTTCTGCGAGAGCTGGAAGCTAAAATGTCAAAAAAAAAAAAACATTAAGGCGGGTTCAAGAAAGCTAGAATTTTCCTAAATAGAGATGAATTTCTAAACTTTCTACCAAGGCAGAATAGTTCGGTAGCTCTAGATTCGGTAAGGACGCTTTTATAACTTTCTTGAACAGAAAATAAATTATTTTGTTAAAATCGCTTTACTAAGGGAAAGAAAAATCAGTTGCTGCAAGGATTTATGAGTATTTGCGTTAGTCCAAAAGTAGCCACGGCCTCCAAAACACCAGTAAAAATATTAAACAGGTAAAAAAAAAATACCAAAAGATCAGCAAGCATTTTCTAAAAGGAAACAAAGTAAAAAAGACTAGAATGGTTCAACGTCTGAAGATAGTACTTTCAGTATTCAATCGTAAATTTAGTCGTACTTTCAGAAGATAGTAAATTTAGTTTGATTAATAGAAACGACAACCTTTGTGACACATGAGAAGCAAATTTTCAATCTATTTTTCACAATAAAGAGGAAAAACAAGAAGAAGCTGAAGAAAATACTTTAAAAGGATATTACCAGGAAGGAAATTTTGTTGTTGTTCTTGGAAAAATCAGTTATTTCCAGGGCGTAGTATTAAGAACAGATGATAATGGCGCTACCGTCGAATGTTTGGTACCTACAAAAAAGGCCTGAAAATGGCCAGCAGAAAAAATATATTCCTTTACAAATGGAATAGTATAAAAAACGTAATTACTTCTTATTAAAAGAGGATTATTTTCTGTCACAGTTATATTCAATAAGGTTTTTTGTATAGCCACTGGACTGATTTTAATTTTTGATCATTTCAAAATATCAGTTATGTTTTTTTAATTCTCTGTTTGTATTTACTGTTTGTTTTAAATATAGTTTATTTGTTCTTTAAAATATGTTTTTAACTATTAGTATTTCAAGAATCCATTATACTTGATATAATGGAAATATGTATGGGTGCAAGTATCCCAAACCTATGAGCTACTCGGATCCATACAAGAAATTAACTTGTACATGTGTAATGTTAACAAAAGTTTAAAAATTGCAAATAAAGTAAGGATATGAAGTCTATAGAGTAATATCCGGCCGTCTTTGCTTCCGTGGAGCTTCGGACGCTGCGGCAGTCGGCTTCCTGTCCGTGCAACGTCACCCGCCTTCCCCACCACACAGCAGCGGTCGGTTTTCCTTTGGCTTGCTATCCGAGCAGCGTCAACTCGATAATTATTTCTCTGGAATATCTTCGTTTCCCCATTAGCAGCCCCTAGGGTCAGCAATAGCAGCAGTGGCCCAGCAGTTCTGTGAGTAAAGGAACAATAAAGGGACCCAGTAGACCACATAATACAATGAACTGAGTGGTCAGAAGACGAGAAAGAATAGATAATCAACTAATGGCAAAAAGGTAGCAATGGACAATTTGTAGATAGTAAAACTAGAAAGGGTATTAAACTTGCTGACGAAATAAAATACGTTAGGGTGCTTAAGAATTTATGAAAGTGACAGACTGGGAAATAGTGGCATTGTCTCGATGGAACCCCTAAAGGAGCTCGTTTCCCATTAGGGGTGTAGAACCACGAGAAGAAACAGAAGGTTCTGACTCAGTCATAGTATTCGTATTCGCATGACGTATGTTTGTGGAGTCGTCCATAACACTGTTATTTTGCATAACCTACTACGGTGTATCACACATGTTATTTTTTTGGTTGTCCAATTGATCACTGTCATCGGATGATTTCTAATTAATCAGGAAATAGAATGTGAAGAAATAAAAGACTAATATATGAAAAAGCATCTACAAATAAAACTAAAATTATGGCTCTCAAAGGAGAAGAACTAGGTAAAACTAAAATCATTAACAACTGGCGTAAATAAATCGTTTTAACTACTTCGGTAATATGACAGAAAACGGTGAGTAAAACTAGAAAATTTCTACTGCCAATGTAATCAGTAACAGGACACTTAAGAACAAAATGCGACCAGATATTAAAATTAAATTTTACAAAACGGATATATTAAAAGAGGAGAAAAACAAAAAAAAAAAAAATAAGAGGAGAAAAATGACTAAACGTCTCGTAGACTGACAGTGCAGTGATATTTCGTCGACGTGTTTCTAAGGAAATCATATATGTCAGTCTGTTATGGGTTGTGACCACGAAAACAGGAAAGAAAATGAAGTCTTCCAAAATGAAGTTATAGCTGAGTTGTTAGAATTAGAAATAAAACCACTGAATATAGGCATATATAGGCACTGAACATAATGCAATAGTACAAAACTGGTGGTGAGGATGGTGGTGGTGGTAGTGGTGGTGCACCACGACGACGACGACGATGATGATGATGGTGATGAAATATAGCTGCTAGACAAAAATTATTTACGTACGTCTTGCGCTAAATTTGAAAATGAAATGAAATATTTGAGTTTGTTTCTTTAATTAAGTAGCTACAGCTTAACAGAACAGCAGGAGGCGTCGAACGTCAGTATCCAACCCCAAAAAACCTGAACATCTCAACAAACATGGAGTAAAAGCACAAAAATAATCATTGTTTGATTTTTACTTAAAGTAATAATATTCCCGGTATTGTCTTGAAGTACTGTAAACCGAAAACAAGAATACTACAATAATATAGTGTGTTTTGTGTTTCACAATAAAGTGATCACTGTTTATGTTTTGGGCACCAAACGACAGATTCACGTACATGTGCAATACGTACTTATTGTTTGAACAACATACAGTTCACTTTTGTCTTTTTTTTATTGTTACTGTCGTATATTCGTTATGCTCAAAAATCCGAACCAATCGATAATTCCCCCTAATCCCGATTAGTTCGGATTTTTGACTTTCTACTGTAGTCAATAGTTTTGTAAATAGAAAGTAAGTTACAAAAGAACGTTGGTCACAGTGAAGACAGTTAAGACAGTCTCGTACGCTTGCAAGCGCGCGCACACACGAATGAAATGTATGTTAGTTGGAATGCGTTTCAGCACGGTACTAACTAAATGTCAACAGAGCTTAGTGAAAATCTGCATCTCCAATAGGCAGCGTTTCTTGCAGATAAGTTCAGATTCTAACAGTAGGTAGTAGCACTACCAGGCGAGTTAGCTGTTACCTGGTGACGAATATATTCAAAGATGTGGAAACAAAAAAAAAAGAAGCGAAGAGAAAGAAACGACTAAACGTCTCGTACAGGGCAAATACAGCAATATGTTCGTTGACTTGTTTCTAAGAAATGTACAGAACTTTTTAAGAGTTCACAAGTTTTTCTTAGATTTAATTAATTAAGTGAGCTATACGTATATTTTTTATCATTAATTTACTTCAGTGCTACAAGTTTCAGTGCTTTAACAGTTCATAAGTTTTTCTTAGATTTAATCAACTAAGTGAACTATATATTTCTGATCTCTACTTTATTTCAGTGCTAAACCGACCCTAAATTTATTTATAAAAACATAAAAAGAAACGATTTATAAAAAGGCATCAGTGAAGACATTTTTCTACAGTTTGCCGTGGTTCATTGCTGTTTCAAATGTGGATATACGCCTACACATGTCAAATGATAAACAAAATCTGTTCTCCTTGTTTGTTACTGTGCGACCGTTATCTTTCCGAAGACGGACCTGCTTTGTCTGGATAAGATTTTAATGTAAGCACCCAAAATATACAGTTAGTATACCACGAAATATATACTAATACTACATCAGTGACGAAGCTAGGAGCTGCGTCTAGGAAAGGATGAGACTACTTTTTGAAGGGAAATAAGACTAGCTTGAAGGTTGGACTCCCCATTTTCCTCAGGATAAATGACAAATTCTGGATTCTTTCTAATAAATACATTTTATAAAATGTACGTAACTCTGCAAATACAAAATAGGTTATTTACAAAATATCAACTAATTGTCATTATTAAGAAAACTCCAAATTTATTTTATTAGTTCCCAAATATTGTAATTCCTTTCATTTTTCGTTTATTTTTAAGCCTTATTTTAACACACACAACTGGCTTATAAATAAATCTACGTTAAATTATTATGAAATTTTGATAAAATGTTTAATAGCTTTTGGGCCCCCCTTCGTAGTTAGCCACTATTGTACATACTTATGTGACACGTGTCAGTAAATGTTTATGAAAATTACATATATAAATGTTTATACACATAACAATCTACCATGAGAATCATAGACTTTACATGACTCCAACACAACATAATGTTTGTTATGGGATAGAACAGAGACGGAACAGAACTTCAATAAGTTATACACAATCTACTAACCTCCTTCAATGCTAACCGCCTTTCGTTTAATTCAGGCACACAGCCCAGTTGTAGCAAATTAATCCTTTATAGTTTTAATTACTTATAAGATACTAAGTTTAAGTATTCTTGCTGACTTGAGATTTCATAGTTTAATATTTTTTAGAGTCTATGAAAATAGAATTTTTGCCTATAGAATTTTGAGCCTATAACAAATTTTTTCAATCCCCAAGTTTTTGAAATGGTCAAATGTTCGGCATTATGAGAGAATGCCATTTGAGAGAATCACTTTAGCTAAGTCTCACGAGGAGTTAGCCGTGTAACAGTTTAGCAGCCATACTATTAATTTCGTATTTTTTATTGAACATAAAGAATGTATAAAAAATAAACTTGGTAAATATTACACAGTATTAACTATTTTAAACGTATTTGTATTTTAAACATATAAAAACATATAAATTTCTAAAATCAAAACTTTAAAAATTATAACATAAACTATAAACAAATTTAAAGCACGTATTCAAACTGAAAATTACTAGGCCATAATAATAAGAATAGTCATTTAGCAATATCCTTTATTTCTAATTAGAAAACACTATAAACACGGGAAAAGTGGTGATTGAATAGTTTTAAAATACGTAAAACCCTCAAAGAAAAGCTGATAATTGAGAAAAATTTATTTTTAAAGGGTCGTTATTTATTGACATAAGGCGCGAAACGTGATTTACAAAGGGCCCCACGTCTTTAGTATGAACCCAAGACCTCAAATCTTCCTCACTTACATATCTGGAGTGATACCTCTTTCTTTCGTCTCCTTGTCTTCTCCCTCCCGTTTATGCATCTTACCGGTATAAACAGATGAGATCACCTAGTTTTAATCTGTATGTTTTTTTACTGATTTCTGAAAAAATAACGTATATGTACTACCTCGATTTACAAAAATTTTGGCAATATGGGCCTCGACAAATACGAAAAGGCACGATTTTATTACAAATCTAACTGTAATAAGACACAAATGGCATGATCTTTATGTCTTTAACAAGTTATTTATTTCTGCAGGTGGCAATAGGAACAGTGTAGCAGTTGGGCTTCACAATAGCTTACAAATTAAGGCATCAGTTTCTCGTACATATTTTTATCTCATGATTACGCGTAAAATAAAACTGTAGGAGTGTTGAAACGGAGCTTTTACAAAACTTTGGCAAACAGAAGTGTCAGCGCCGGTACACCATAGTCGTTTTGTGTGGATTCCAACAACAGCAGCTTGACTGTATTTGCTATTGTACACTTAATTACACAAAGTAAATTAATTCTAATTTAGCCGAAAATAAAGGATGACAAATTGTCAACGCTTGTGTTTGCCTATTGTCTAAATAGTAGTATTTATTGCACGAGTGGCTGAGACAAAGGCACAAGAAAACACAGGTTATTAGGCAAGCTGCCAAGTTTGAAGCAAAGAGACAAGGCAATTTACCAAAAGTAATTTATACAAGACTTGCAGTTTAATAGGTTTTTGCTTTGACTTAATATCAATTTCTGAAGAAAACGTAGTTCACGTCATTTTTAGAGATCGTGTTTCAAAAGTCTTCCAAGATTTCCTGAAAGTGTTTTAATCTGTAAATATTATAAACACGTTATGTGTTAATTCGCCTTTATAAGCAGAAAATGTTTGTTGTATTAATGTTTTGTCGTCGCGCGCGCAAATTATTTTTGAAGATGACGCAATACAAACGTTGATAAGGCACGTTGGAAATAATTTCATGGCAATATGTCAACGTATGTAGCCGTTAAAAAATTCTATTTCGCTTTACAGTGAAACGAAGTGTTCGCAATAAAACGCGTACAAGTCCGTTACCTTGCAGCTATTTCACTTTTACTTTCTTTTGCTGAACAAAAACTATCAAACACACGTCACAAAACATGTTTACTCGATCCTATTTTCAATATATTTTCTCATTTTTTTCAATCGCTTCTTTCTTTGAACTTTTTGGTTTATTCTAATGCACGTGTATATGACTGTTTAAAAATAGAACAAGAAGAATGTATAAAATCAATATCTCATACTATGTTTAACTAGGACATTTTATGTACGTATAAATATAGTTATCTGTATGCATATTGTATGTACATAAATATTCGCTGCACACACACACACACACATAATAGTGATTAATAATAATAGTGTGTGGGGGGACGATCGCGTTTTACATACTTTTTGTTACAGTTCATTCTTGACGTATAAATAATTACTTGACGTAATACTTTCGTACGTACTAACTTTCTTGACGTAAATACTACAAGCCTGTTTCTGTACTGTACAATATATTTTGTGTTCCATTGTTCCAATAGATGTTATGCATCAGCATTAACATTTCCAGACAAATTTATAATACATTGGAAAGATGGTTTATTGAAAATTAATTAATTGAGCAACAGTTAAATCTTAAAAGTTCTTTTTTAATTTGAATTTAACTGACGGACTTTTGCTATCAAAGGAAAACAATATAAATACAACGTTTCGGCTACCCAAACAATTGGTCGCCGTCTTCAGGCTAATTGTGTACTGTTACATGTAAAAAAATTAATAATACTCTATCAACCAGTGATAGAGAACCAACAAAATAATAATAACAAAGCTTCACGCAACATATAATCAAAAGATATATTATTCGACACGTCTTCTAACATGGAGACCACATGCTAAAATTTTCAAGTTCGGGCAACCGAGAACATTCGATACCACAAGTAATATCCGTTTAAATCCATAATTAGGATTTATCATAATTTATTTTATTAAAGTTTGAATAATTCGTCTATTCAGTTTTTTAACAGCCTGCTGAAATGGCTTAGTAGCGTGTCCATGAATGGATAGAATACCATTATTCTTGAACACATGTTTTTACGGGTAGCGCATACGCTTTCCACCACTTGCATTGCATTGTGAGTGCGGGGTGTCTTTGCACCCGTGGCTTGACCGCAGCATCTGGATCGAGTCCAATGGCTGCCAGTAGATATTCATAGTCTAGTTCTAGTCGACTGGTGACCTAAAATGGAGAAGGAAACGACCAACGCGTTAACGCAGAAGGTGGGGGAGAAAAAAAAATATTTTTGTGGCACTGCTGCTGGAACCGATACGAGCAACAGATTTTGCCCGACTCAAGCCCAGTCAGTAGACGCCTTGAGGCGTCGATCGCTCCCCGCGAGGCAGAGAGCCTCCGTACCGGTGACCAAGGTAACAGCAACAAGCAGCTGACTCAGCGTACTAGGGGGCCGTCAAGGAAGGAATGAAGGACAGTTTTAATAGTGAACTCTGGGGCTGTGGGCTGAAGTAATTACGAGCATGACTTAATGGCGGGTCATCAAGAAGCGCCCGAGAGCGCTTGACCCGAATTGGCGGTGGTGGTTCTTATGCGCTGATAGTTCTCAGGTAAGGGAAGGTTGAGGTCAAGGCTGCATCAAAGAGAGTTACAGCCAGCGATCAGACAAAGGTAGATAAGGTAGGGACGCGGCGACCCCTTCGAATTACGTCGTTCCTCACAAACCAAGGGGACCCCGACAAGGGGCGGAGGGTTCGGGACTGGAAAGCGTTCAGTCTACACCTGTTGGTGGTGAACAAAAGAGAACACCATGCGGGAGCCGCATAGGTCAGTACTGACCTGAGAAATAAAAGATAAATCGTTAATTTCGTGCGCATGGCCAGGCAATATGGTTCGGACGCCGCGAACCTTGGCGAGGGTTTCCGTCACGTGGGCGTTGAAGCAAAGGCCCCGGTCGATCCGAACGCCTAGCTACTTCACCGACTCTTTGTAGGCGATGGGCCTCCCTTCCAGGGAGAGGGGCTGGCATCGGGAGAGTGACTTACGCGTGATCGCTTCGGATTTCTCCGTATTGATCGACACCTGCTATTTCCTTAGCCAGTCCGGAAGCAGGTTCAACTGACGCTGCAGCTTTGTACTCGCAAAAGGCTTTCCACGTATTTACTGACACAACACTCCATTTTGTATCATTAATTCCTTAACACTACTTTAAATTCAAGAGTACTTTAACTACTGACAATAAGTTCGTATTTATTCTCTGTCAAAGATAACTATGCTTTTGGTCCATAATAAATCATGTCTCTTCAATTTCATATCAAGTAATACTTGTCATATTGCAATACATATAAATCCCTTTATGAATATGAACATATTTCATGTACGTAGTAATAAGATATAAAGCAGGAACATTACAACAATTTTGGGAATATTGGGAAATTCCTTGTATATGTTTAATGTATAATGGAATATGCTTAAAGTTTTGAATGTGTAATGTATGTAATTTGTCTTTGCAGTGTATTGATAGTCAAAAGCCTCAGCATTGAGGAAATTCTCTCTAAAAAAAATTATTACATACAACAAACAAAATAAAATAAAATTTAAACATTACATTTGTACTGTAGTGTAAGCGTGACAGAAATCAGTATTTTGTCTGCACAGTGGCGTGCCACGCTTCTTCGTGACCACTACTGTACACGCTTCGATGCACAAGTGCTAATGCATTACTCGAAGTAGACAGCCAAACATACAGATCTTAGCCTAAACTAACACCGTTTATACTACATTATATAACAAGTTAAATAAACATTATATTTAACGAATACAATTTTAAATTAATGATTAGGAGTCAGTTGTCAGATGATGATTACTAACAGTGTATACATGAGCAGAGCTGACGTAAACTCAGATTTTCGTACCCCGTTAAAAGGTTCATACTTCTTTACTCACAATAACTATTACCTTCACCTTGATTATGTGATACATGAGTACAAACATTCACATCACAAAATATGTAAAGTGTATGTAATTTAGCAGCCAACACACAAATACTTCATCAGAAACAAGATGGCGAAGGCTGAAGATGAGAGAACAGGCACTCTCGAAACATGTTCCAAATAAGGAAAAGAACATCCTGAGGTAATATAATTATAAATTTTAAAATTATAGTATATGACTCACAATTCTAATATATGGATTACAATTACACGCGCATTCTGGAATAGAGACTGCACTTTTTCTTCAAAATTCGATGGGTAGAATTAAATTTTACAATAAATAATGAGAGATATAAAATGTTTTACTGTCTTCATTCAGCGGTTAACTTTGGTTATCAAAGCAACTCTTATTAATTGTAATTAAGTTTTTACCACTCGCCAAACAGTTGCGTTGTTGACATGCTTCTGTACATAGCTTAGACAAAGTCCAACACCGATAGTACAGTGATAGACACACGACTGATCAGCTTCGTTAGAGGTGACAAGCTACATATGTTATATACCTAATACATCAAACGCTTACGACTATTATCCTTAAGACCAAAGTAGTAGGATAATAGCACCAAAAATCAATTTAAAATATCGGTATGGAGAACCATACATGACTTCCATGTTCTAAGATTTATATTTAAAATCATTTTCGAAATGAAATATTTCCATAGAAACTACTTTTTTCTACTTACTGCTTCAGCCTTAACCACAGTACTGTGGTCACTAACGTATACCACTTCACGTTATCGCACTCGATTTTCACTGATGATGGAAGTCGATGGCACTGCCGAAACGTCTGGTTTTGCAGAAAATTTTGGACTACGGCCAAACAGGACGGGAAGGAATTTTAACAACAAACTACTTCTTTGTTGCCGATAATGTAGTATATATATAAATAAAATGTTTCAGGTAAACTACCCCTTTCCCTTAACCGATCTTCAACAAAATCAACAGACCTTGAGTACTCTATAATACAAAAAGGTATGCAAAAAAGTAGTTGAATCTGTTTGAATTTACGGCAGTTATCTTCATCATATAAAAAATTACCCTTGTTAAAACATAAAATGTTGCAGGTAAACTACCCCTTTCCCTTAACCGATCTTCACCAACACCAATAGGTCTTGAGAACTCTACAATACAGTGCTGTATGCAACAACTTATTTGATTCTGTTTGAATTTGCGGCTTTTATCGTTTGCCATAGAAAAAATTACCCTTGATAAACAAACGTTGCTGATAAACTACCCTTTTCCCTTAACCGATCTTCACCAAAAACAACAGGTCTTGAGAACTCTACAATTCAGGGCTGTATGCAAAACATTATTTCATTCTGTTTGAATTTGCGGCTGTTATCGTTTGCCATAGAAAATACCCTTGTTTAAACATAAAACGTTGCTGGCAAACTACCCCTTTCCCTTATCCGATCTTCACCAAAAACAATAGGTCTTGAGAACTCTACAATTCAGCGCTGTGAGCAAAACATTATTTGATTCTGTTTGAATTTGCGGCTGTTATCGTTTGCCATAGAAAAAAATTACCCTTGATAAAAAAAAAACATTCCAGGTAAACTACCCCTTTCCCTCAACCGATCTTCACCAAAAACAATAGGTCGTGAGTACTCTACAAATCAGGATGTATGCAAAAAATTATTTGATTCTGTTTGAATTTGCGGCTGTTATCGTTTCCCATAGAAAAAAAAAATCTATAGACACACAGACACACACACAGACACTTTTCGAAAAATGACTTTTACTTCCATGTTCCTTAAGGAAATGGAAGTATGGTGATGGCAAAAAAAAATCGTGTTCGAGATTATTGCAGATTCTGATTGTACTACACTCAAAACATGAAAAAAGTCAATTTGAGAGAGAGAGAGAGAGAGAGAGAGAGAGAGAGAGAGAGAGAGAGAGAGAGAGAGTGTGGATTTTTTTCTATGGCAAACGATAACAGCCGCAAATTCAAACAGAATCTAATAAGTTTTTGCATACAGCCCTTATTTGTAGAGTACTCACGACCTATTGTTTTTGGTGAAGATCGGTTAAGGGAAAGGGGTAGTTTACCGGTAACATTTTTTTTTTTAATCAAGGGTAATTTTTTCCTATGGAAAACGATAACAGCCGTAAATTCAAACAGAATCAAATAATGTTTAGCATACAGCCCTGAATTATAGATTTCTCAAGACATTTTGTTTTTCGTTAAGATCGGTTAAGGGAAAGGGGTAGTTTACCGGCAACGTTTTATGTTTTAACGAGGGTATTTTCTATGGCAAACGATAACAGCTCCAAATTAAAACAGAATCGAATAATTTTTTGCATACAGCCCTGAATTGGAGTTCCCAAGACCTATTGTTTTTGGTGAAGATCGGTTAAGTGAAAGGGGTAGTTTACCAGCAACGTTTTATGTTTTAACTAGGGTACTCTCTATGGCAAACGATAATAGCCGCATTCAAACATAATCAAATAATTTTTTGCATGCACCTCTGAATTGAAGAGTTCTCAAGACCTATTGTATTTGGTGAAAATCGGTTAAGGGTAAGGGGTAGTTTACCAGCAACGTTTTTTGTTTTAACAAGGGTATTTTCTATGGCAAACGATAACAGCCGCAAACTCAAACAGAATCAAATAATTTTTAGCAGACAGCCCTGATATGTAGAGTACTCAACCTATTTTTTTTTGTGAAGATCGGTTATGGAAAGGGGTAGTTTACCAGCAAAGCTTTTTTTATCAAGGGTATTTTTTTTATGGCAAACAATAACAGCCGCAAATTCAAACATAATCAAATAATGTTCCGCATACAGCCCTGACTTACAGAGTTCTCAAGAACTGTTGTTTTTGGTGATGATCGGTTAAGGGAAAGGAGTAGTTTGCCTGCAACGTTTTATATTTTAACAAGGGTATTTTCTATGGCAAAAGATAACAGCCGCAAATTCAAACAGAATCAAATAATTTTTTGCATACAGCCCTAAATTATAGAGTTCTGAAAACCTATTTTTTTTGTGAAGATCGGTTAAGGGAAAGGGGTAGTTTACCAGCAACGTTTTATGTTTTTAACTAGGGTACTTTCTATGGCAAACGATAAGAGCCGCAAATTCGAAAAGAATCAAATAAATTTTGCATACAGCCCTGATTTGTAGAGTACTCAATACTTATTGTTTTTGGTGAAGATCGGTTAATGGAAAGGGGTAGTTTACCAGCAACGTTTTTTTTATCAAAGGTAATTTTTTTCTATGGCAAACGATAACAGCCGCAAATTCAAACAGAATCAAATAATGTTTTAGATACAGCCCTGAATTGTAGGGTTGTCGAGACCTGTTTGTTTTGGTGAAGATAGGCTAAGGAAAAGGGGTAGTTTACCTTCAACGTTTTTTTATCAAGGGTAATTTTTTTTTTGGCAATCGATAACACCGCAAATTCAAACAGAATCAAATATTTTTTGCATACGGTCCTGAATTGTAAAGAAGTGAAGGCCTGTGGATTTTGGTGAAGATCGGTTCAGGGAAAGGGGTAGTTTACCAGCAACTTTTTATGTTTTAACAAGAGTAATTGTTTCTATGACGAACGATAACTGACGCACATTCAAACAGAAGCAAATATTTGTTTGCACCCATCCCTGAATTGTAGAGGACTGAAGGCCTATTGATTTTGGTGAAGATCGGTTAAGAGAAAGGGGTAGTTTACCTGCAACTTTTTATGTTTTAACAAGAGTAAAGTACTTAATTTCGGTAAACAAAGTATACTGATAAGAAGCTCATAATAATCCACTGTAGAAACGTAGATGAAATATCTATAAATGAAGAAGCTAGTTGAACGAGGTGGGGGTAATTTTCTATTAATGAAAATTATTGTTGAAGAGGGAGGGGAAAATTTTTTATGTGTACTACGTTATCGGCAACAAAGAAGTAGTTTTTTGTTAAAATTCCTTTCCGGGGTGTTTAGCCGTAGTTCAATGTTTTCTGCAAAACCAGACGTTTTGGCAGTGCCATCGACTGCCATCATTAGTGAAAATCGAGTTTGAATACGTTAGTGACCACAGTACTGTGGTTAAGGTTGAAGCAATAGAAAGAAGTAGTTTCTATGGAAATATTTCATTTCGAATATGATTTTAACTATAAATCTTCGAACATGGAAGTCATGTATGGTTCTCCATACCGATATTTTTTCATGTTTTGAGTGTAGTACAATCAGAATCTGCAATAATCTCGAACACGATTTTTTTTGCCATCACCATACTTCCATTTCCTTAAGGAACATGGAAGTAAAAATAAACAAACAAAATTTTGTAGCTCTTTGAAAAAATAAATAAAACGTGTTGTCCATACAGCTGTTCGTACAGACTGTGTGCATGCACTACGAAGTTACACTGTTGCACATACATGCAGCATGTGTGTGTACGCCCGATTTTATTGGTCATTGCTAAGTATTTTCCTAAAACAACGTTTTTAATTTCAAAAAGCAGATAGATATCTTAACTGCGTATTCAGTAGCAAAACACAAGTATCCGAAGTCCTATATTATAAAAATTTATACTCTTAGTAACCACACTCTTTTCCGTAATATTCCCATAACGATAAGCACAAAAAATAATTTCACCGCAGGTTTGCTCCTAGATAAGAAATTATTTCGTATCATCTCACAAAGTTCTATTCTAAAATCAACTGAAAATAAAAAAAAAAGTTATAACATTTTTGTATCCATGCTTCTGTGGAAAAATGTGGCTTTCATGGCCATAAAAAAATTATATTAAAATAACGAGAATGTTAATAGCACTGAGTATTCACAAATGTAGCATTAATATTGTAAATCATCGAACACGATCGTTTCAGTGTGTCACAAAAGTATATCACGTTCTTTGAATGGAGTACATTAGCATTAGGAAATCCGTCAGTGTTAGTGTTAGACGCAGTAAAGCTATTTATAATTTTAATAAAATATGATAGAAACACCACACTTAACAAAAGAGAAGTAATCATGAGTAGTAAAAGAAAGAAAAACAGTAGAGAAATGTGACAGTGATAAATGAGTTAAGCTGAAACACAATCATTATGAGTTAATCTGAGTGGCAGAGTTATACTGTAGACCTGCACATAAGCGGACAGCTTTGAGCAGACCGTTCTGCAGATTACTGGTGTTGTCGGCTCCTACTCGTCGTAGGTCTACTGATACATGCCAAAACGTTGCTTGTATTGAATTCAACTTATTATTTCGATAGATGACAAACCAGCTTCCATTTGTCGGATGTCCATTACCCTGTGTGCTTGTGTTCGTGTGAAAGCAATCTGTGTTTGTATTTTCGTGTGTAAGAAATATTTTTTCACAATTAAAAGATTTAAGCCTCTTTGACTTATATTGCTCCTGCTGTTGGTTGATAATGATCAATAAGCTAACAAATAGTTGCTGATAACATGATTTCGGATTAACATTACCAGTAATTTTTTTAGCTTGTTTTTATTATAAGGGAGTTTTAGCTTGCTTTTATTACAAGGGGAAACAATCTGTTAAATCAATTGGATTATCACTACACCCTATAATTTCCAATAAATATATCTTTTTGAAATTATT
This sequence comes from Magicicada septendecula, assembly GCA_034769895.1. Lineage (NCBI taxonomy): Eukaryota > Metazoa > Arthropoda > Insecta > Hemiptera > Cicadidae > Magicicada > Magicicada septendecula. The sequence continues at coordinate 426,174,557 of CM068367.1, read as the reverse complement.
TCTTTTAGTAGACTCCTTTCTTATATTAAGCTTTTCATATGGTTTTGCGTTTTCGCTTCACCTTATCTGTCAATATTATTAGTCTGTTCAATAGCTGCTAGGACGCACTGTGTGTACGCTTCACTTAGAACCATTATTTTTTTTTACCGTTTATTTAACCGAGGACACACACGTGCGCCACTCAAACAGCAATCACTTGAGTGTAATACATACTAAGGTACTCTGACACTGGCCCGGTAGGTTTTTATTTGAAATGGTTTCGATCTTGTCTACATTGTTGAAGCTATCTGGCAGTTCCCCGGAACGGCACTCGGTAGCTCTATATAAAGCATCGAAGACTGGCGAAGTGACGGCAGAAAACGATCCGAAGCACGTACAGTCCCCCCACCCCACCACTGGGGGGCAGAAGCGTTTGGCGCTAAGTTAGCTACCACGTGTACTAAACGAGTCATTCAGGCAGTAATGCACTTGGTTTGACACCTTACAATTATCACATTTAGGACACTCTACTGAAAATTTTAGCTTAGGAAGATTTTTTTTTATCTTCCTTCTTAGCACCACATGCTAATTTCAGTTCTTTATTCCTTGTTCTTTTCTTTTTCTCCAATATTCTTTAATCTTTTCACTGTGTCTCTTCTTCCTGTCTTCATTCCACTTTGAACCTGCGTTTTTGTTTTTCTCTCTCCTACCCTAACTTCTTCCATTTTTAACAGTTTTGCCCGAAAAACGTCTCTTTCAATTGCTTCTTCTGCGTTTATACTATTTTTTTCTAAATCCTTCTTGACTTCTTCAATCCAACTTTATGTTGACTTCTTTACCCACAGATTTTTAAAGATCTGTTGAGGAAGATTTTATTATTATAATAGTTTATTTTTTGACTATCTCTTAACCAATAAAATTTTAAAATCTAATAATTATATTTCTATGATCATGATGACGTGCTGCTCTGCATAGGCCCTACAGCTAACTCTCTATTTTGGCTTACACGTTTTCTGAAGACCACTTGGAACTGTTGTTCTCTTGTATCAGATTCAGTGGAGGGCACAATAACAATCCCAGTGTTATACAGTTCAATGAGCCTTAGAAAAATGTATGTTTAGAAACAGTATAGAAGCATCTAGCAAAAGTAATTGTTTAGATTTTTATTTAATTAACCAAATTTCAATCATGAGTTTTGCAGAAGTAGATTAAGATTTAAATAAAATTGTAAAGGAAATTTTAAACATTTTAAGGTAATTAGCAATATGGTTAAAGACGTTAGCTCATACTATAAGGATTATATCATGGATTATCTGTATGGCTTTATTGTAAAAACATTATTTCAAAGTTAAAATGTGAAGAATGTGTTAATTTACTGATAACAAATGACAGTCATTTGAGCGTTTAAACTCATTTTACTGACTTTATGTCAAGGAGAAAATTAATTAGAGCGTGTTAAAGATCGTAAAATCTGTGTATAATTTGTTTTTTAGATCAGTTAGTAAACTTAATAACAAAAACAAAATTATTACCACCTTCTAAAAACATTGCCAACACAGTGTATACAAAACATATTACAAAAAACGATTTTTGTGAAGACAGCCATGAAATTAAACTTGTCACGTTACTACTGACATTATTTTATAAAATCTTGTGTTACGATAATGCAAAGGAAAGAACCTCTGTAGCTAAACTTGCCAAAAGTTAAATAAATTTATCTTATTCAATAAAGTTTAATATATGCATATTTATGTAATATATGTGTAAGTAATTAAGTAAAATAAAAAAATTATAAATTAACATTGATATTTTAATATTCTGACTAGGTGAGAAGATTTAATTAAACTAACTAATAATAATATACATCTTAAAATTTACGGCTCACGTCTTTTATTCTTTATTTTCCTTATTTTTAATATTTATTCGTCTTAAACTACATTAGTGGCTGTAACAAAATGTTCATAAACAAGTATTTATGAACGCAACGAACTTAGCGAGAAACTAAAATAACGTGTCAAAATAGTAAAATCTTATAGTGAAACAAATGGGTTTATTTTGGAAAGTAACCTATTAAAAACCTCCTACTTTGGTGTCATCATTAATTATTGTCAAAATGTGACATAGCTATACCATTTAACATATAAATATGCTCTACTAAAGCAATATCAGCTAAAACAAAGCAGGAAAGTCAGTGTCATACGGCGTGTTCTTGCCTACTAGTGGTGGGGAGAGCGCCGAGCAGCTGTCGGACCGAATTCAGTGAACACAGAACGCGATCCATATATTATACATCGGTGATATAAAGTTATCCCGTGTACGTCACCAACTCATTTTCTATAGTTAATTGTGACTTATTTCTCAGCAATCAGTAGGCCTATATCTGTCTCAGTATTAGTCCCAGCTGATTGCTTTTATTGAGAATGTGTGCATCCCATCATCCCATCATGTGCACACCCAGGTACTTACAAACGAAAGTAAGGAGAGACCATTGTCTACTATTTTTAAAAATGTTGGGATTTCTTATAAAAAGACATGTACCAAAAGTCATTTGACACTGTCAAGTGTATAAATTAGTTCACTGAAAAATATTTCTATATTGTTATTAATGTGTCATATTTTTAATATTACAATTATTATTATACGTGTTTCATTATTTTACAGTATCCTATTAGCAATAAAGACATGAATATAATGTTTGGAAGAACAGTGTACCTTGTGTCTTGTATCCTATTACTTCGTCAGTAAGTTGACTAGGAGTCTCGTTTATTTTCTATCATAGCTGCGACACTTGTGTTATTTAGAGTTTCGTTCTGACATTTGTAGAGTGCGTAACCAGTCTTAGTGTTGTTGTTACAGTAACTTCATGTCGCCTGTATGCCAAGCTGCCACAGTTAAATGACTGTGCAGCAGTTACATGGATATGATCTGAAGGATTTTCAGCTACTCTTCAGCTACAGCCTAAAGAATGAACAAAATGATTGTTATGTGTATGCAGCGGGTTAGGAGATATAGTGCGTAATTACCGTGTGTTATCAAAACTGTGGTTATAATTTATCTGTGTTTAGCACTGAATGCTTTAGGACGAAAGATTTCCAGCTTGCTTCGAAGTGTAGGCCTATTGTTTATCTTGGTGATGTGCAAATGTTCGTGCTCACTGAGCTCGTGTTTTGTGAGTGTTGTGTGGTTTCATAGGAAGTATTCATTTGGATTACTTTATCTTTTGAGTATATACTGTGTGAAGTTTTGTTATTATTATTTTGTTGACTCTCTATCACGGGTTGATAAAATTTTATTAATTTCTTTACATGTATTAGCCTGAAGACGGTTGTCGATTGTTTGGTTGGTCGAAACGTGGTATTTATATTATTTCTGTGATAGTAAAAGTCCGTCAAATAAATTCAAATTCAAACGTGTACCATCCGTCACAGCCATCTTTTCAAAAACGTATTTTTAAATAGTTTTTAAATAATCAACACTTCCCTCAAGATCAGAACCAAGTAATGAAAAATTACCTATTATTTTTTATATTTCTAGGATGAGGAAAATATACAAATTCCCTATTATAAAGAGCATATTATGAAGCTTACGATTAAACATGTAATGTAGAAACCAGCGTTAATGTATATCCAATGTATCGTTTATTATTAAGAGGGTGTTTATATAGTTCTAATTGCTGACAACTGAACATTTTCATCGCTCTTTGCACTCACCACCGACATCAATTCTATAGCTTCATCAAATTTGTTTTCATCTGCACTATGAATACTGTTAACAACTTCACGAATAAAAACAAAATCATCATCTAAAACATTCACAGATTTTAAAACTGCTAACCTTTTGAAAACTTTTCCACAGAAACTTTACACATTGTACATAAATTTCATAATTCAAAATTTTATCAATCGGTAATGAACGTAGGGTAAGTGGTAGACGTCGATTTACACTTACAATACTATACTTTTTCATTTTCGTGAATTAAAATCGATTCAGAGATGTTAGTTGAGTTATGATAATAAGACAAAATATCTTCCAGACTTGTGATTCTTCTTTCTTCTACATACGTTTTATGTACCGTATCTGCAAGCTATCTTTAACTACCTTTTCAATGTTTTCTTCCTCAACTTGATACAGAGTCTCACTTAATCCTTTGCACATTATTAAAAATTGTGGAATTGCAGCGGTTTTTAATTTAAGTATTTCCCTTTGAAATGCTTCCAACTCTCCAGTCGCTACACACGTGTATTAATACTATCACTGTCACGAAAATGTTTTATACATAGAACAGAATTTTTCAACTTACTTAAGTATGTAGGTCTGTAGTTAGTCTGTAGGTAGGGTAGTCTGTAGTTGTAGTTAGTTTATTTGACCACTTTTGTCGCAAACGTTTTTCTGAAGGAAGAGAGAAAGTGCTAACCTTTTCTCTCTGGTTATCGTAGTTAGACCTGCAACCACAAATACTACAATGTCTTGACATTTTTGAAATATTTTTCATAAACACGTGAAGTAATACGTTTAATAGTTACAGTACACTAACGTTTACGTACAAAAGTTTAAATTTGTTAAATTTTAATTTTAGCAACTTGTACTTTTAACCTATAAACACACGTACGTAACCTTTACAATGTCGAATCTCAGACCAGACTTACCAGACTACTAGAGCCACGTGACTTTCCCGCACTAGGCGCTGTCTGTCTTGTCGGCTTGGAAGCTCCCTCCTACTAATTCTCATATTCACTGGAGCGCCAAGAGTTACGGAACGCCCTTCCCTATGCCTACATAGGGAACAACCTTGAGCTACAGGTAGGTCTGTCTTTCAGTTAAAGAATTAAATTCATGAGTTTTCGTATTTTATAAACGTCTTTATTTTAGCATTTTGCTGTAATTCTATAAAAAATAGTAGCAACAGTTTTGGTCCCGTTTGATATGCCACAGTTTTGCGATTCAGTATGAAAGATTGCTAAATCTTTAGCAATTTTTAGCAATCTCACTATTTGTTGTTTTCTCCTTTGATGTCAGGGAGTAAAGTTTTGAGGATAACATAAAATAACTTTGACCTTTGCTAGTATGTACGAAATTCTGTACGAAATAACTACAATAAAAGTAGACTACATTATGTCAGTATTTGATTGTTGTATGGCGCTTAGTACATATTTCCCCGGTGTTATGTCGCTAAGTAGGTTAATGAGAGGAGATGTATGCATGACATGACCTGTTCCCGACGACCAGACGATTTTGGTCGCTTAGTGCTGTTTGATTAGACTTCTGTTTCCCTTTCTATGTGACTTTCGTTTGACCTTTCGTATTCTAGAATACTATATCTATTATTACGTTATGAGTATATATGTCTTTGTTTTACTTTTTCTGCCCTCCTACGTAGTCGCTTGCTTATGTCTCTTTTTGATTACATAATCATCATACTTTTGTTGGTGGGATGAGAAACGTATGCTTTTAACCGATTGTTGTATGGGTGGGTGGCGATGAGCGATGAGTAGGCCTACAGCTTTTTGTCTTTGAATCTATAAGTAGAACATTGTATGTATTACTAGTCGTGATTCTGATTGTTACACATTGTTGTTTATTACTTAAACATTGCGACTTATATGGATTTATCACTTCGCGAGCTGCTGGCCAAGCTGCTGTAGACATCAGTTTGATAAGAGAGTAACATACTCTGTACATAGATATACTGGTACTGAGTAACAAATTATATTTTATATCTTAACAGTGGAAAATATGATAAAAAACATCACCATTGCGGCTCAAAATCTGAGTCGATACAACTGATAAAGTAAATAAACATAGATAATAAATGGAGCAAGGGGAGTGTCTTGACAGCATCGCTCTAAGACGCACACTAACAAACTAAGCAAACAACTGTAGTTTGGCTTTGAGTTTTTTATAGAACTGAATCTACAAAGCTACGACGTTATTGGCTCAGTAGACTACTCTCTTAATGATATTAAATAATAAATATTAAATAAATAAATATTAAACAATATTAAATATTAAATGATATTAAATACTCTCATGATATTAAATGGTTACAATATTATCAGTATCTTAATGAAAGCAATCGATTTTCTTTTAGGAAAAAACACAGCATTAATCCTGTAGGTTCTGAAATAATTTCATGGAGCACTACCAATTTCACGCTATCCCATGCAGTTATCAGAAAAGGTAAAAGTAACGATTTTATCAGATATATTTCAACAGCATTGAGATCGTAGGAAAAGTTCTGTTAAAAGTGCTGATAACGTTACAATTTTTTACAAATCTGTAACTCTCTTAGAAAAAATCGTAGAGACATGCGGTTTTTACTATTGGAAAGGGAATTTTAGTAAACACTCATTACCAATGTATGTAATGACTGTCATAAAGCAAAGTCATTTTCTTTAAGTAAAGTCATCCTAATTTGTTTAAAAAATGTCTTCATAGTAGTACACTGAATGCAAAAGAGTCGCTGAACCATTTAATTTGGAATAGTTCACCAAAAAATATATTTGTTGGACTGAATACTTTGGTTTTGAGTGTAGGTAATGCTGTGTTGACCTTCAGTGAAAGTAATATAAGTAAGTGTCAAGTCTTACAAAAATTAGGCATCAAACTAGGATCAAACATGGTTAAAGTAATGAAAAAAATTGACTTGCAACGAATCCTTGAGGCAGAGACGGCAGTAGATGAACTGATGAGGAAGCTTAGACAGTCAATTAGAAATGTGAAGAAAAAACTAAAGGACCAAATGGACATAACTAGAGACCCCGATTATGGGGCTGGACTATTTCAAATAAGTAAAACAATAAAAACCTGTTCCAAAAACTTTAAATTCGTTTTTCCGAAAATGTATTTTTTTAAGATTTTAGAAACCCATTATTTCAGAAACCAAGTGAACTATCAAGCTAAATTTTGTTGTTGCTATTGCGTTAATGGAGATATAACTATACTAATAGAACTATACAGTTCTAGAAAAATTGTAAGTATGCTTCTTGTAGGCAAAAGTTTAGAGCACAACATAAAAAATTATTTAAAAAAAAACGGAAATTGAAATATATTTATAATTGTAGTAGCGTTTGTAGCGTATAATGTGCTAAAATTTCGAACTTCTATCTTTTACAGGTTTTGAGATAATGTGTCTCAAAATTCATAAATTTAACATGGTGAGCATACGAGTACCCTTAAACGTATGGTAGTTTGGGGGTAACTTTGGTGGGTTTAAAAATACTTTGCTTGGTTTTTGCGAAAATTATTATTAATTAGTAATTTGATCGAAACTTAATAGTCATAATAATACTATACTACTATAGTATAATAATACTATACTATAATAACTTCACCAATGGATATTCCTGATGGTGGTAAATATGTCCCGAAACGCGTAGATATTCATAAAGGATAAAGGCTACCAGATGGAAAACAAAAAGGTAAAACTATTTTACTATTTATAGTCATAATAATCCTTTTTACAAGGAATAGAAATGAAACATTATATATGTTACAGGGAAAGTTGATTGTTAGGGAGAGTTGACTCTGCCTAGGAAGAGTCAACTCTTACTAAAAGTATCAGTAAAAGTTGATTGAAAATAAACAGATCAACTTTTCCTAGGAAGAGTTAACTATGCCTGCTGTGGTTTAGTAAAAGTTGATTCAGAGATGTTGCTCTCCACATATAACTGCGCGCACATATCTTTGTTTTGATTATTCCGGCCAGGCAGTCGCCATTACTCGTCTATTTGTTGTAGTGCAATAGTGACCAAGGATTCAGTGTTTTTTTACATTTCAATAATTAGTTTCAGTGTGCAATAATTATGTCAGACTCCAAGGCAGAACTGTTTCGTGAAAAAGTAAAGCTAGAACGCTCGACTTCCAAGGTAAATTCACTGACATTGACCAAATTGAAATATGATAGCTACATTCAAAAAGTCAAAAATCTAAAAACTGCGAATAAAAAAGAAAGTAATGATCTCAGGTTTTTAAGACGATATTACATGATTGAAGTAAATGGTATTACAAAACTAATACACCCTGTCACAGACCAAGAAAGCATAAGGTATTATGTTTTTGATGAAGAGCTGTTTGGAGTTCTTAATGAAGCGCACATATCCACTGGACATGGAGGAAGAGATCGTATGAGTGAGCAATTGAAAGGAAAATTCAAAAATGTTACTACAAAGGACATTCTACTATTTTTAAGCTTGTGCGAACCTTGTGTTCAAAAAATGAAACATAAGAAGAAAGGACTGGTTGTAAAGCCTTTGTTATTCAAGGAAATGAATTCACGATGTCAAGTGGATTTGATTGACTTTCAGTCGCAACCTGATGAAAACTTCAAATTTATAATGGTGTACCAGGATCATTTGACAAAGTTTGTTGTGCTAAGACCACTGAAATCAAAGACTGCAGATGAAGTGTGTGATAACATCATTGTTATTTTTACTTTGTTAGGCGCTCCTTGTATTTTACAGTCTGACAATGGCAGAGAATTTGTGAATAAAATTATTGACAGTCTGGTTAATACATGGCCGAACTTCAAAATGGTGCATGGCAAACCGCGACATAGTCAAAGTCAAGGTACTGTCGAGAGAGCCAACCAGGACATAGAGAATATGATAACCACCTGGATGCAAGACCACAAAACATCAAAATGGAGTGAAGGCTTAAAGTTTATTCAACTTATGAAAAACAGTGCATTGCATAGTGGGATAAAAAGATCCCCGTATGAGGCAATGTTCGGTTGCCCTCCGAGACATGGCTTATCTACTTCAAAACTACCTACTGAGGTATTGGCAAATTTAGAAACAGGAGAGGATCTTCAATGCGCCATTGATCACATTCAGGAACAACAACAACAACAACAAGAAAACGAAATTGAAAGTAACGGGAATGGAAATCCTGATGAAAATGAAACAAACCAAAATTTATCAAGTGGTGAAAAGCTCGTAGATGATGGTGATTATCTCCTCACTGACCTGGACAAGTCTACTGAGGCCATCAAGAAGCAGAGAAATGAAGCTTTCCACTGTCTAGAAGAACAAGCTAAACGCATGAAAAAAACCTCAGATCAGATTCATCCGCCAGTAGAAAAAGGAACATCAGTTCGAATTCCTGTCCCAGATGTTGACCGCGGAAGAGCAGATGCCCGATCTATCCTTGGCGTGGTACTGGAGGTTGTCGACGATGGATTCTATCGAATTGGAACAAGAAATGGAATTCTGAAGCAGCTTTTCTCAAGGTAATTTTTCCAAGCTAAAATAAAAGATCTTTCTCTCTCTCCCCCCTCCCCCCTCTCTTTTTCTCCTCTCTCTCCCTGCCCCCAGTATTAAATTGTTCAGAGTTCAATGATAATATTTTTTCAGGTCTCAATTCAGTAAATGTCCCACGAACATTATCCAAGAAAATGAAGTCCCTATGGTTAAAACAATAGCTGTGAGGACTGTTGCAACTTCACAATCACTTGGAAGTGGACAAGGATTTTTGAAATGCTCTTGCAACACTAAATGCAAATCCAAGAAGTGCATGTGTAAGAAGAAAGATGTGCTCTGCAACTCAAAGTGTCACAAATCTTTACCTTGCTGTAATAAATGATAAACATTTCTATCTCTCTATGTATTATAAAGGTTTTGCTTTTTTATTTGTTTTTTATTAGGTAGTAGACCGTTTCCTTGCAAAAAGTCAACTTTTACTAACTCAAGGCAGTAAGAGTATACTTTCCCTATGTATAGTCAACTCTGACTAGTAAATGTTGATCAAAATTCATCACTTTTCGCTTTTAATCAACTTTTACTGAAAAGACCAGTAAGAGTCGACTTTACCTAGGCAGAGTCAACTCTTACTGGAGAATCTACTTTTCCTGTAACATATATAATAATAAAATACGTAAATTTTTGAAAATATTATAAATTTCTTAAATCTTATTTTTACGTTTTTTGTACTTGCTTTTTTATTACTATTATTTTTTTATTTACCTAACATTTTATTAGTTATATACGATTTAGCATTTAATGTTGCAACAGATAGTTGTATTTAATTATTATATAATTTTTATGATATTTGTATTACATTATATTTATTTGCATTTCTATAAGAGAATAACCCCGTCTTTAAATGTTTAAATACTTAAAATAGTATTTCTCACTCTTTGCTGTAATGAATATTCTTAAATTTGCTATAATTAGCGATGCTGTTGGCACTCTGAACTTTAACACACACTGCCTTCTTCTCTCACCTTTGAATTCTCTTCAGCCGCGTTTGACTGCTGTCCCATCCTTCTGTAACTCTTATTTATTGACTCCTTTCCCTCGCCTTTTGGCTTTCCTTCCACTTTTCATTTATTGTTGATTGGTAGTTACGAAGGTAAGAAATTATAAGAAAGGGTTGGTATCTTCGGCTTAAGATTTCTACATATGTAAAACAAAAGATGCTGACATGTATGAGAATTTTCTCTGACTATTCTCGCTAATGGAAAATTCGTGTTGTTTTATTTTTTCATCTATTCAGTAATGTTACTTTCTGGAGTTTAAGCATTTCCGCGTTAAATATGATTATCTTAGCCGGAAGATCTTTAAAATTGTACGCTTATCATTTTGCTTCTTCAGTCCAAGCAACGTGAAATGAAGAAAGTTTGTAGGCATTTGCGAAATGCCCTTGTATCACAAACCTCTGCCAGCATCAGATTTTGTAAGTATCTACTACAAACAAATTTCATGATAAATCTAAAGTGTACAGCAGTTTCTGTAACTGGATTGTGTATATCATTATGTGAGGTTGGGTACGTTTTCAACATACGTTTTTACACAGAGTAAAAAACACACGCGAACACACACACACAAATGTATACTATATGTTTCTATTAAGGTCACATATAAAGAAAATGTTTACTAAAGCTAAAAATGGTTTCATGCCACCAAAAATAATACTGTCACGTTAGCTGAATCGTGAGCTGTATTGGAAAGGGTTGTTATTGTTAAATATTTCCTAATTTCTCACAAGGAGTATCCTTTTGTTTTCCAGTTACTTACATAACAGCCAGAATCATTCCGAACATTGCCTTATACGAAGGTAAATAATGAAGATTCTCGCTTTTTATATTTTAAAATTTTACAAATTAAACACACATTTTGTGTCGTATGATGCAAGATTTACATGTCTGTGTGTGTGGGGGGGAATTAATGAATAAACATTAAGAGTTGTAAATTTTCACACCTCTCTATCAAATTACAATGAAATGATTTAATATAAAATAGAATTGAAAAATATAATATTCGCATAATATATAATCAGTTCACCGCACATCCATAATACTGAACACACTTAAATTATTAAAATGTTGAAACGTAAATGGTAATTAGCCTGCAAAATCTCCCACTAATTCTCGAATAAGCTACTGGTACTCCTCCGGACAAACATGTAGCTCCTAATGGAAGCAGATTAAGATAGATTACGAATTAAAGTATAAAACCAGCTTAACTTATACATGCAAGAAACAACATTTTGATACAAAGTGATTAATTAATGTGTTTTAATTGAGACAGTGCACGATGAGGCTTAATATTTGAGTAAGATAGGCTGTAATCACTACAAAGACTGACGGCGTAATTGCGGCGTTTGAATGAGGTCAACATTTTCAGTCACGGCTGACGGTCACAGTTCACACCGTTGTCTTCTTTAGTTAACTAAGTTTAAAGGTAAGGTCCCACCATAGATTTATAGTGGCATTAGAATTTTAAACTTTCTTAAAAGTTTAATTAGTTTTTCACGAGTTTCCAAAGTAGAGCTTAGTTAACAGTCTGCAATGAAGATAGGTATAAGAAGGGTTAATTATTTTTTTATCTACCATATCAAAATGTACAATATACATTTAGTCAATAATATTTTTTACGTTCAGCATTAATTTGTAATTATGCCGTAAGAGTTGAGAACACGTGTTTGTGGTTTACGTTCCATGAATGTATTGATTGATCAGTAGCAAAGCCAGTTACGACTTTAAAGAAGACCGACAACTTCAGGGGCAAGCGATTCAGATGAGCTCACGCCGCGGTGAAAATGATAAATAATGATTTATAGAATGGTCTGCTACCGGCCGTAGAAGATCAATTCGTAAAGTAATGAGAAGATGGAACTTAATGGTTTCATATATATGTTATCATATATATGTTAACCATTATATGGTAAACATAATGGTATCCAGAAATATGTTAAAAGATGAATAAACGAAGGCACTGGAAGTATGTTTCGGGAAGGAGAATAGATCCCATCCCTGAATAACAGACCATGTTCTTAATCTGACGAGAGAAAGAAGAAAATGTAAAGTACCAGCATACTAACTTGGCTTTAGGAAATATTGAAAGAAGATAAACAGAGAAACAAAGAAAGCAAGATAGGATTTGAAGCAAAAAATTTAAAGAAATAAATAAGAACGTGGTTAAAGATAACACAGAACGAGCATATTCAGTAATACGAAGACAGTTCAAGACAAAGGCAAACATGACTGAAACTAAAAAGATAAAAACGGGAAGGTGGTAACACATGAGGGCAAATTACTTAAACAATGGAAAGAACGTGTATAGGAACTGCACAAATAAAATAAGAAAACGGAAATATTGTAGAAAACGAGAACAATATAGAAAATGATAGATTAAACCACAAGTGCTGAGAGACGAATTCGACAGGACACTAAAAGAACTGAAAGACCGCAAAGCTCCAAAAGTCGATAAAATGCCTGGAAAAATTCCTAAGAAAATACGAACAAAAGCTAAACATTATCTGTTCCATATAACAAATGAAGTGTGTAAGGTATCTCAAGATTTTGAAACAAAAAGAATTATATCCATCCCAAAAGCTAGCACCAAAAGCAAAATTTGCAAGGAGACTAATTTCACTTTAGAAGAAATCCAGGGACGTGATAAGTTATACTGAGCCAACGAATAATAATAATAAAAAAAACTACGATTGAACAAAGAAATTGTGATAGTATTCATTGATATTCAAAAGCCTTTTGATAACGTAGACTGGAATAGAATGTTTTTAGCGCTCAGGGATGTACACGTAGAGTACAGAGACAGCAAAATAATTTTGCAGCTCACAAGAGCCAGATAGCTCTCACAGATCAAGATGAATTACAGGGAAAGGTAGGTAAGGTGTTAGACAGAGGGACGACCCATCCCTACTTTTGTTCAACTTACACATAGAGCATGGGTTCTCGGACACCAGCAAAAATGGAATACAGATAAACGGCGTGTGCTACAAATCAAACCGTTCGCAGACAACACTGCTCTACTGGGAAATAATCACAAAGAACTTCACAATATGAACAATCTAAAAGACTGATGTGGGTTGACGATAAATAGGACTACACTAAAATCACTGAATGGACGAAAGACGGAGAACAGAAGGCGGAGATATGGCTCGAAAGAGAATAATTAGCAAAGATCATTACTTTTACATACCTAGGGAGCTAAATAACATCAGATGACAGAAGCGCCTCTGACATAAAAAGTAAAATCGCTCAAGACAGGAGGCATTTTTCTAAAAGAGAAGCCTTTTAGCATCAAAAAAATTTTCTCTCGAAACGAGGAAACAACTCATGAAAAGTTTCATCTGGAGTATAGGTACTTACGTCTCGGAGACTTAGATCTTAGAACAGTGAAAAGGGAAAAGCTTGAGGCTTCGTGATACGATGCCGAAGGAAACCGTTCAAGATACCCTCCACAGCAAGACTGAAAAGCAGGAAGACTGATTAATTCATAAAAGTAGGCGAAAAAGAAGGCGCTGCTAAGAATAATTGCGGAAAGGAGACGTGGAACGGTTGGTCGTCTAGCTCGACATTTAGGATGGTTTATCGTCTTGTTCGAGAGAAAGACGGAGGGACGTAACGTGAGGGGAAGATTAAGACAGGACGAGATCAAGGCAGGAAGAGAATTTAAGGAAGTGAAGACACTGGCTTTGGAACGGAAGAAACTGCAACCAACAAAGCTACGGGTTGAGGAGAAGAAGAGAGAGAGCATCTCAGCAATTTCTTTAAATGGAAAATATTCAGGATGATTTTCTCGATTAAATTTGTTAGTTTTTTCTTATGATATCGTTAAATATATTATGTATGTAATGTTTTCACATAACTTAGTTCTATTGTTGGAGAGACTAGAATTCTATTGTACATCGGACTTGCCATTTTTATTGTCCACCGCTTTGCCAAGGAAGAGTAGGAAAACTCCTCACTTCGGCCATTAGCGACATCTACGAGCGAGGATGAGACCTTCTTCCACCAACGTTAGAATAACGCGCTTAGCCGTTGCCCAACGAGGATGTGGTATAAAAGCCATGATGAAGCATCTCCCCACCGCCACCACCAAGCACCCACTCGGCCCACCACCGCTTCCTACCGAAGATTCAGATCTTCTACTCGTCGCTAGATGTACGCTTTGGACCAATCGTCAGTCTCCGGTACACCCGAATTGTGGAGTATACCCCCACACCCACTTGAAGAAGCTGCTTTGATTACCAGGTGCACAAATTACCGACCACCAGAAACCGGTATTATCCGCCTTCCGACACTACTACGGACTTTATTTTGTAAGAGGTAATGTAACGTAATAGTTATATACTATCTGTTACGTGCAAAATTATTCGGTACTGAGTGTTATCTCCATAATGTAGATGTCTACACGTCAAATAAATAATGTAGATACCAGTAGTTTGACAATCAATAGTCCAATACACATTTGTGAGTTTCATTTTGTCAAGCGCTGACGGCAATACCATTACTATCGCATCCAGATCCGTTAGCTTTGCATGTTTAGCTTTTCTAAGCTTATAAGAGAATAATTCTATCAAGTCTGTTGGCAGTAAAAGTTAATAATACATGGACAGCCAGACGGAAGAACTGACATGCTGCCTTTGAATCGAGATAGGCTAATATATTTGACTCTACATAAGTAAATACTCATATTTAAAAAAAATAAAAAGAAAGAATTTAAAATGTATATTGTTGTTTTACGAATCACAAAAATGTTTCACACATAAAGAAGTGTTTTAGATACAGGTTTTAGTACCTTATTTGCACGTGACGGTTTGCAGTGCGCTGTTTTCAGTGGGGAAAATAAAACTGAGTATAGAATTGACGAACCATTTGGTAAAAACATTGTGTAAAATAAGACGGGATTAAAGCCTACGGATATTGTAATCTGCAGACAGAGATTATTTTATTTTATTTGTAACAAATAAGGTTTCCAGGATAGCATTACAATTGGAAGATTATAAGATTATGTTACATTGAAATAAGCTTGCAAGGTTGCTGAGAAAGCAATAAAATGCTCACAGAGAATGTCAACGTGACACATGTATTAGATAAGCGATTCTTCCCTTATTCGTTACAGATTAAGGTACACTGTCGAGCTAATCCCTAATAGTTACCATAGGAAATGGAGTTAATAATTATAGTATTGTATCGTTGGTGTTACTATGGGAACGAATAAAATATGGGAACGTTGATATTTTATGCGTCACACATTTTTAGTACGCGGCGGAGTGTTTACAGAAATAAATGATAAAGAGAAGATGGATTGTCTTTTACTATATTTACCGGCATATCGGCCTTACCAAAATAGATTGCGTTCTGGGAGTGGGGTATTCTGTTACTTCTGTTATCAGATCGACTAAGGAAGAGTCTCCTCAAATTTATACACTATCCGTCGGCACCATCAAAAGAAATAAAATCGATAGTATTGTGATAGAGACACATCGCTACCTAAGAGAGAGGTGCGTTTCCCAGTTGAAACCTCTAGAAGTTGGCAACGCTGTCTCAATGAAGTCAGCCTTTAGAGCTTCTACACACACATAGTGAGCCATGTTCGTTGGCTTGGTAAACATTTTTTTTTAGTTCATGTAGTTAGTTGTCAATTAGAAACATAAATATATACAACAATCTAATAACTTTTGAAATGTATTAATGAATTTAACTTTTAAAGAAAATAACATTTACAAAATTATTTAAAATTAGTTACAAAAATGTAAACTTCTCATACAAATATAATCAACTTTTTCAATATAAGAAGGTAAAAGTTAACAAAATTTTCAACGTACAAAACATAATGATTACTGTAACAAGGGATACACAAGAAGCATAGAAGTGTTAGTTTCATGGGTGGAGATTATGTGCTTTCAGAAGTTAATTAATAATACCTTTAGTAAACATTTTCCGTTCAGTGGCAGCATGCAGTGAGCAAATTACTCGACGTACACACACACACACACACACAAACACATGTCCCCCTCTACACGTTGCGATTACTAGCGATAGGTTTTTACTTTAATTTTCATTTTTTATTTACATAAACTTTTTATTTTAATTAATTTTTATTTATTAATTTTAATTTTTTTATTTTAATTTAATTTTTTAATTTTAAAATTTATTATTTACAATTTATTTTAACTACAATTTACAATTAATTTCCTGCATGACTAACAACTACAAATGAATTAAAATTACAAATACAGGGTCCGCCAGTGAAGCGGGAAATTTTGAAAGTCCCATAGTTCATTTTCTGCTCATGAGAGGGCGTGGAGGTTTTCGATTGTTGTTTTACATTTAATGCCATTTGTTAAACATGGAGCAGTGGTCCGGTGCACAGCGTGCTTTCTGCGTAAAATCGTTTTATAAGAATTGTCACTGTGTGACTTCTGTACAACGATTGTTTCGTAATCATTTCAATATTCCACGACATGGAAGAGTGCCGACCGCTCATACAATTATGTCATGGGTGAAAAAGTTTGAAGAAACTGGTTCCACATTAAACTTAAAGCATAGAGGAGCAACAAGGTCTGTAAGAACAGAGGAAAACATTGAAAGAGTTCGAGTAGCATTGACGCGTAGTCCACAACGTTCTGAATGAAACATGCATCCGCACTAAACATTAGTGACACATCGTTACGACGAATTTTGCATTAAGACTTATCTTTTCATCCTTTCAAAATTCAAGTAATCCAGGAGTTGAAAGATGGCGATATGCTGGCTCGCAGGATTTTCAGCGAAGAAATATTGCGACGTGTAAATGATGATGAAAACTTTATTCACCGCATGTTTATGTCAGATGAAGCACATTTTCATTTGAATGGATATGTAAACAAACAAAATAGTCGATATTGGAATGATGAAAACCCAGGTGAGTTGCATAAAAAGCCATTACATAGTCCGAAAGTTACGGTGTGGTGTGCAGTTTCATCATCTGGCATTATTGGGCCATATTTTATCAAAGACGATAGAGGAAACACCACAACTGTCAATGCAGACCGCTACACATACACGGTCAGAACATTTTTGATGCAACAGCTCCCTAGGTTTCCGGAAATTAATTTTTTCCAGCAGGATGGGGCCACAAGTCATACTGCTCGTGTGTCCATGGCTGCTTTAAGAGAACTCTTCCCGGACGGACTCATATCCAGATATGGCGAAATCTCGTGGCCTGCAAGATCCCCAGATTTGTCCGCATGCGACTTTTTTCTTTGGGGATTTCTGAAGAGCAGGGTGTACGTTGATAGACCGCACACCATACCGGAATTAAAAACGAATATCAGACAACAAATTGCACGGATTCAACCTGACCTGCTTCGTCGAGTGATGGAAAATTTTCGGTCAAGATTAGAAGAATGTTTACACAGAAATGGCTCTCACTTGAGCGGCGTTATTTTTAAAAAGTAAAACAATGGCATACTTTACTCAACTCAAATCTGTAAAAAAAAAATTCTGATAATAAATGTTTCATGAAAAAATTGGGTACTTTTAATTTTCCCGCTTCACTGGCGGACCCTATATAATTTATAGCTACAATTATTATACATTTCATAATTCATTAAACCTACAAATAACAAAATATAAATTAATTGAAAGGCATAAAATCAGCAATGTTATTAATAGTTTCTTTCAAATTTATCAACATCTCGATACCTTTGCCGCCACATAAATTCAGCCAGATAAGAATCCAACAACAGTCGCGAAATACCGCATTGCCTTAGCCCACATGGTTTCTACATTTTTCGTGTGGGCTTTGGTTTCTGGATTGACAAATTGTATTGACTGGTTGACTGTAAGATGTTGATAATTTTGTCGTAAATTTTGGTATCCCCTCCACTCATCAGTCAAAAAGGTTGTGCCTGGGGCATCATACTGATTTATTATAGGCAGTAAAGTCCCCGCGGATCGGTCTGGAACGCTCACAAGGAAACAGTCTCTTGTTTCACGACAAATTCCGCCAAACACCCATTGATTTGGTAAAACTCTTCCCCTATTCCATTTTCTTCTCGTGAAACAAGTCTAAGTTACTTGCAAGAATTCACTTCTACAAGTCAAGTCGTCGTGCAATTCTACATGCAAGTTAGGTCCACCAATAACCATTGGATTCTGTAAAAAATTGTGCTCAAACACTTCTCGTATGTGGCAGTTACAATCCACACATGTGCCATGATTCATTTGCAGTTCATGTTGACAGAATTTCACGGTTGTGTACTCCTTACTCCAACAGTAAATGAAATATACGATTGTGCGGAAGTTCTACCGATAATTGTTTATGAATGTATCCAGTCGCACTTGTCTGGATTCTCGGCAGTACTTTTTCGAACAAAGCCAACAGTCTACCGGCTGTATAAATTTCATATAACGGCCGTTAGTACAGATTCTAGTGTTTTGTAAAATACCTTTCTCTTGTAGAAACTGTGTGGCTGAATCTTTGTCTGGAATCCGTGCTGTTTAACTGTAGGAAATTCCTGGTATTGTAGGCAGATGGTGGTGATACTAACTACGATACTACTACGCTTGGGACTGCAGCATACAGAGTGTATTATGTTGCCCCTTCCACCGTACAGAGTGAGCTGTCGCCAAGGAATGATTGCAAAATGCATTGTTACTGACGATTGCTACGTCCACAAAAGATCCCTTTAATTCCTAAGAATCTTGGAAATAAATTCTACTTAGTCACATTAGATGGTCGTTACTAATTGAAGAGCTTGCACCAAAAAGAGGGTAGCTCCACAGTTTGCTGTACTGAATTATAGTTAGCATCGAATGTAAAAAAAAAATTGCACAAATTGTTGCAAGATAGAGGGAGATCCAATAACGCAGTCCCACGTTATAAGGTTATAGGCCTCCTGTTTACGTTTGGTTAAAGAAAGGTGCAGCTCCAGAGTTGCACCCATTTTACACTAATCAAAGCGATAATTTTCAATCCATCGGTTGGCAGTACGTACAACTGGTTAGGATACGTTTCATAATTTAGTTAGTTTTTAAGCGGGAAACCAAGTACAGTCGAGGTTGTGTGATCTAGTGATTTAGTTATCCGTATTGCTTAAAGGTTCTTGTTGTTTTTAAAGTGTGTTTGTCGCATTGAATATTCAGTTTCAGAACCTTAGAATGAGTGATTATTACAACTCTGACTCTGTCATTAGTGTCAGGGTATTTATTTAGGTGAGGATGGTCTGGTACCCCAGCTGAGAAATGTTTAAAAATAAAAAAAGAATAACCCAGACCGTTTGAAGCGTAACATGTGAAACGTTAACTGGAAGGGTAGGAAATTCAACCTAGAAAAACTGGACCAGATTGTAATTGTAAATATAAATGTTTTGAAAGTGTCAGTGATGATAGAAAAAAGGTTTATTAAGTAAATTTAATGAGATATGGGTCAGAGATCCCTAAAATGTATATTTAAGAGGGTTAATTAAAAAATAACGTAAGTGAACTAGTCAGGTCTATAACTAGTATCGGTAAAAACCGTATTTGTTCTCACACGGTTTGTTAAAGTAGGCATCCAATCAGTCAGAGTGAGCAGAGCTGCTTTTGCAGTTATGCAAGGTGTGTTAAAAAAAAGTGGATAATATTTCTAAGGCTCTGAAGTATTCTGCCGAAGTTACACCACCGAAACGAGGCAAGGCCTAACAAAGTACAGGCCTCAGATCCTAATTTAAAACGTATGTATGAATAAAATTATACTTACAATTTCACAAACTAGAGATACACGAAAAATATTTGAATCATGCTGAGAGGCCTATAAAAGACTTTAAGCCTGAAATATCTTACAATTTTTACTAACAGTATTTCAAACTAAATTTCAACTGTCGCTTTGAGTCACCTCGCTCTGACACGCGTATAAAATGTGATATTTTACATAATAAGATGAAAGATGAGATTATTGATGAAAACGAGAAAAAAGAGCTACAGAAACAAAAGACTGTACATGAAGTGAAGGCTTCTCTTGTGCTAAATTTTGTAAAGAGGACGAGGATATTAAAGTGCTATCCTTTGATTTTCAACAAAATCTTCCTTTGCCAAAAGTCACCTCTGGCGATATCTTTTATCGACGTCAGCTTTGTGTTCATTCTGGAAAGACTGGTTTTCACTTCTACATGTAGCTCACTTCTACATGTAGGCCTATGATGAAACAATCGCCAAATGAAGTAATTTCCTTCTTGAATATAAAGAATGTACTTCCAAAAATCTGTCAAGGTATTGTATCTTTTATTCTGATAATGCCGCAGGTCAAGATAAGAATGTAACAATAATACAGTCTTTGTACCTTCTTACAAAACATACTTCCATACAGAAGATTGTACATCTCCTTCCTAAACCCAGACATAGCTTTTTGCCATGTGATCGCTGTTTCGAAGTGATTGAAAAGTTCAGAAAGAAAACATAACGTGTTTTATCCAAGCCAGTATGTGCATTACGTTTGTCCAGCATCCAGAAACGTTACAGCTATTCTTGTAAAGCATACATGTTTTGAATTTTACACAGCATTCTGAAGGACATTTTTAAAAAATTATTGTGAATGAATTTAAAAAATGTGTATGCTATACTTTTGAATACTAGATTCAAGATCTCTCAATATAGAATCTTTGAATACAGCTTGGACCACGTTGACACTGTTAGAGTCAGTGTACGTCTTCCTTACCTGTTTATGACAGTTTCTCCAACAGAAGAGATGTTGGTGCGGAACTCTTAGTTGAGCCACAATCTGCAACTTCACCTCTCCATTACCAGTTAAAATGCCAAATACAAAGACGTCACGCATTTAATGACTAACTTTGTCCCCCTTAACGACATTGGCTTTATAAAAGTTTAAAGTGTGAGGTAAGTGATGGTGAAAGTCGTTCTGTAGATTCTGGGACTGATGATGAACAAGCAGATTAACTTTGAGACTATTTCATGACTTAGTAAGCATAATTCGCTGTATTTTATTTTTTATTGTGTAAATTGATGTTTTTTTGATACGATGCCAAGTAACAATAAACAGTTTTATACCATAATGTAGTAATTAATTTACTTGTTTCCCCAAATATTTGGGTTTTATACAGTTTGATTCTAGAAAGGGACCTCTCCAAAATTTGAAAATTCTTCCTGCCGTAGTAAACATATATTTTTTCTTAGTAGTAGTGTCAAATGATGTGTAATTATGTAGATTTTAAATAGATAAAATTCTCTTAATCTGTGTTTAATGGTATTTTTAACACTGTTTAATTAGTTTACCAAAAGTTAAAAATTTTGGAGCTGCCCTTATCTTGTCTTCAATTTATAAAAGCAAGTAAATTACCCTATACTGAGTTACCCAACTTCTTTGAATAAAATTGTTCTCGTACCTGAATACACATACAGTATAGCTCGTGGTTCTGACAGTTGGGGGTTCAATGACTGAATGTTTCTATTAAGATAAAAGCAATTATCCCATTCCAAATGACACACGGGACGGGTCGCAACATGAATAGGCCTAATATTAAGTTGTGTTTATGCTATTTGTAAATTATTATAAAAATATATAGTTAAAATAAAACGATTGGTAAATATTTCTGTTTGATATTTAAAACGGGAAGCGGCCTACCGAGATCCTTAATTTTGCATTTATCTTTAATAGAGAGAGAAGACAAAATTTTTTTTAAAATCGATTGAACATTATTCATTTTACCAAATCAGTAAACTGAACACAAAAATAAGAAAAACCTGAACACTTAACACACAAAAATACCAGCAAACACTTTGAAGGTTATATATGCTTCGGTCAGCTTCACGTTACTATAATTATTTAATGACTACATTAAACACACTTTATTTTCGTAACACAATTACTTCACTATTTTATTTGACTTTAAGACTTTACCGCACACACTTTCATTGCATTCTAAATGAAATAGAGAAATCTGACACAAAACTAAAGGTAAACGGACAAATCATGTGGTAAAAATCATAATAATGGCAAATGGCGGTATTATAAAAATGTTAAAATTCCCGATCGGTGCGGTTCGGCCCTTGTCGGAACTATTCGTCTCTGTCGCTAACACTCGAGATTAGCGACTGTTGAGTGTAATTTTGCGTACACCGATTTCCCCCTCCAAAGCTGTCTACACAGTCTAGGAGGTGCTGATAGCTGTTTTCCACCTCAAGCAATAGTAGCGATCAATTCGCCTATTGCGCGAATCCATTACTGTTCAGTCAACAAGATTAATCTTGCAAATCTTGTTATTTAAATATGAAACCATTATCTCAACAAATCTTTAAACATATTAAATTATTTAGAGGGGTTCACTGAACCATTGAACCTTATGGACGAGCCGCCACTGTACAGTACACATAGGACAGTAATACACATAGAAACTGTATTTCACTTAGAACAGAAATATATTTTTTTATCAATAAGCGTAAATTGTACACGGAAATTATAGAAGTATAAAAATTATGAATACTTGTAATTAACTGTACCTAAGAACAAAAACACTGCTGAAGGACTTACACCAAGTACAGTTTAAAACTACTAGAATCTACAGATTGAACTTGTGGCT
The DNA here is from genome assembly GCA_034769895.1 of Magicicada septendecula. Classification (NCBI taxonomy): domain Eukaryota; kingdom Metazoa; phylum Arthropoda; class Insecta; order Hemiptera; family Cicadidae; genus Magicicada; species Magicicada septendecula. Next base: position 426,151,775 of record CM068367.1, on the reverse strand, counting down.
TATTAGCGAAAAAACATCTTTTACGATTACGAGTATTAGGTCAACACTCAACAAGTTGAATCACTACGCCACTGAGGATAACCACCTCAATTGTGACCGAAACGTCAATCACGCAAAGTGGCTTCGGATCACATCCCAGAACTGTGCCGGGTTTTGAATTTTCCCGGCGCGGTTAGATCTTTTCACTGCTACCAACACAGTTGGCAGCAGTGCCTGCCAATGCCATTCTCAAAGGAGCGGCAACGCGATTGAGTGAGCCGTCGCGGTGGTCAGCTGTGGGCTGCGTTTTGTTCGCAATTAGGTTACCGAAGGCTTATTTTTGGTAAATTGGGACAGGTTTTATGCAGGCAGGTGCGTCCAACAAACTCCTGTGTCGACCACATTTCTCTGCCAGCCTTCGATCTGAACGTTCCATTGGTCTGACGGCCCAGGATGTGTGTAGCTTTTCTTTATATGCGGCGGTAATCTCGTAAAGATGTTCAGGTGTGTGCGCTTAATTATATTATTTTATTTTTATTTAATTATGGATTATGTGTTATGATTGTGTAAGCGTGTGTGTGGCCAAGACTTATGTAAAACTTATTTTATTGTAAACCTTACGCCTTGTAAAACTTAATTTACTCGTTACTTCCTGTCTGGAAACAATTATTGCTCGTTAACTCTTATTCTGATAAAGCTAATAGAAATCAATTATTATAATTTAATGAAAGTAAGCAATTTTTGATTAATTAGAGTGATTAAGCCGTTAATAAAAGATTGTCAAAGTGATTGCGGTGTTTGTGTTCCGAGGCGAGAGAGTGTAATGTCTGGGTGTATTAACTGGCGGCTAATCCCCAAATAAAATGTTATAGGGTCCCTGCACCAGCCAGGAGAAAAGGGAAAGAGCGGTAGTCACACTAACACCGGTGACTACCAGCAGAGCAGTGCCACAGAATGCTCCCCGAAGCCGTCAGACCGAGGAATGCTGAGCGAACCTAATACACCGAAGGACCCAGATATCCCAGGAACGAGTTCCAGTAGTCCACTGTAGTCCAGTAAGAATCACCGTAGTCCAGGGACAAATTTTGCAACTCTGCTCGTACACTGTTCATCATGGTTCCACTCGAGTTCGTCTCCATACAATCACAGGTGGGAACGTTTCATTTATCACTCTTCAATCTACATCAACTCCATAGACTGGCTACCCTTGTGTACAACATTAAATATCTGTAGTAAGAACGGAAAATATCTCAAAATCACAAGACCTCAAGTTGTTAAAAGATTGTAACTGACTACTCTGTAACTTGTCTGACATACACCATGAGGGAGTAGTTAAATTGATTTGCTAGAGCATGGTTTCCTTCCTTAAACTATTTCGAGTCTGATCTGTATTGCCATTATTTATTATAATTAGTGTGAAGGGTTATTCGTGTTTTTATTAAGGGGTGGGGTTAACTTAGTTTGGTTCGTTATTTCAACTGTAAGGATGTTCGCCTTGTTCTCCCTCATGGGGTATGCGGCTCTGGACATTAATATATATATATATATATATATACCTTATGTCTATTTTCTTACAACAATACAAATTAATGACTGTATTTAAAACATAACATGATACTGTAACATTGTGTCACCAACTTGAACTTTAATAAATTTTGTTACTTGTTAAAAGGTGTTGATTGCAAATCCTGTCACTGTTTGTCTCCAGCGCACTTTTCGCTTCCTCTAGGTTAATTAGCCTAGTCTTAAATTCCACGTAGCGGTCCTTGCGACGACCGCTACAGAACTGTGAGCCTATACCACGCAAAAGCTTCAATCCTCTTTCTTCTATCCGTCCTTTGCCCTCTGCCTAACCTTTGTTATTAGCACAGTTACCCGCAGGATATGTCCAATTAAGTTTTCTTCTCTCTTCTTTATAATCCACAAATGTGATCTGCTCTCTACTTAACAAACAACTACGTGAAGCGTGCACAGTCTGTTACTTGTATCGCACTCCTTGATATAGGCTATGATGATTCCAGTTTATGCATTTTGGCTAAATGTAACAAACATTTATATATAATAATAATCACATTTTCTTCAAAAATTTAGAAAACTGATTAAACAGTATTTCACAATTTTATTTTTACTTATTTTCTTAATTCTTAAGTTTTGTTTATCCTAAAAGGGAAAATTTTGCATATGCGTTGTTATAAAATCGGTTTAAAAAAACCACACATTTGCGGCGTGCGTATAACGCTGGTATGTAAGATCATTTTGGGTCTCCAAGACTGATTAGGTCGCACTGCCTCAGTTATAGGGTTAAGTAGTAACATTAATTACGTACACGAATTGTTATTACTGCGGAAGTGTTTTTGTACTTGTAAGCATTAGCGCGGCGGATTCCAAGTTAATTAAATTTTCTGCTTGTTTTCAGTTTAATAAAGGCAAATCTAATTTAAACTGGAATAGGGCTACAGATTATACAAATTTTTTACATCTTTAAGCGTTCAGTTTGTGTGAAAGAAAAATTGAGAATTTTGTCTCCCGTTTCCCCTTACTATAGTTAGTTAACACGTAGTTAGTTAAGATACAACATTACAGTTTGCAAAGGAGTATATTGTTCAGTTGCACTTACACTCGCTGAGTATCCTTGCGTACAAATCTATTTAGAGCTATACTTCTCACGAGGTACGTATTCCCTATGTTGCTCACGCAACATCTGTAATTTTCCTGAAAATTTCACACACCAGTTGCGTCTTCCCTGGAATTCTTGCACAGACTTGTACTATACACTCCTGAATTATCAATTCCCGAAATTTTCGCCCGGTTTTCTTTTCTGAGTAACTGTTACTCACAAATTTTGTTTCCCTGGAATTTATACTGACGAGTTCGTCTTTTCCTTGACTTGTAAAAAGAAGTTGTTTTCTTGTAATTTTCATCCTCTTAGTTCCTCTGGAAATTTTGACACAAGATTTGTATATTTTCTTAAATTTCTACACACCACTTCTGGTTTTGCTGTAATTTTCACATGATAGTTATGAGCTCATTGAAATGACTTCCCCCAATGTTTTTAACAATTCGTAGTTTTATATTAGTTTGAGTCACCTCCAACTTTTAAACGGGATTTAAAGAAAATAAATATTCCCTTGATAAGAATAAATGTTTTAGAATAGTTTTCATGAGTACAGTTATCGAGAAATTATTTTTATTATTTGATTTAATTATAACTTTATATAGACCTAAAGGTTTTTAGTTCACAACGTTTCCTTAGCTTTATTTACAAATAACGTTTTGTAGAAGACATACCCATCTCTAAAGTACAATGACAACTACAGTCCGATCAATAAAGAATCTTATATCTTGAAACGAAAAATCAGAATCGCGGTCCTGATTTACAACCAGAGGCTTATTTACGGGATGGGGGACGAATGGAACTCCAGAGGGTCGAAAGTTGACAAAAAATTTTGTTAATCTCTTAATTTTTAAGCTGTTCTATTAATTTCTCAGCTGTGTACGCTAATGCAGTGGTAACCCTTTTTCAAATATACTATAGGTCTTCAAATAAGTTTATTACGCAGCATTTGCGTGTACGTTTGAAATATGAAATAGGCCTATAGGAAAATCAGTTAAGTCAATAAGTATCTTATAAATAATGTTTCAATAGCGCTTATTTTGATTGTGTTATTACTTTAATGGAATTGATTTCAGTATTTTATTACACGTTTTTCAGCCACTTTAAAGACCGTAATATTGATTAGTCTTAACGTGTTTTTTCTTTTGTATGAAGTTGATTCGACCGGATTCGCCCCCCCCCCCACCCCCACCAAATTCTAGATACGCTACTATTTACAGGAACAGTCACTGCAACCTATAAATTATCTTTGTAGTATACACCTTCTGTTTTGTTTGCTGCTTCCTACAGCAATGTTCATTAATTAAGTTTCATCACACATGATCAGGCTAAACATATTTATCAAATACTTGCGATACTTACGCAAACAGAAAATGTTTATTGTTTCTACTTAAGTGAGTAGAAGACAATGAAGTCTGTAAATGACATTCTCCATTTATATGGATTCTTGTTCTTACCCAAAATATTTACAATCCATTAACTTCACAGTTAATTTGAATCATGCTAATAAATGCTAATCAATATTACATTATAAATCTTTACTGTTCTTGTATATTACAATAATTCACACTGATTTTCAGCTCTCGATTATTAGCAATCATATTTTCATAAATACTTTATAGCTGATCACAGCGATTTGTGAAAAATCTCAAAGCGTTGATATGAATAAGATAAAGTTTCCTTTAAACTACAAACTGCTAAGTAATTAAACGGTCAACAGATCGCCGCCCGCGCATTGATACATAAGCAAAGTACATGCTGAGTACTGCAACGTTCAATCCTTACACATGTTTTGTGAATTATCTGAAAAGAAACTTCCACAGAGTTTTGTAGAAGTGTAGAGAATTTATTACATCGAAACTTAATACACTTTACAACATCTGGCACTGAACAATAATCGTATGACACAAAGCTCATCTTTAATGTCTTGCATATTGACAATGAAAATAAGGGAGTTACACAAGACACACACAGGGGAAAGTCAGGGGAGACGGAGAGGGAGTAGGGAGAGAGAGAACTGCTACGTCAAGAATGACATCAATTTCTATTAGTACGCCTTCTGAAGCCTGGCTGAAATGCCATTACAGTGTATGAGCTGAAACAATGAACCCAAACTGTAGCATAGTTGGCAGAGGTGACGTAGCCACTTGTACTGTCTGCAGACTTTCTGAAACAGAATTTTTAACATTTGGCATTGGCCCGAGTTGATTTACTTCAGTATTTCACAACGCAATTTACTTTCGCCGTTATTAAAAAATATAGTTTTCAACAGGCAAGTGAAATTTAATTATAAAAAAACATATATATTGTAATATAATTACAAATTATCCCTTATATTATATTTCAGCTCACTGTTGGGATCGCCAATTTGTAATATATTTAACTAGATAGATTGATTCGTTGTGTCTCTTTATTTATGCCCTACTGTTGTAAGCGTCAATTTTTAATATTCAAATCTACTGAGAGAATGTGTTCTTAACTCTAATATATTATAATAAGTAAATCAGCCCTGAACGAGTAGCGTACTATATTAGTTTAGTATATTTGGTGGTCAGATCGTTCCTATTAAGGCCTAGGGTGTACAACAACGTTAAGAGAGGGGAGTATAAGCCGTGAATTGTTTTTCCCTTCTCTCGCAGTTCGACTGCTGGACGAGTGCTTGTGCTGTGGTTTATCGTCAGCCAATTATTTGAGGTTAAGATTTTCCAATCGCATTATATCTCTCGTTTCTCTCTCTGTAAACTACAAATTATCTAAAACACACTAAATAGTCAGCAAATAATAAGTCATCATTTTCATGAAGGATTCTTTATTATTATTTTTTTTTTTTTACAGATATTCTCTCTTCGCTTGGGTTCAACAGATCGACCACACTTAAATGAATCGACAAGGTTACAGAATTCGATTTTCAGATATTAAATTTTAACTATATTATTATTTTTTCTTAATCTCAGGGTTCGAAAGGTTCTTGTGATTATTAGGAAGGTCAGAAAATGCCAAATAAAAATACAAGGTATTACAAATTTAAATATAAAATCTTTAAACGTAAGTTGGTTTTACCGTCTGGCGACGAAGTTCACTCGTAATGGCAGCGTACCGATAATTCCGTGATGGCCGTTTAACTAGTCTACAGATGTCTGTGTCATTGCCAGTCTCCAGTTCCGAAAATAAAAGTTTGGTGTATTTGTCCCTGGATGGAGTAGAATTTCCAATTCTTAATCTTCGCTAATGTTGAAGTTTCTCGTGGTTATGGATTACCATGGATTTTGTGTAGCAATAGTTTTTCTTCACTTGATCGTAAGAAAGTGAGGTTTAGCATTCGATTTTAATTTTCTTTTTTACTTTAATTTATTACATTAATTTCTTTACGTCATTCGTCCTCTTCATTTTAATTATTATTTAGTACTTTTATTTTTGTATCAAAAGTTATTTGGATTAACTTGGAAATTTGTTCATTTAGATTTTTCTTTTTTTATTTCTACTCATAAAGCTGAACTATCCTCTTTCACCGATAACAATCGAGTAAACAAACTTTCTTGCTTTTATGTGGTCCTTGACAACCAATCTTTGTTCTGTTATTGGTTAATATTTGTAATCCTTGAGCCATCTAATACCGGCCATAATTAAAAAATGTTCTTGCACTTACTTATTAAAATACTCCTTTACCAAAGTCACGTTATATCATATTGAATTTTCACAGATTCTTTGTTATAAAATTACATATATTTTGCTACGTTTCTCCTTTTAATCTTATCATTCTAACAAGTACTATCTTCTCATTACAAAATACTAATTTTGGGACCTATCTTCTATTACTTATATTATGTTTTTATTGTAATTCATGGCACTTATCTGCTATTAAAAACTACTATTACTTTCTTCTAATTTATTATATAAAATTTAGTGTCTTTACTTTTGTTAGTTGCCTAACTTTTCTGACATGGCTTCCTGTACAATGTCTCACTGGCTTAGGGCCAATAATTCAATTTTTTACTCTATTCTGATTTTTAATTTATCATTACATAGTTTTTTAGTATAGAACCCTTCATATGTCCACAACATAGTTACAATAAAACCCTTTGGTATTTTATCACCAATTTTTGCCATCCTGGCCAAGTTTACAATTATAATCTAACAACACAACCATTATCTATTCAATGTAGTTATAAAATATTTACTCTATATAAATTTTAACATAAATTCCATGGTGACATGTTCATTTTTATAAATTAACTTAACATCATTTATTTAATACGCTCTTAATGTAGTTATTTTCGAGCATTGAATAAACTGTTTATACTATTTTTTCAGATTATTTAAAACTGCACTTATCACTCACTCTTTGTACTGACCCCTTCACTGATCACTTCATAGTTTGTATTTCTATACATTTATCTTTGGCTCTACTACCTTGTATTTTTATTTAATATCATTTATTATTTTTCTTTTTACTCAATAAGGGTTTACACTTACCTGACCCTCGTTACCATGAATAACTTTAATGTTTTGTATTTTAATTTTTATGTAAATTAGGAGACCTTGGTTTTGATACGTTACATATACTCCCCCTCCCAAATAAGTTTATTTTATCTGACTGTGGTTTGGGTAATAACAACTTATAATCTTCATGCTTTGGTTTACTTTATCCTTATTCGTAGTATTTCTCGATTTCAGTCTGGTTATAGGTACCCCTTACCTTGTTACTATTTGGGTCAGTCACCACATATGTATTGTTTTGGTTATCCTTACTTATTAAAAAAAGGCCCAATATATAATAATAATAATTTTTTGGCTATCCCTTCAGATCCACTCGGTTGCTGCCTGTTTCTTATTAAGATTTTTTCACCCACTGTATACTTAATGGTATGTTTCCCTATTATATTCCGCTTTTTTCTTCTAAGTTCCATCTTGTGGAGTAGCCTGTTATATACATGGGTAAGGTTGAGCTCTTCTTCTGGTCCTTCTGGGAATTGTATTTGGTTAAACTTTGTACTGTAAACTCCGCATTGCGGTCCGTGCAGTGACGTCATTCCCCCCCCCCCGCTAATCTGCTGCCGGCTTGAATTCAGGCTAGCAGCAGTCAGAGTTAGTTAGTTACTTGCAAGACTCCGGACGGGCAACTTGCCTCCGTTCGCCAGCCGCAGCTACATTGTTTCAACATTTCCAAATTTTAGCATGATCATCATGCGCTAATTACGTAGGCGATCTCAGCCTCTACACCTGATTATGTCTTTCAATATTTAATTCTATCTCAATTCTCAGGCATTCATGTCGCGCTAAACTGCACGCGCCAGCAACTATTTCTTAATAATTTTCAATAAACAATTAACTCTAAAAACATATACAGTCCACTTCGTTATTTCATTTCTCACCAGCTAACTCAACAACTAGCGTTCTAAGACTAACTTAAGATTACTTCGAAAGCGTCTAAGACGCAACATTTTGGTCCACCACGGCCGGATCCGAATCGTGATTCGGACTAAGATTTCAAATATATTTCATTTAATGGGCCCAAACAACGTTTGGTTCAAGCCCGAATACTTTCAAACTGTAGATTGCTGGCCGTTGCATGCCTTCATGGTTCTCAAAAAAATTCATACTTGACATCATCAAGATTCTGCAGAGCATCATATCTGAGACAGCAAGACACTACAAGTCATCATCATTTGTCGTACAGCGAAATTCCAGAACTTCAAAATATACGGAAAGCTACAACTTCAAGCGTCACCCGACCAGCAGAAACAAGAGTTGCGCCAACCTCTAAGGCTTGCCGAACAGGATCAACAAGGAAACAACAGGATCGGAGCCATTTTGAACACGCCGGGATTCACCATCCACGTGACTATGCACTTTCATTTTTTATAATTTTTCATTTATAATTTTTATATACAGCAAATTCAGTAATATTTTAGCACAGATTTAATAGCATTTAATATAAAATCATTAATAATTTTTACATAAACAGATATTAGTGTCAAGTGGCCATAAACTTGTATTTTTACCTAAATTTTCATTTACGCATCTGTACAATAATGCATTCAGAAACTTAAGTGATGTGATAAGGCTATATGTATATTGTCACTTTGAATGATTCATATTTTCAATAACTTACATAACTATTTTTTATTAAAGAAATTAAGCACCTATTATAATAAGTAATAGATTAAGGTGTATACCGATCACTAGCTCCCGCATCATATCAGGATTTAGTAAATGATTCAAAGTACAACAATACCAAGGCACCTGCTCTATATTTAGCTATCGTTTTCGAATCACATTTTGCATTTCAGTCATGGCTGATGTGAAAGCATTAATCAAAAAACGGGGCACAATTAAGGCTTCTATATCCCGTGTATATACTTTCGCTGACAATTTCGATCCGGACATAAGCGATCACCATGCCTTACAAATTAAGCTCCGCCATTTGATGGAATTGTCCGCGAAGTATGATGACATTCAGCCCCAAATTGAGGCTGACGATTCCGATTTCGCATCAGTCAGTGACAGGGTTCAAACAGAGGATGATCTCTGTAATATTGAATGCAAGTTACACCATTTATTAGAGCAAGTAGAGGAGGTGAACAAGAAGCCATTGTTTCAAACTGAGGTTACGCCAATTAAAACCTCCCCTATACAGTTAGAGCCAATTAAATTGCCCTGCTTCTCAGGCAACATTATTGATTGGCAACATTATTATAATATGTTTTTGGAGCTAGTACACGTCAGAACTGACCTGATGGACATTGTGACGATTTAAAGATTATTTAAATAGCACAAATTAAATTTTTTGTTCTTATAACAAGTGAGAGTATAATCCACCCCCCCCCCTCTGTACCTAGACACCTGTATCATCTTGCAAAAGGCTAGTACGAACATGCAAATTACAATGTTATTAAGCAAAAACTAATAATCCTTCTATTTAAATAAAAGACGTAATAATAATAAAGAAAATATCTAACTCCTAACTAAGAAAAGGTAGGATAATTTATTGTAGTTAATTAATGGACAATTAATAATAATAAAGGAACGAACTACTTTTCTCTCAGCGCGTAAACCGCGCCAGCTTCCATACTCCCTGCCGCTAAACTAACGCCAGTCGCCGGACAATCTCTGACATGTAAGCAGCTCGAAAATGTGTCGTGAAGTTAAACTTACGTTTATGTCGCTAAAAAACGCTGTAAAATTAGTGCTTCTCATTTAATTAATCCAATGTAGCGTAAACGAAACTTAAAAACTAGTAATGTAGTTCAGACGTTGAGAAAATATTCTTAATAAATAAAAAACTTAGCCGACACATCTCTTTATATAAAAAGTAAGTGGTAAGATATGTTCCTTACCATGTAAAAGGTAACATCAGTGCTGTTAAAATAAAAAGGAATCAAATGTGAAAAGTGAACACCGACGCCAGGAGAGAAGTTACTACAACAACTGTACGAACTCCAAGAAGCAGAATTCCAGCGCCATGACCTAGACCACAATACAGAAACAACCAACTAAATGGAGGATCCAGACGGACAACAAACTACACCCAAGAAGACCTACTGAAGAGGATCATCTCGACCACCAGCCGCAGACTCACGTTATATTCAGGTGACACTAAACCATAACTTCTGTACATACGTTGTTTTTAACAACCGCAACAAAAAGAACAGTAAAGTTTCTTGTAAAGACCTTTTAGATCACATAAATATTAGCATATTAATGTTTTTAATTTCTGTAATGCTATAGTAATAACCTGATGATGTTTAAAGGTAAAGTTAATCTGAAATTACATCAGACTATTCTTCAAATAGTTTGGATGATGTTAAAGTATGTTAGAATATTACAAAGTTAGAACCCGGATCCGTGGTAATCAAAGTAATACACAGCTGTATGATTTTGAGATACTAAGAGTAACAATTTAAAGAGTATTTAATGCAGAATCTATAAGAATTTTCTTTTAAAAGTAAAGTAAAAAAAAAAAGATCATTAAAGCTATTATGTTTATATCCGTAGTTAAAATACAATAATAAAGAGATGTTTTCGCTAACATCCAGAGAGTGAATAAATTTATGAAACCTTGGACAAATTCCTGATATATACATTGTCATAATTTGTTGGTAAGTAATTTTTACTAACTGCGGCAGCTAGTTTAATTAACAGCTAACAAATAAACTGGTTCCCTATGTCATAATGTCTTAACAGGAGAGACGTTATAAAATGCGCCACTCTGCTTTTGTGTAAAAATAATTGTGTACGTCGTGACGCATATAAAATGCGCCACTCTAATAATTGATTAACAAGTAACTTTGTAGAATACACAAATTTATTCACTCTGAAATTGTGAACAAATAAATAAATAGCGTTTTAATTATAAAATAATAATATTAGTATTAGGGTATTGCCGTAATAAACAAGTCCCTGCTGGTAAAAATATTCCATTTTAAACCTGTCGGTATTTACAGGCTATTTCATGTTAGATACGTGTCGAGGAATGTACGCTCTCCCCCGTAAACAAGTAAGTTGTTTGAATGGCATTGCCTAGTGGACAAAATAGACAGTCCTGAACAGGAAATAATCGTGTTTCAGATGGTCCGAAGTCACCCTCCTTTGTTAACAACACACCCCAACGCAAACAATAAGACTCCCCAAACAGCTGATCCATTGTGCTATTGTAAACACAATGAACTCTTCTTGTGAAATTTCTTTCCATTATAAAATGATATTATCACTTTGTCTCGACTGATAATTGCTAGAAGTACATAAAGTTGAATTGATTTGAGATAATTTTAATTTGATTAATTAGTATAAGATTCTTGTTATCTATATATATGTGTGTGTTTAAATGAATTCAAATTTTATAAGTGTTTAAAATACATGATATAAGATTTGTCGTACGTAATACTTAGACTATTTAAAGGTCATTATTATCACTACAATGGCTCAATTTAACCCCGACTTGTTGTTGAAGGACGAACTATGCTATGAAGCTTTGTTACGCGGTCTCCCATACGCAAACGTAACGGTCGCGGAGCTGCGCAAAACATTACGCGAAAATAGACCAGAGAAACCCTCACTGTTAAATCGTTTAAGTGTGTTAGACTTCGAAAGTGAAAAGGAAACATGCTATCATAAAGATACGGAACTTACCTCCATCGCACAAACCCTGCGAGATGAAAAATCCCCCGCAGTAATTTTAAGAACCACTCAAAGAATCGAACATCTGACCCGCCGCATCACCAATTTGTTGAATTGGCCCGGTGACAAAGTTACTCCACCGGACGCGCAAAAATTCGCGGAAGAAGCATTACAACAATTACCCGAGATAATGCGCGAATTACGTAGAAGGTCCGAATCGTTTAGATTAGAAGAGATCGAAGAAGCAATGACGAAGCTAAATATTTCCCCCACCCTATCTCCTACTCAAGAACAGCAAACCGGTGCTGTAAAATTTCAGTTTCTGCAGGAATCTAATATAGATCCCGTTAAGGAACGGTTAACCGATAGACAAGTAAATATCCTACCCGAAAACGTCATGTTACTTCCAAATGAACAAGAGAATATGACCCGTACCTACGATTTACCTCCTCACTTACAGACGAATCAATCTGCGGAAAAACCTAGAATGACGACTCCATTAAATCTAACTACCGAGCTTTATGGAAAAATAACTCACCCCGTAGAACGTATTTTATCTGAGATACCAACCACTGATGGGCTGAATAATACGAAACTCCTAGATTTTATCAAGCACCTATTACAAATAAAGGATCTGCGACAACTAAGAGATGACCAAATTTTACAAGTAATTCTACCTAAATGTAGATCTCCTTTAAAAGATCGTGTGTTAGAATCATTAAGGTATAATCACCCTGTAGAAGAACTACATACCACCCTGATAAGACACTTCATCCCCACCGGTATCTACGAAGAATTAAAGCGGGACTCAGTATTTCGTGTACAAGGAGCATACGAGAGATTAGCTCATTATATATCTGAAATAAGGGAATCGGCCTTATTACTACAAGTTAACTGGAGTGAACAACAGCTAGTAGACACTATCTTAGTAGGACTATCTCCCGAGGAGCGATTTCGCCTAGCACTCATGAAGAGACCAACCGCCTTCACAGAACTAGAACTGTGTTGTATACATTCATCCAACGTCTGGTATTCAGACCAAAACAGACGCGTTTTTATGTCCCAGACTCAACGCAGTAATTCATTCCTACCTCTACCCCTTGGGACTGATACTCGAACCTACCGCGATAAGCGATTCGTAAGAACTTCTAAAACCCAAAGCTACCCCAATACATCAAACTCTCCACAAAAACACTGACAGCATGCGAGCGATGCCAATGAGGAAAGAAGATGTTATAACTGTGGAAAGTCCGGACACCTTAGCAAGAATTGTAAACAAAAGCGGTACCAACAGAAAACCGACCAGTCAAAAAACATGTGAAGCGGGAAGAACAAAAATCCTATGTCTTCCGCAGGATCAGAAGGAAGGGTACAAACACTAATCACCCTAAAGTTAAAATAGTAGAGTGGCGCATTTTATAATGTCTCTCCTGTTAAGACATTATAACATAGGGAACCAGTTTAATTGTTTGCTGTTAATTAAACTAGCTGCCGTAGTTAGTAAAAATTATTTACCAACAAATTATGACAATGTATATATCAGGAATTTGTCCAAGGTTTCATAAATTTATTCATTCTCTGGATATTAGCGAAAACATCTCTTTATTATTGTATTTTAACTACGGATATAAACATAATAGCTTTAATGGTCATCTTTTGTTTTTTACTTTACTTTTAAAAGAAGATTCTTATAGATTCTGCATTAAATACTCTTTAAATTGTTACTCTTAGTATCTCAAAATCATACAGCTGTGTATTACTTTGATTACCACGGATCCGGGTTCTAACTTTGTAATATTCTAACATACTTTAACATCATCCAAACTATTTGAAGAATAGTCTGATGTAATTTCAGATTAACTTTACCTTTAAACATCATCAGGTTATTACTATAATATTACAGAAATTACAAACGTTAATATGCTAATATTTATGTGATCTAAAAGTCTTTACAAGAAACTTTACTGTTCTTTTGTTGCGGTTGTTAAAAACAATGTATGAACAGAAGTTATGGTTTAGTGTCACCTGAATGTAACGTGAGTCTGCGGCAGGCGGTCGAAATGATCCTCTTCAGTAGGTCTTCTTGGGTGTAGTTCGTTGTCCGTCTGGATCCTCCATTTAGTTGGTTGTTTCTGTATTGTGGTCTAGGTCATGGCGCTGGAATTCTGCTTCTTGAAGTTCGTACAGTTGTAGTAACTTCTCTCCTGGCGTCGGTGTTCACTTTTCACATTTGATTCCTTTTCATTTTAACAGCACTGATGTTACCTTTTACATGGTAAGGAACATATCTAACCACTTACTTTTTTATATAAAGAGATGTGTCGGCTAATTTTTTTATATATTAAGAATTAGAAAAAAAATTGTTTACCTTTTTCTTGTCCGTCTGGTGGCCTTTTCTCTATATTTCATTCAACGCGTTTCAGAACATATGTCCCATCATCAGGATATCCCTTGTTGAAGTTCGTCGATCGTTAAAATATTAAAAACACTCTACACACAATTCTACACATAACAATAAATATAATATAAACATAAAAACACATAAAATACCCAGATTTTAGACACACACGATATCGGTGGTGCGCACCACGACATGCTATAGTCGACTGCAGTGTTCATGTTGTTATATGTCGTGCACTATGGACCTTGTTCTGTATTCTTATCGCTGTGTCGTATAATAGATTGGACTGGAAATTCAGCTGATCGTTAAGGATGACTTCTTCTGTTTTTTTTATTTTTGTAAGCTTTATATATTTCGTATTCTTCGATAGCATTCATATAATTTCCTTTTCTGAATATATGGAGGGGTTGAAAGTTCGTTGTGAAATCAGTATAACTATGGTTGTTGTCCATCAGATGGCGCGCGTAATTTGACACTGTTTTACTAAATTCTTTTTTAGGTAAATGTTCTTTGAATCGTCTTTTAAAAGGTCTACCAGTTTGGCCAATGTAAAAGCTGACGCAGTCATTGCATATTATCTTATAAACGCCCGTCCTGTCTTCAATTGGTTTTGAATGTTTAGGTAAGAGTATCTTATTAACGTTATTACTAGTTCGGTAAGCCATTTTAATATTTATCCCACCGAATACTTTGTTTAAAATTTTGGGTAGGGTGTTACCATATTCTGATGCTATATACCTCATTTTATTTCTATTATTTTCTTGTAATTCTGTGTTGTTTTTCTTCTTTCTGTGTTTCTTGACTAAATTATCTACGATTGATCTTTTATAACCATTGGCCGTAGATATGTATTTGATCGTGTTCAGTTCTTCGTAAAAATCTTTGTCTTCTAATGGTATGGAAAGTAACCTATGTATTAAACTATGATAAGCTGCCATTTTCTGAGAAAAGGGATGATGTGATTCAGCATTTATCGTGAGATCCGTGGTTGTCGGTTTTCGGTATATTTGATATTGGAATTTTTCATCTAGTCTTGTAATTGTCAGGTCGAGGAAGTTAAGTTTATTATTTATCTCCGTCTCAAGTGTGAACTGTATGTTTTTATTGACACTATTCATGTATAATTTGACATTTTCTATTTGTCGTATTGTGCCATTAAAAATTATAAACGTATCATCAACATAACGTGTATATGATGTTATTTTCTTGGAAAGTTTATTTACGTTATTGAAAAAATATGTATTCTCATAGTGGTTTAAGTATATGTCAGCCAATAAACCAGATAAAGGTGACCCCATGGCTAGGCCCTTTTTTTGGATGTAATAATTATTATTAAATGTAAAATAATTTTGGTCAAGTACAACTTCCAGTAAATTAACTAAATCATTGATTTCTTCAGAATTACATATTTTGGCGTTAATAAGATTTTCTTTAAGGATAGTGAGAGTTTCTTCAACAGGGACATTCG
Source organism: Magicicada septendecula (assembly GCA_034769895.1). Lineage (NCBI taxonomy): Eukaryota > Metazoa > Arthropoda > Insecta > Hemiptera > Cicadidae > Magicicada > Magicicada septendecula. The sequence goes on along the minus strand of CM068367.1, from coordinate 426,136,196 downwards.
TATACAAGTCAACAATATCAAAAGATGCTATTTTATAATTAGGTCGCAATTTAATGCTTTTCAATTTGTTAACAAGGTCAATGTTATTTCTTATACTATGGTTATTACTTATCTTTATACTGTTTTTTATTTTCACTGCAAGTTTTTTGCTGATATTGTAGCTCGGCGCAATTGTGAAATTTATCAATGGCCTAATCGGTATATTGGTCTTATGGATTTTTGGTAGGCCAACAAATTGTGGTGCTTATGCGTTAATGGGTTTTAGTGCACGGCGTGTGGCGTTATCAAACAGCCGTGAACATAGGTTAATTTTATTATTCAAAACTTTGACGAACTCTGCAGTTGGGTCCGATTGTAACATTACAATATTATTATTTGATATGAACTCATTAACCTTTGAAGTGTATTCGTCTCTGTCTATTACGACTACGGTATTCCCCTTATCAGCCTTTGTAATCAGTGCATTGTTATCTACCAATTTAGTTTTTATATGTTTCAAGGTTTTATTTTCTTTCAAGTATCTTTGATTAACTTTACAGCGCTTTTCATTATTTGTTATAGTTTTTAGGCATTTGTTCAAGCTATTATTAATTACGGCACGGGTTTCATTTTGTTTGGTATTGTTTTTATGGCGGCCTCTGCACTAATAATTTCTCGAATCATGTGGTCTTTACCGATATAAGGAATATTATAATTTAGACCCTTGTTAAGAATATCTCTTTCATCAGATGTAAATTGTATACTCGTCAAATTTGAGACACGCGTGTAGAACTTGTGTTTACATTCGAAGTCCTCCTCTCTTATCTGCTTATGTTTAAGAGCTTGAAGTTTAATCTTTTGTTTTTGGTAAACACGTTGCAGTACGTCATGAACGTATTTGTTGATAACCTGGATTGTGTTATCTAGTAGGGCCACATGAATGCTATCAAGTAGTTTTAAATGAGTCATATATAAATCTCTGTTTAATTTTGCTTTCTTTTTATACTAATATTTAAGTTCCTCTTTCATCCGCATTATTTCAGCATGTCTTTTGATTTTCATTGCAGTCTCTGATTTTCTGTTTATTTTGATGAAGGCATATCTAGGTATTATATTATTTGTAATACACTCTTGATTGAACTTTATGTGTAAACTTGTTTTAAGTAGTTTTATTTTAATATTTTGAAATTTAAATACCGTATGTGCTTGACAAGCTTCTAGTTTTAGATCCATGTTTTTCGGTATCCAAGCCACTTATAGTATATAATTAGTAAAATAGTTTACCTTTTTCTTGTCCGTCTGGTGGCCTTTTCTCTATATTTCATTCAACGCGTTTCAGGACATATGTCCCATCATCAGGATATCCCTTGTTGAAGTTCATCGACCGTTAAAATATTAAAAACACTCTACACACAATTCTACACATAACAATAAATATAATATAAACATAAAAACACATAAAATACCCAGATTTTAGACACACACGATATCGGTGGTGCGCACCACGACATGCTATAGTCGACTGCAGTGTTCATGTTGTTATATGTCGTGCACTATGGACCTTGTTCTGTATTCTTATCGCTGTGTCGTATAATAGATTGGACTGGAAATTCAGCTGATCGTTAAGGATGACTTCTTCTGTTTTTTTTATTTTTGTAAGCTTTATATATTTCGTATTCTTCGATAGCATTCATATAATTTCCTTTTCTGCATATATGGAGGGGTTGAAAGTTCGTTGTGAAATCAGTATAACTATGGTTGTTGTCCATCAGATGGCGCGCGTAATTTGACACTGTTTTACTAAATTCTTTTTTAGGTAAATGTTCTTTGAATCGTCTTTTAAAAGGTCTACCAGTTTGGCCAATGTAAAAGCTGACGCAGTCATTGCATATTATCTTATAAACGCCCGTCCTGTCTTCAATTGGTTTTGAATGTTTAGGTAAGAGTATCTTATTAACGTTATTACTAGTTCGGTAAGCCATTTTAATATTTATCCCACCGAATACTTTGTTTAAAATTTTGGGTAGGGTGTTACCATATTCTGATGCTATATACCTCATTTTATTTCTATTATTTTCTTGTAATTCTGTGTTGTTTTTCTTCTTTCTGTGTTTCTTGACTAAATTATCTACGATTGATCTTTTATAACCATTGGCCGTAGATATGTATTTGATCGTGTTCAGTTCTTCGTAAAAATCTTTGTCTTCTAATGGTATGGAAAGTAACCTATGTATTAAACTATGATAAGCTGCCATTTTCTGAGAAAAGGGATGATGTGATTCAGCATTTATCGTGAGATCCGTGGTTGTCGGTTTTCGGTATATTTGATATTGGAATTTTTCATCTAGTCTTGTAATTGTCAGGTCGAGGAAGTTAAGTTTATTATTTATCTCCGTCTCAAGTGTGAACTGTATGTTTTTATTGACACTATTCATGTATAATTTGACATTTTCTATTTGTCGTATTGTGCCATTAAAAATTATAAACGTATCATCAACATAACGTGTATATGATGTTATTTTCTTGGAAAGTTTATTTACGTTATTGAAAAAATATGTATTCTCATAGTGGTTTAAGTATATGTCAGCCAATAAACCAGATAAAGGTGACCCCATGGCTAGGCCCTTTTTTTGGATGTAATAATTATTATTAAATGTAAAATAATTTTGGTCAAGTACAACTTCCAGTAAATTAACTAAATCATTGATTTCTTCAGAATTACATATTTTGGCGTTAATAAGATTTTCTTTAAGGATAGTGAGAGTTTCTTCAACAGGGACATTCGTATACAAGTCAACAATATCAAAAGATGCTATTTTATAATTAGGTCGCAATTTAATGCTTTTCAATTTGTTAACAAGGTCAATGTTATTTCTTATACTATGGTTATTACTTATCTTTATACTGTTTTTTATTTTCACTGCAAGTTTTTTGCTGATATTGTAGCTCGGCGCAATTGTGAAATTTATCAATGGCCTAATCGGTATATTGGTCTTATGGATTTTTGGTAGGCCAACAAATTGTGGTGCTTATGCGTTAATGGGTTTTAGTGCACGGCGTGTGGCGTTATCAAACAGCCGTGAACATAGGTTAATTTTATTATTCAAAACTTTGACGAACTCTGCAGTTGGGTCCGATTGTAACATTACAATATTATTATTTGATATGAACTCATTAACCTTTGAAGTGTATTCGTCTCTGTCTATTACGACTACGGTATTCCCCTTATCAGCCTTTGTAATCAGTGCATTGTTATCTACCAATTTAGTTTTTATATGTTTCAAGGTTTTATTTTCTTTCAAGTATCTTTGATTAACTTTACAGCGCTTTTCATTATTTGTTATAGTTTTTAGGCATTTGTTCAAGCTATTATTAATTACGGCACGGGTTTCATTTTGTTTGGTATTGTTTTTATGGCGGCCTCTGCACTAATAATTTCTCGAATCATGTGGTCTTTACCGATATAAGGAATATTATAATTTAGACCCTTGTTAAGAATATCTCTTTCATCAGATGTAAATTGTATACTCGTCAAATTTGAGACACGCGTGTACGACTTGTGTTTACATTCGAAGTCCTCCTCTCTTATCTGCTTATGTTTAAGAGCTTGAAGTTTAATCTTTTGTTTTTGGTAAACACGTTGCAGTACGTCATGAACGTATTTGTTGATAACCTGGATTGTGTTATCTAGTAGGGCCACATGAATGCTATCAAGTAGTTTTAAATGAGTCATATATAAATCTCTGTTTAATTTTGCTTTCTTTTTATACTAATATTTAAGTTCCTCTTTCATCCGCATTATTTCAGCATGTCTTTTGATTTTCATTGCAGTCTCTGATTTTCTGTTTATTTTGATGAAGGCATATCTAGGTATTATATTATTTGTAATACACTCTTGATTGAACTTTATGTGTAAACTTGTTTTAAGTAGTTTTATTTTAATATTTTGAAATTTAAACACCGTATGTGCTTGACAAGCTTCTAGTTTTAGACCCATGTTTTTCGGTATCCAAGCCACTTATAGTATATAATTAGTAAAATAATTTACCTTTTTCTTGTCCGTCTGGTGGCCTTTTCTCTATATTTTATTCAACGCGTTTCAGGACATATGTCCCATAATCAGGATATCCCTTGTTGAAGTTCGTCGATCGTTAAAATATTTAAAACACTCTACACACAATTCTACACATAACAATAAATATAATATAAACATAAAAACACATAAAATACTCAGATTGTAGACACACACGATATCGGTGTTGCGCACCACGACATGCTATAGTCGACTGCAGTGTTCATGTTGTTATATGTCGTGCACTATGGACCTTGTTCTGTATTCTTATCGCTGTGTCGTATAATAGATTGGACTGGAAATTCAGCTGATCGTTAAGGATGACTTCTTCTGTTTTTAATTTCTGTAAGCTTTATATATTTCGTATTCTTCGATAGCATTCATATAATTTCCTTTTCTGCATATATGAAGGGGTTGAAAGTTCGTTGTGAAATCAGTATAACTATGGTTGTTGTCCATCAGATGGCGCGCGTAATTTGACACTGTTTTACTAAATTCTTTTTTAGGTAAATGTCATTTGAATCGTCTTTTAAAAGGTCTACCAGTTTGGCCAATATAAAAGCTGTCGCAGTCATTGCATATTATCATATAAACGCCCGTCCTGTCTTCAATTGGTTTTGAATGTTTAGGCAAGAGTATCTTATTAACGTTATTACTAGTTCGGTAAGCCATTTTAATATTTATCCCACCGAATACTTTGTTTAAAATTTTGGGTAGGGTGTTACCATATTCTGATGCTATATACCTAATTTTATTTCTATTATTTTCTTGTAATTCTGTGTTGTTTTTCTTCTTTCTGTGTTTCTTGACTAAATTATCTACGATTGATCTTTTATAACCATTGGCCGTAGCTATGTATTTGATCGTGTTCAGTTCTTCGTAAAAAGCTTTGTCTTCTAATGGTATGGAAAGTAACCTATGTATTAAACTATGATAAGCTGCCATTTTCTGAGAAAAGGGATGATGTGATTCAGCATTTATCGTGAGATCCGTGGTTGTCGGTTTTCGGTATATTTGATATTGGAATTTTTCATCTAGTCTTGTAATTGTCAGGTCGAGGAAGTTAAGTTTATTATTTATCTCCGTCTCAAGTGTGTACTGTATGTTTTTATTGACACTATTCATGTATAATTTCACATTTTCTATTTGTCGTATTGTGCCATTAAAAATTATAAACGTATCATCAACATAACGTGTATATGATATTATTTTCTTGGAAAGTTTATTTACGTTATTGAGCAAATATGTATTCTCATAGTGGTTTAAGTATATGTCATCCAATAAACCAGATAAAGGTGACCCCATGGCTAGGCCCTTTTTTTGGATGTAATAATTATTATTAAATGTAAAATAATTTTGGTCAAGTACAACTTCCAGTAAATTAACTAAATCATTGATTTCTTCAGAATTACATATTTTGGCGTTAATAAGATTTTCTTTAAGGATAGTGAGAGTTTCTTCAACAGGGACATTCGTATACAAGTCAACAATATCAAAAGATGCTATTTTATAATTAGGTCGCAATTTAATGCTTTTCAATTTGTTAACAAGGTCAATGTTATTTCTTATACTATGGTTATTACTTATCTTTATACTGCTTTTATTTTCACTGCAAGTTTTTTGCTGATATTGTAGCTCGGCGCAGTTGTGAAATTTATCAATGGCCTAATCGGTATATTGGTCTTATGGATTTTTGGTAGGCCAACAAATTGTGGTGCTTCTGCGTTAATGGGTTTTAGTGCACGGCGTGTGGCGTTATCAAACAGCCGTGAACATAGGTTAATTTTATTATTCAAAACTTTGACGAACTCTGCAGTTGGGTCCGATTGTATCATTACAATATTATTATTTGATATGAACTTATTAACCTTTGAAGTGTATTGGTCTCTGTCTATTACGACTACGGTATTCCCTTTATCAGCCTTTGTAATCAGTGCATTGTTATCTACCAATTTAGTTTTTATATGTTTCAAGGTTTTATTTTCTTTCAAGTATCTTTGATTAACTTTACAGCGCTTTTCATTATTTGTTATAGTTTTTAGGCATTTGTTCAAGTTATTATTAATAACGGCACGGGTTTCATTTTGTTTGGTATTGTTTTTATTGCGGCCTCTGCACTAATAATTTCTCGAATCATGTGGTATTTACCGATTTAAGGAATATTATAATTTAGACCCTTGTTAAGAATATCTCTTTCATCAGATGTAAATTGTATACTCGTCAAATTTGAGACACGCGTGTAGAACTTGTGTTTACATTCGAAGTCCTCCTCTCTTATCTGCTTATGTTTAAGAGCTTGAAGTTTAATCTTTTGTTTTTGGTAAACACGTTGCAGTACGTCATGAACGTATTTGTTGATAACCTGGATTGTGTTATCTAGTAGGGCCACATGAATGCTATCAAGTAGTTTTAAATGAGTCATATATAAATCTCTGTTTAATTTTGCTTTCTTTTTATACAAATATTTAAGTTCCTCTTTCATCCGCATTATTTCAGCATGTCTTTTGATTTTCATTGCAGTCTCTGATTTTCTGTTTATTTTGATGAAGGCATATCTAGGTATTATATTATTTGTAATACACTCTTGATTGAACTTTATGTGTAAACTTGTTTTAAGTAGTTTTATTTTAATATTTTGAAATTTAAATACCGTATGTGCTTGACAAGCTTCTAGTTTTAGATCCATGTTTTTCGGTATCCAAGCCACTTATAGTATATAATTAGTAAAATAGTTTACCTTTTTCTTGTCCGTCTGGAGGCCTTTCCTCTATATTTCATTCAACGCGTTTCAGGACATATGTCCCATCATCAGGATATCCCTTGTTGAAGTTCATCGACCGTTAAAATATTAAAAACACTGTACACACAATTCTACACATAACAATAAATATAATATAAACATAAAAACAAATAAAATACCCAGATTTTAGACACACACGATATCGGTGGTGCGCACCACGACATGCTATAGTCGACTGCAGTGTTCATGTTTTTATATGTCGTGCACTATGGACCTTGTTCTGTATTCTTATCGCTGTGTCGTATAATAGATTGGACTGGAAATTCAGCTGATCGTTAAGGATGACTTCTTCTGTTTTTTTTATTTTTGTAAGCTTTATATATTTCGTATTCTTCGATAGCATTCATATAATTTCCTTTTCTGCATATATGGAGGGGTTGAAAGTTCGTTGTGAAATCAGTATAACTATGGTTGTTGTCCATCAGATGGCGCGCGTAATTTGACACTGTTTTACTAAATTCTTTTTTAGGTAAATTTTCTTTGAATCTTCTTTTAAAAGGTCTACGAGTTTGGCCAATGTAAAAGCTGTCGCAGTCATTGCATATTATCTTATAAACGCCCGTCCTGTCTTCAATTGGTTTTGAATGTTTAGGTAAGAGTATCTTATTAACGTTATTACTAGTTCGGTAAGCCATTTTAATATTTATCCCACCGAATACTTTGTTTAAAATTTTGGGTAGGGTGTTACCAAATTCTGATGCTATATACCTAATTTTATTTCTATTATTTTCTTGTAATTCTGTGTTGTTTTTCTTCTTTCTGTGTTTCTTGACTAAATTATCTACGATTGTTTTTTTATAACCATTGGCCGTAGCTATGTATTTGATCGTGTTCAGTTCTTCGTAAAAAGCTTTGTCTTCTAATGGTATGGAAAGTAACCTATGTATTAAACTATGATAAGCTGCCATTTTCTAAGAAAAGGGATGATGTGATTCAGCATTTATCGTGAGATCCGTGGTTGTCGGTTTTCGGTATATTTGATATTGGAATTTTTCATCTAGTCTTGTAATTGTCAGGTCGAGGAAGTTAAGTTTATTATTTATCTCCGTCTCAAGTGTGAACTGTATGTTTTTATTGACACTATTCATGTATAATTTCACATTTTCTATTTGTCGTATTGTGCCATTAAAAATTATAAACTTATCATCAACATAACGTGTATATGATATTATTTTCTTGGAAAGTTTATTTACGTTATTGAGCAAATATGTATTCTCATAGTGGTTTAAGTATATGTCAGCCAATAAACCAGATAAAGGTGACCCCATGGCTAGGCCCTTTTTTTGGATGTAATAATTATTATTAAATTTAAAATAATTTTGGTCAAGTACAACTTCCAGTAAATTAACTAAATCATTGATTTCTTCAGAATTACATATTTTGGCGTTAATAAGATTTTCTTTAAGGATAGTGAGAGTTTCTTCAACAGGGACATTCGTATACAAGTCAACAATATCAAAAGATGCTATTTTATAATTAGGTCGCAATTTAATGCTTTTCAATTTGTTAACAAGGTCAATGTTATTTCTTATACTATGGTTATTACTTATCTTTATACTGCTTTTATTTTCACTGCAAGTTTTTTGCTGATATTGTAGCTCGGCGCAGTTGTGAAATTTATCAATGGCCTAATCGGTATATTGGTCTTATGAATTTTTGGTAGGCCAACAAATTGTGGTGCTTCTGCGTTAATGGGTTTTAGTGCACGGCGTGTGGCGTTATCAAACAGCCGTGAACATAGGTTAATTTTATTATTCAAAACTGTGACGAACTCTGCAGTTGGGTCCGATTGTATCATTACAATATTATTATTTGATATGAACTCATTAACCTTTGAAGTGTATTCGTCTCTGTCTATTACGACTACGGTATTCCCCTTATCAGCCTTTGTAATCAGTGCATTGTTATCTACCAATTTAGTTTTTATATGTTTCAAGGTTTTATTTTCTTTCAAGTATCTTTGATTAACTTTACAGCGCTTTTCATTATTTGTTATAGTTTTTAGGCATTTATTCAAGCTATTATTAATTACGGCACGGGTTTCATTTTGTTTGGTATTGTTTTTATGGCGGCCTCTGCACTAATAATTTCTCGAATCATGTGGTCTTTACCGATATAAGGAATATTATAATTTAGCACCTTGTTAAGAATATCTCTTTCATCAGATGTAAATTGTATACTCGTCAAATTTGAGACACGCGTGTAGAACTTGTGTTTACATTCGAAGTCCTCCTCTCTTATCTGCTTATGTTTAAGAGCTTGAAGTTTAATCTTTTGTTTTTGGTAAACACGTTGCAGTACGTCATGAACGTATTTGTTGATAACCTGGATTGTGTTATCTAGTAGGGCCACATGAATGCTACCAAGTAGTTTTAAATGAGTCATATATAAATCTCTGTTTAATTTTGCTTTCTTTTTATACAAATATTTAAGTTTCTCTTTCATCCACATTATTTCAGCATGTCTTTTGATTTTCATTGCAGTCTCTGATTTTCTGTTTATTTTGATGAAGGCATATCTAGGTATTATATTATTTGTAATACACTCTTGATTGAACTTTATGTGTAAACTTGTTTTAAGTAGTTTTATTTTAATATTTTGAAATTTAAATACCGTATGTGCTTGACAAGCTTCTAGTTTTAGATCCATGTTTTTCGGTATCCAAGCCACTTATAGTATATAATTAGTAAAATAGTTTACCTTTTTCTTGTCCGTATGGTGGCCTTTTCTCTATATTTCATTCAACGCGTTTCAGGACATATGTCCCATCATCAGGATATCCCTTGTTGAAGTTCGTCGATCGTTAAAATATTAAAAACACTCTACACACAATTCTACACATAACAATAAATATAATATAAACATAAAAACACATAAAATACCCAGATTTTAGACACACACGATATCGGTGGTGCGCACCACGACATGCTATAGTCGACTGCAGTGTTCCTGTTTTTATATGTCGTCCACTATGGACCTTGTTCTGTATTCTTATCGCTGTGTCGTATAATAGATTGGACTGGAAATTCAGCTGATCGTTAAGGATGACTTCTTCTGTTATTTATTTTTGTAAGCTTTATATATTTCGTATTCTTCGATAGCATTCATATAATTTCCTTTTCTGCATATATGGAGGGGTTGAAAGTTCGTTGTGAAATCAGTATAACTATGGTTGTTGTCCATCAGATGGCGCGCGTAATTTGACACTGTTTTACTAAATTCTTTTTTAGGTAAATGTCATTTGAATCATCTTTTAATAGGTCTACCAGTTTGGCCAATGTAAAAGCTGTCGCAGTCATTGCATATTATCTTATAAACGCCCGTCCTGTCTTCAATTGACTTTGAATGTTTAGGTAAGAGTATCTTATTAATGTTATTACTAGTTCGGTAAGCCATTTTAATATTTATCCCACCGAATACTTTGTTTAAAATTTTGGGTAGGGTGTTACCATATTCTGATGCTATATACCTAATTTTATTTCTATTATTTTCTTGTAATTCTGTGTTGTTTTTCTTCTTTCTGTGTTTCTTGACTAAATTATCTACGATTGTTTTTTTATAACCATTGGCCGTAGCTATGTATTTGATCGTGTTCAGTTCTTCGTAAAAAGCTTTGTCTTCTAATGGTATGGAAAGTAACCTATGTATTAAACTATGATAAGCTGCCATTTTCTAAGAAAAGGGATGATGTGATTCAGCATTTATCGTGAGATCCGTGGTTGTCGGTTTTCGGTATATTTGATATTGGAATTTTTCATCTAGTCTTGTAATTGTCAGGTCGAGGAAGTTAAGTTTATTATTTATCTCCGTCTCAAGTGTGAACTGTATGTTTTTATTGACACTATTCATGTATAATTTCACATTTTCTATTTGTCGTATTGTGCCATTAAAAATTATAAACTTATCATCAACATAACGTGTATATGATATTATTTTCTTGGAAAGTTTATTTACGTTATTGAGCAAATATGTATTCTCATAGTGGTTTAAGTATATGTCAGCCAATAAACCAGATAAAGGTGACCCCATGGCTAGGCCCTTTTTTTGGATGTAATAATTATTATTAAATTTAAAATAATTTTGGTCAAGTACAACTTCCAGTAAATTAACTAAATCATTGATTTCTTCAGAATTACATATTTTGGCGTTAATAAGATTTTCTTTAAGGATAGTGAGAGTTTCTTCAACAGGGACATTCGTATACAAGTCAACAATATCAAAAGATGCTATTTTATAATTAGGTCGCAATTTAATGCTTTTCAATTTGTTAACAAGGTCAATGTTATTTCTTATACTATGGTTATTACTTATCTTTATACTGCTTTTATTTTCACTGCAAGTTTTTTGCTGATATTGTAGCTCGGCGCAGTTGTGAAATTTATCAATGGCCTAATCGGTATATTGGTCTTATGAATTTTTGGTAGGCCAACAAATTGTGGTGCTTCTGCGTTAATGGGTTTTAGTGCACGGCGTGTGGCGTTATCAAACAGCCGTGAACATAGGTTAATTTTATTATTCAAAACTGTGACGAACTCTGCAGTTGGGTCCGATTGTATCATTACAATATTATTATTTGATATGAACTCATTAACCTTTGAAGTGTATTCGTCTCTGTCTATTACGACTACGGTATTCCCCTTATCAGCCTTTGTAATCAGTGCATTGTTATCTACCAATTTAGTTTTTATATGTTTCAAGGTTTTATTTTCTTTCAAGTATCTTTGATTAACTTTACAGCGCTTTTCATTATTTGTTATAGTTTTTAGGCATTTATTCAAGCTATTATTAATTACGGCACGGGTTTCATTTTGTTTGGTATTGTTTTTATGGCGGCCTCTGCACTAATAATTTCTCGAATCATGTGGTCTTTACCGATATAAGGAATATTATAATTTAGCACCTTGTTAAGAATATCTCTTTCATCAGATGTAAATTGTATACTCGTCAAATTTGAGACACGCGTGTAGAACTTGTGTTTACATTCGAAGTCCTCCTCTCTTATCTGCTTATGTTTAAGAGCTTGAAGTTTAATCTTTTGTTTTTGGTAAACACGTTGCAGTACGTCATGAACGTATTTGTTGATAACCTGGATTGTGTTATCTAGTAGGGCCACATGAATGCTACCAAGTAGTTTTAAATGAGTCATAAATCTCTGTTTAATTTTGCTTTCTTTTTATACAAATATTTAAGTTCCTCTTTCATCCACATTATTTCAGCATGTCTTTTGATTTTCATTGCAGTCTCTGATTTTCTGTTTATTTTGATGAAGGCATATCTAGGTATTATATTATTTGTAATACACTCTTGATTGAACTTTATGTGTAAACTTGTTTTAAGTAGTTTTATTTTAATATTTTGAAATTTAAATACCGTATGTGCTTGACAAGCTTCTAGTTTTAGATCCATGTTTTTCGGTATCCAAGCCACTTATAGTATATAATTAGTAAAATAGTTTACCTTTTTCTTGTCCGTCTGGTGGCCTTTTCTCTATATTTCATTCAACGCGTTTCAGGACATATGTCCCATCATCAGGATATCCCTTGTTGAAGTTCGTCGATCGTTAAAATATTAAAAACACTCTACACACAATTCTACACATAACAATAAATATAATATAAACATAAAAACACATAAAATACCCAGATTTTAGACACACACGATATCGGTGGTGCGCACCACGACATGCTATAGTCGACTGCAGTGTTCCTGTTTTTATATGTCGTCCACTATGGACCTTGTTCTGTATTCTTATCGCTGTGTCGTATAATAGATTGGACTGGAAATTCAGCTGATCGTTAAGGATGACTTCTTCTGTTATTTATTTTTGTAAGCTTTATATATTTCGTATTCTTCGATAGCATTCATATAATTTCCTTTTCTGCATATATGGAGGGGTTGAAAGTTCGTTGTGAAATCAGTATAACTATGGTTGTTGTCCATCAGATGGCGCGCGTAATTTGACACTGTTTTACTAAATTCTTTTTTAGGTAAATGTCATTTGAATCATCTTTTAATAGGTCTACCAGTTTGGCCAATGTAAAAGCTGTCGCAGTCATTGCATATTATCTTATAAACGCCCGTCCTGTCTTCAATTGACTTTGAATGTTTAGGTAAGAGTATCTTATTAATGTTATTACTAGTTCGGTAAGCCATTTTAATATTTATCCCACCGAATACTTTGTTTAAAATTTTGGGTAGGGTGTTACCATATTCTGATACTATATACCCAATTTTATTTCTATTATTTTCTTGAAATTCTGTGTTGTATTTCTTCTTTCTTTGTTTCTTGACTAAATTATCTACGATTGATCTTTTATAACCATTGGCCTTAGCTATGTATTTGATCGTGTTCAGTTCTTCGTAAAAATCTTTGTCTTCTAATGGTATGGAAAGTAACCTATGTATTAAACTATGATAAGCTGCCATTTTCTGAGAAAAGGGATGATGTGATTCAGCATTTATCGTGAGATCCGTGGTTGTCGGTTTTCGGTATATTTGATATTGGAATTTTTCATCTAGTCTTGTAATTGTCAGGTCGAGGAAGTTAAGTTTATTATTTATCTCCGTCTCAAGTGTGAACTGTATGTTTTTATTGACACTATTCATGTATAATTTCATATTTTCTATTTGTCGTATTGTGCCATTAAAAATTATAAACGTATCATCAACATAACGTGTATATGATATTATTTTCTTGGAAAGTTTATTTACGTTATTGAGCAAATATGTATTCTCATAGTGGTTTAAGTATATGTCAGCCAATAAACCAGATAAAGGTGACCCCATGGCTAGGCCCTTTTTTTGGATGTAATAATTATTATTAAATTTAAAATAATTTTGGTAAAGTACAACTGCCAGTAAATTAACTAAATGATTGGTTTCTTCAGAATTACATGTTGTCGGTTTTCGGTATATTTGATATTGGAATTTTTCATCTAGTCTTGTAATTGTCAGGTCGAGGAAGTTAAGTTTATTATTTATCTCCGTCTCAAGTGTGAACTGTATGTTTTTATTGACACTATTCATGTATAATTTCATATTTTCTATTTGTCGTATTGTGCCATTAAAAATTATAAACGTATCATCAACATAACGTGTATATGATATTATTTTCTTGGAAAGTTTATTTACGTTATTGAGCAAATATGTATTCTCATAGTGGTTTAAGTATATGTCAGCCAATAAACCAGATAAAGGTGACCCCATGGCTAGGCCCTTTTTTTGGATGTAATAATTATTATTAAATTTAAAATAATTTTGGTCAAGTACAACTGCCAGTAAATTAACTAAATGATTGGTTTCTTCAGAATTACATGTTTTGGCGTTAATAAGATTTTCTTTAAGGATAGTGAGAGTTTCTTCAACAGGGACATTCGTATACAAGTCAACAATATCAAAAGATGCTATTTTATATTTAGGTCGCATTTTAATGCTTTTCAATTTGTTAACAAGGTCAATGTTATTTCTTATACTATGGTTATTACTTATCTTTATACTGTTTTTTATTTTCACTGCAAGTTTTTTGCTGATATTGTAGCTCGGCGCAGTTGTGAAATTTATCAATGGCCTAATCGGTATATTGGTCTTATGGATTTTTGGTAGGCCAACAAATTGTGGTGCTTCTGCGTAAATGGGTTTTAGTGCACGGCGTGTGGCGTTATCAAACAGCCGTGAACATAGGTTAATTTTATTATTCAAAACTGTGACGAACTCTGCAGTTGGGTCCGATTGTATCATTACAATATTATTATTTGATATGAACTCATTAACCTTTGAAGTGTATTCGTCTCTGTCTATTACGACTTCGGTATTCCCCTTATCAGCCTTTGTAATCAGTGCATTGTTATCTACCAATTTAGTTTTTATATGTTTCAAGGTTTTATTTTCTTTCAAGTATCTTTGATTAACTTTACAGCGCTTTTCATTATTTGTTATAGTTTTTAGGCATTTATTCAAGCTATTATTAATTACGGCACGGGTTTCATTTTGTTTGGTATTGTTTTCATGGCGGCCTCTGCACTAATAATTTCTCGAATCATGTGGTCTTTACCGATATAAGGAATATTATAATTTAGCCCCTTGTTAAGAATATCTCTTTCATCAGATGTAAATTGTATACTTGTCAAATTTGAGACACGCGTGTAGAGCTTGTGTTTACATTCGAAGTCCTCCTCTCTTATCTGCTTATGTTTAAGAGCTTGAAGTTTAATCTTTTGTTTTTGGTAAACACGTTGCAGTACGTCATGAACGTATTTGTTGATAACCTGGATTGTGTTATCTAGTAGGGCCACATGAATGCTATCAAGTAGTTTTAAATGAGTCATATATAAATCTCTGTTTAATTTTGCTTTCTTTTATACAAATATTTAAGTTCCTCTTTCATCCACATTATTTCAGCATGTCTTTTGATTTTCATTGCAGTCTCTGATTTTCTGTTTATTTTGATGAAGGCATATCTAGGTATTATATTATTTGTAATACACTCTTGATTGAACTTTATGTGTAAACTTGTTTTAAGTAGTTTTATTTTAATATTTTAAAATTTAAACACCGTATGTTCTTGACAAGCTTCTAGTTTTAGATCCATGTTTTTCGGTATCCAAGCCACTTATAGAATATTTTTAGTAAAATAGTTTACCTTTTTCTTGTCCGTCTGGAGGCCTTTTCTCTATATTTCATTCAACGCGTTTCAGGACATATGTCCCATAATCAGGATATCCCTTGTTGAAGTTCGTCGATCGTTAAAATATTAAAAACACTGTACACACAATTCTACACATAACAATAAATATAATATAAACATAAAAACACATAAAATACCCAGATTTTAGACACACACGATATCGGTGGTGCGCACCAAGACATGCTATAGTCGACTGCAGTGTTCATGTTGTTATATGTCGTGCACTATGGACCTTGTTCTGAATTCTTATCGCTGTGTCGTATAATAGATTGGACTGGAAATTCAGCTGATCGTTAAGGATGACTTCTTCTGTTTTTTTATTTTTGTAAGCTTTATATATTTCGTATTCTTCGATAGCATTCATATAATTTCCTTTTCTGCATATATGGAGGGGTTGAAAGTTCGTTGTGAAATCAGTATAACTATGGTTGTTGTCCATCAGATGGCGCGCGTAATTTGACACTGTTTTACTAAATTCTTTTTTAGGTAAATGTCATTTGGATCGTCTTTTAAAAGGTCTACCAGTTTGGCCAATGTAAAAGCTGTCGCAGTCATTGCATATTATCTTATAAACGCCCGTCCTGTCTTCAATTGGTTTTGAATGTTTAGGCAAGAGTATCTTATTAACGTTATTACTAGTTCGGTAAGCCATTTTAATATTTATCCCACCGAATACTTTGTTTAAAATTTTGGGTAGGGTGTTACCATATTCTGATGCTATATACCTAATTTTATTTCTACTATTTTCTTGTAATTCTGTGTTGTTTTTCTTCTTTCTGTGTTTCTTGACTAAATTATCTACGATTGATCTTTTATAACCATTAGCCGTAGCTATGTATTTGATCGTGTTCAGTTCTTCGTAAAAAGCTTTGTCTTCTAATGGTATGGAAAGTAACCTATGTATTAAACTATGATAAGCTGCCATTTTCTGAGAAAAGGGATGATGTGATTCAGCATTTATCGTGAGATCCGTGGTTGTCGGTTTTCGATATATTTGATATTGGAATTTTTCATCTAGTCTTGTAATTGTCAGGTCGAGGAAGTTAAGTTTATTATTTATCTCCGTCTCAAGTGTGAACTGTATGTTTTTATTGACACTATTCATGTATAATTTCACATTTTCTATTTGTCGTATTGTGCCATTAAAAATTATAAACGTATCATCAACATAACGTGTATATGATATTATTTTCTTGGAAAGTGTATTTACGTTATTGAGCAAATATGTATTCTCATAGTGGTTTAAGTATATGTCAGCCAATAAACCAGATAAAGGTGACCCCATGGCTAGGCGCTTTTATGGATGTAATAATTATTATTAAATTTAAAATAATTTTGGTCAAGTACAACTTCCAGTAAATTAACTAAATCATTGATTTCTTCAGAATTACATATTTTGGCGTTAATAATATTTTCTTTAAGGATAGTGAGAGTTTCTTCAACAGGGACATTCGTATACAAGTCAACAATATCAAAAGATGCTATTTTATAATTAGGTCGCAATTTAATGCTTTTCAATTTGTTAACAAGGTCAATGTTATTTCTTATACTATGGTTATTACTTATCTTTATACTGTTATTTATTTTCACTGCAAGTTTTTTGCTGATATTGTAGCTCGGCGCAGTTGTGAAATTTATCAATGGCCTAATCGGTATATTGGTCTTATGAATTTTTGGTAGGCCAACAAATTGTGGTGCTTCTGCGTTAATGGGTTTTAGTGCACGGCGTGTGGCGTTATCAAACAGCCGTGAACATAGGTTAATTTTATTATTCAAAACTTTGACGAACTCTGCAGTTGGGTCCCATTGTATCATTACAATATTATTATTTGATATGAACTCATTAACCTTTGAAGTGTATTCGTCTCTGTTTATTACGACTACGGTATTCCCCTTATCAGCCTTTGTAATCAGTGCATTGTTATCTACCAATTTAGTTTTTATATGTTTCAAGGTTTTATTTTCTTTCAAGTATCTTTGATTAATTTACAGCGCTTTTCTTTATTTGTTATAGTTTTTAGGCATTTATTCAAGCTATTATTAATTACGGCACGGGTTTCATTTTGTTTGGTATTGTTTTTATGGCGGCCTCTGCACTAATAATTTCTCGAATCATGTGGTCTTTACCGATATAAGGAATATTATAATTTAGCCCCTTGTTAAGAATATCTCTTTCATCAGATGTAAATTGTATACTCGTCAAATTTGCGACACGCGTGTAGAACTTGTGTTTACATTCGAAGTCCTCCTCTCTTATCTGCTTATGTTTAAGAGCTTGAAGTTTAATCTTTTGTTTTTGGTAAACACGTTGCAGTACGTCATGAACGTATTTGTTGATAACCTGGATTGTGTTATCTAGTAGGGCCACATGAATGCTATCAAGTAGTTTTAAATGAGTCATATATAAATCTCTGTTTAATTTTGCTTTCTTTTTATACAAATATTTAAGTTCCTCTTTCATCCACATTATTTCAGCATGTCTTTTGATTTTCATTGCAGTCTCTGATTTTCTGTTTATTTTGATGAAGGCATATCTAGGTATTATATTATTTGTAATACACTCTTGATTGAACTTTATGTGTAAACTTGTTTTAAGTAGTTTTATTTTGAATATTTTGAAATTTAAACACCGTATGTGCTTGACAAGCTTCTAGTTTTAGATCCATGTTTTTCAGTATCCAAGCCACTTATAGTATATAATTAGTAAAATAGTTTACCTTTTTCTTGTCCGTCTGGTGGCCTTTTCTCTATATTTCATTCAACGCGTTTCAGGACATATGTCCCATCATCAGGATATCCCTTGTTGAAGTTCGTCGATCGTTAAAATATTAAAAACACTCTACACACAATTCTACACATAACAATAAATATAATATAAACATAAAAACACATAAAATATCCAGATTTTAGACACACACGATATCGGTGGTGCGCACCACGACATGCTATAGTCGACTGCAGTGTTCCTGTTTTTATATGTCGTGCACTATGGACCTTGTTCTGTATTCTTGTCGCTGTGTCGTATAATAGATTGGACTGGAAATTCAGCTGATCGTTAAGGATGACTTCTTCTGTTTTTTTTATTTTTGTAAGCTTTATATATTTCGTATTCTTCGATAGCATTCATATAATTTCCTTTTCTGCATATATGGAGGGGTTGAAAGTTCGTTGTGAAATCAGTATAACTATGGTTGTTGTCCATCAGATGGCGCGCGTAATTTGACACTGTTTTACTAAATTCTTTTTTAGGTAAATGTCATTTGAATCGTCTTTTAATAGGTCTACCAGTTTGGCCAATGTAAAAGCTGTCGCAGTCATTGCATATTATCTTATAAACGCCCGTCCTGTCTTCAATTGATTTTGAATGTTTAGGTAAGAGTATCTTATTAATGTTATTACTAGTTCGGTAAGCCATTTTAATATTTATCCCACCGAATACTTTGTTTAAAATTTTGGGTAGGGTGTTACCATATTCTGATGCTATATACCCAATTTTATTTCTATTATTTTCTTGTAATTCTGTGTTGTTTTTCTTCTTTCTTTGTTTCTTGACTAAATTATCTACGATTGATCTTTTATAACCATTGGCCTTAGCTATGTATTTGATCGTGTTCAGTTCTTCGTAAAAATCTTTGTCTTCTAATGGTATGGAAAGTAACCTATGTATTAAACTATGATAAGCTGCCATTTTCTGAGAAAAGGGATGATGTGATTCAGCATTTATCGTGAGATCCGTGGTTGTCGGTTTTCGGTATATTTGATATTGGAATTTTTCATCTAGTCTTGTAATTGTCAGGTCGAGGAAGTTA
The DNA here is from genome assembly GCA_034769895.1 of Magicicada septendecula. Classification (NCBI taxonomy): domain Eukaryota; kingdom Metazoa; phylum Arthropoda; class Insecta; order Hemiptera; family Cicadidae; genus Magicicada; species Magicicada septendecula. Next base: position 426,116,853 of record CM068367.1, on the reverse strand, counting down.
AGTTTATTATTTATCTCCGTCTCAAGTGTGAACTGTATGTTTTTATTGACACTATTCATGTATAATTTCATATTTTCTATTTGTCGTATTGTGCCATTAAAAATTATAAACGTATCATCAACATAACGTGTATATGATATTATTTTCTTGGAAAGTTTATTTACGTTATTGAGCAAATATGTATTCTCATAGTGGTTTAAGTATATGTCAGCCAATAAACCAGATAAAGGTGACCCCATGGCTAGGCCCTTTTTTTGGATGTAATAATTATTATTAAATTTAAAATAATTTTGGTCAAGTACAACTGCCAGTAAATTAACTAAATGATTGGTTTCTTCAGAATTACATGTTGTCGGTTTTCGGTATATTTGATATTGGAATTTTTCATCTAGTCTTGTAATTGTCAGGTCGAGGAAGTTAAGTTTATTATTTATCTCCGTCTCTAGTGTGAACTGTATGTTTTTATTGACACTATTCATGTATAATTTCATATTTTCTATTTGTCGTATTGTGCCATTAAAAATTATAAACGTATCATCAACATAACGTGTATATGATATTATTTTCTTGGAAAGTTTATTTACGTTATTGAGCAAATATGTATTCTCATAGTGGTTTAAGTATATGTCAGCCAATAAACCAGATAAAGGTGACCCCATGGCTAGGCCCTTTTTTTGGATGTAATAATTATTATTAAATTTAAAATAATTTTGGTCAAGTACAACTGCCAGTAAATTAACTAAATGATTGGTTTCTTCAGAATTACATGTTTTGGCGTTAATAAGATTTTCTTTAAGGATAGTGAGAGTTTCTTCAACAGGGACATTCGTATACAAGTCAACAATATCAAAAGATGCTATTTTATATTTAGGTCGCATTTTAATGCTTTTCAATTTGTTAACAAGGTCAATGTTATTTCTTATACTATGGTTATTACTTATCTTTATACTGTTTTTTATTTTCACTGCAAGTTTTTTGCTGATATTGTAGCTCGGCGCAGTTGTCAAATTTATCAATGGCCTAATCGGTATATTGGTCTTATGGATTTTTGGTAGGCCAACAAATTGTGGTGCTTCTGCGTTAATGGATTTTAGTGCACGGCGTGTGGCGTTATCAAACAGCCGTGAACATAGGTTAATTTTATTATTCAAAACTTTGACGAACTCTGCAGTTGGGTCCGATTGTATCATTACAATATTATTATTTGATGTGAACTCATTAACCTTTGAAGTGTATTCGTCTCTGTCTATTACGACTACGGTATTCCCCTTATCAGCCTTTGTAATCAGTGCATTGTTATCTACCAATTTAGTTTTTATATGTTTCAAGGTTTTATTTTCTTTCAAGTATCTTTGATTAACTTTACAGCGCTTTTCATTATTTGTTATAGTTTTTAGGCATTTATTCAAGCTATTATTAATTACGGCACGGGTTTCATTTTGTTTGGTATTGTTTTTATGGCGGCCTCTGCACTAATAATTTCTCGAATCATGTGGTCTTTACCGATATAAGGAATATTATAATTTAGCACCTTGTTAAGAATATCTCTTTCATCAGATGTAAATTGTATACTCGTCAAATTTGAGACACGCGTGTAGAACTTGTGTTTACATTCGAAGTCCTCCTCTCTTATCTGCTTATGTTTAAGAGCTTGAAGTTTAATCTTTTGTTTTTGGTAAACACGTTGCAGTACGTCATGAACGTATTTGTTGATAACCTGGATTGTGTTATCTAGTAGGGCCACATGAATGCTACCAAGTAGTTTTAAATGAGTCATATATAAATCTCTGTTTAATTTTGCTTTCTTTTTATACAAATATTTAAGTTCCTCTTTCATCCACATTATTTCAGCATGTCTTTTGATTTTCATTGCAGTCTCTGATTTTCTGTTTATTTTGATGAAGGCATATCTAGGTATTATATTATTTGTAATACACTCTTGATTGAACTTTATGTGTAAACTTGTTTTACGTAGTTTTATTTTAATATTTTGAAATTTAAATACCGTATGTGCTTGACAAGCTTCTAGTTTTAGATCCATGTTTTTCGGTATCCAAGCCACTTATAGTATATAATTAGTAAAATAGTTTACCTTTTTCTTGTCCGTCTGGTGGCCTTTTCTCTATATTTCATTCAACGCGTTTCAGGACATATGTCCCATCATCAGGATATCCCTTGTTGAAGTTCGTCGATCGTTAAAATATTAAAAACACTCTACACACAATTCTACACATAACAATAAATATAATATAAACATAAAAACACATAAAATACCCAGATTTTAGACACACACGATATCGGTGGTGCGCACCAAGACATGCTATAGTCGACTGCAGTGTTCATGTTGTTATATGTCGTGCACTATGGACCTTGTTCTGAATTCTTATCGCTGTGTCGTATAATAGATTGGACTGGAAATTCAGCTGATCGTTAAGGATGACTTCTTCTGTTTTTTTATTTTTGTAAGCTTTATATATTTCGTATTCTTCGATAGCATTCATATAATTTCCTTTTCTGCATATATGGAGGGGTTGAAAGTTCGTTGTGAAATCATTATAACTATGGTTGTTGTCCATCAGATGGCGCGCGTAATTTGACACTGTTTTACTAAATTCTTTTTTAGGTAAATGTCATTTGGATCGTCTTTTAAAAGGTCTACCAGTTTGGCCAATGTAAAAGCTGTCGCAGTCATTGCATATTATCTTATAAACGCCCGTCCTGTCTTCAATTGGTTTTGAATGTTTAGGCAAGAGTATCTTATTAACGTTATTACTAGTTCGGTAAGCCATTTTAATATTTATCCCACCGAATACTTTGTTTAAAATTTTGGGTAGGGTGTTACCATATTCTGATGCTATATACCTAATTTTATTTCTACTATTTTCTTGTAATTCTGTGTTGTTTTTCTTCTTTCTGTGTTTCTTGACTAAATTATCTACGATTGATCTTTTATAACCATTGGCCGTAGCTATGTATTTGATCGTGTTCAGTTCTTCGTAAAAAGCTTTGTCTTCTAATGGTATGGAAAGTAACCTATGTATTAAACTATGATAAGCTGCCATTTTCTGAGAAAAGGGATGATGTGATTCAGCATTTATCGTGAGATCCGTGGTTGTCGGTTTTCGATATATTTGATATTGGAATTTTTCATCTAGTCTTGTAATTGTCAGGTCGAGGAAGTTAAGTTTATTATTTATCTCCGTCTCAAGTGTGAACTGTATGTTTTTATTGACACTATTCATGTATAATTTCACATTTTCTATTTGTCGTATTGTGCCATTAAAAATTATAAACGTATCATCAACATAACGTGTATATGATATTATTTTCTTGGAAAGTTTATTTACGTTATTGAGCAAATATGTATTCTCATAGTGGTTTAAGTATATGTCAGCCAATAAACCAGATAAAGGTGACCCCATGGCTAGGCGCTTTTTTTGGATGTAATAATTATTATTAAATTTAAAATAATTTTGGTCAAGTACAACTTCCAGTAAATTAACTAAATCATTGATTTCTTCAGAATTACATATTTTGGCGTTAATAATATTTTCTTTAAGGATAGTGAGAGTTTCTTCAACAGGGACATTCGTATACAAGTCAACAATATCAAAAGATGCTATTTTATAATTAGGTCGCAATTTAATGCTTTTCAATTTGTTAACAAGGTCAATGTTATTTCTTATACTATGGTTATTACTTATCTTTATACTGTTATTTATTTTCACTGCAAGTTTTTTGCTGATATTGTAGCTCGGCGCAGTTGTGAAATTTATCAATGGCCTAATCGGTATATTGGTCTTATGAATTTTTGGTAGGCCAACAAATTGTGGTGCTTCTGCGTTAATGGGTTTTAGTGCACGGCGTGTGGCGTTATCAAACAGCCGTGAACATAGGTTAATTTTATTATTCAAAACTTTGACGAACTCTGCAGTTGGGTCCCATTGTATCATTACAATATTATTATTTGATATGAACTCATTAACCTTTGAAGTGTATTCGTCTCTGTTTATTACGACTACGGTATTCCCCTTATCAGCCTTTGTAATCAGTGCATTGTTATCTACCAATTTAGTTTTTATATGTTTCAAGGTTTTATTTTCTTTCAAGTATCTTTGATTAATTTACAGCGCTTTTCTTTATTTGTTATAGTTTTTAGGCATTTATTCAAGCTATTATTAATTACGGCACGGGTTTCATTTTGTTTGGTATTGTTTTTATGGCGGCCTCTGCACTAATAATTTCTCGAATCATGTGGTCTTTACCGATATAAGGAATATTATAATTTAGCCCCTTGTTAAGAATATCTCTTTCATCAGATGTAAATTGTATACTCGTCAAATTTGCGACACGCGTGTAGAACTTGTGTTTACATTCGAAGTCCTCCTCTCTTATCTGCTTATGTTTAAGAGCTTGAAGTTTAATCTTTTGTTTTTGGTAAACACGTTGCAGTACGTCATGAACGTATTTGTTGATAACCTGGATTGTGTTATCTAGTAGGGCCACATGAATGCTATCAAGTAGTTTTAAATGAGTCATATATAAATCTCTGTTTAATTTTGCTTTCTTTTTATACAAATATTTAAGTTCCTCTTTCATCCACATTATTTCAGCATGTCTTTTGATTTTCATTGCAGTCTCTGATTTTCTGTTTATTTTGATGAAGGCATATCTAGGTATTATATTATTTGTAATACACTCTTGATTGAACTTTATGTGTAAACTTGTTTTAAGTAGTTTTATTTTGAATATTTTGAAATTTAAACACCGTATGTGCTTGACAAGCTTCTAGTTTTAGATCCATGTTTTTCAGTATCCAAGCCACTTATAGTATATAATTAGTAAAATAGTTTACCTTTTTCTTGTCCGTCTGGTGGCCTTTTCTCTATATTTCATTCAACGCGTTTCAGGACATATGTCCCATCATCAGGATATCCCTTGTTGAAGTTCGTCGATCGTTAAAATATTAAAAACACTCTACACACAATTCTACACATAACAATAAATATAATATAAACATAAAAACACATAAAATACCCAGATTTTAGACACACACGATATCGGTGGTGCGCACCACGACATGCTATAGTCGACTGCAGTGTTCCTGTTTTTATATGTCGTGCACTATGGACCTTGTTCTGTATTCTTGTCGCTGTGTCGTATAATAGATTGGACTGGAAATTCAGCTGATCGTTAAGGATGACTTCTTCTGTTTTTTTTATTTTTGTAAGCTTTATATATTTCGTATTCTTCGATAGCATTCATATAATTTCCTTTTCTGCATATATGGAGGGGTTGAAAGTTCGTTGTGAAATCAGTATAACTATGGTTGTTGTCCATCAGATGGCGCGCGTAATTTGACACTGTTTTACTAAATTCTTTTTTAGGTAAATGTCATTTGAATCGTCTTTTAATAGGTCTACCAGTTTGGCCAATGTAAAAGCTGTCGCAGTCATTGCATATTATCTTATAAACGCCCGTCCTGTCTTCAATTGATTTTGAATGTTTAGGTAAGAGTATCTTATTAATGTTATTACTAGTTCGGTAAGCCATTTTAATATTTATCCCACCGAATACTTTGTTTAAAATTTTGGGTAGGGTGTTACCATATTCTGATGCTATATACCCAATTTTATTTCTATTATTTTCTTGTAATTCTGTGTTGTTTTTCTTCTTTCTTTGTTTCTTGACTAAATTATCTACGATTGATCTTTTATAACCATTGGCCTTAGCTATGTATTTGATCGTGTTCAGTTCTTCGTAAAAATCTTTGTCTTCTAATGGTATGGAAAGTAACCTATGTATTAAACTATGATAAGCTGCCATTTTCTGAGAAAAGGGATGATGTGATTCAGCATTTATCGTGAGATCCGTGGTTGTCGGTTTTCGGTATATTTGATATTGGAATTTTTCATCTAGTCTTGTAATTGTCAGGTCGAGGAAGTTAAGTTTATTATTTATCTCCGTCTCAAGTGTGAACTGTATGTTTTTATTGACACTATTCATGTATAATTTCATATTTTCTATTTGTCGTATTGTGCCATTAAAAATTATAAACGTATCATCAACATAACGTGTATATGATATTATTTTCTTGGAAAGTTTATTTACGTTATTGAGCAAATATGTATTCTCATAGTGGTTTAAGTATATGTCAGCCAATAAACCAGATAAAGGTGACCCCATGGCTAGGCCCTTTTTTTGGATGTAATAATTATTATTAAATTTAAAATAATTTTGGTCAAGTACAACTGCCAGTAAATTAACTAAATGATTGGTTTCTTCAGAATTACATGTTGTCGGTTTTCGGTATATTTGATATTGGAATTTTTCATCTAGTCTTGTAATTGTCAGGTCGAGGAAGTTAAGTTTATTATTTATCTCCGTCTCAAGTGTGAACTGTATGTTTTTATTGACACTATTCATGTATAATTTCATATTTTCTATTTGTCGTATTGTGCCATTAAAAATTATAAACGTATCATCAACATAACGTGTATATGATATTATTTTCTTGGAAAGTTTATTTACGTTATTGAGCAAATATGTATTCTCATAGTGGTTTAAGTATATGTCAGCCAATAAACCAGATAAAGGTGACCCCATGGCTAGGCCCTTTTTTTGGATGTAATAATTATTATTAAATTTAAAATAATTTTGGTCAAGTACAACTGCCAGTAAATTAACTAAATGATTGGTTTCTTCAGAATTACATGTTTTGGCGTTAATAAGATTTTCTTTAAGGATAGTGAGAGTTTCTTCAACAGGGACATTCGTATACAAGTCAACAATATCAAAAGATGCTATTTTATATTTAGGTCGCATTTTAATGCTTTTCAATTTGTTAACAAGGTCAATGTTATTTCTTATACTATGGTTATTACTTATCTTTATACTGTTTTTTATTTTCACTGCAAGTTTTTTGCTGATATTGTAGCTCGGCGCAGTTGTCAAATTTATCAATGGCCTAATCGGTATATTGGTCTTATGGATTTTTGGTAGGCCAACAAATTGTGGTGCTTCTGCGTTAATGGATTTTAGTGCACGGCGTGTGGCGTTATCAAACAGCCGTGAACATAGGTTAATTTTATTATTCAAAACTTTGACGAACTCTGCAGTTGGGTCCGATTGTATCATTACAATATTATTATTTGATGTGAACTCATTAACCTTTGAAGTGTATTCGTCTCTGTCTATTACGACTACGGTATTCCCCTTATCAGCCTTTGTAATCAGTGCATTGTTATCTACCAATTTAGTTTTTATATGTTTCAAGGTTTTATTTTCTTTCAAGTATCTTTGATTAACTTTACAGCGCTTTTCATTATTTGTTATAGTTTTTAGGCATTTATTCAAGCTATTATTAATTACGGCACGGGTTTCATTTTGTTTGGTATTGTTTTTATGGCGGCCTCTGCACTAATAATTTCTCGAATCATGTGGTCTTTACCGATATAAGGAATATTATAATTTAGCACCTTGTTAAGAATATCTCTTTCATCAGATGTAAATTGTATACTCGTCAAATTTGAGACACGCGTGTAGAACTTGTGTTTACATTCGAAGTCCTCCTCTCTTATCTGCTTATGTTTAAGAGCTTGAAGTTTAATCTTTTGTTTTTGGTAAACACGTTGCAGTACGTCATGAACGTATTTGTTGATAACCTGGATTGTGTTATCTAGTAGGGCCACATGAATGCTACCAAGTAGTTTTAAATGAGTCATATATAAATCTCTGTTTAATTTTGCTTTCTTTTTATACAAATATTTAAGTTCCTCTTTCATCCACATTATTTCAGCATGTCTTTTGATTTTCATTGCAGTCTCTGATTTTCTGTTTATTTTGATGAAGGCATATCTAGGTATTATATTATTTGTAATACACTCTTGATTGAACTTTATGTGTAAACTTGTTTTACGTAGTTTTATTTTAATATTTTGAAATTTAAATACCGTATGTGCTTGACAAGCTTCTAGTTTTAGATCCATGTTTTTCGGTATCCAAGCCACTTATAGTATATAATTAGTAAAATAGTTTACCTTTTTCTTGTCCGTCTGGTGGCCTTTTCTCTATATTTCATTCAACGCGTTTCAGGACATATGTCCCATCATCAGGATATCCCTTGTTGAAGTTCGTCGATCGTTAAAATATTAAAAACACTCTACACACAATTCTACACATAACAATAAATATAATATAAACATAAAAACACATAAAATACCCAGATTTTAGACACACACGATATCGGTGGTGCGCACCACGACATGCTATAGTCGACTGCAGTGTTCCTGTTTTTATATGTCGTCCACTATGGACCTTGTTCTGTATTCTTATCGCTGTGTCGTATAATAGATTGGACTGGAAATTCAGCTGATCGTTAAGGATGACTTCTTCTGTTATTTATTTTTGTAAGCTTTATATATTTCGTATTCTTCGATAGCATTCATATAATTTCCTTTTCTGCATATATGGAGGGGTTGAAAGTTCGTTGTGAAATCAGTATAACTATGGTTGTTGTCCATCAGATGGCGCGCGTAATTTGACACTGTTTTACTAAATTGTTTTTTAGGTAAATGTCATTTGAATCATCTTTTAATAGGTCTACCAGTTTGGCCAATGTAAAAGCTGTCGCAGTCATTGCATATTATCTTATAAACGCCCGTCCTGTCTTCAATTGACTTTGAATGTTTAGGTAAGAGTATCTTATTAATGTTATTACTAGTTCGGTAAGCCATTTTAATATTTATCCCACCGAATACTTTGTTTAAAATTTTGGGTAGGGTGTTACCATATTCTGATGCTATATACCCAATTTTATTTCTATTATTTTCTTGTAATTCTGTGTTGTATTTTTTCTTTCTTTGTTTCTTGACTAAATTATCTACGATTGATCTTTTATAACCATTGGCCTTAGCTATGTATTTGATCGTGTTCAGTTCTTCGTAAAAATCTTTGTCTTCTAATGGTATGGAAAGTAACCTATGTATTAAACTATGATAAGCTGCCATTTTCTGAGAAAAGGGATGATGTGATTCAGCATTTATCGTGAGATCCGTGGTTGTCGGTTTTCGGTATATTTGATATTGGAATTTTTCATCTAGTCTTGTAATTGTCAGGTCGAGGAAGTTAAGTTTATTATTTATCTCCGTCTCAAGTGTGAACTGTATGTTTTTATTGACACTATTCATGTATAATTTCATATTTTCTATTTGTCGTATTGTGCCATTAAAAATTATAAACGTATCATCAACATAACGTGTATATGATATTATTTTCTTGGAAAGTTTATTTACGTTATTGAGCAAATATGTATTCTCATAGTGGTTTAAGTATATGTCAGCCAATAAACCAGATAAAGGTGACCCCATGGCTAGGCCCTTTTTTTGGATGTAATAATTATTATTAAATTTAAAATAATTTTGGTAAAGTACAACTGCCAGTAAATTAACTAAATGATTGGTTTCTTCAGAATTACATGTTGTCTTTTTTCGGTATATTTGATATTGGAATTTTTCATCTAGTCTTGTAATTGTCAGGTCGAGGAAGTTAAGTTTATTATTTATCTCCGTCTCAAGTGTGAACTGTATGTTTTTATTGACACTATTCATGTATAATTTCATATTTTCTATTTGTCGTATTGTGCCATTAAAAATTATAAACGTATCATCAACATAACGTGTATATGATATTATTTTCTTGGAAAGTTTATTTACGTTATTGAGCAAATATGTATTCTCATAGTGGTTTAAGTATATGTCAGCCAATAAACCAGATAAAGGTGACCCCATGGCTAGGCCCTTTTTTTGGATGTAATAATTATTATTAAATTTAAAATAATTTTGGTCAAGTACAACTGCCAGTAAATTAACTAAATGATTGGTTTCTTCAGAATTACATGTTTTGGCGTTAATAAGATTTTCTTTAAGGATAGTGAGAGTTTCTTCAACAGGGACATTCGTATACAAGTCAACAATATCAAAAGATGCTATTTTATATTTAGGTCGCATTTTAATGCTTTTCAATTTGTTAACAAGGTCAATGTTATTTCTTATACTATGGTTATTACTTATCTTTATACTGTTTTTTATTTTCACTGCAAGTTTTTTGCTGATATTGTAGCTCGGCGCAGTTGTGAAATTTATCAATGGCCTAATCGGTATATTGGTCTTATGGATTTTTGGTAGGCCAACAAATTGTGGTGCTTCTGCGTTAATGGATTTTAGTGCACGGCGTGTGGCGTTATCAAACAGCCGTGAACATAGGTTAATTTTATTATTCAAAACTTTGACGAACTCTGCAGTTGGGTCCGATTGTATCATTACAATATTATTATTTGATATGAACTCATTAACCTTTGAAGTGTATTCGTCTCTGTCTATTACGACTACGGTATTCCCCTTATCAGCCTTTGTAATCAGTGCATTGTTATCTACCAATTTAGTTTTTATATGTTTCAAGGTTTTATTTTCTTTCAAGTATCTTTGATTAACTTTACAGCGCTTTTCATTATTTGTTATAGTTTTTAGGCATTTATTCAAGCTATTATTAATTACGGCACGGGTTTCATTTTGTTTGGTATTGTTTTTATGGCGGCCTCTGCACTAATAATTTCTCGAATCATGTGGTCTTTACCGATATAAGGAATATTATAATTTAGCCCCTTGTTAAGAATATCTCTTTCATCAGATGTAAATTGTATACTCGTCAAATTTGAGACACGCGTGTAGAACTTGTGTTTACATTCGAAGTCCTCCTCTCTTATCTGCTTATGTTTAAGAGCTTGAAGTTTAATCTTTTGTTTTTGGTAAACACGTTGCAGTACGTCATGAACGTATTTGTTGATAACCTGGATTGTGTTATCTAGTAGGGCCACATGAATGCTACCAAGTAGTTTTAAATGAGTCATATATAAATCTCTGTTTAATTTTGCTTTCTTTTTATACAAATATTTAAGTTCCTCTTTCATCCACATTATTTCAGCATGTCTTTTGATTTTCATTGCAGTCTCTGATTTTCTGTTTATTTTGATGAAGGCATATCTAGGTATTATATTATTTGTAATACACTCTTGATTGAACTTTATGTGTAAACTTGTTTTAAGTAGTTTTATTTTAATATTTTGAAATTTAAATACCGTATGTGCTTGACAAGCTTCTAGTTTTAGATCCATGTTTTTCGGTATCCAAGCCACTTATAGTATATAATTAGTAAAATAGTTTACCTTTTTCTTGTCCGTCTGGTGGCCTTTTCTCTATATTTCATTCAACGCGTTTCAGGACATATGTCCCATCATCAGGATATCCCTTGTTGAAGTTCGTCGATCGTTAAAATATTAAAAACACTCTACACACAATTCTACACATAACAATAAATATAATGTAAACATAAAAACACATAAAATACCCAGATTTTAGACACACACGATATCGGTGGTGCGCACCACGACATGCTATAGTCGACTGCAGTGTTCCTGTTTTTATATGTCGTGCACTATGGACCTTGTTCTGTATTCTTATCGCTGTGTCGTATAATAGATTGGACTGGAAATTCAGCTGATCGTTAAGGATGACTTCTTCTGTTTTTTTTATTTTTGTAAGCTTTATATATTTCGTATTCTTCGATAGCATTCATATAATTTCCTTTTCTGCATATATGGAGGGGTTGAAAGTTCGTTGTGAAATCAGTATAACTATGGTTGTTGTCCATCAGATGGCGCGCGTAATTTGACACTGTTTTACTAAATTCTTTTTTAGGTAAATGTCATTTGAATCGTCTTTTAATAGGTCTACCAGTTTGGCCAATGTAAAAGCTGTCGCAGTCATTGCATATTATCTTATAAACGCCCGTCCTGTCTTCAATTGATTTTGAATGTTTAGGTAAGAGTATCTTATTAATGTTATTACTAGTTCGGTAAGCCATTTTAATATTTATCCCACCGAAAACTTTGTTTAAAATTTTGGGTAGGGTGTTACCATATTCTGATGCTATATACCCAATTTTATTTCTATTATTTTCTTGTAATTCTGTGTTGTTTTTCTTCTTTCTTTGTTTCTTGACTAAATTATCTACGATTGATCTTTTATAACCATTGGCCTTAGCTATGTATTTGATCGTGTTCAGTTCTTCGTAAAAATCTTTGTCTTCTAATGGTATGGAAAGTAACCTATGTATTAAACTATGATAAGCTGCCATTTTCTGAGAAAAGGGATGATATGATTCAGCATTTATCGTGAGATCCGTGGTTGTCGGTTTTCGGTATATTTGATATTGGAATTTTTCATCTAGTCTTGTAATTGTCAGGTCGAGGAAGTTAAGTTTATTATTTATCTCCGTCTCAAGTGTGAACTGTATGTTTTTATTGACACTATTCATGTATAATTTCATATTTTCTATTTGTCGTATTGTGCCATTAAAAATTATAAACGTATCATCAACATAACGTGTATATGATATTATTTTCTTGGAAAGTTTATTTACGTTATTGAGCAAATATGTATTCTCATAGTGGTTTAAGTATATGTCAGCCAATAAACCAGATAAAGTTGACCCCATGGCTAGGCCCTTTTTTTGGATGTAATAATTATTATTAAATTTAAAATAATTTTGGTCAAGTACAACTGCCAGTAAATTAACTAAATGATTGGTTTCTTCAGAATTACATGTTTTGGCGTTAATAAGATTTTCTTTAAGGATAGTGAGAGTTTCTTCAACAGGGACATTCGTATACAAGTCAACAATATCAAAAGATGCTATTTTATATTTAGGTCGCATTTTAATGCTTTTCAATTTGTTAACAAGGTCAATGTTATTTCTTATACTATGGTTATTACTTATCTTTATACTGTTTTTTATTTTCACTGCAAGTTTTTTGCTGATATTGTAGCTCGGCGCAGTTGTGAAATTTATCAATGGCCTAATCGGTATATTGGTCTTATGGATTTTTGGTAGGCCAACAAATTGTGGTGCTTCTGCGTTAATGGACTTTAGTGCACGGCGTGTGGCGTTATCAAACAGCCGTGAACATAGGTTAATTTTATTATTCAAAACTTTGACGAACTCTGCAGTTGGGTCCGATTGTATCATTACAATATTATTATTTGATATGAACTCATTAACCTTTGAAGTGTATTCGTCTCTGTCTATTACGACTACGGTATTCCCCTTATCAGCCTTTGTAATCAGTGCATTGTTATCTACCAAATTAGTTTTTATATGTTTCAAGGTTTTATTTTCTTTCAAGTATCTTTGATTAACTTTACAGCGCTTTTCATTATTTGTTATAGTTTTTAGGAATTTATTCAAGCTATTATTAATTACGGCACGGGTTTCATTTTGTTTGGTATTGTTTTTATGGCGGCCTCTGCACTAATAATTTCTCGAATCATGTGGTCTTTACCGATATAAGGAATATTATAATTTAGCCCCTTGTTAAGAATATCTCTTTCATCAGATATAAATTGTATACTCGTCAAATTTGAGACACGCGTGTAGAACTTGTGTTTACATTCGAAGTCCTCCTCTCTTATCTGCTTATGTTTAAGAGCTTGAAGTTTAATCTTTTGTTTTTGGTAAACACGTTGCAGTACGTCATGAACGTATTTGTTGATAACCTGGATTGTGTTATCTAGTAGGGCCACATGAATGCTACCAAGTAGTTTTAAATGAGTCATATATAAATCTCTGTTTAATTTTGCTTTCTTTTTATACAAATATTTAAGTTCCTCTTTCATCCACATTATTTCAGCATGTCTTTTGATTTTCATTGCAGTCTCTGATTTTCTGTTTATTTTGATGAAGGCATATCTAGGTATTATATTATTTGTAATACACTCTTGATTGAACTTTATGTGTAAACTTGTTTTAAGTAGTTTTATTTTAATATTTTGAAATTTAAATACCGTATGTGCTTGACAAGCTTCTAGTTTTAGATCCATGTTTTTCGGTATCCAAGCCACTTATAGTATATAATTAGTAAAATAGTTTACCTTTTTCTTGTCCGTCTGGTGGCCTTTTCTCTATATTTCATTCAACGCGTTTCAGGACATATGTCCCATCATCAGGATATCCCTTGTTGAAGTTCGTCGATCGTTAAAATATTAAAAACACTCTACACACAATTCTACACATAACAATAAATATAATATAAACATAAAAACACATAAAATACCCAGATTTTAGACACACACGATATCGGTGGTGCGCACCACGACATGCTATAGTCGACTGCAGTGTTCCTGTTTTTATATGTCGTCCACTATGGACCTTGTTCTGTATTCTTATCGCTGTGTCGTATAATAGATTGGACTGGAAATTCAGCTGATCGTTAAGGATGACTTCTTCTGTTTTTTTTATTTTTGTAAGCTTTATATATTTCGTATTCTTCGATAGCATTCATATAATTTCCTTTTCTGCATATATGGAGGGGTTGAAAGTTCGTTGTGAAATCAGTATAACTATGGTTGTTGTCCATCAGATGGCGCGCGTAATTTGACACTGTTTTACTAAATTCTTTTTTAGGTAAATGTCATTTGAATCGTCTTTTAATAGGTCTACCAGTTTGGCCAATGTAAAAGCTGTCGCAGTCATTGCATATTATCTTATAAACGCCCGTCCTGTCTTCAATTGATTTTGAATGTTTAGGTAAGAGTATCTTATTAATGTTATTACTAGTTCGGTAAGCCATTTTAATATTTATCCCACCGAATACTTTGTTTAAAATTTTGGGTAGGGTGTTACCATATTCTGATGCTATATACCCAATTTTATTTCTATTATTTTCTTGTAATTCTGTGTTGTTTTTCTTCTTTCTTTGTTTCTTGACTAAATTATCTACGATTGATCTTTTATAACCATTGGCCTTAGCTATGTATTTGATCGTGTTCAGTTCTTCGTAAAAATCTTAGTCTTCTAATGGTATGGAAAGTAACCTATGTATTAAACTATGATAAGCTGCCATTTTCTGAGAAAAGGGATGATGTGATTCAGCATTTATCGTGAGATCCGTGGTTGTCGGTTTTCGGTATATTTGATATTGGAATTTTTCATCTAGTCTTGTAATTGTCAGGTCGAGGAAGTTAAGTTTATTATTTATCTCCGTCTCAAGTGTGAACTGTATGTTTTTATTGACACTATTCATGTATAATTTCATATTTTCTATTTGTCGTATTGTGCCATTAAAAATTATAAACGTATCATCAACATAACGTGTATATGATATTATTTTCTTGGAAAGTTTATTTACGTTATTGAGCAAATATGTATTCTCATAGTGGTTTAAGTATATGTCAGCCAATAAACCAGATAAAGGTGACCCCATGGCTAGGCCCTTTTTTTGGATGTAATAATTATTATTAAATTTAAAATAATTTTGGTCAAGTACAACTGCCAGTAAATTAACTAAATGATTGGTTTCTTCAGAATTACATGTTGTCGGTTTTCGGTATATTTGATATTGGAATTTTTCATCTAGTCTTGTAATTGTCAGGTCGAGGAAGTTAAGTTTATTATTTATCTCCGTCTCAAGTGTGAATTGTATGTTTTTATTGACACTATTCATGTATAATTTCATATTTTCTATTTGTCGTATTGTGCCATTAAAAATTATAAACGTATCATCAACATAACGTGTATATGATATTATTTTCTTGGAAAGTTTATTTACGTTATTGAGCAAATATGTATTCTCATAGTGGTTTAAGTATATGTCAGCCAATAAACCAGATAAAGGTGACCCCATGGCTAGGCCCTTTTTTTGGATGTAATAATTATTATTAAATGTAAAATAATTTTGGTCAAGTACAACTTCCAGTAAATTAACTAAATCATTGGTTTCTTCAGAATTACATGTTTTGGCGTTAATAAGATTTTCTTTAAGGATAGTGAGAGTTTCTTCAACAGGGACATTCGTATACAAGTCAACAATATCAAAAGATGCTATTTTATATTTAGGTCTCAATTTAATGCTTTTCAATTTGTTAACAAGGTCAATGTTATTTCTTATACTATGGTTATTACTTATCTTTATACTGTTTTTTATTTTCACTGCAAGTTTTTTGCTGATATTGTAGCTCGGCGCAGTTGTGAAATTTATCAATGGCCTAATCGGTATATTGGTCTTATGGATTTTTGGTAGGCCAACAAATTGTGGTGCTTCTGCGTTAATGGGTTTTAGAGCACGGCGTGTGGCGTTATCAAACAGCCGTGAACATAGGTTAATTTTATTATTCAAAACTTTGACGAACTCTGCAGTTGGGTCCGATTGTATCATTACAATATTATTATTTGATATGAACTCATTAACCTTTGAAGTGTATTCGTCTCTGTCTATTACGACTACGGTATTCCCCTTATCAGCCTTTGTAATCAGTGCATTGTTATCTACCAATTTAGTTTTTATATGTTTCAAGGTTTTATTTTCTTTCAAGTATCTTTGATTAACTTTACAGCGCTTTTCATTATTTGTTATAGTTTTTAGGCATTTATTCAAGCTATTATTAATTACGGCACGGTTTTCATTTTGTTTGGTATTGTTTTTATGGCGGCCTCTGCACTAATAATTTCTCGAATCATGTGGTCCTTACTGATATAAGGAATATTATAATTTAGCCCCTTGTTAAGAATATCTCTTTCATCAGATGTAAATTGTATACTCGTCAAATTTGAGACACGCGTGTAGAACTTGTGTTTACATTAGAAGTCCTCCTCTCTTATCTGCTTATGTTTAAGAGCTTGAAGTTTAATCTTTTGTTTTTGGTAAACACGTTGCAGTACGTCATGAACGTATTTGTTGATAACCTGGATTGTGTTATCTAGTAGGGCCACATGACTGCTACCAAGTAGTTTTAAATGAGTCATATATAAATCTCTGTTTAATTTTGCTTTCTTTTTATACAAATATTTAAGTTCCTCTTTCATCCACATTATTTCAGCATGTCTTTTGATTTTCATTGCAGTCTCTGATTTTCTGTTTATTTTGATGAAGGCATATCTAGGTATTATATTATTTGTAATACACACTTGATTGAACTGTATGTGTAAACTTATTTTAAGTAGTTTTATTTTAATATTTTGAAATTTAAATACCGTATGTGCTTGACAAGCTTCTAGTTTTAGATCCATGTTTTTCGGTATCCAAGCCACTTATAGTATATAATTAGTAAAATAGTTTACCTTTTTCTTGTCCGTCTGGTGGCCTTTTCTCTATATTTCATTCAACGCGTTTCAGGACATATGTCCCATCATCAGGATATCACTTGTTGAAGTTCGCCGATCGATAAAATATTAAAAACACTCTACACACAATTCTACACATAACAATAAATATAATATAAACATAAAAACACATAAAATACCCAGATTTTAGACACACACGATATCGGTGGTGCGCACCACGACATGCTACAGTCGACTGCAGTGTTCATGTTGTTATATGTCGTGCACTATGGACCTTGTTCTGTATTCTTATCGCTGTGTCGTATAATAGATTGGACTGGAAATTCAGCTGATCGTTAAAGATGACTTCTTCTGTTTTTTTATTTTTGTAAACTTTATATATTTCGTATTCTTCGATAGCATTCATATAATTTCCTTTTCTGCATATATGGAGGGGTTGAAAGTTCGTTGTGAAATCAGTATAACTATGGTTGTTGTCCATCAGATGGCGCGCGTAATTTGACACTGTTTTACTAAATTCTTTTTTAGGTAAATGTTCTTAGAATCGTCTTTTAAAAGGTCTACCAGTTTGGCCAATGTAAAAGCTGTCGCAGTCATTGCATATTATCTTATAAACGCCCGTCCTGTCTTCATTTGATTTTGAATGTTTAGGTAAGAGTATCTTATTAATGTTATTACTAGTTCGGTAAGCCATTTTAATGTTTATCCCACAGAATACTTTGTTTAAAATTTTGGGTAGGGTGTTACCACATTCTGATGGTATATACCTAATTTTATTTCTATTGTTTTCTTGTAATTCTGTGTTGTTTTTCTTCTTTCTGTGTTTCTTGACTAAATTATCTACGATTGATCTTTTATAACCATTGGCCGTAGCTATGTATTTGTTCGTGTTCAGTTCTTCGTAAAAATCTTTGTCTTCTAATGGTAAGGAAAGTAACCTATGTATTAAACTATGATAAGCTGCCATTTTCTGAGAAAAGGGATGATGTGATTCAGCATTTATCGTGAGATCCGTGGTTGTCGGTTTCGGTATATTTGATATTGGAATTTTTCATCTAGTCTTGTAATTGTCAGGTCGAGGAAGTTAAGTTTATTATTTATCTCCGTCTCAAGTGTGAACTGTATGTTTTTATTGACACTATTCATGTATAATTTCATATTTTCTGTTTGTCGTATTGTGCCATTAAAAATTATAAACGTATCATCAACATAACGTGTATATGATATTATTTTCTTGGAAAGTTTATTTACGTATTGAGCAAATATGTATTCTCATAGTGGTTTAAGTATATGTCAGCCAATAAACCAGATAAAGGTGACCCCATGGCTAGGCCCTTTTTTTGGATGTAATAAATATTATTAAATGTAAAATAATTTTGGTCAAGTACAACTTCCAGTAAATTAATTAAATCATTGATTTCTTCAGAATTACATATTTTGGCGTTAATAAGATTTTCTTTAAGGATAGTGAGAGTTTCTTCAACAGGGACATTCGTATACAAGTCAACAATATCAAAAGATGCTCGCAATTTAATGCTTTTCAATTTGTTAACAAGGTCAATGTTATTTCTTATACTATGGTTATTACTTATCTTTATACTGCTTTTATTTTCACTGCAAGTTTTTTGCTGATATTGTAGCTCGGCGCAGTTGTTGAAATTTATCAATGGCCTAATCGGTATATTGGTCTTATGGATTTTTGGTAGGCCAACAAATTGTGGTGCTTCCTGCGTTAATGGGTTTTAGTGCACGGCGTGGTGGCGTTATCAAACAGCCGTGAACATAGGTTAATTTATTATTCAAAACTTTGACGAACTCTGCAATTGGTCCGATTGTATCATTACAATATTATTATTTGATATGAACTCATTAAACCTTTGAAGTGTATTCGTCTCTGTCTATTACGACTACGGTATTCCCCTTATCAGCCTTTGTAATCAGTGCATTGTTTATCTACAAATTTAGTTTTTATATGTTTCAAGGTTTTATTTTCTTTCAAGTATCTTTGATTAACTTTACAGCGCTTTTCATTATTTGTTATAGTTTTTAGGCATTTATTCAGCTATTATTAATTACGGCACGGGTTTCATTTTGTTTGGTATTGTTTTTATGGCGGCCTCTGCACTAATAGTTTCTCGAATCATGTGGTCTTTACCGATATAAGGAATATTATAATTTAGCCCCTTGTTAAGAATATCTCTTTCATCAGATTTGTAAATTGTATACTCGTTCAAATTTGAGACACGCGTGTAGAACTTGTGTTTACATGAGTAAACTAGTAAAATATATTAGTAAAATAGTTTACCTTTACGATAATATTTTAACGATCGACGAACTTCAACAAGGGATATCCTGATGATGGGACATATGTCCTGAAAACGCGTTGAATGAAATATAGAGAAAAGGCCACCAGACGGACAAGAAAAAGGTAAAACTATTTTACTAATTATATACTATAAGTGGCTTGGATACCGAAAAACATGGATCTAAAACTAGAAGCTTGCCAAGCACATACTGTATTTAATTTCATAATATTAAAATAAAACTACTTAAAACAAGTTTACACATAAAGTTCAATCAAGTGTATATTACAAATAATATAATACCTAGATAGTCCCTTCAACAAAATAAACAGAAAATCAGAGACTGCAATGAAAATCAAAGACATTGCTGAAATAATGTGGATGAAAGAGGAACTTAAATATTTGTATAAAAAGAAAGCAAAATTAAACAGAGATTTATATAAGACTCATTTTAAAACTACTTGATAGCATTCATGTGGCCCTACTAGTTAACACAATCCAGGTTATCAACAAATACGTTCACGACGTACTGCAACGTGTTTACCAAAAACAAAAAGATTAAACTTCAAGCTCTTAAACATAAGCAGATAAGAGAGGAGGACTTCGAATGTAAACACAATTTCTACATGCGTGTCTCAAATTTGACGAGTATACAATTTACATCTGATGAAAGAGATATTCTTAACAAGGGGCTAAATTATAATATTCCTTATATCGGTAAAGACCACATGATTCGAGAAATTATTAGTGCAGAGGCCGCCATTAAAAACAATACCAAACAAAATGAAACCCGTGCCGTAATTAATAATAGCTTGAATAAATGCCTAAAAACTATAACAAATAATGAAAAGCGCTATAAAGTTAATCAAAGATACTTGCAAGAAAATAAAACCTTGAAACATAAAAAAACTAAATTGGTAGATAACAATGCACTGATTACAAAGGCTGATAAGAGGAATACCGTAGTCGTAATAGACAGAGACGAATACACTTCAAAGGTTAATGAGTTCATATCAAATAATAATATTGTAATGATACAATCGGACCCACTGAAGAGTTCGTCAAAGTTTTGAAATAATAAAATTAACCTATGTTCACGCTGTTTGATAACGCAACAACGCCGTGCACTAACCCATTACGCAGAAGCACCACAATTTGTTGGCCTACCAAAAATCCATAAGACCAATATACCGATTAGGCCATTGATAAATTTCACAACTGAGCCGAGCTACAATATCAGCAAAAAACTGCAGTGAAAATAAAAAACAGTATAAAGATAAGTAATAACCATAGTATAAGAAATAACATTGACCTTGTTAACAAATTGAAAGCATTAAATTGCGACCTAATTATAAAATAGCATCTTTTGATATTGTTGACTTGTATACGAATGTCCCTGTTGAAGAAACTCTCACTATCCTTAAAGAAAATCTTATTAACGCCAAAATATGTAATTCTGAAGAAATCAATGATTTAGTTAATTTACTGGAAGTTGTACTTGACCAAAATTATTTTAAATTTTAATAATAATTATTACATCCAAAAAATGGGCCTAGCCATGGGGTCACCTTTATCTGGTTTATTGGCTGACATATACTTAAACCACTATGAGAATACATATTTGCTCAATAACGTAAATAAACTTTCCAAGAAAATAATATTCATATACACGTTATGTTGTTGATACGTTTGTAATTTTTAATGGCACAATACGACAAATAGAAAATATGAAATTATACATGAATAGTGTCAATAAAAACATACAGTTCACACTTGAGGCGGAGATAAATAATAAACTTAACTTCTTCGACCTGACAATTACAAGACTAGATGAAAAATTCCAATATCAAATATACGAAAACCGACAACCACGGATCTCACGATAAATGCTGAATCACATCATCCCTTCCTCAGATAATGGCAGCTTATCATAGTTTAATACATAGATTACTTTTCCATACCATTAGAAGACAAAGGTTTTTACGAAGAACTGAACACTGATCAAATACATAGCTAAGGCCAATGGTTATATAAGATCAATCGTAGATAATTTAGTCAAGAAACACAGAAAGAAGAAAAACAACACAGAATTACAAGAAAATAATAGAAATAAAATTAGGTATATAGCATCAGAATATGGTAACACCCTATCCAAAATTTTAAACAAAGTATTCGGTGGGATAAATATTAAAATGGCTTACCGAACTAGTAATAACATTAATAAGATACTCTTACCTAAACATTCAAAATCAATTGAAGACAGGACGGGCGTTTATAAGATAAAATGCAATGACTGCTACAGCTTTTACATTGGCCAAACTGGTAGACCTTTTAAAGACGATTCAAAGAACATTTACCTAAAAAAGAATTTAGTAAAACAGTGTCAAATTACGCGCGCCATCTGATGGACAACAACCATAGTTATACTGATTTCACAACGAACTTTCAACCCCTCCATATATGCAGAAAAGGAAATTATATGAATGCTATCGAAGAATACGAAATATATAAAGCTTACAAAAATAAATAACAGAAGAAGTCATCCTTAACGATCAGCTGAATTTCCAGTCCAATCTATTATACGACACAGCGATAAGAATACAGAACAAGGTCCATAGTGCACGACATATAAAAACAGGAACACTGCAGTCGACTATAGCATGTCGTGGTGCGCACCACCGATATCGTGTGTGTCTAAAATCTGGGTATTTTATGTGTTTTTATGTTTATATTATATTTATTGTTATGTGTAGAATTGTGTGTAGAGTGTTTTTAATATTTTAACGATCGACGAACTTCAACAAGGGATATCCTGATGATGGGACATATGTCCTGAAACGCGTTGAATGAAATATAGAGAAAAGGCCACCAGACGGACAAGAAAAAGGTAAACTATTTTACTAATTATATACTATAATTGGCTTGGATACCGAAAAACATGGATATATATTAACAATATTTTCTCAACGTCTGAACTACATTACTAGTTTTTAAGTTTCGTTTGCGCTACATTGGATTAATTAAATGAGAAGCACTAATTTTACATCGTTTTTTAGCGACATAAACGTAAGTTTAACTTCACGACACATTTTCGAGCTGCTTACATGTCAGAGATTCTCCGACGACTGGCGTTAGTTTAGCGGCAGGGAGTATGGAAGCTGGCGCGGTTTACGCGCTGAGAGAAAAGTAGTTCGTTCCTTTATTATTATTAATTGTCTATTAATTAACTACAATAAATTATCCTACCTTTCCTTAGTTAGGAGTTAGATATTTCTTTTATTATTATTACGTCTTTTATTTAAATAGAAGGATTATTAGTTTTCGCTTAATAACATTGTACTTTGCATGTTCGTACTAGCCTTTTGCAAGATGATACAGGTGTCATGGTACAAAGGGGGGTGGATTATACTCTCACTTGTTATAAGAACAAAAATTTAATTTGTGCTATTTAAATAATCTTTAAATCGTCACATCCTCCTCCACTTAAAGGAGATCGATGGGGCGGCGTTAGTTTATTGAAGGATATCTATGAAATACAATTATATTTGGCACGGAACTTCGTGCTGAAATTTCTCTCCACCAGGTTAATTCGATCCATCAATCGATTATCTTATATACTATACAAAATACTGAAAATCCAATACATATACAACACATAAAATACACAAATACATAAATCTACCTGATTTCTATTTCTTAAATCTACTACCGGTTCTTTTTGCTTAGTTTCTTCACTCGTTTTACGGAGTTACACTCATGAGTAGGTTATTAATAATAATAACGTATTGTAGTAACAATAGAATTACCTTTAGTTTACTGCAGTAGAGTTTTATTGTTCGTCAGCCGACTTCTCATTATTTATTTTATTCTCGCAGGACATTAGCTAAGGTCGATCAGGCCTCGCTAGTATTCGTACGAGGTGTTTGAGTTTATACTCAATTACGATAGAGGCTGTTGCAAAATCTTATTGTATTCCTGTATAAAATATAGGCAACATATTTTATTCTTAATACTTAGGTAGTATTTTTGGTTTACTATCTTTCTCGTAGTCGTGCTTCTTTATTTTCACACGAAAACAAATTTTTATTTGAGACACATGACTTCTGCGAACGTAATTGTCTGTATTGAGTTCGTACAGCGCTACTCGCTGGCGCGGCTCGTACGGGGGTGATGAACTTGTGAATCTTGTAGGGGCCACACCATCGGTATGATAGTTTGGAAGTGGTCCTATCAACGGCTTTACTCGTAGGGTGAGTTTTATACATGACTAAATCACCTAATTTGTACTTTATTGTCCTATTATTCTGCTCATGATATTTCCGCGATTTTTGTAAATTCGCTCTCAAATTTGCGCGAGCTTCGTTCCATATTTTTCTTATATTATTCCCATTTATTTCGCGGGGCAATAACTCATGAATTTTCCACTTTGTGGTTAACGGGTGTTTCGGTTTATACTTGTACAGTAAATCAAATGGTGTTGATTTATGTCCTTCATGATACGCCGAGTTGAAGGCAAATTGTATCCATGATAGATTTTGATCCCACGGTGTCTGATCTTTAGCGTGATAAGATATTAAGGCTGATTTTAGGTTTCGCAAGTATCTCTCAGCTAGTGAGAGATATTTAGTTAAAATAAATATTAACAAACGTATAAACCCTTACATAACAAGTGCAACTCTATTGGTACATGCAAAACAAGTATATGCCTATTACCCTACATACAGATAGACCTTGGAGGAACGAATATCCTTGGTTTAATCGATTCAGGATCTACACGTAGTATAATCAGTCAACAGCTAGCCAGCGTATTAGATAATCATAATCTTATTAGACGTAGCCAAAACGTGAACATAAAGTGTGCCACTGCGATTAAGCAAAACCTAAATATATCACGCAGTATTACTGTCAAATTAAAAATAAAGAATTTTACTTGGTATGTTCCACTACTCGTAGCTGAAATATTAGGACAAAACTTAATACTAGGCGCCGATTTTATAAGCAAAACTGGCTTAATCCTTTACATATACGCTAAACAATATTTCTTTAGGTTTGATCGTACTCGAAAATATCAGTTCGACTCCGAGCTAAATAACAGCGAGAATTGCGAAACATCAACTATTCAGTTAGAGCATCATGAATCTAGTTTGAGTCATTTAAAGGGAAATGAGCGACAAAAAATTCAAAAGTTAATAAGGGAATTTTCTACTGAACTACACCCAAGAAGACATACTGAAGAGGATCATCTCGACCACCAGCCGCAGACTCACGTTATATTCAGGTGACACTAAACCATAACTTCTGTGCATACATTGTTTTTAACAACCGCAACAAAAAGAATAGTAAAGTTTCTTATAAAGACCTTTTAGATCACATAAATATTAGCATATTAATGTTTGTAATTTCGGTAATGCTATAGTAATAACCTGATGATGTTTAAAGGTAAAGTTAATCTGAAATTACATCAGACTATTCTTCAAATAGTTTGGACGATGTTAAAGTATGTTAGAATATTACAAAGTTAGAACCCGGATCCGTGATAATCAAAGTAATACACAGCTGTATGAGTTTGAGATACTAAGAGTAACAATTTAAAGAGTATTTAATGCAGAATCTATAAGAATTTTCTTTTAAAAGTAAAATAAAAAAACAATAAGATGACCATTAAAGCTATTATGTTTATATTCGTAGTTAAAATACAATAATAAAGAGATGTTTTCGCTAATATCCAGAGAGTTAATAAATTTATGAAACCTTGGACAAATTCCTGATATATACATTGTCATAATTTGTTGGTAAGTAATTTTTACTAACTACGGCAGCTAGTTTAATTAACAGCAAACAATTAAAGTGGTTCCCTATGTTATAATGTCTTAACAGGAGAGACGTTATAACATTCAGAAATTACACTATTTACACTCTTCATTAAGAGACGAAGCTTTAAACGTAATAAAATCTCTCCCAATAACCCATGACAATTATGCGGTAGCCATTGATCTATTGAGGGCCAGGTATGACAGCAAATTATTTGTCTCAGCCTATTACATAGGGAATGTCTTGGGCGTGAAGTCCATTCAACAAGAGTCCATGGTTGGCATTTCCAAATTCATTGACGAGATCACAGCGAATATAAATGCTTTAAATTCATTAGATTTACCGGTAAATACCTTTGAAATCATTTTCGTTTAATACTTGACGCAAAAACTCGATAACCAGACATGTCGGCTCTGGAAAGAAAGCCTGTCCGACAAGCGATTTCCTAATTTCAATAATTTTACTACATTTTTAAATAATAGGAGGCAACTAATGCAATACGTCGGCGCCGCGACCAGTTCAGTAAGCAGAATACAAGTTAGCGATAAGACTCCCTATCGCAAAGCTATTAAACCGGTCGATCTTACTGGGTCAACATTCCATTCTCATATCGGCAACAACATTTGTCAGCTGTGTCGTGGTAAACACCGCCTTTCTGAATGCCCACAATTCGTGGCTATATGTCCCCTTGAACGAAAAAATATTGGAATTAAACATAAACTCTGTTTAAATTGCATACGTCCAGGCCATGATCTCGCACACTGTCCTTCCAAATTTGCTTGCAGGCCATGCGCTAAACGCCACCACACAATGATCCACATATCTGGCAATCACGCTTCCTGTAGGAACAATCAATTTTCACTGAAACTGCAAACAAACAAATCTATCTTATTATCCACCGCTGTCTGCATGACAGCTGACCATGCCGGTAGGAAGCACCCAGTAAGGATTTTATTGGATTCAGGATCGCAAGCTAACTTCTGCACCATGAGTTTCGCACGTCGCATGGGTCTAAAACTAACTAAATCTCAATTACCCATCATCGGTATAAACAATTCCTTATCTCAAGCTGACTTCAGTACTAGGGTAAGGTTGCATTCTCGTTAGAAGAATTTTAGTTTGAACGTGCATTGTGCTGTGCTTCCCAGCATTACGAATAATCTTCCTGCGGAATCATTTGATATCTCATCCCTAAATATACCAAAAGGCATATTCCTAGCTGACCCGCAACTGAACTTTTCTTCGTAAATCGACATATTGCTTGGTGCCCAGTACTATTTACAATTAATTGAACCTCTCAAATTTATACGCAGCCCGCACTTTCCCATAATACAGGAGACAAAATTGGGATTCATTCTCGCGGGTAACTTGCCCTTTAATATCGACATGACAAAACCTGTCTCATCATTCATAGCATGCGAAGACAATAATGCCATTTCCTCGCAATTAAAGGACTTCTGGCAATTGGAGGACGTTGCTGCTCGTGCTCCCTCGGTTGAGGACTCGGAATGCGAAAGTCATTTTGTGGCGAACACCTTCCGTAATAATGATGGTAGATTTGTCGTATCCCTACCACGCAGGTTACACAATTCTCATTTGGGCGATTCTCTTCCCGGAGCTATCCGCAGATTTCAATCACTGGAAATCAAGTTCAAGCACAACCCAGCCGACATTCTATCGCGTGGTTGTCTCCCTCGGTTTTTACACGGTCACCCACAATGGTGGTATGATTCATCCTGGTTGTCCCATGAGTCATCATCATGGCCCACCAGTGCCTTCGATGCCCAGTCACCCTGCACTCATCCCGATCTTGAGCAGGAACAACGTAAGCAGGTCCAAACCTCATTGATTGTCGCTTCATCTACGTCTAGTTATTTTGAAAACTACTCCTCGCTTTCAAAACTCCTTCGCGTATTTTCGTATTGCCGTCGATTCATTCGGAACTCTAGGCTCCCCATAGCGGTTTGAGACACTTCCTTTTTAACTTCCCATGAGTTTCATGGTACACTCTTGGTTTTTATTCGCCAGTCCCAGCGATCGCACTTTAGCATCGAAATCAAGGAACTTGAGGCACAACGCTGTATCCCTAATAATAGTAAAATCTTTCACTTATCCCCTTTCTGGACAATGCGGGGATATTACGCGTGGGCGGACGCCTTCAGCACTCCCAACTTACCTATGAAAGCAAACACCAAATCGTACTCCACCCGCATTCTTATCTCAGCAAATTAATCATAGATGGCGAGCATCTTCGTCTACTACACGCTGGGGTACAATTGACTCAGTAGTCTTTACGGCAGAAATATTTGATAATTAATGATAAATCTTATATACGATCAGTAATACACAAATGTATCACTTGTTTTCGATTCCGTGCTAGGGGCGCAAGCCAATTATTATGACAATTACCCCCTTCCCGAGTTACACCTGCTAAGCCATTTTCTCA
Source organism: Magicicada septendecula (assembly GCA_034769895.1). Lineage (NCBI taxonomy): Eukaryota > Metazoa > Arthropoda > Insecta > Hemiptera > Cicadidae > Magicicada > Magicicada septendecula. Next base: position 426,089,121 of record CM068367.1, on the reverse strand, counting down.
GCTGCAGTCGACTATGCCGGTCCCGTATTTATACGTCATGGCGGGCAGCGTTCCAAATCGACGTCAAAGGCTTACATTGCTCTATTTATATGCATGGCCACTAAGGCTATTCACCTTGAACTAGTCTCAGACCTTACCTCAGACGCTTTCATAGCAGCCTTAAAACGTTTTATAGCTCGTAGAGGTATTCCTGATCAGATATTCTCCGACAATAGTACAAACTTTCGTCGTGCTAGTAGCACACTTCACGAATTATACAAACTTTTTCAATCTAATGGTTTTGAACAGACCACCCAGGATTTTACCAGTGCCCAAGGCATCAAATGGTCCTTTACTCCCCCCTCACCACCTTATTTCGGTGGCCTGTGGGAAAGCGGAGTCAAGAGCGTCAAGTTTCATTTGCGGCGCATTGTCGGCGGAACCATCCTTACGTTCGAGGAGTACTACACTATCCTAACTCAAATAGAGTCCTGCCTTAACTAACGCCCCTTGTTCGCCATATCAAATGACTCCAGGGACCCCGAACCTTTAACTCCAGCGCACTTCCTGGTTGGTTCTCCGCTCACTGTACTCCCGGAACCGAGACTATTCCCAAGTCAATATTGGTCGTCTGGGCAGATGGCAGCTGCTCCAAAGATTCACCAAGTCTATATGGAAAAGGTGGTCGAAATATTATTTGCACCAGTTGCAACAACGCAACAAATGGCGCATCCCGTCAAAAAATTTGGCTCCCGGACAACTTGTCCTTATTTTTGAAGACAATTCCCCCCCACTGCAGTGGAAACGCGGGGTAGTCACTAATGTCTATTCGGGTCAGGATTCACTAGTGCGCGTCACGGATGTTCGCACCGCAAACGGTATCCTACGTCGGCCCATTCATAAATTATACCCACTTCCAGTAGCCTCAGACTAATTGCATGAGTGTTCATGCGACATGCATCATTGTATCGAACCTTTATCATACTTTCTATTTGTTGTTTTTATTATATTATTATCATGTTATTATTATGTTATTGAATTTTTTGTGATCATTATTATATTATTATGGACTGTTAATTATTATGTCAATCATTATGTATTATGTTTACTCATAAAATCATATTGTTATGTACTATTGAATCTTTGGTATCATTGTTCTAATACTATACATGTAAATTATTATGTCTTTATTATTGTATTACCATATTGAATCAGTTTTTTGAAGATGTTTTTCTTTTATACAAATTAAGTGTAAGGTCATTACGTACGTTTTGTTAAAAATCAAATGTATTTATTTACTGGACATATGTTAATGCTTCAAGAAAAATCATGTTAGTTATATAAGCACTTTTATTTTTATCATGAGTTTTTATTTTGTACATTTTCTAGTACAGAAATTGTTTTGTTTTGCTTTTGAGCTTTTCTGATAGCTTTAATTAATTTTGTTATTTACAGATTTTTATGTCAGAGATGATTTACTTTAAAAAAAAGAAGGGGTCAATTTAATGTATAAAGCTTTCAAGTATATTGTATTATCATTTGTTATGTATTGTTGAATTTTGGTGTCATGTAATGTCAATTATTATGTACTATTCACACATTGTCTTAAGTTGCAAAATCTCCCAATTTTGTGCGGGCAGTATGGTTAAACTTTGTACTTATTCAAACTTTGTACTGTAAACTCCGCATTGCGGTCCGTGCAGTGACGTCATTTTTCCCCCCGCTAATCTGCTGCCGGCTTGAATTCAGGCTAGCAGCAGTCAGAGTCAGTTAGTTACTTGCAAGACTCCGGACGGGCAACTTGCCTCCGTTCGCCAGCCGCAGCTACATTGTTTCAACATTTCTAAATTTTAGCATGATCATCATGCGCTAATTACGTAGGCGATCTCAGCCTCTACACCTGATTATGTCTTTCAATATTTAATTCTATCTCAATTCTCAGGCATTCATGTCGCGCTAAACTGCACGCGCCAGCTACTATTTCTTAATAATTTTCAATAAACAATTAACTCTAAAAACATATACAGTCCACTTCGTTACTTCATTTCTCACCAGCTAACTCAACAACTAGCGTTCTAAGACTAACTTAAGATCACTTCGAAAGCGTCTAAGACGCAACAGTATTATATTAGTAATTTCTCGAGATGGCGGTTTTGAAAACATCATTTGATATGGTGTAACCCCAATAGTTTCATGATATGAAATATTTAAAAAAGTTTCTGTTTTGTTTATAAATTCACCCAATTTTTTATGGTTGTCATAGCAATAGGTACGGAGGACTCGCCCAACCTCCCTAAGTACCCTTTCAGTAGGATTACTACTAGGATGGTAAATGGAAGTTTTGTATGTTTTGATTCCTCGACTTGCCATTTCTAATCTCCCTTTTTGACCTTTAAATTGGGTTCCATGATCTGTTATTATGGAATACGGAGTTCCTACATCAATTATATACTTTTCTGTGATCACTTTAACGATAACGTTTGTGGATGCTTTGCTTATAGGGTACAGTTTAGTGTATCTTGTGAAATGGTCTAGTATAGTTACAATGTATTTATATCGGCGCCTGCCTCCACTACGTGGGAAAGGCCCGCAAATGTCTAGGAATAATTTTTCTAATTTTTTCAACGATGTTATTGTTATTAAAGTACCTTCCTTCTGCTCGTTGTTTACTTTTACCTTCTGGCATATCACACACTTTCTCACTATTTTTCTTACTTTTTGTTTAAACCCTTAATATAAACATGCTCTTCCATTTCCTTTACTACCCTAGTAGGACCCACATGTCCATACATTTGATGGTAATTATTTATTATTGATGACTCTATTATCTTGGGAATATACAATTTCCACCTATTATTCCTGGCAGGGGATTTTATGAAAATTAAACCATTATATATTTGATAATATTGTACAATTTGGGTATCGTCATTGACAATGCGCTCTCCGATGGTAGATAATCTTTGATCTCTTGACTGCTCTTCCTGAATTTTACTTAATAAATCTACTAGTTCTTCTCTGGCTGTCACCACATGATACACCCTTCCAACGTCCTCCCTTTCAATCTCAAAAGTCCCCCTATCCAGGTTCACTCTAGATAGAGCATATGCTACTGTGTTCTGCTTGCCCGGTACATATTCCCACGTTATATTATATTCTTGGAGAGCCAAAATCCATCGAGTTAGCCTCCCGTGGCTTAACTTACACCTTTGTATAAATGATATGGACTTATGGTCGGACCGCACCGTCAGGGGATAACCCAATATGTATGTGCGAAATTTACCGCATGCGAATACCACACTCAATAATTCTTTCTCCGTGACATTGTAATTTCGTTCACATTGATTCAACACCCGGCTGGCAAAGCTTATTACTTGGTCCCCGTCTTCCTGGTATAGTTCGGCACCCAGACTCACATCACTTGCGTCACAGTTTATAAAAAATTCCTTATTAAATTCGGGGTGATGAAGAATGACGTTTTGTACAAATTTTTTTTTGATTAAATCGAATGTTTCATCATCTCTCTCACTCCATTTCCATTTATGTTTATATGATAGTAAGTGTTTGAACCTTGTGGTTAATTGTGAATAATTCTTTTGGAATTTGCGATAGTAGTTACACACTCCCAGAAATGATTGCAGCTGCCGAATGTTTCTTGGTCTGGGGAAGTTTTGAATGGCTTCCACCTTCTCAGGGGATGTGGATATCCCAGTTTCCGAGAGTATAAAACCGAGGAATTGTAACTTATTAGTTATTAATTTGGATTTATTCAATTTAAGGGTAATGTTGTTTCTTTCTAATTTACGTAATATCATTTCCACACATTGACAATGTTCTTCCCACGTGGTGGAAGTTACCAATATGTCATCTACATACACTGTTGTGAATTCCAACACTTCCCTACCCAGGACCTGGTCCATGCATTTTATGAACACCGCAACAGAGTTTACCAACCCGAAAGGAAGACGTTTAAATGGTAGTTTCTACCCTCAAATATAAATGCAACATATTTTCGACTTTTGGGGTGCAACTCTACCCACAAACGGCATCCCAAATGCTCATATACTTACAACCCTTAAATTTTTTCATTAATTCCTCAGTTTCTCCTGGTGAAGTCCTATCATTAATTATATTTTTGTTAATCTCTCGGGCATCTAAACATAGGCGTACTGTACCGTCCTTTTTCTTTATGGCTACTATTGGGTTGGTGTATGGGGATGAGCTGTACTCAATGATGTCCTCCTCTATCGTACCCTGTATTTCACTCCTCACTGCTGGTTTTAGGGATTGGGGTATAGGATATGATTTTATTGTTTTATAATCGGTTCTGTCATCACGTATTAGGGTAAATGAATGTCGGTTGTGAGTGGCACTTTTTCGATCCACTATTTCACTCGACCATTCCCCATTTTCATGGTACAGGGTTATTTTTCCCCTGCCCATATCAATAATTGCTGAGTGGCGCCGCAGCGTATCACACCCCAGCATTGCTTTAAATGGCAATCCTTGCGCTACCATAAACACCATAGGAATAGTTTTGCCTCTGCTGGACACTTCCATCATTACTTGTTGTCGTATCGTTTTGTTTGGCCTACCAGTAGCACCTATTATTACCATGTTATTGACTGGTAGTGTTGGTATGTCTTTCTTATACACTTCTTTTATTCTGTTATACTCTACTTTTGTCTAACAGTGATACATTCGCCCCGGTGTCAATCACCATCTCTGTTATAACTCCTTGTAACTCCGCCGTTATATATATTATTTGATTGTCATTTTGATTTTCTGACGGTAACCCTTCTTCAGTTAGATCCTCTCGTATATTTTTCAAATAATTGTTTTCTGTAATTATTGTAATTTCGTTCTTGTCCTTTTTTGTTTGTTTATGCCCTTCCAATCCCAGCAGTGAGGGGCTACTTGACATTTTCACTGCCGAATTTAGTTTTCCACCCTATCCTGCAGACGATCATCTCGTGCAGTGTCTCCTGGGTTCCCATCATCTAGTCTAAACTCTCTACTATTTCTCGGTTCCTAGACAGGTCATCCTCTCGGCTTCTATTTCTGGGTTGATTTCTTCTGTCGTCGTTCCTCGGTTACTGTTCCAATAATCTCTAATAATTTATACTGGAGACCTTTACTTGATGAAAATCCATTTTTTATAATTTTATAAAGACAACTAAAAACTTGTTTTCGTGATTTTCACTCGTAATTTATTTAAAAAATAATACGATAATATTTAAATAATATTTAATAATATTTAAATAATCGTATTATTTTTTAAATAAATGACGAGTGAAAATCACGAAAACAAGTTTTTAGTTTTCTTTATAAAATTACCAATAATCTCTTCCATTGTCAAAATTTCTTCTGCCTGTCCTGTACCGGTTATTGTTATTGTTATTATAGTGGTTATTATTTTGATAATAATTATTATGATAGTTATTATTCGTATGATTGCTATTATTATTTCGGTTAAAATTACTATAGTTGTTCCTATTTACTCCCTGACGCTGGTCTCTATTTTGGTCTTCTCTTCTATTGTTCTGACAGTCATTTTGTCTTCTGGACCTCCGATAATAATCTTCCATTTCATAACTTGCTAACAGTGTTTCCATAGCTCCTATTGTCTTTACTTGACCACTGCGTCTAGCACGAACTATTTCTTCCTCGAAATGATATGACAGTTCACTCACCAAACACTCCTCTGGTATACATGGCTCTAAATGATGCGCCAGGCACACTTTTCCCAAGAAGTAGGTAGTTGGGGACTGTTCTCGGTTAATGTCGAACCTTCCGTTAGTGATGTTGTCTCTAATTATATTTTGTACAGAGTCCGACCAATATTTCGACCTAAAAATTTTCTTAAATTCTTCATAGTTATTTGTTTCGTTGCGAACCGCAGACCACCAGTTATCGTTTATGTGTTTGAAGCAGTCATCTGACAAATACTTAATTATATTCCACCTGGTCTCTTTTATTCTACAAAACCATTCATCTATCATATCTAAAAATTCAATGGGGTTTCCTCTATAATTCTTAAAATGAATGTTTTCCTTTTGGTCAGGTGCTATGTTGTGGGCCAGGTACATTGGTCTACTTTGTAAATTCTCAATTGACTCTTTTATACTAATTAACTCTTGATTTTGTATATTTTCAATGCTTCCTTTATTATGATCCACTTGAGTTTTCATTTGTATCATTTCATTATTAACCAGTTCTATTCTTCCGGCTATGTTGATCTGTACTTCGTCTAATTTTTCTTGTGTTTCTAGTCGTACCTCTTTTACTCTAGTTTCGTTATTATTTTCTATCTGGTTTATTCTGGCCTCTACTTCCACTCCGAGTTGTATGATGGTTTCATCCGTCTTCTCTAGACCTACCTTGGTTTCAGCTATTTGCTGTCTTACTTCCTCTTCGTAATCGTCCACCCTTTTGCTAAGTGTTTCATTGACATTTGCAATCCTTTCATTTATGACTTCTCTCAACGCTTGGTTTTGTTCATTTATAGTTTGCCGCAAATCCTTATTACTGTTTTCAATTCTTTCGTCTATTTGTTTGTTATTTTCCTGAATCTGCTTTAAGCTCTCGTCGTTCCTGTCAAACCTTTCGTTAATTTGTTTTAATTTTTCATTTATTTGTCGGTTGTTCTCATTAGTTTCCTCTTTATTCTTGTCAAACGTCTCGATCATTAGTTTTATTAAGTTCTCACTCAAAATTTCGTTTTGTTTCTTTGAGTTTTCGTTTATACTGTCTATTTTATTTTATAGCTTTTCTGAGTTTTCGTTTATACTGTCTATTTTATTTTCTAGCTTTTCTAACATTTGTTTGTTATTTTCTTCCATTCTGTTTATTTTTTCGTTAGTTTGTTTATTATCCTCCTTCATGCTACTCATTAATTCCTTATTATCCTCCTTCATGCTACTCATTAATTCCTTATTTTTCTCCTTCATGCTACTCATTAATTCCATTAATTTTTCCCAATTTAGTCCTCCTTTGGCTTCCTCTTTATCACCCGCCTGTTGTTCCATTTCGGTGTCTGTAACTATCTCTGCTTCTTCTTCCCGTCTATCTTCTTCCGTTTCTTGGTCCTTCGCCATCCTTTTAGAAACACCTCTTGTATTCATTCCTGTGCCTCTAATAGTCGCCTGCTCAAGTTAAGTAGTAGTGATGGAGTCTATGTTTTACTTAACTCAAGCCCTGCAAGTTCAGCGCCAATTTGTTATATAAATAAAAATTTCGAGATATTTGTTTTGGTTTATTCAGCCACACGTTGGTAGCGTCAATTTGTTATATATAATTACAAATTATTCCTTATATTATATTTCAGCCTCACTGTTGGGATCGCCAATTTGTAATATATTTAACTAGATAGATTGATTCGTTGTGTCTCTTTATTTATGCCCTACTGTTGTAACCGTCAATTTGTAATATTCAAATCTACTGAGAGAATGTGTTCTTAACTCTAATATATTATAATAAGTAAATCAGCCCTGAACGAGTAGCGTACTATATTAGTTTAGTATATTTGGTGGTCAGATCGTTCCTATTAAGGCCTAGGGTGTACAACAACGTTAAGAGAGGGGAGTATAAGCCGTGAATTGTTTTTCTCTTCTCTCGCAGTTCGACTGCTGGACGAGTGCTTGTGCTGTGGTTTATCGTCAGCCAATTATTTGAGGTTAAGTTTTTCCAATCGCAGTATATCTCTCGTTTGGGTTCCAACAGATATTCTCTCTTCGCTTGGGTTCAACAGATCGACCACACTTAAATGAATCGACTAGATTAGAGAATTCGATTTTCAGATATTAAATTTTAACTATATTATTATTTTTTCTTAATCTCAGGGTTCGAAAGGTTCTTGTGACTATTAGGAAGGTCAGAAAATGCCAAATAAAAATACAAGGTATTACAAATTTAAATATAAAATCTTTAAACGTAAGTTGGTTTTACCGTCTGGCGACGAAGTTCACTCGTAATGGCAGCGTACCGATAATTCCGTGATGGCCGTTTAACTAGTCTACAGATGTCTGTGTCATTGCCAGTCTCCAGTTCCGAAAATAAAAGTTTGGTGTATTTGTCCCTGGATGGAGTAGAATTTCCAATTCTTAATCTTCGCTAATGTTGAAGTTTCTCGTGGTTATGGATTACCATGGATTTTGTGTAGCAATAGTTTTTCTTCACTTGATCGTAAGAAAGTGAGGTTTAGCATTCGATTTTAATTTTCTTTTTTACTTTAATTTATTACATTAATTTCTTTACGTCATTCGTCCTCTTCATTTTAATTATTATTTAGTACTTTTATTTTTGTATCAAAAGTTATTTGGATTAACTTGGAAATTTGTTCATTTAGATTTTTCTTTTTTTATTTCTACTCATAAAGCTGAACTATCCTCTTTCACCGATAACAATCGAGTAAACAAACTTTCTTGCTTTTATGTGGTCCTTGACAACCAATCTTTGTTCTGTTATTGGTTAATATTTGTAATCCTTGAGCCATCTAATACCGGCCATAATTAAAAAATGTTCTTGCACTTACTTAATAAAATACTCCTTTAGCAAAGTCACGTTATATCATATTGAATTTTCACAGATTCTTTGTTATAAAATTACATACATTTTGCTACATCATTCTAACAAGTACTATCTTCTCATTACAAAATACTAATTTTGGGACCTACCTTCTATTACATATATTATGTTTTTATTGTAATTCATGGCACTTATCTGCTATTAAAAACTACTATTACTTTCTTCTAATTTATTATATAAAATTTAGTTCTTTACTTTTGTTAGTTGCCTAACTTTTCTGACATGGCTTCCTGTACAATGTCTCACTGGCTTAGGGCCAATAATTCAATTTTTTACTCTATTCTGATTTTTAATTTATCATTACATAGTTTTTTAGTATAGAACCCTTCATATGTCCACAACATAGTTACAATAAAACCCTTTGGCATTTTATCACCAATTATTGCCTTCCTGGCCAAGTTTACAATTATAATCTAACAACACAACCATTATCTATTCAATGTAGTTATAAAATATTTACTCTATATAAATTTTAACATAGGTTCCATGATGACATGTTCATTTTTATAAATTAACTTAACATCAATTATTTAATACGCTCTTAATGTAGTTATTTTCGAGCATTGAATAAACTGTTTATACTATTTTTTCAGATTATTTAAAACTGCACTTATCATTCACTGACCCCTTCACTGATCACTTCATTGTTTGTATTTCTATACTTTTATCTTTGACTCTACTACCTTGTATTTTTATTTAATATCATTTATTATTTTTCTTTTTACTCAATAAGGGTTTACACTTACCTGAACTTCGTTACCATGAATAACTTTAAGGTTTTTTTATTTTAATTTTTATGTAAAGTAGGGGACCTTGGATTGATACGTTACAATATACATATTGCAACGTTACAAGTATTATAAAATGAATACATTTGTGACCGTATACCCAACGCAACTATAAACTGTTAAATACCGGCCAGGTCATAGGATTTTTGTGTGTTCATTGCGTGAAGTAGATGTAGTTGCACATTAAACGTATTTTAAAAAGAGAAGTGAGACGTTGATGACATGAAATAATTAATTAAAACATGTTAAAATAATCAATCAACGGTTTATTAAATATTGCAACAAATTACTTGATTATTAAAAATCTGAAATTAGAAACTTTAAAATATTCTCTTTCATAAGGTTACGCTCTGAAAAAGTAACATATCTTTGCTATACAGCACACATTAATAACATATAATCTTAAATATCTAAACATATAAGATGAACTATACAATTACTGTATTACTGGAAGAAGAAGAAGAAAAAGAGCTGAGCTTGAAGAGAATACACTTCGACCCAGCTTGACATAATCAGATTAACAAAGTGAAACAAATATTTCGTCAATAAGTCATACACAAAAACTAATTCGTAGTTTAATTAATCGAACAATCATAATAAAATTTAATAACAATAATTAAATAAAAAATTAATTAAATAAATAAAAATAAAAACAATAAAAGTTTTATTTTATCAACATAAAATTTATATTTTTAATTAAATACAGTTATATTACAAATTGGGGTACAACTTTCGGGGCTTAAAATAGGAATTGATAGGCCTATAAAATAAAGACAATTCGCCCAGTTTCCTATTTTAGCTTGGCAGCTGTTAACAGGTCAGAAGAAGAAGCAAAATGCACAGGAGAGAAAAATCCAAGAAAAGAGCGGCGGAGGCCGAGAAAGAAATAGATATGGAGGATAAGGAGGTGACACCCGTGGAAGATGTGGAGTTGATATTACCTCCAGCAGAACCAACCGAACCAGTATCCCAAGGGAAACAACCTGACAAGCCGACACAAACCGGAGAGGTAAATTTCCAGGAAATATTAATGATCACATTGGCACAACTAAGCCAGAAAATTGAAGAAAACAGTAAGGAATTAAAGGAAGAATTAGGCCAGATAATTGAAGAAAATAATAAGGAAATGAAAAATGATAACCAACAATTGAAGGAAGAGTTAAGGGAGAATAGTAAGAAAATTGAAGAAAATAGTAAGAAGATGGAAAATGATAACCAACAATTGAAGGAAGAGTTAAGGGAGAATAGTAAGAAGATGGAGGAGAAAATGGAAGAAAATAGTAAGAAGGCGGAAGAAAACAGTAAGAAAATGGAAGAGAAGATGGACGAAATAAAAAGCAACAATAAATTATTAATGGAGGAAAATATTAAGAAAATAGAGGAGAAAATGGAGGAAATAAAGACTGACAATAAACAGTCGAAGGAGGAACTTAGTCAGATAAGCCAGAAACTGGAAGAGACCAATCAGAGAATGGAAGAAACCAGTAAGAAGATGGAAAATAATAATTAACAGTTAAGAGAAGAATTAAGGGAGACTAACCAAGAGAATATAAACCGGTTAGACGGAAAGATGGAAGCATTAAAGGAAGAGTTGAGTCAGAAGATAGCTGAAAACAATGAAATAATCAGCAAGAAGGTAGAAGAGGAAATAACGGTGATCGAACAAAAGATTACAAGGGCTGACGAAAGATGGAGTCAGACTGAACGAGAAGTACAGAGTGTTAGGACAGAAATAAACACCAAGGTTACCAACATCGAAGAAACGAATAGGAAGAATTTAGAAGAAAAACTAAAAGAAACACGCGAAGAATGGGAAAGAGTGCAGGACCGGTTCACAGAAAAATGTGATGGCATTGAAACTGCTGTGACCAGTATAAATGGTCAGGTTCGACAAAATCAAACCGACATAGATCTTTTCCATAGTCGACCAACTAGCATCACCAGTTTTCCTAATAATGAAAATCGAGAAGGGATTAACTTCAGGCTATACAAAAACAAGCCCATGGAATTCCTAACCAGAATCGAAGAGTACTTCGCAAAACACCGAGGGAACCGTTGGAGCGCGAATAAAGAAGTGCTAGACGAATCATTCAAGGAGACAGCCGATAATTGGTGGATGGCGATCAGGGACGAAGTTACAGACTATCAACAATTCAGGAGATTGTTTAAGGCCAAATATTGGTCTGAGTCTACTCAGAACATCGCAAGAGACGGAATATGTCATGGGAAGTATAACCCTTATTGGGGTTAAACATTGACCGCATATTTCTTGGGAAAGGTGTGTGTGGCCAAACATTTAGAGCCCCGAATACCCGAAGAATGCTTGGTCAGCAAACTATCTTACCATTATGAGGAGGATATAATCAGAGCTCGCCGCAACAGTCAGATAAAAACAGTACAAGCGATGACAGAGTTGCTCGAAATGTATGAACACGAGGACTATTACCGCCAAAGTCGACGGAGGTACGGGAAACCCGAGCTGAGAAATAACACCAACTATACGAACAATAATACTAATCAGACCGAAAATAATTATAATAATTATAGCTCCGCGAGCCGGAATAATGTAGGGTACCATAATAATAATAATGTCCATCGGAATAATAATAATGATAATAATAATAATAACCGTCAACCAAATAGAAACGGTTATTATAATAATAATCATTATGGTTCAAATGGTCAGAGGAACCCAAACCCACCCAATAACAACTATTATCATAACAATAATAGAAATTACCCAGCAGGAGGTAATAATAATCATAGAACATATAGACCCCATGTAAATTACATCAGAGCAGAAGGTAGTGGTCAGCGGAGATACCAGCCTCAACGAAGGAGTCGATTCTATGAGTACGAAACAATTCAAGGGAATCAGGGAGGTAACAGTCATAGAGGATATGAACCCAGACGCAGTTCGAGCCTGGATAATCAAAGAAGACCACCTGTAACTGAAGCCCAGCAAGATGACCGAATTGAACAAAACGAAGCAGTTCCCGGACTCCAGATTGACGCTGCTATCAGCCATGTCCGTAACGATACGGAACATTTAAACGAAAGGAGGCAGTAATAAACAGTTACAACCCTTTACTGCTCCTATCTACTGGGTATGGACAAGAGTCAAGATTTAAAAAAGAAGATAGAAAATTCACTATCATCTATAATAATTATTTAAAGGATATTCGAAAGGACTTATTAGAAGAAAACGAGACAAACATTAATAACCCTAATAAGAAACCATTTACATAGTTGCAGAAATCGAAGGTATTTCTGCTCCCATTATGATAGACACTGGAGCCAATGTCTCAATAATTAATCGCAGTGAATTGGACCGGATACAGCAGGAATGCCACAAAACACTACCAGTATTACCCATCAACAACATAGTACTCGTAGGAGCTACTGGTCGACAAAACAAGACGATACGGAAACAGGTATCCCTAAGTGTTAACAGTCAGGGTGTAAGTTTAGATATGGTATTTCTTATTGCAGCAGGATTACCATTCAATATCCTGATAGGGTGTGACATATTGAGAAGGAACTCTGCAGTTATTGACTTGTGCCGAGAGAAGGTATCGCTCTTTTCAAAAGGTAGCCTGGGTAGCCAATTTAATCAACAGCAAGATGGTAGACTCCCGACAAACTCTCAACCACGCGAGTGAGGTGAATTACTTGTCAGATCACTCACCAGACAACCAATTAGTAGGCCAAGATACCGAAAATAAACTATGGGACCAAAGGCTTCAAGAGATACGGGATTTCCAGTGCCATAATACAACTGAACAATTAACTGAGAACCAATTAAATCAATTAATTGGGATATATGAAAAATATCGGGCCGGCCAGGAAAGGTCAGAAACTACCAGTGTACTATCCGATTCAGAGAACCGGTGGAATTCAACCGCAAATCCTACCCAATAGCACAATCGTTGAAGGAAGCTGTTCGCGCGGAAATACAAAATATGATAAATAAGGACATAATCGAAAGCAGCCAGTCGTCATACACCAGTCCGATTGTGGCTATCCAAAAGAAAAGTGGTAAGGTCAGACTTTGCCTTGACGCACGCGAAATCACCATGATGATAATCAATGATCGCACCTCGCCTGGTGAAATTGACGAAATATTAAAGAGATTCCACGGAACCAAATTTATTACTACTTGGGATACCGTGTGTGGATATTGGCAAGTGGAGTTGCACCCACAAAGCCGTCAATACATGGCGTTCATTTTCGAAGGACGCAACTATCAATTTAAGAGGTTGCCCTTCGGGCTAGTAAACTCAGTAGCCGTTTTTGTAGCCTGTATGGACCAAATACTCGGACCAGAAGCGCTCCAATTCACAACTGTATATGTTGATGATCTGTTGATCACATCAACCCATTGGGAGGAACATTGTTACCGTGTGGAGCATGTCTTAAAGAAACTAGCTGATAATAATGTTACCTTAAAGCTAGATAAATCAAAACTTATTGCAAAAGAGGTTCAGTTTTTGGGTTTCCAGCTGAATAATCAAGGAATATCACCTTCATCAGAGAAAGTAGACGCCATACAGATATTCCCTACACCAAAAAACAGAAGGCAACTACAATCATTTTTAGGCCTGTGTAATTACTACAGAAAATTTCAAAATAATTATTCAGAGCTGACGGCCAGGTTTCAGTATCAATTATCATCCAAAAATAAATGGCGATGGGGTCAAGAACAGGACGAGACATTAAAGTCATTTAAAGAGAAGTTTCTAGAGGCAGTCATGCTTAATCATCCCAATTTCAACCGACCTTTCTTCCTGAACTGCGACGCTAGTAATATTAGTCTGGGATCAACGTTGTACCAAGAAGACGAAAATGGCAACCATCTAGTCATTAGCTTCGCTAGCAGAACACTTAACCAATGCGAGAAGAACTATAACGTGACAGAAAAAGAACTGCTAAGTGTAGTCTTTACCTGTGGGAAGTTTCGGACCTACATTCTGGGATATCCGATGACAGTGCGCACAGATCTTAAGTCTATATCATTTTTACGAAGATGCAAGTTGAGCCACGGTAGACTAACCAGGTGGGTACTTGCCCTGCAGGAATACGATCTACAGTGGGAGTATATTCCCGGGAGTAAGAATGTTGTAGCAGACGTGTTGTCACGAGTGAATTTGGAAGAACAGACCTTCGAGGGCGAGAAGGAGAGCATACTGAAAATATACAATATTATCAAGGACAGATCTGATTTAGAAAAGGTGGTACGGGACATCAGCATACACCAGCAGTCTGACCCGAAACTAAACAGTATAAAACTTCGTCTATCCAACCAAGATGATACAATAACCAGATTTTATTGCGTGCATAATGACATACTATTCATTAGAACATCCCTTGATGAAGAGGTATGGAAAATCATAATCCCTGCTACAGTTGAGAAGGATATCTTCCTAGATTATCATCTCCGATACGGTCACATGGGGGCGATGAAAGTGATAAAGGCGTTGGAAGAAAATTGCCATATAAAGAATATTAATCGAAAGGTCAGAAACTATATTAAGACCTGCCTTATCTGTCAGTTGGTAAAAACGAACAACGAAAGAAAAGAGGGTATTATGATACCGATTACTTCACAAGAAAAACTGGAAAAGGATTTCCTAGATATCTGTGGGCCATTTCCCCGTAGTGGCGGACGCCATCGTTATAAATACATCATCATAATGATGGATCATTTCACCAAATATATAAAATTATACCCGGTGAACCGAGCTACCACTTTGAAGATTTTAGGAGTGATCACCACTTACTATATTCCAGAGGTAGGAAAACCCGCAGCAATAATCACCGACCATGGAACGCAATTTAAGGGAAGTAGGTGGAAAAATACTTTAATCACATTAGGTATCAAGGCATACAAAACATCTGTTTACCACCCCAGTAGTAATCCTGCGGAAAGGGTGTTGCGAGAGGTCGGGAGGATATTGCGAACATACTGTCACCACCAACAAAGAAAATGGCAAGAATACTTATCAGCCACCGAGGAATTCCTTAATTTAGCCCATCACCCCGCTATAGGGACCACACCATATACAGCAATGTATGAGAAACAACCTCCTAGAGAAATACAAGAAATCATAGAATTTCCCGTAAATCACGAATATAAATTTAATCGAATGAAGTTCTACAATAAATTGGCTGAAGACCAGGAAAGGCGACACAAAAGGTATCAAAAGGCAATTAAGAAAGTGATAAACTACGAAGTCGGAGAAAAAGTATTATTGAAAAATCGGGAACTACCCAGTACCTTAGAAGGCATTACCAAAACGTTATTACTGCTGTATACCGGACCATATATGATTATTAAAAATAATAACAACAACACTTATGTATTAAAGGATATAAATTCAAACAGGACAAAGGGCACCTATAATCAATTGTCAATAAAAAAATATTTAGAGGAGAATTATAAACTACAAAATTCTAGAAAAGAGTAAGGGCAACTTACACGAATTATTTGAATAAACCCTTATGAAACAAATTTTTCAAGAAAAAAAAACTAAAAAATTCCAAAAAAGCGTAAGGACAACTTACATGAATAATTTGAATAAACCCTTATGAAACAAATTTTCAAGAAAATAAAACTACTAAATTCTAAAAAAATGATAAGAACAACTTACAAGAACTATTTGTAATAACTAGTATATAAAACGAATTTTACAAGAAAAAGAAATAACAAAACTCATAAAAAGAACAATAAGTACAACTTACACGAATTATTTGAATAAACTCTCATAAAACAAATTATGAAGAAAAATAGTTCTTAAATTACAAAGAAAAAAAAAACATAAGAACAAATTACACTAATAATTTGAGTGAACTCTTACATAAAAGAATCTGAGAATGAACGGAGTACAATTACGTAATCTTTTTAAACTATCCAGGGACAAAATAAATAAAAACATGTTCCAGTAGATAATGAGAAAAACCTATATCAATTGATTGAGTAAATTAACGTTACAAGAAAAATATATCCATGATTGTTAAAAGTGTCATAAGAAGAAAGTGTAGCAAGTATTCATAAGAACCAGTGTTAAAAAAGAAAAACCCCTAATAAACTATCACAAATGTAAAGACTATACTACAGTTTGTATTATGATAGTGATCATATGATAACAGTAACAACTATTATAACCTATGTAAATGAGATAATTTAAGACAAAAATTATACAGAACGTTTAAATGAAAGAAAGGAAGAGGAGACCAGAATATTTTTATAATTTAACCAAAATAATTTAATCAAACTCACAATGAAAATGATCTGATGAAGAAACAACAAGAAAAAGAACCAACTAAATAAGAACCAATTATTAAGATCAGAAACCGAAAACCTGGTACCATAATGATAATATTGTTGTAATAACCACTATTATAGTGATAATTAATAGAAGAAGGAATTAATGTTATGCCATGAGCAATAGAATGACTCATTGAATAACAAATGGAAAAAAACCTATATAAATGTTAAGTACTATGTAAACAAGAGACAGATTATACAAACAACAAATAAAGAAAAAGAGTACAAAGAAAGGATGAAATGTATATTATACCCTATACCTAAGCCACATAATATGGAATGAGCTTTGATAGAGAAGGATCAAGTGTATAAAAGTATTAATTAATTTAAAACGTTATGAAGTGAAGAATCCAAGGATGTTTATTATTAGTCGAAAGAGACTGCTTTTAATGAATTTAATTTTTATGACTGGATGTAGAGAAATTCCATCAGTCTTATATTTGAGCAGAGATGATAATTCCTCTGAGCTTAGCTAAGTGAAGTATTGGTCAGCAGAGAATGTAGCCGAAATGTGCCACTCTGAACTGTTCCAACTCACACGTTAGGGAATGTTAGGGAGTAAACATACCAATGTTGAAACACCGAATAAGAAAAGAAAAAATATATAATAATAATGATATACATAAGATTAAGGATTACTTATTAATGAATAAAGAAGCTAGTGAAGGATATACATATCAACTGAGAGATCAATGGTGGAAAAGAAGGTATATAATGTGAAATCACGAAATAAAAATATGGTAAATAAAAACTAATCATTAGTAATTATTTCATCCATACTGTAACGTATTGCCACGTTACAAATCCAGGGAACCCATCTTAACTGACACCTGCCAATTATATGGGCTGCCTACGTTGTAACGAACTATTATTAAAGTCAAATTAATTGAACAAATTACTTAATATAACTATAAGGAAACAAGGGAAGGTATTTTACTGATTTATGCACTCATTTTCATGTGTAACAAGACGACTTCTCTTTATTGACAACTGTCACTAAAAGATCCCATGACATCATTAATTAGATTAAAATATTTAAATGCTTTTCATAAAACTTTGGGATCAAACTGATTATGTATTCTTATACCTCGGATCCGAGTTTACTTTAAGTTTATTTATAGTAAAGACTTCTAATTATTTTCAGTTCATCTAGACGCTTGCAAGACTTCTTTGACCATTTTAAGAATGGTATTATTACTTGAAGTGATAATAAATTACATTTACATTTAAGGCGTTACAACGTATGATAATTGAATCTTACAGTAAACTCTTAGATTTTCTCATTTTAATTTTAAATAAAATTAATCGTCTTTGAAAAGTCTCTTTTTTAATGTGAGTTGTGTATCAAATATGATTAACTCTCGATAGCCAAGCTATCGAGTCACCTTTACAATTGGTCGTAGTAACCTCGTCCTGGGGTGTCTGTCTTGGGAATTCTTGGAGTCGGCGTCACCATCTGTGTCGTGTCTTCGGCAAGAATTAGGTCGGATGTTCACTGCGGAGATTGAAGTTTCTTTGGTGAAAGTAGGTGTAGATTCACGGAGGTCTTCGTCAGCGTCTTATGCATCGTATACGTGTATTTATGAAGTTTATGCAGATCACATCTTCAGGAGTGATGTTGTAATTGGATTTACCTCTTGAGGGGAGACGTCATCTTGCTTACCACTAGTTAAGTTTTGTTTTACTTATTACATTTTCTTCTTAACACATCTTTATATTATCCATACATTACACATTGCTCTCCACATTTAGCAGTGGTAGCTAATATTCTAAAGTTAAATAAAAAAAACAAATACATTTTGGTGGAGATCTCGCTCTTACGTCTGTACGGTGTGACGGCAACATAGCGACTCTTTCTCGATTGAACTGGCACATAACAACGGAGAGGGGCAAGTACTCCGCGACAATATAGTTCCTATTTTTATTTAAGTTAACATTCTTATTACCAAAAACCATACATTAATTATACATATATAATTTAAGTGAGTTATTTTAACTACTATTCGTGCCTTCAAATTTCTAATTATAAACATTATGATTTTTATATCTTCCTAAATTACAGACGACTCGATAAACACGTTGAGTCCGGAATTAACAGGTCACCGCATGATGACTAGCAAAGGGTTAATTATGATAATAATAACTTTTTACAATTTGACCTTTTTTTATTAGTGCTTCTGTTGATTTTCGTTCACTTCTCATTCTCATACTGATTTAATACAGGGGCTTTAGGTTTAATAGTGCGATTTAAATATACTTAATCGCTCGCAAACTTACTTTTTATTTATTTAAGATTACAGTTAGAATTAAATCGTCACATACTCCACCGCTTAAGTTTCACGTTAGGGGTGTTTTGTTAGTCTAACGCACAATTGGGGACTTGGAGTATGTTTGGTGTCAGTGTGTGAAGTTATTTATTTTTACTATTATTTATTATTAGTACACGGTTTGTTTTCTCTATCTCTCTTTAAATGATCTTGTTCATTTAAATGTTCTCCTTCGTGAAATTCCCTTAATCTCACTTCTTAACACGCTAACTTATATTTTAAGTCTTAATACTAATTTCCCTAATTATCCGTAACTCACAATATCGTGGCCCGACTGACATCGGCTTACTCTAACTACACCAGTTAGCTTTCAGCACTCATTAATGATCTTTTGGCACCTTTCTGCCCTCATCATTACCCTTTTCAGTCGGCGCCGTTGTGACCTGTTACGTTACACATATATAATTCGTAATTATATATCATAAACTTATCTCTAATATAATCTAAAGAGGATCCCATACTCCACTTTAGATCATTGCTAATCCTAACATCTTATACTACAGAGAGAAGCGGAATCTCACGAAGATAATTCTCATTATCTCTTTAACAATTCTTAAACAAACTATGCGGAAGGGGAGACACTTTACACAAAGCATTGTAATACACAAGGGTGGTTTACTTCGGTACCAGTTCAGAACAATAGGGAGGGTGGCTGCTTACTACAATTCTCAACACGCTTTATTTCCTCGAACTGGCCACGACCGGGGTGTTTACACTATGTAACTATACTTGTATTATTATTTTCCTTTCTCTTACTTACTGCTACACTTCACACAAATTTGTTTAACTTAAGATTTATTCAGCCTTATTATTTAAGCAATTATTATTCACTTATTATTACTTTCTTTTTCTTTCTAAGAAGCTTACCTTTTTTCTTTATTTATTTATTATTTACTTTGGGGGAGATTTAAGAAACTTACTTAGAATTATTTCCTATCGAATTACCATATTTGTTTAGCACACTTTATTTATTATTATAAATTTATTATTATTAAGTCACTACATTATTTAATTGTCGTCACGGTGAAAATACTTGATCTACTATATTATACACTTGCATAATTCAGAAAAGAACAATTTCTCTTCTAAGGGAGAGACAGAAATTCCACACACACATATTTCAAAGTTAAATAGCCGATCAGCTGTTTGCTGGAATGTAGCCCACCCTCTTTATTTAGTAAACAAAGGCAGGGTAAGTGTGTCCGTGAGAATGCGGGGTTTACGCTCACGTATTGTTCTCTACACAATGCCACCGATTACTTCCTTGACAGGTCACAACTGGAGAAGCCAGCTCGGACGCATAGGGTGAATCTCATTCAACAACGCACGCCTTCAACTTACACGTGTATTACGGTTATAACAGTTTGACTTTATTAATTCTTGTACTTTCCACAATTAAATTAATTATTTATTTTGGTAACAATTTTAAGTTACGAAATTCTTTCCACGTAATTAACCGGGTCTACTTTACACAGGAGCATTATTATTATTTCTTTTTTTTTATTACTTTTACCGTGACGACAGACATACACTAACATATACTATGCAGGCTTATTCAAAAAACAACAGGTCTTGGATTGTCATAATATAAACCTGTTAAAGACTGAGCAGTTGATCAAGCATTACAATTCATGTACCTACTTGCATTTAGCTTCATACAATGATATTTCAATTTATACTGACTATCATTTGCGTATCTTAAAACAAATTCATTTTTCTTGAAAATTAAAGTTACATCAATTACATTCCCTGAGTGCATAGATCAATAACTGAATGCCGTAAGTTATCTAATTTACTAATAAATTAAGCAGAGTGGCGCAATTTTGTGACACTCTGTACACAATTACTCTTACAAAACAGCAACAACACAATGCACAATTAATTATTATTTACAGCTAATCAAAGCACAGCAAAGCAGAGTAAATTAGAGTAAAGCAGAGTGGCGCAATTTTGTTGCGTCACGATGCTCGCAACTATTCTAACTTAAGCAGAGTGGCGCAATTTTGTAATGTATTGCCACGTTACAAATCCAGGGAACCCATCTTAACTGACACCTGCCAATTATATGGGCTGCCTACGTTGTAACGAACTATTATTAAAGTCAAATTAATTGAACAAATTACTTAATATAACTATAAGGAAACAAGGGAAGGTATTTTACTGATTTATGCACTCATTTTCATGTGTAACAAGACGACTTCTCTTTATTGACAACTGTCACTAAAAGATCCCATGACATCATTAATTAGATTAAAATATTTAAATGCTTTTCATAAAACTTTGGGATCAAACTGATTACGTATTCTTATACCTCGGATCCGAGTTTGCTTTAAGTTTATTTATAGTAAAGACTTCTAATTATTTTCAGTTCATCTAGACGCTTGCAAGACTTCTTTGACCATTTTAAGAATGGTATTATTACTTGAAGTGATAATAAATTACATTTACATTTAAGGCGTTACAACGTATGATAATTGAATCTTACAGTAAACTCTTAGATTTTCTCATTTTAATTTTAAATAAAATTAATCGTCTTTGAAAAGTCTCTTTTTTAATGTGAGTTGTGTATCAAATATGATTAACTCTCGATAGCCAAGCTATCGAGTCACCTTTACAATTTGTCGTAGTAACCTCGTCCTGGGGTGTCTGTCTTGGGAATTCTTGGAGTCGGCGTCACCATCTGTGTCGTGTCTTCGGCAAGAATTAGGTCGGATGTTCACTGCGGAGATTGAAGTTTCTTTGGTGAAAGTAGGTGTAGATTCACGGAGGTCCTCGTCAGCGTCTTATGCATCGTATACGTGTATTTATGAAGTTTATGCAGATCACATCTTCAGGAGTGATGTTGTAATTGGATTTACCTCTTGAGGGGAGACGTCATCTTGCTTACCACTAGTTAAGTTTTGTTTTACTTATTACATTTTCTTCTTAACACATCTTTATATTATCCATACATTACACATTGCTCTCCACATTTAGCAGTGGTAGCTAATATTCTAAAGTTAAATAAAAAAAACAAATACATTTTGGTGGAGATCTCGCTCTTACGTCTGTACGGTGTGACGGCAACATAGCGACTCTTTCTCGATTGAACTGGCACATAACAACGGAGAGGGGCAAGTACTCCGCGACAATATAGTTCCTATTTTTATTTAAGTTAACATTCTTATTACCAAAAACCATACATTAATTATACATATATAATTTAAGTGAGTTATTTTAACTACTATTCGTGCCTTCAAATTTCTAATTATAAACATTATGATTTTTATATCTTCCTAAATTACAGACGACTCGATAAACACGTTGAGTCCGGAATTAACAGGTCACCGCATGATGACTAGCAAAGGGTTAATTATGATAATAATAACTTTTTACAATTTGACCTTTTTTTATTAGTGCTTCTGTTGATTTTCGTTCACTTCTCATTCTCATACTGATTTAATACAGGGGCTTTAGGTTTAATAGTGCGATTTAAATATACTTAATCGCTCGCAAACTTACTTTTTATTTATTTAAGATTACAGTTAGAATTAAATCGTCACAATACTAAGAGTATGATCTGAATTAATCACTTTTACAGGAGAGCATATGTAGCATAACAGAATTGTCACCTTAAAACTTAACTTGATACAACATTAAAAAAGGAAAAAAGAAGAAACTATCAATAGTGAGTGATAACTAAATGGTTAAAATTGAATTAAATAAGCTGATCATTATAGTCAATCAAATATTAAAAAATAAACTCAATAACAAAGAAAACTCTTGGTCAAAATAAAAGAAACCATCTATATAAAACCCCAGTACATCATCAGTATACCCAGTAGGATAGAGAGCAGTAAATGAAAAAATAATCATGTGCAAATCATAAAATTAATGACATCGGAGGACCTAAAATACAAAAGTAATAAAATACTCATAGAATAAGAAATAAGGAACAGACTATTTCAAGCTTCATACAAAGGATGCAGAATGAAGAAGGGCAATTCCCAAAATCCCATGAAGGACATGTACCAATTAGGTAAATTAAGAACAATGACAAAACTGAAACCCAGTAACCCAAGTTACAGGGTACATTACAAAAGAAAGTAAAGATTGTAAAATAAATATAAAAAAATAACTTAAGAATAAAGAATAGCATGTTAGCTAGAAGGAGTGAAAAACTACCATAGTGTAAACTCAAAATAAAGACTACCATTAGAGTAGGTAATAAAAGTGTTTTGATAGAAGGAGTCAGACTACTAGTAAGAGTAGATAATAAAAAGTGAAATAATGTAATAAAACATAATAAGAGTTAATGACTACCATTAGTGTAGATTATAAAAAGTGTTACAATAATAAACATAAGAATAAAAGACAGAAAGAGACTGCTAATATTATTAATTATAAGATTGTTTAAATATAATATATAAGGATGGTAATAAAAGACAGCAAATGACTGCAAATATTAGTAATTATAAGAGTGTTTAAATATAATATATCAGGATGGTAATAAAAGACAGCAAATGACTGCAAATATTAGTAATTATAAGAGTGTTTAAACATAATATATATATATATATACATATATAAGGATTGTTGAATAGTAATATAGATAGGAAACCATGAACTTATCATAGATGTAATGGAATATGTTAAATATAGAATGTTTTCTTATGATTAAATAATATAGTTAAAACGGATAGACATAAGATGATTTTATTATAAATAAATAATGTAGTTGAAGATGCTAGATATAGAATGTTTTGTGCTGAGTCAAAAAGATTCAGCAGATTTCAGTTATTTTACAATTGGAGAGTGGGCTGATATCTAGCGGAAAGACGGCGCGAAACGACCTGATATACGACCTGTAGCTATAGGCAGTACGGAACTACAATGCTGTAATTAGTGCTGCACCCTACCCGTGAATATATAAGCAATACCGATTTCTACTATACACTGCGTGATCGGTGTCGGCACCTGCCGACTGTCCGCGGCAGTATGAAAAAACCAGGTGCTGCTTCCTGGCGTCAACTACGCTACGCAAACGGACAAGAAAAGGGATTTTCTGACAAAGTTGTCTGACAGAATACTCTGTGGCTGACGGTCGCCATTATTTTCTCCGGTAGAGAAATGAAGATCTCAACACTTGCAGTTCTTCCAACTATGTCGAGATAATTCTGTAAACGACTGCGGTAAGTCTCAATTACTTTCATATTAATTAACTACAATATTTTACTGGAGAAAACTGTTTTTTTTAGTAAGCCTGAGGAAGTTCAATCTGTTCACCTGTTGCATCGTGCATTGTGCAATACGCTATGTGTTGGTAAAGTTTTTATAACTTTATAAAACATTCCATTCAAGTGTCAGAATTTCGGCACTAAAAGGTAAAGCATATTGAATACAAAATATTTAAGTTTAAAAGTTATCTAACATCGATGCAATGAGATTCGTGGTACATCAATCTAGTTTATTGCACAATGCGTAGTTAGTTTAAGTGGTATACAAGTTTTGCTACAATTAACAGTAAAACCTTATTAATATCTGGTAACTTACTCAGGCACGTTTTGAAAGTAAATAATGTTCAATTCATATTATTTTCCGTAATAAAAAACTATGTATTTGAATTAACCTTAACCACGTGGTATCTACATATTCACGCTAAGTATAAAGTTTATGAGATGGTACAAAGCCATAATTAATGGTCAAATTACAAACAGGGTAACTCACATTGTGTAAAGTTAATATTAGGAAGAATTACTGTTGTAAAGAATAACTGTTGTAAAGATTTTCAAATAAGGCATGTTGGCCATATAAATTTTACCAAGTTAATTAAGTAGCTCAATAGCGGTGTTGATTTTATATATATATGTATTTTGAAGGGTGTGCAAACTTTAGTGGGACATTGTGTGGTGTACTCTGACTAAAAAAATATAATGGTGTAATTAGGGTCTACTGCACAGACGAGAACAAGACCTACTACATGGCTGAACATTTAACATCCTAAGCTCTCCACTTCGCTACCGGATGAATTTCGACGACCACACAAACACCTAAAATGTCGGCCACGAGATGTCACCTCCATAATACCCTTCATGGATGAAATCAGGTGATACAAAACCAATTATTAATTACACATAGAGTCAACACTCAATCATACCCAGTGACCAGTTATATACATCTGTCAACTACTACATTTCAAGTTTTAAACATTCATTTAGATTCCCAATTGATGGGACAGTTTAGTGTGTGGACTGGGCGTTAAATTAATTGTAAATTTCAGTGTATTTCTGGTAAAATTGTCAGCCAGAGACTGGCATGCTTTACACAGTTCACATTCAGCATAGATTTTCCATTTATTTCATTATAGGGGTTTCCTTACAAATTTTAAGTCATTCTGGCTATTAGTAATTTATCGTGTTCAATTCAGTAGTATATATATATATATTTTCTTAATTTAAAAATCAGTTTAATTCTTTTGTATAAAGAAATTACTGGGGAGGTAGGTGCATTTTCAACAAGTTTCAACCAGAAGGAATACCTGTCGAAACACCTTTCAACTTGTTTGTTGAGACAAGTTGAAAGATGAATCATCAAGATGTTAACATGTCCGTCTCTGTGCCAAGTGTATATTTTTCATAATATTTTTATAATATTATGCAATATTTCTATTTTTATTAATTGGCCATGTTTCGGTATATATAAATTCTTTAAATTATTTATGATAACTGGGGGGCGTTCATTATTTTCAATATTTTTAATTTCTCACTGTAATTAGGCACTTAGCCACTTAGCCACGTAGGCACTTAGTTTTGAATTTTATTATGTCCTGGGGACTACTGTGTGGGGTTAAGCATTCTCTTATACACCTGATGTGTAATCAACCCACACCATGAGGGTAATATAAAAATAAATTTGTCATCCTAACAGGGATAATTATAAAGAAAAAGTAAGGATTTATATACACCATGAGGGTAATATAAAAAGGGCGTGGCAAGACACCTTTATGTATATTTTATTGTATACTATTGTATAATGTATTTGTGTCGTGGAACATGTTATGTATGTATATTTGTGTGTACATTTTGGGGGTTATAAGTATTATGCATTTAGTGTATTTTTGGTGGGGACTTTGGATATAGGGTTTTATTTGTGCAATGTCTTTTTATAAAAGAAAGTTAATACATGGAGTCATGTAGTTATATCCTTTTCATTTTTTATAACAGGTATTCTATCTCAATTAATCATTGCTGATAATTTCTTTAAGGAAATAATTTATTTTATTTAACCTTATAACAAGTATATGAATTGTCACCCTTTAAAATTATTTAAATTGTTTGAGTAATTATTATTGTAATTAATATTAGCAAGGAATCTATATCATTATCTTCATTAAGTTATATGAAGCATTCTAACAGGAACATATAAAATAAATTTTATATTTTATTAATATTTTAATGGAAGCTTTATTTCAAGGATAGTCATGGTTTTAAATTTCAATTCATTGGTAGAGTGACATAGCAAATTATTTTCTTGGTATTAATAAATATTTTCAGGTGGCCTTGTTGAGAAAGTATACTTTATTTAATTAACTATTTAAGGGGAATTACAGATTACTGTTGGGTTTATTTATTTTTATTAATTTGTTTACTGAGATAGAATAATAAAAAGGAATTTGTTAATTGTTTAATTCTTGGGTTTTCATTGCAAGTCCCGTCTCACTGGATCCAGCGCATTTTTGGCTTCTCTAGGCTTTAGCCTAGTTATAATTAACTTGTGGCCCCTCTTTACAAAAAAAAAAAAATTCTCAAAAATTTTTCTCAAAAATAATAACTTTTTTACTGCTTAAGTTAAAGTGGGGTTACATTTGGTAGCAGAGCGCGGTTACGATTAGGGTCAACCCGTGGGTCCTGTGGGTGTGACGGGGCTTGCAAACTTGGGAAACATTTTGGAACTTCCACAATGTTAAGTTCTAATAGAACTTAGAAAAATTTTAAAAGGCCCTATATCTAAAGTTGAAAATATTTTTGTTAGCTTTAAGGTTTTGAGATATATGTATATGTACTTGCCCGCCTTGAATAGTTGATAGTGCCACGTGGTGAGAGATTTTAGAAGGGGAAATCCCTGGGGAAACGGGACTTATCGCAGTTCGCTGCTTGGTTGGTTGGTGTATTACCTTGCCCATATTTGGGGAGGTGTCGTTTTTTGAATTATGCGGTATGGCCCGATCGGCAGTCGGTTTCTTCCGATAAATGGTAGCCGAAGTAACATGAGAAATTGTTAAAATAAATTTTCGTTGGTCGGTGTTTTTTTTTGTTTCGTGTTGTGTGTGTTTTGTGTGTGTCGCGTTCCTTTTGTCTGGTAATCGAGTGAGAGCAGTTCAGGTAGTGGGCTGGTTTCTCGCATCGGTAGGTGGACCCGCAGTCTACTTAATGGAAGATATAGTACTTGAGTTTTTCAGATTCTGGTATTAGTTAGCATTTGTTTTTAAAGTTGTGTGTTTAAGTGTGCCGACCGCGAAGTGAGGATGAGTACTCTTAATCCTGAGTTGTTTTTGCGGGAGGAACTTGAGTTCGAGCTCCGGGCCCGGGGCAAAGAACCTCGAGGCAATGTACATACTTTACGGCGGCAGCTCCGAGAAGCGCTGGCCGCGGGTGATGCGCTCTCTAGGGTCACTATTACTGACCCCGAGAGTGAGTGGGAGTGTTGTACGGAGAAGTGGGATGAGCTGCGGGAGTTAGCTCACTCCGTCGAAAGTTTGGAGGAGGGACCGGGATGCTCTCTCGGTGTCCGGCGGATCCGGCAACGTATGCAGCACGTAATTCTTCGGCTGCAGAATTTACAAGCCCAAGGCGGTGAACTTGTGCCGCCATATAATATACCCGAGAGAATTCAAGAGATTACTTCGACTCTCCAGGGGTCACAACCTGTAAGAGCATCCACTCCGGTTCCGGTTGCTGAGGAGTCCGTGGTCTCAGCCGTGAATACTTCTTCGTATAGAGACGTAGAACCTGTGCAAACTGGTTCGGGGGCGGCGACGTACAATAAACTGCCCAACCCACTTGCCCACATTATATAACAACTTCCAGTCGTAGATGGACTGGAGGCGGACAAACTCATACCTTTTTTTAAAATCGTCTTCTTGTTGAAGGACTACCCGGGCATGTTGGAGAGAACGGTGCTCGAGCTCATCTTCCCCTATTGTCGCGGTACCATGGCTGACAGGGTGGCGGAGGTGATGCGACGCAAAGAAGGTGTGGACGAGTTCCACCGGGTGGTGCTGAGGGCGTTCATCCCTAGTAGACTGATGGAGCAATTGCGCCATCGTCACTTTTATAGAGTCCAGGCGCGGGGCGAAACATTGGCCCAGTACGTGCAGCGAATACGCGAAATAGCTCGTATACTGGGAATGGGCATGTCGGAGGAAGAAGTGGTACAACACATTCTCGACGGCGTCTCTGCCGACGACCGTCTGCGACTAGTTTTTGTCCAGCGGCCGCTGTGGTTTGCTGACCTGGACCGGCTCTGCGTTATGACGGAGGCCATGCAGATGACCGACCATGCGAGAGGAGAGGGTAGAGGAGCCGAACCAAGACCACAGAGATCGGAAGGGTCCAGAGAGCCTATCTTCCCCCGACAGGCCCAGCCAGCTCGTAATCGCGAGCAAGCGAACGCCGTGATTTGCTATAATTGTAACCGCCCGGGACACGTGGCGAGAAATTGCACGAGAGGGCGCGCGCGACCAGCACCACCTATGTCTAGACCAGCACCAAAAAACTAGGTAGACAGGGGAAGATATTTCGGAGGATGTCTTCCCCCCGTTCTAATTCTGTTCAACTTCCGACGACCTCCAGGCAGTTGTTAAAATCCAAATCTTCTAACATCAAGGTCCTGTCCGCTACCTCGCAACAACTTTCTGTATGCCCCTTTCTGTCGCTCGAGGTAAAGGGGGGTCAGCTCAGAGCCTTAGTTGACTCCGGTTCAGCCCGATCCATCATCTCATCTCGGGTATATGAGGACCTTGAAAAGCAGGGCTTGATTAAGGAGTCGGACTTGTCATCTGCAATATGCTGGACTGCATCCCGGGAAATCTTGCCTATCTCCCGGGTTACTACCTTTAAAATCAAAATCGATGGGTTTTCTTGGGTGTGGCCTTTTCTGGTTTCTCCTGCTCTGGGAGTGGATTGTATCATTGGTGCCGATTTCATCGCAAAAAGTGGTCTCGTGCTGGACATCCAAGCGCACCAATGTTTTTTTAAATTCAATCGGGAAGTTTTAATTCCGTTCCTTGGGTACCAGGGCGCTAAGCCGGGTATCCAAGAAGTAGCTTGTCCCGATTCTGCACGAGATCATCTCACTCCATCCCAGCAGACGGCCTTAGATCATTTGTGTGAGGAATTTCCCGAGGTGTTAACTCCTACTTTGGGACTCACACACCTGCTGGAATACAAAATTCGACTTACCGATTCGAAAATAGTAAGGTCACACCCTTACAAGTTTGCTCCTCCAAAAATGACCATTCTGCGAGAGAAGGTTCAAGAATTGTTGCAACAAGGGGTAATTGAACCTTCTCATTCCAGCTATGCCAGTCCAGCATTTTTAGTGCCAAAGCCTGGGGGCAAACAAAGAATGGTGATTGATTACCGGAAGTTGAACGCCAATATAGAGGTGGATTCTGTTCCCCTCCCAGACTTACATTCGGCCTTTGATTGGTTCAGTGGGGCCAGATTTTACACTATTATCGATCTGAACGCGGCCTATCATCAGATACCTCTTGCCAAAGAAAGCAGACCATATACGGCTTTTTGTGTACCCTGGAATTTGTACCAGTACACAAGGGTTCCCATGGGTTTGTCTGTGGGGGCCCAGACACTTACTCGCCTTCTCGATACGGTTTTTCACGATGTGAAATTCCGTTTCGTATTTAATTATCTCGACGATCTTTTAGTATACAGCGAGACTTTCTAAGATCATCTGGGGCATTTAAGAGAGGTGTTGGGTCGCTTAAGAGGGGCTGGCCTCACTGTCAATCCCGAAAAGGTTCGTTTCGCCCAAGAGAGTATTTCTTTCTTGGGCCATTTAGTATCACACAAGGGCGTGACGGTAGACCCAGAGAGGACACAGGGCATCCGTGACTTTCCTCCCCCTAGGGATTCGAAGGGCATAGCGAGATTCGTCGGTATGATAAATTTTTACCGGCGTTTCATACCGAACATCGCTGAAATTGCCGCTCCCTTGAATGAACTGAGAAAGAAGGGCGCAATGTTTACATGGGGAGAAAACCAACAGAAGGCTTTCGCTACATTAAAGGAAGCCATTATCTCCCCACCGGTGTTGCGGATGCCCGACTTTTCGAAGCAGTTCATACAGCAGACGGACGCGAGTTCGGTTGCGCTCGGAGCGGTTCTCTCCCAAGTTATAGACGACGCTAGGCAGCCAGTGGCTTTTATCTCCCGGACGTTGACCCAGCAAGAACGTAAATCATCCGTTTATGAGCTAGAGAGTTTAGCTGTTGTGTACGCTCTAGACAAGTTCTGGCGTTTCCTGGAACATGCTGAGTTCCTGCTCGAGACCGACAATCAGGCTCTCTCATGGCGTCTGGCTCATCCCCGGCAACTGGGTAAAATTGGTAGATGGGTGGTGAAAATCTCATCATTTAAGTTCACCGTGCAACACATCAGGGGATCTCAGAATGTGGTTGCAGATGCCTTGTCCCGCATGTTTTCCCAACCCAGTGATGCCCAAGCTGAGCAACCCTGTTCCGTTCTTCCAGATTTTCCATTAGCCTTCACTGATGTGTTACCCCATCAGTTAAACGACGAAGCGCTGGGTCCAGTCATCCAAAATATCAAGCAGGGTAACGTACAGGCCCCTTATTTCTTGTCCAAGGGGGTCCTTTGTTGTCGAGAGAGAAAAGGACGAGCACCTAAAATCGTGCTGCCTAGCAAATTAGTGCCCATGGTCTTCAGCTATTACCATGATTCCCCAGTCGGAGGCCACAAGGGAATTTCGAAGACCATTTCCAGTATTAGGAAACATTTTATCTGGAAGGGCATGGATAGAGACATCGCGTCAAGGGTTAAGAGCTGTCATCTTTGTGGCTTGAGCAAGCCTGCCCAGAACACCAAACTAGGGTTGTTATCATCTAAGGTGGCGAGCAGACCAATGGAAAAGTTGTTTATTGACTACGTGGGGCCGTTCCCCCGTAGCAAGTCAGGTAATGCTTACCTGCTTGTTTGTGTAGATGCTTTTTCAAAGTTTGCCTGGCTACTGCCCTTACGGCAGGCAACCGCTCGTTTGACCATCAACGCTCTACAGAACCATGTATTTCAGCATTTCGGTCTTCCGACCATCATTGTTTCGGACAATGGCCCGCAATTTATTTCGAACGAATTCAGGCGTATGTGTTTCGCCAGTGGCATCAAACACGTAACCACTTCCCCTTATTATCCACAACCGTCCCATGCGGAGAGATTCAATCGGAATCTCCGGTCCGCCTTGATTGCTTATCATGCTGAGCAACAGACCACCTGGGATCAGAATTTGAAGTGGTTACAATTAGCTTTCAACACGGCCAGACACGATAGTCATCAGGCCGTGCCCTTTGAAATTCTGTTTGGATTCTCGCCCGCACTCCCGTTGACCAACCTGTGGGATATCGAAGATCTTCTGCCGCGGGAGCCCAATAATAAAACTGCGGAGAGATGGAAAGTGGCTCGGAAGAATTTGCTGCTACGAGCGCACGTGCGGGTCCGTCGGCGTTATAATCAGGGGCGTATTCCAAACCCCTTCCGGATTGGTGACTGGGTCTATTGCCAAAGCCACCCACTCAGCTCAGCCGCTGACAAACGTGCTGCGAAGCTATGCTACCGTTGGTCGGGGCCATACCGTATCCTAGGATTCACGTCACCGGTGACGGCCCGGCTGGGCGTACCGGGAGACAAACAAAAAATGGTGATAAGCCACATTTCCAAACTGAAACTTTGTCGAGGGCTATCGAAAACGTTCGAAGGGGGTTAGTCCCCGTAAAGATAAGGCGGATGTCCTTGTTTAAAGTGGAAGTCGTGTTCGGGCGTTGGTGGGCAAGCCTCAGGAGGTCGGAAGATCCACGTGCGTGAGAATCTTTCTTTTGTCTTTTGCTGTCTCTCTCTTGTGCTGTATGCGGACCCATATCAGGTCAGCAGGCAGCACCCGCACACTTACATAATACATATCTTCTTTCGTCTCTTTCGTTTTCCTTCTGAGAATCTGTTCTCCTGAGGGCAAGCTCTGCTGAGCCAACCTAATCACGACGTCCACCGGTTTGTTTTGTGGAGAGGTACACTGCAGGGTACTCTCCTGGCCTTTAACGTTGGGGCAACTATGTTGCCCTTTTGGGGTGAGGGTGTGCTGAGTCAAAAAGATTCAGCAGATTTCAGTTGTTTTACAATTGGAGAGTGGGCTGATATCTAGCGGAAAGACGGCGCGAAACGACCTGATATACGACCTGTAGCTATAGGCAGTACGGAATTACAATGCTGTAATTAGTGCTGCACCCTACCCGTGAATATATAAGCAATACCGATTTCTACTCTACACTGAGTGATCGGTGTCGGCACCTGCCGACTGTCCGCGGCAGTATGAAAAAACCAGGTGCTGCTTCCTGGCGTCAACTACGCTACGCAAACGGACAAGAAAAGGGATGTTCTGACAAAGTTGTCTGACAAAATACTCTGTGGCTGACGGTCGCCATTATTTTCTCCGGTAGAGAAATGAAGATCTCAACACTTGCAGTTCTTCCAACTATGTCGAGATAATTCTGTAAACGACTGCGGTAAGTCTCAATTACTTTCATATTAATTAACTACAATATTTTACTGGAGAAAACTGTTTTTTTTAGTAAGCCTGAGGAAGTTCAATCTGTTCACCTGTTGCATCGTGCATTGTGCAATACGCTATGTGTTGGTAAAGTTTTTATAACTTTATAAAACATTCCATTCAAGTGTCAGAATTTCGGCACTAAAAGGTAAAGCATATTGAATACAAAATATTTAAGTTTAAAAGTTATCTAACATCGATGCAATGAGATTCGTGGTACATCAATCTAGTTTATTGCACAATGCGTAGTTAGTTTAAGTGGTATACAAGTTTTGCTACAATTAACAGTAAAACCTTATTAATATCTGGTAACTTACTCAGGCACGTTATGAAAGTAAATAATGTTCAATTCATATTATTTTCCGTAATAAAAATCTATGTATTTGAATTAACCTTAACCACGTGGTATCTACATATTCACGCTAAGTGTAAAGTTTATGAGATGGTACAAAGCCATAATTAATGGTCAAATTACAAACAGGGTAACTCACATTGTGTGAAGTTAATATTAGGAAGAATTACTGTTATAAAGAATAACTGTTGTAAAGATTTTCAAATAAGGCATGTTGGCCATATAAATTTTACCAAGTTAATTAAGTAGCTCAATAGCGGTGTTGATTTTATATATATGTATTTTGGAGGGAGTGCAAATTTTAGTGGGACATTGTGTGGTGTACTATGACTAAAAAAATATAATGGTGTAATTAGGGTCTACTGCACAGACGAGAACAAGACCTACTACATGGCTGAACATTTAACATCCTAAGCTCTCCACTTCGCTACCGGATGAATTTCGACGACCACACAAACACCTAAAATGTCGGCCACGAGATGTCACCTCCATAATACCCTTCATGGATGAAATCAGGTGATACAAAACCAATTATTAATTACACATAGAGTCAACACTCAATCATACCCAGTGACCAGTTATATACATCTGTCAACTACTACATTTCAAGTTTTAAACATTCATTTAGATTCCCAATTGATGGGACAGTTTAGTGTGTGGACTGGGTGTTAAATTAATTGTAAATTTCAGTGTATTTCTGGTAAAATTGTCAGCCAGAGACTGGCATGCTTTACACAGTTCACATTCAGCATAGATTTTCCATTTATTTCATTATAGGGGTTTCCTTACAGATTTTAAGTCATTCTGGCTATTAGTAATTTATCGTGTTCAATTCAGTAGTATATATATATATATATATTTTCTTAATTTAAAAATCAGTTTAATTCTTTTGTATAAAGAAATTAATATAGGAACATGTTATGTATGTATATTTGTGTGTACATTTTGGGGGTTATAAGTATTATGCATTTAGTGTATTTTTGGTGGGGACTTTGGATATAGGGTTTTATTTGTGCAATGTCTTTTTATAAAAGAAAGTTAATACATGGAGTCATGTAGTTATATCCTTTTCATTTTTTATAACAGGTATTCTATCTCAATTAATCATTGCTGATAATTTCTTTAAGGAAATAATTTATTTTATTTAACCTTATAACAAGTATATGAATTGTCACCCTTTAAAATTATTTAAATTGTTTGAGTAATTATTATTGTAATTAATATTAGCAAGGAATCTATATCATTATCTTCATTAAGTTATATGAAGCATTCTAACAGGAACATATAAAATAAATTTTATATTTTATTAATATTTTAATGGAAGCTTTATTTCAAGGATAGTCATGGTTTTAAATTTCAATTCATTGGTAGAGTGACATAGCAAATTATTTTCTTGGTATTAATAAATATTTTCAGGTGGCCTTGTTGAGAAAGTATACTTTATTTAATTAACTATTTAAGGGGAATTACAGATTACTGTTGGGTTTATTTATTTTTATTAATTTGTTTACTGAGATAGAATAATAAAAAGGAATTTGTTAATTGTTTAATTCTTGGGTTTTCATTGCAAGTCCCGTCTCACTGGATCCAGCGCATTTTTGGCTTCTCTAGGCTTTAGCCTAGTTATAATTAACTTGTGGCCCCTCTTTACCAAAAAAAAAAAATTCTCAACAATTTTTCTCAAAAATTTTTCTCAAAAAAAAAATAACTTTTTTACTGCTTAAGTTAAAGTGGGGTTACAGTTTGTTATGATTAAATAAGGTAGTTAAAAATAATAAATATAAGATGTTTTATTATAATTAAATGTTATAAATGAAAATGATAGATTATAAGATGTTATGTTATAATGTTCATTAATTTTCAAATTTTGTCAAGGTAGAGAAGGCAAGAAGGTAATATTGATATATTTTTGAATTGTAAACCATAGACATAATAAGGAAACAAAATAGTTAAAAACCCAATAGAATGGCAAAACCGTATTTTAGGCCAAAAGCAACTTTTATCATATAATCAAATCCAAGAGGATATAATAAATAAAACTGTATAAAAATTAGCAGAAATTAGTCAACTGAAAATAAAGATATTTACATATAATCATCACAGAAATACATAACAGTAAATGTAGTGACCAGAAGACAAAATTAAATTTATTTGAAATGTGTTATATAATGCCTAACAAGGGACTCAGTACAAATAAAAGTAAATTAATCAATAGTAGAGTGTTATAACAACAAATTGTTAAAACCTAAGAATAATGATGAAAGAAGTAAAATTATTTAAGGAAAATGTTAACTCAAAACGACTTGTAAACCATTTAATTTATAATTATGTGAAAAATAATAAGGCCTATAAAAAATGTCAAAAAATGTCAATTTTAAGCTTATTTGAAACCAAATTAGGTCAAGTTGTATATTAGTTTATGTAAAATTAGAACAGGAATATTGATAGGTATTTAAATTTTCATCAAATTAACAAATAATTAAATTAGAGTAATAAAATAAGAAAAAATGTCATATATTTCTATAAGATCAGATCTAAACCAAGGTGAACAGCTGATTCCAGACAATGGGGAAGGAGAATAAGATATTTCGGAAATTACTACATTAAACGACGATTTAAGTCATCAGTTGATTGTTAAACGTGAAATGGAACGGTTGAGAACGTACCGAAGGAAGATCGAAGAAGTATAAATTATTTGAAGAAAAATGAAAGTGTAACATAAAAGTTTACTACAGAGGTTATAAACCGAAACCTAATATAAAATGAACTTAAACAATAACACAGTGGAAAACGAATCTCAGTAATAATAAACTATACACCAATCCACTAAGAATCATCCGTCATATTAAAATTATTCATTAACACCAATTTCAATGAATAACGAACTCAAACAGATTTTGGAACACTGAATACGACACAAATAATCCTGCACCGAACTACATCGCCGAGTAGCAGAGAACACTACAACCAATTATCCACAGGGACCACATCACCGCAGAAGAAGATATCCTCAATTATAATTGAGGGAGAAGAAAGAACAAGGAGTCGGCGTGGTTAGCGAATCCGAAGCTGACGGCCGCCATTTTACCTATTTTCATAGCGAGACGTACACCGCCTCTTAGAACCAACGACGACGTGACGTCATGCACTGCTGTATGGTTCGAAATTTTCTTTATTAAATGACATTATTTTCTAAGATATGTTACTTTTACGGAATATTATTTAAATTTGTATTAATTGTAAGTATTGTATCTTGTGACTTGCCCTTCTCTGACCATTTCGACAGTTCAAAGAACTCTATTAATTTATTTTTGTAATTTCATGTACTTGTCTAGTGACACAATCGACCTGTGAGTCGAGTCTTAGCCGCAGCATAGTCGATTTGCGTAAAATTGTCGCATCGCTTTTAAAAATAAACATCAGAATTGTTCTAAATACTCGATTTCTTGATTATTTGCGTTAATTAAATTAGTATATTTCATTTCTAATATAATTTAGAAGTTTTAACGAAGGTAATCCGGAAGAAGAAGAAGAAAAAGAGCTGAGCTTGAAGAGAATACACTTCTACCCAGCTTGACATAATCAGATTAACAAAGTGAAACAAATATTTCGTCAATAAGGCATACACAAAAACTAATTCGTAGTTTAATTAATCGAACAATCATAATAAAATTTAATAACAATAATTAAATAAAAATTAATTAAATAATTAAGTAAATAAATAATAAAAACAATAAAAATTAATTTATTAATAAATTAATAAACAATAAAAGTTTTATTTTATCAACATAAAATTTATATTTGTAATTAAATACAGTTATATTACAATATATATATATACACGTTATAACATGTATATGTGTATATCCTATATATTGTACTGTTGTAAATTCAACACTACATAGACCCTGCCAAAATAAGCTACTTTGTGAAAATTATAAATGTTTATTTTTACAAAATTCACAAGAGTGGCAACCATATTGGAATTTTAAAGGTGTTAAGTTAAACTTCTACAGTAATTAGAAACTTGTAAAATTACTTGAAGTAATAGTATTGGTATGTTTAAGCGTAACAAATGTATTTTAAAAAACTGTAGATTAATCCTTTCAAACTATGTGTACAAATTGTAAAACTCAAAATTCTGTAAATTATGATTTTTTGTGAAATAATTACTAAAAATTAAAATTAAATGTGACAATAATTGGTAAAATATAGAATTGAAAAATTCACAGAATAAACAAATTGCCATAGGCTTTATGTAACACTAGGTATTATAATAAATTGTATAAGCCGCTAATAATTGTAAAACCACAAAATATTGTAAATTACTGAGAAGGAAGTGTATTTAAATTAGTTTTCAATGAAAATAACTGTACAATGTAAGAAATTAAAAAATTATAAAAATATGAGAATGTAAAACAAAACCAGGAGAAGGAGAAAGTTTGACTTCAACAATGCAACAATTTATTTTTCATTCCTTCCTGAATCTTTAAACAGAAAGCGTATCATAGAGAGAAATAATAATTTTACAGCTAAATATTAGAATAATAGTATAAATATTGAGAAAATATAGTGAATTAAGAAGCAAGAATAACTCAGTTTTCCACAGAAAGTATAAAAAGTAAATGAATTATTAGTAAAACACTTAACAAGCAAGTTAAGAAGAAACTAATAAGGCAGAATAATCTAAATATAGCATTGATCATAAACATCAGGTAACATAAACTTAATAAAATATCCAAATATACACTTATTTGGAAATTTATCAAGTAAATTATAACCAATAAACAGAACACAATACACTTTGTTAGAAAAATAAGTGACAAAGTTAAAATATTCAATCATTACATATAATTGTGTAATATAAACAGAATAATTTTTCAAAATAACGCACCATCAAGTTTAAGTTGCTTAAAAAACATTAAAATTTAGATTTAATTTTAAATAAAAACACACATTTGGTCTCATAGTTACTCAGTCGGTCATCTTGATAAGCAGTGCTCTTGGTGTAGTGGCGGAAGTTTGAACTAGTAATAATTCAAAAATAAATACAATTGCAAAAGAAAACATCTTAAGTTAAAATATTGTTAATGAATATTTGTATTAATCTAAATAAGTCAAAAACAGCTAATGCGTTTGTAAATATAATTTGTATGTGCTGGTCCTGAGATTAAGAGTACGTATGCTTGTGACATTACTGTGTGTTGGAAATTTGTAAGCTTCAAGGACTGTTATACTCAAATGGTTTTGTTTACGTAAACTGGAATTAATTGAAGTAACGAATCTTCTGGTGGTCAATCAATCGATTTCCACTGTTGTAACATGACATAAGATAGCACCAAAAAGCACTAATAATTGATAGAAGAAAAAGCTGAAAGTAGAAAGAAAAAAAGAAAAAGAGAAACTTATAAACTGAAGATTGATAGCCCAACACTACTAAATAAAAAATTGACTAAGACACTGACTACGACTTAACCCAATAGATTGGATAAGATGAGGAACAAGAAAACCAAGATACAACACAAAATATGACTACCATCAATATAGCCCAAAATGTAGCTAAAATAAAATGTAAAATAAATGCACTAAATCAGATAGGGCATAATTGAAATGTAAACTATATAAACCATAAAAATAAAATAGATATATTATGTGAGTTAAAAGAAAAGAAAAGAAAATAAATGTATAAATCTAAGATAGGAAGATAGTAATAAAAATACCCTATTAAGTAATCAGTTAGCCCAAAAGCAAGTAGAATATAATCAAGCTTAGCAAATGTAATAATTAATACAAAAGTGACAAATGATAAATGATAATAAAGCAAATGTTAATGACCAATAACAACCCAGTGATGATATACTAAATAAATAAACAATGTGTGAAATGTAAGGTGAAGTATAGAACTACATAAGTAGAAACTAATAACCACAAACTATGTAAATAACATAGAATAAAAAGTGATAGTGATATTAGATAAATAAACCCCATGTGAAAGGAAGAGTGCAGTGTAAGTGTCTACATTGTAAAATACAATAAACAGCAGACTATATTAATATAGCAAAACAATCTTTATTAGTATGTTAGCTAGTAAGTATATAAAACTGATTGTATTATTAATTTAAGTGATAGAAAATAAGAAATACCTAGAAATAAGATAAAAGTTAATATATTAGAGTGGAAGCTGGGAGAAGGAGACACAATATCTTAGTGAAGGAATTTGTAAGGGAGTTATATTGCTTAGAGTAGTGTTAAAAATTATTATTATAAGAGTTTTGTTGTTAAATGAACCATAGTATTAGTAAGCTTAAAAGGCCAGTGATGTAGAAGTAAGAAAACAATAATAATTAGAAACTTAGTTGAGCCATGGACCTGGAAAGAAAAAATATATTAATTATATAAAATGTGTGATGTTAAAAGCACCAATGTTTTTATTAAGTTAATTTGTTTCTTTAGAAAATGTTCAATCAACAAATAAATAGAGTTAATGAATATAAAAAGATTGTAAAGAATGTTGAATAGAAGTATTGTGAAACTTAGGCTTTAGGCCTAGCATAAATGAAGGAATTTTGTAAGTTTCAAAACAAAACAATAACATAAGGTCAATTAAAGTACATAATATGTTTAGGTAATTAAGTAAGAATATCAGGTACAAAAATGTATAAATAATGATTACAGTAGCTTAAAGATAATTACATAAAGAAATATCAGTAGGAAAAGTAAGAAATATGTTATTAATGAACCAAAAGTAGCTATGAGTGATATCAAAATAATCTTTAGCAAGAAAGCAAAACAATGGTGTTAGTGTAATTAATATTACTGCTAGCATAAGAAAGTAATTATAATTTAAAGGATTTTTATAAATTTGAACAGAAATAAAACGTTAGAATATAACAATGTTATAAGGTATTGGCCAATGAGAACTAGTATATCTTGAAGAGTTGCCATGACAACAAAAGCTTGTTACATGTTTGACCGTTGAAATTTAATTATTCCATTATTGATTAGAATAGAGGGTGGACGTATGCAGCCCTTGAAGGCAAATAAGTCATAAAATAAACAAGTTTTACTAAATTGGGATGAAGAAGTTACAAGAAACAAACATAAATTAACTATTGATGAGATGTCAAATAATTAAAACAATTATATAAAAAATATTATAACAAAAACTTTAAAAAAGTAAACCAAATTAATAGACGACCAAATATTGGAGGAAGAACAGAAGATACCCAATCCAACCTGAGGAAACATATGAATCTACAAGTCTGATGGAAGCGGAACCTTGAAATTCGATTATTTGAACCTGATCTCAGACAAACATACAAGAAGGGACCATTAAACGTATTCCAGAAGAAGAGGATCGCCCAAGAGAAACAGCATCAAGGAAGTGTTGAGTATAATTTAAATACTTCACAAAAAATAAAACTTTCAATAACCAACAGTAAATGAACAATTTTATTTTCACTTCACCAGTCACTTAAATAAATTTTCGAACTGAACTTTATTAAATAATCACCTCTGATAAACCAAAACTATCACTGGATTATGATTTTATATTAAACTGTTTTAAAAACGTAACTAGCTAACAAAACATTAACCTAGCGAGCACTAATTCTCATTTGCTGTAACTTACTTTACATATTTAAAGATATCACAGACTTTGTATTAGTTGTAAGGTATATTATAAAATTATGTGCATTTATTAGTCTGTAAACCAACATTCTGTAGTCCAAAGAACTTTTCCCTGAGATATTTGAATAATTAACCAACGAAGCAACATACGCCATTACTAAGCGTCTCTACAAAAACACCGAACTGAGCGGACCGCCAACTGTACCAACTGCACAACCCGTAAACATGCCGGCCCAAAAATAAATGATATGTTTTATTTCCGAATTGTAATTGACCTAATTATATAAAAAAGAGTTAAATAAACCTGTGTACCCATCAACCGCTGTATGTTTGAATTATTTAAAAGGTAATATAAGAGTTTGTGGGATAAATAAACAACAAAAACACATTAGTTGACCAATTCGACTCGGCCAGACAGTGGGAACCAATCAGACGGCGAGGCGGAGAATTTAAACGGAACGGCGAAATACGGTCGACTTCGTAAGTATTTAGGAAAAGTAATGAACGACTAATTACAACTTAAATGAACGACAAAGTAAGTACTTATATAAATTTAACAACCCTAAACACCGTTCTTTTACAAAGTGGCTATCCCAACAGTGGGGCTTAAGGTAAAAATAAATACGGGAGTACTTCGTATTTTTACAAAGTGACGCATCCAACGTGTGGCAAAACAACACGCCTTTAACTCGTCAGAAAAGTTCTTTTACACTGTTTAGGCACAACAATCCGTGAGATCGTCATGACAATATTTTTGTTTTATAAACTAATAGGATGTCGTGGTAGGCTGTTTTCCACTGATAAACACTTTTTTACTCATAAATTTATGAGACGTGTAATGTAATTTTACAGCTTTTCGCATTATACTTTATTAGCTTGTCCATTATCTCTTAATGACACGTAGAGTTTCGCTTTCAATAAAGTGTGTTGCTTATGTCGTGTTTGTTTATCTGAATACGATAACGCTGCAGCTGATCGGAGTCATAGTTGTCGTATAAAATAAGAAAATATTGTAAATGGTTTAGAACAGAGATTTGCTTTTTATCCCTGGAGATTGTAGACAGCTTGTTTCCGAATACATTACATTCTCAGTAGTCTTAAACGTCTTGTATTATCTGTGAATAGTGAGCTCCTCATCTACAGGACTTAATAACAATGGATGTAGTTTCGAAACATTAATATTTTCCTGCTGTCGGTGTTTCCTAATATCTTGTATAAAGATTTCTTTTACAAATGCGACTGTTATGATCTTTGACAACCAATTCTTATACCTTTTACTTTCCCTACAATTTTGGATCGTTCTCACTGCCGAATTTTTGCAGCTATATCTGGTTTTATAATTCTTAAAAATATACTTATTTTATATTTACGCGTACAATATGTTATAGAATCTCAACTTTTCCTTGTTTCAGTGTCAGAATTTTTATTGTGATCTTTGATATCCCCCCTTTTAATTTTTCTGTTCAAACTTATTTTTGATAATTCTGAATCACAACTCGCGAAACGTGTACATTCTTGATTCATTATTGCAATACTTGTTGCAAACATGTACATGAATGCAATAATTGGTTTTCATGTTAATTGTTAATTATTGGTGGTATACTATTTGTATTCATGTATACTTTAGTGGGATAAAAGTATTTACAATTCGGTTCGGGTAAAAGTAATTTCAATCGGTTCCCCTTGCATAAGTCCTTTTCCGTTTTTAGTTATGTGACTGAATGTTCTATATTTTGTTGAGACATCGACAAATAATACCAAATTTTACATATCACGTGTTTATACTGCTGTATTTACATTCAGTTAAAACAACACAATATAATTAGTCGTTTTGGGTACAATTTTTTTGTAAATTGAACAAGCAAAGAGAGTTTTTAGTTTTAACTCGATCATTTGGCATTCGTCTGTCTGTCTGTTTGGGGTATGATAGAAAATCACACTCGACCCAGTGCGCTTCCAATTTAGTTAGAAAATGACTCATCAAGCACTGTAAATAGGTCCTTATTTGCGCTTAATTTTTTCACTTTTCGTTAAAAAGACTGCTAGTGATAGTCTCCAGTAGGAGTCCTAATTGTAGATTCCTGTCTTGCTTGGTCGCGACTTGGAATCTTGGTTTACAAGGAAGCTCGGATGTTAATCTCGGGATGGGAAGCTTTAATAAACCCTTTAATAAACGCAAGTCAGCACGGCGTAATTTAAACTGTATGACAGAACTTAAGTCTTTATTTCCAAAACATAAACACAGCTCAAAGCTTGGTTGAGCGTGAAGACGTGCATAAGCCGCCTCTTGAGAACACGAAAGAAAAGTTTCGCCTCCGAATAAGCATGAACATACTAGCCCACAAAAAGTTACGCTTTATACAAATTTGAAAGGCTGCGAACACACATTATTCAAACCTAAACGTTACAGATACCCCCCCCCCACGAAATTGGAGATCAGATTTTAGAGTCAGAAAATAGAAACATCAAAAGAAGAATGCTACAGGCAAACTACAACAAACAAGACATAAGAATAAATAAAACTCCAATAACCTAAATATAGGTTTAAAAAACAAAGCTTAAATGCTATGCCAGATTGCCCATCAGCAACAGAACGATCATTAAACTCGAGGGCGGACTCGTGTGTTCTAGGGAGGGAAAAAGTATATGCACATTCGAGTCTTTGTTACTGATGCATATCTTCCCCGTTGTTATTTGCTTTATAAAGTGTATACACATATATATGTTCAAGGTATACTGGTATGATTCAAGAGGGACAAAGGGGGATAGCGAGTTTAAATTGGGAAACTCTATAGCTAAAAGAAACTTCGGACATGGGGTTGGAGTCAGAAAAACTCAGTTCGTCCTAAAACCTCAACGTCAAGTACAAAGAAATTATAAGTGCCAGAGTGGTATGAAAGAGTTTCTATAAATTGTTCACAATGAAAGACCAAGGGGGAAGGGAATAGGCATTAACTGTGGGCATGACAGATTTGAAGAAGGGCCAAAAAAGCTCTGGACCGGCACAATCTATTCTGATCGGCACACGCATTAACTAATAGCCTGATTTATTAATAGTTCAATTAAATAATAGCGTAAATCACAAACAGACCGAGCAATTTATAGAGCAATGAATTAATAACCCGATTATCTAATAGAGCAATTAACTAATAGCCCGATTATCTAATTGCGAAATTAACTAATGGTGCATT
Organism: Magicicada septendecula; assembly: GCA_034769895.1. NCBI lineage: Eukaryota > Metazoa > Arthropoda > Insecta > Hemiptera > Cicadidae > Magicicada > Magicicada septendecula. Next base: position 426,045,112 of record CM068367.1, on the reverse strand, counting down.
CAACTAATTACCGGATTATCTTATAGCTCAATTAACTAACAGCCCAAATACTTGTAGCGCAATTAAATAATAGCGCGTTTAACTAACAGACCTATTAAATAATAGCGCAAATAGCTAATAGTCCGATTATCGAAAATCGCAATTGCCTAAACTAATAGCCGCATTAAATAACAGCGCAAATAACTAATAGATCTATCAACTAATAGAGCAATGAACTAATAACCCGATAACGGATAGCGCAATTAACTAATGGACCGATTATCTAATAGCCCAAGTAACTAATGGCTCTATTAACTAATAGCGCAATTAACTAATAGTCCCATTACAAATAGCCTAATTCAGTAATAGCGCAATTAACTAATAGCACAGTCGACTAATAGTGCAATTAACTGTGCTAGTGCACTCGACTAATAGCGCAATTAACTAATAGTCCAATTACAAATAGCCCAACTCAGTAATAGCGCAATTATCCAATAGAGTATTTCACAAATCGCCCGATTCAATAATATCCCGTTTAAATAATAGCACAATTACTTAATAGCAAAATTAAATAATAGCGCAAATCACTAATAGCCCCATTTATTAACAGCACAATTAACTAATGGTCTGATTAAATAATAATCCAAATAACTAATAGAAAAATTAACTAATAGCCCTATTATCTAATAGCGTAATTAACTAATGCTGCAATCAACTAATAACCAGATTATCTAATAGAGCAATTAACTAATAGCACTATCAATAATACCCCAATTAACTAATAGCCCGAGTGAATAATAAGTGCAAATAACTAGCAGCCCGATTAACTTATAGCCCAATTAACTAATAGCGCAATTAAATAATAGACCGATTAAACAATAGCCCGATTTATTAATAGCACAATTAACTAATAGCCGGTGTAAATAATAGCGCAACTAACTAAAGGACCAATCAGTTAATAGAGAAATAAACTAAAAACCGATTAAATAATAGCGCAATTATGTAAGAGCCCGACTAAATTATAGCGGAACTAACTAGTAACCCGATTAACTAATAGCTCAACTAAACAATAACCCGATTAACTAATAGCGCAATTAAGAACTATCTCGATTAACTATTAGGGCAATTAATTAATAGTCCAATCAACTAATAGTACGATTATCCAATAGTGCAAATATGTAACAGCCCGATTAAATAATAGAGCAAATATAACTAATAGACCGATTAATTATACAGAGCAACTAACTAATAGCCCGATAACTAATGGCGCAATTACCCAGTAGCCCAAATAAATAATATCGCATTTAAATAATAGCCCGATTATTTAATACCGCAAATAATTAATAGTGCAATCAACTAACATTCTGATTATCTTATACCGCAATTAAATAATAACTCAATTACTAATAGTACGATTAACTAATAGCCTGATCAATAATCAGTGCGATTAACTAATAGATCAATTAACTAATAGGCCGATTAAGTAATAACGCAGCCAATAGATTATTTAACCAATAGCCCCATTAAATAATAGCTCAATTAACTAGTAGCCCGAATAACTAATAGACCAATTAAATAATATCCCGATTACTAATAACACAATTAACTAATATCCGGGCAATATAATAACGCAAATAAATAATAGACCGATAATTTAATAGAGCAATAAAATAATAGCCCGATTTATTAGTAGCACAATTAACTAATAGCCAGATTAAATAATAGCGCAAATAACTAATACACTGATCAAGTAATAGCGCAAATAACTAATAGCCCGATTAAGTAATAGCGTGATTAACCAAGAGAGTATATAAAAAATAAAGGGATTCAATAATAGCGCGATTAACTAATAGTCCGATAACTAATAGCGCAATTAACTAATAGCCCTACTAAAGTTATGGCGCAATTAACTAATAGACCAATTATCTAATTGCGAAATTAACTAATGGTGCAATCAATTAATATCCCGATTATCTAATAGAGCAATTAACTAATAGCCCGTTTACTAATAAGGCAATCAACTAATCCCCCGATTATCTTATAGGGCAATTAAGTATTACCCCCATTACTAACAGCGGAAGTAACCAATAGCTCGATTAAATCATAACACAATTAACTAGTATCTCGATTAACTAATATCGCTATTAACTAGTATCTCGAATAACTATTGGTGCCATTAATTAATAGTGTAATCAACTAGTAACACTAAGTAGTAGCCCAATTAACAAGTAGGGTATTTAACCCATAGCCAGATTAAATAATAGCGCATTTATCTAATAGCCCTATTATCTAATTGCGGAATTAGCTAATAGTGCAATCAATTAAAATCCAGATTACCTTATAGCGCAATTAGCTAATAGCGGGATTAAATAATAGCGCAAATAACTAATAGATTAATCGATTAATAGCCCAATTAACTAATAGCCTTTTTTAATAATAGCGCAAATAACTAATTTATAATATCATAATTAACTGATAGCCTGATTAATTAATAGTGTATGTAATTAATTAACCGATTAACTAATTCAGAATTAACTAATAGACCGATCAAATAATATTAAAATTAACTAATAGCCCGTTTACTAATAGCGTAATTCAATAATAGCCTGATTAAGAATATCGCAATTAACCAATATATTATTTAACTAATACCCCGATTAAATAATTGCGCAATTATCTAACAGCCCTATTAAATAATAATGCAATTACATAGTAGTCCGATTTACTAATAGCAGAATTAACTAATAGCCGGATTAAATAGTAGCGCAAATAACTAATAGACCAATCAATTAATAGGCGCAAATAACTAGTAGCCCGATTAACTTATAGCCCTATCAACTAACAGCTAAAATAACTAATAGCCCTATTACTAATAGCGCCTTTAACTAATAGCCAGTATAAATAAGAACGCAATTAACAAGTAGCTCGTTTTATTAATAACACAATTAACTGATATAGGGAGTAAACAGTAACGCAAATTGCTAAAGGACCAGCAGTGAATAGAGCAATGAACTAACAGCCCGATATCTAATGGCGCAATTCACTAATAGCCCGATTAAATAATAACGCAATTAACTAATAGTCCTATTAAGTTATAGCCCAAATAAAAAGTAGAGTATTTAAACAATAGGTCGATTAAATAGTAAAGCAATTAACTAGTAAGCCGATTAACTTATAGCGCAACTAAAAAGTAACGCGATTAACTAATTAGCGCAATTAAGTAATATATCGATTAACTATTAGCGCAAATAATTAATACTCCAATCTACTAATTGCTCGATTATCCAATAGCGCAATTATGTAATAGCCCGATTAAATAATAGCGCAAATATAACTAATAGACGGATCAACTAATAGAGCCATTAACTAATATCCCGATAACTAATGGCGCAATTAACTAATAGCCAGATTAAGTAACAAGAAAATTATCCAGTAGAGTATCTACCAGTAGCCCCATTACACAATAACGCAATTAACTAAGAACCCAAGAAGATAATAGTGCAATTATCTAGTAGTCCTATTACCTAATAGTGCAATCAACTAATAGACCGATTGTCTAACAGCGCAATAATCAAATAGCCCTTTTATCTAATAGAGCCATTAACAAGTACCCCGCTTCGAAAATAGCGCAATCAACTATCAGACCGATCAACTAACAGCGCAATCAAATAATAGATATCAACTAATAGCGCAATTAGCTAATAGCCCGATTTGGTAATAGCGCAATTATCTAACAGCCCGATTAAATAATAGCTCAGTTAACTAATAGTTAAATTAAGTAATAGCGCGATTAATTATTAGTCCGATTAACTAAAAGCGCAATTAACTAATAGACTGATTACTAATAGAGCAATTAACTAAGAGCCCTAGTAAACAATAGCGCATGTATCTAGTAGCCAGGTTAACTAATATAGCATTCAACTAATATCTCGATCAACTAGTAGCGCAATAAACTATTAGGACGATCAACTAATACCCCGATTATCTTATAACCCAATTAAATATTATCCCGACTACTAATAGTACAATTAACTAACAACCCCATTAAATAATGGTGAAATTAACTACTAGTAGATTAACTAATAGTGCAATTAACTAATAGACTGATACATAATAACGCAAATAACCAATAGAGTATTTCACCAATAGCCCGATTAAGTAATAGCGTAATTAACTAATAGCCCTATTATCTATTAGCGCATTTAACTAATAGCCCGAGTAAATGATAGCGCATTTAACTAATATCTCGATTATTTAATACAGCAATTATCTAATAGTGCAATCAACTAATATCCCGGTTACTAATAGCGCAATTAACTAATAGCCAGATCAGCTAATAAAGCAATAAACTAATATACCTCTCAAAAATTACGCAATTAACTAATAACGCGATTTAATAATTAGGAAATTAATTATTAGGCCTATTAACTAATATCGCAATCAAGTAATAGCCAGATTACCTAATAGCGCAATTAACAAATAGCCTGATTTATTAATAGCACAATTAACTGATAGCCGGATTAAATAATAGAGTAAACAACTAATAGCCCGGTTTACTAATGGCACAATTAACTAATATCCCGATTAAATATTATCGCAAATAACTTATAGACCGACCAACTAATAGAGCAATGAACAAATAACCCGATAACTATTAGCGCAATTAACTAATTGGCCGATTAACTAATAACACAATTAACTAATGGCTCTATCAACTAGTAGCACAATTAACTAATAGAACGATGAACTAATAGTGCAACTAACTAATAGCCAGTTTACGTAACAAGGAAATTATCCTTTAGAGTATCTACCAATAGCCCGAATACACAATAGCGCAATTAACTAAGAGCCCAGAAGTTAATAGCGCAATTATCTGGTAGCCAGATTTCCTAAGAGCAAGATCAACTAATAGCCCGATTATCAAATAGCGCAATAATCAAATAGCCCTTTTATCAAGTAAAGCAATTAAGAAAAATCCCGCTTATAAAATAGCGCTATCATATAAAACCCCAACCAAGTAATAGCGCAATTAAATAATAGGCCTATCAACTAATAGCGCGATTAAGTAATAGTCCGATTAGGTAATAGCGCAATTACCTAATATATCGGTTAAATATAGAGCAATTAACTAATAATTAGTTTAAGTAATAGCCAAATTCACTATCAGTCCGATTAACTAATAGCCTAATTACTGATAACGCAATTACCTCACAGCCCTAGTAATGAATAGCGCAATTATCTAGTAGCCAGGTTAATTGATATAGCATTCAACTAATAAACCGATCAACTAATATTGGAAATAACTAATAGGGCTATAAACTAGTAGCAAAACTAACTGATAGCCCGATTTATTATTAGCTCAATTAACTAGTAGTCCGATTAAGTAATAGAGCCATTAACCAATATAGTATTTAACGAATAGCCTTATTAAATAATAGCGCAATTAACTAAAAGCCTGATTATTTAATAGCGCATTTAACTAATAACCCGATTAAATAATAGCGCATTTAACTAATAGCCCGATTCATTAATACAGCAATTAACTAATAGTGTAATCAGCTACTAGCCCGAGTGTCTTATAGCGTAATTATACAATATCCCTAATAATTAATAGCGCAATTAACTAATAGTTAGATTAAGTAATAGCGCAATTAACTATTAGTTCGATTAATTAATAGGGCATTTAAATAAATCGCCTGATTATTGATAGACCAATTAACTCACAGCTATAGTAAATGATAGATGAATTATCTAGTAGCGAGTTTAACTAATGGAGCATTCAACTAATACACCGATCTACTAGTAGCGCTATTAACTTATGATCAACTAATAGTTCTATTAACTAATAGCACAATTAACTAAAAGCCCGATTACTAATAGCGCAATTAACTAATACCCCGATTAAATAATAACGCAATTAACTAGTAGGCCGATTAAGTAATAGAGCAATTAACCAATAGAGTGTTTAACCAATAGCCTGATTAAATAATAGCGCAATTAACTAATAGCCCGTTTATATAATAGCGCATTTAACAAATAACCCCAGGAAATAATAGCGCTATTAACTAATAGCCCTATTACTAGTAGCGCAATTGACTAATAATCACATTAAATATTAGCGCAATAAACTAATAGATAGGTCGACTAATAACCCTATTAACTAATCGACCGATTATCTTATAGCGTAATCAACTAATACCCCTATTACCAAATAACTTAGTTATCTATTAGCCCGATTTATTAATAGCACAATTAACTAATAGCCGGGTTAAATAATATTGCAAATAACTAATAGACCGATCAACTAATAGAGCAATGAACTAGTAACCCGATAAATAATAGCGCAATTAACTAATCGACCGATTAAACAATAACGAAATTAACTGTTAGACCGATTAACTAATAGCGCAATTCGTTATTAGTGCAATCAACTAAAATCCCGATTATCCAAATGCCCAATTAACTAATACCCCGGTTTAGTAATAGAGCAATTATCTAATAGCCCGATTAACTAATACCGCAGTTAATAATAGACCGATCGACTAATACCGCAATTAACTAATAGCCCGATTAAGTAATAGCTCAATTAACCAATAGAGTAAATAACTGATAGCCCGATTAACTAATAGCCCAATTATGTAGTATCGCAATTAACTATTAGCGCAATTAATTAACAGTCCAATCAACTAATAGGCCGATTATACAATAGTGCAATTTTATAATATCCCGATTAAATAATGGGGCAAATATAATTAATAAACCGATCAACTAATAGAGCAATTAACTAATAACCCGATAACTAAACCCCGATTATTAATAGCGCAATTAACTAATACCCCGAAGAACTAATAGTGCAATTGAGTACTAGATATATTAACTAATATCGCAATTAACTAATAGACCGATCAGCTAATGATACAACTAAATAATAGCCCGATTAAGTATTAACGCAATTAACCAGTAGAGTATGTGACCAACTTTTAGATTAAATAATAACACAATTAACTAATAACCCGAGAAATTAATAGCGCATTTAACTAGCAGGCGTTTTAACTATTAGCTTTTTTCAACTAATATCCCGATTATCTAATAGTGCAATTAACTAATAGCCCGATTTATTAATAGCACAATTAACTAATAGCCGGATTAAATAATATCGAAAATAACTAATAACCCGATTATTTAATGACGCAGTTAACTAATAGCGGAAATAACTATTAGATCGATCATCTAATACAGCACTGAACTAATGTCCTGATAACTAATAGCGCAATTATCTAGGGAACCGATTATCTAATAGCGCAAATAACTAATGGCCCTATCAACAAATAGCCCAATTAACCAATAAACCTAAGAATTAATAGCGCAATTAACTAATAGCCCGATCACTTATAACGCAGTTAACTAATAGCCCGATTGTCTAATAGCGCAATTAACTAATAGCCCGTTTAAGTGATAGTGCAATTAACTAGTATCTAGATTAACTAATAGCGCAATTAACTAATAGCGCAGTTAACTAATAGACCGATCAACTAATAACTCTATTAACTAATACCCCGATTAAGTAATAGCGAAATTAACCAATAGAGTATTTAACCGGTGTGATTAAATAATAGCGCAATTATCTAATAGATCGATTAAATAATAACGCAATTAACTAATAGCTCGATTTAATAATAGCACAATTAACTAATATCCTGATTAAATAATAGTGCAAATAACTAATACATTAACAATAACTAATAACAAATAGATCAATAAATTAATAGCTGAGTTAACTAATAGTCCGATTATGTAATAGCGCAATTAACCGTTAGTGTATTTACCAATAGTCCGTTTAAATAATAGAGCAATTAATAATACTCCGATCAACTAATAGAGCAATTATCTAATAACCCGATTAAATAATAGAGCAATTTTACTAGTATCCCGATTAACTAATAGCGCAATTAACTAATAGCCTGATTAAATAATAGCGCAATCAACTAGTAGCCCGACTATCTAATAGCGCAATTAACTATTGGTGCCATCAACTAATTACCCCTTTATCTAATAGCGCAATTAACTAAGAGACCGATGAACTAATAGCGCAATTACCTAATAGCCCTTTTAAATAATAGAGCTTTTAACTAGTAGCCCGATTAGCTAATAGGGCAATTAACTAATAGCGCAATTAACTAATAGCCCGAGTAAATAATAGCGCAATTAACTAGTAGCCCGATTAACTAATATCGCAATCAACTAATAGCCAGATTTTCTAATAACGCAATTAATATCCTTTACTGCAGATGTCACTTCTTCGTAAGTAACACCAAAGCCTACCAAGGATTGCAAAAAGGTTAGAGATTATTTCACTTGGCTCAAGATTATCATCACTACTGTACCTTTCTAAATCACTTTGCTGAGGAAACACTTATTTTCTGTGAAGAATTGTGATTGTCTTAATCAGCGAAATGAAATCATTTGTTTTAGGGCCTGCTAGTGTTTCCTCGGAATTTTGGTCGTCGATTCATCCAGATAAATGCCGCATGTTTACTTCGTTAACGTACTTATATAGTAACGTGGTGTAATACTGCCTCGGCCAGAAAGATAACATTCGGAAGCAGTTTATTTCATAATGTGTTTTAACTGCGCGGCACTTCCCGTCACTGTCTATGTGTACAAATCATATTGCAGCATTAGTAAGAAGAGTTCACGTTACCATAATGCCACGAGTTCATCAACCGCAGCATATCACCTTCAATGCAGCGACCCGTTGAGTCGCCGTCATTCTGCTGTCGGTATAGTAGTTGGTTATTTGTGTGCAGAAACAATGTAACTACACTGATGCGAGGTACAAAATTGATTACCACTGATATCATTTGCTTTGATGGCGACTGTCATCCTTCTGGGTGAGGGAGCTACACCCCTATCACATCATATTGCATATTGTTGCTCTCCCTTCTAGTAATGCACAGACGCAACCAAGTTACCAAGTTGATACAGGAAATTGAAACCTAGAAATTGCATATGCAACTGGAACCTCCTCGCGGTTTTCCTCAGCTAACGCTAACAATCACACTTACAAAGAACTTTACTCACAATTTTACAAAAAAATTAAATTTATGGATTAAGTCAAAATGGTGAGCCAGTTCTGGGGCTAAGGGCGTATAGTATAGTATAGTATCTCCATTTTTATTAATTTAAAAACATTTAAACCTAAACATGCATGCACGGGATTTTTCAGTACTTCAATTACTGTGTGTGTGTGTGTGTGTGCGTGCGTGCGTGCGTGTGTGTGCGTGTGTGTGTGTGTGTGTGTGTGTGTGTGTGTGTGTGTGTGTGTGTGTGTGTGTGTGTGTGTGTGTGTGTGTGTGTGTGTGTGTGTGTGTGTGTGTGTGTGTGTGTGTGTGTGTGTGTGTGTGTGTGTGTGTGTGTGTGTGTGTGTGTGTGTGTGTGTGTGTGTGTGTGTGTGTGTGTGTGTGTGTGTGTGTGTGTGTGTGTGTGTGTGTGTGTGTGTGTGTGTGTGTGTGTGTGTGTGTGTGTGTGTGTGTGTGTGTGTGTGTGTGTGTGTGTGTGTGTGTGTGTGTGTGTGTGTGTGTGTGTGTGTGTGTGTGTGTGTGTGTGTGTGTGTGTGTGTGTGTGTGTGTGTGTGATTAATGTTTGCGTCTTCCGTATAAACGTATTTTTGTTCACATTTTCTTTGTTCTTGTTTGTACTACTAAGATTGTGATTGTAAGATTGTAAGACACAACAGCTCGTTCAGTATGACACCAACTTCTGCACTCGCCACACCGAATCTTTTCTTCTCCACTTCCATACTGCAAAAACATCTTCTCTATTAGACCATTAGTCCTGCGACCTGTTGCCTCCCATGACCGCGTGTGAAATTATTACAACAAAATAAATGGTCCACATCTTTGCCTTCAGCTGATGTTTTTTGTACTTTTCCAGTCACCAAACTGAAGGAACACATAAAAATGAATATACTTAAAAATAATACTCACTTTTTATTTTACAACTCACAAAACAAGACAATTTAACGTAAGGCGGAGTAAGCTAAAGGGGTAGTAGGTCTATAGCCTATAACTTTATTATGCAATTGATGAAATATCTTAAGTTAAAATTTAATTGTAAAAAGTAAATTCTATCGCTTCAAATATATATTGTAAGAGTACTATAAATATCTGTATGTTCTTGATATCAAAATGTCACAATTTATGAAGGGTTTACTTATTTTATTTATCCCATGACTTCACACAGTTATAAAGTTGATTTGATCGTTTATAACGCAGTATGAAGTATACGAATACTTTAAAGAAATCTTCACATCGTCAATATAATGGTTGGAACACAGAACGGTTTTTAATATATTTACCACAGAACGCTTTATCAATGATATACAAAGCCTGTAACAAAGCAAAATAAAAATAAAACGAAAATTGTGTATACAAACTAACAAGTGAAATGCTCGAACAAATCATTCAACGAAAATTCCGTGCGCAAAATTATTTTTGTGAGTTTTTGGTTGCTAATGGATCCCCACGCCCTTTGTGTTGAACGTACACTACCGTACCTAACCTTGCGCACGAACGAAAACATTACGTACATTAATGTGAACATACCATGGGAAAAATACACGTTTCTTTAGGTATTGTATTAAAAACATACACACAGTGTAAAAAAACTTACACAAATTACAAGACAAATGTAGTGTGGCGGCGAAGAAACAAGAGAAAGCCAACAAACTGATTACAGCGAGAAAATTATGTACAATTTCCCAATTAAAGCAAAAATTAAGTTCTGTCATACAATGGAGTCCTGTAAAGTACACTACGCTTTATGCCCAATGTAAGTTACAAGATTCTGTATCATCATTTTTTATATAGATGATAAAAAATATATTGTCTTTTTATATAAGGGATTTCATTATAGGCTACAGTAATGGTATTATTATACATGTTGATTATTTATTACTAACGTTATTAGATTTTATTTAAATGTTCCAAAGAAAATGGATTACTTTTACAGAAACGCTTTGATTTTCTATACGGTTTCATCGGAGAGTCAAATTTACAATTTTCCATTATCGTTTTGTTCCTCTTTCAAAGAACAGTATACTTTTCAGTTCTAAATTTACCATTAAGTGGTTCAAGATAAATTTTTTTATAATTTCATTAATCCACAGTCGACGATAACTTGCAAAATATGACTAACTAAAATGTTTAGTGTGTTTCTTAAGCATAAAACAAAGTATACTTCAAAATATTGTTGAAATAACTAAAAAATCACCTTAATGGTGTCAGTTTTATTAAATTTTCCATTAGCAACTGTTATAAACTTGACTCATGATGGTGAGTAATCTTTATGACGAAACAGAGGACGCTCAAGTGACGTACATGATGTGTTCATTCATTAAATAGTTCATTACTGGTTGAGATTACCGTTAATCGTTTTTGACAGAAGTGCTTTCTATTCAAACATCAGGCAGAACTCAAATCTTCTTCATCGTTTTAGACAGAAATCAAACCTTAACGAAATAATACAGGATTAATAATAATAATAAACAGGCGTAAAAACAAAAACTAAAGTCAGGAAGTCAATATGTTTTAAAGTGCAGTACTAAATTAAAGTAGGCCTATACAATTTTAAATTTAAATGTTTTTAAGAAATTATAATATAATAAATTGTACATTATAAAATATTAAATAATTTAAATTATGAACAATTCTTCAAATACTAATTATTTCTGCATTATATTAATTATTTATAATTAATAATTATAAATAAATTATTATTAGTTAGTTAATTCATTTAATTAATTAATTAATTAATAATCTATTGAATTAATCTGTTGCTCGAGTGTTTGTTAATAATAACTAACATTGATTAATTATAATTATTAATTTTATAATTATAATTTATATATTTGTAATTTATAAATCTACAAATCATTTATTTATAAACCTTTACGACGCTGATTTAATTAGTGAAAAGTGTGTAAGGTGATAATGCAATATAATTTTACTTGCAGAAATAGTTAATATTTGAACAACTGTTCATAGTATAAAAATCTGCTAGAAATACTCAAGAGTTACTTACAAAATAAAGATAAATAATTTAAATATCGAATACTGTATGTTATATTAATTTAATGATAAAGTATAAATTATAATTCTTTAACTATCAGTTTGATCTTCTATAAAGAAGGGACGACGATATGAATGTAGAAGTGTAACCAAACGTTTAGTGCAATTTTTGAATTTTCTCGCAAGGAATGTGCAATTCAAAAACTGGTTTTAGTGATCTTGGTGTTAGCGTCTGACAATTATTGTCTAAGTTTGTAGTCATATTGGATGCATAGTTCGGATTTAGGCAGTTTATTTAGAAGTTGTGTTTTGGTGTGTTAAGAAACTTTTTAACATTCTACAATCCAAGATTACTAAGGGGTTTGCATGAAATTTTGTGTAAATAACGAGATAAAATATGTTTAAAATAATTGAAAATGGGAAAAATGTTGCAGAATGTCTAAAGGCTTTTGGTGGGTCTACATGAATGAGCATAAACGGCTTGCAAATTTGTAACTTGTAATTTGTAACGAGCGGCTTACAAATGCCATTCTACAGTGTTCAACACACTTGCGACTGAGTTGAAAATCATAACAATGTGAAGATTTTTGTATCAGTAACTGCAGTGATCAGTAGAAAGTAGTCTACTTTTGGCATCTTAGGTCACTTACGCATTCGTAAAAAAAAAACGGCCACATTTATGGAAAGATGGAATAACGCACCAGCACACACGTCATTGCTTGTCCAAGAACCATCGTAGTGATACCGCCGCAACCGCTATGCCCCCATGCAATCTTATCTGTTAGTAAACAATGAAAATAATAATGAAAGGACAACGTTTCAAAACTATTGAAGACCCCCCCCATACATGAAACAAAAATCGCCGAAATCGATTTAAGGCTGTTTCAAAAATTGCATTCAAGAAAGGTTTTGAAAACTAATAAAAATATTGATATAATTTTGTTATATCCGGTGAAGACTACGTTGACTGGAGAATACATACAGATATAAATACAGAAGAATAAAGACGTAATTTTTAAAAAAACAAAAATTGTATAAACTTTATAATCACACCTTGTATAGCCCTAGCTTACAGGAAATAAGTACGTTTCACCATGTTACTCCTGCACCTACTATTGTCCACGTTTACCTGTTAATTTAAACATGAGGAAAACTACTTTTAATAGGTGTTTCAATTGATTTTGACGAGTAGTCTACTTCGTAATTACGTAGATTTATTAAGTATGCATGTGTGCGTGTGCGTAGTAATTTGAAGTGTTTCAATTGTTTTTCAAAAAAAGGTGTTTTTTTAATTTCTTGTCATATACTTAATGCGGGGTTTCTTGATTTATAAAATATTATGATACAAACTCGATTTACGTAATAATAATAATATTTCTGTTTAATCTAAAATTATTGACCAAATAATCAAAATTTTAATATTCAGCCAAATCTAAAACTTTATATCTCTACTATGAAGAAAGCTTTTTTTTTTTATAATTTGTTGCTTCCTTAATTTTTTTTTAAATCGTAAAAAATGTAATTTTCCCTGTAAATAGACACGTCATATAATATGGAACAAATATCTGATTAAAAATACGGCGCAGATTATAAGGGTAATAGGAAGAGCACGCTGTGATCTGTAATATCGTGACAAGCGATAATCCAGTGAACGTCGAGTCCTGTAACAAATTGTGTTGTGTCTCGTAATCTCTTGTCACAGAGACTGTTTACCTGCAACTTGTCCTACTAAATTGAAATCTCACATTATACTCTCTGTCTCTATTACAAACACATACATTTCTTTTTCCATTATGTCTCTACAATTCTCTCTCATTCTCTCGTGCTTCCTAACGCACCCTCTTTTTTCATACACGCAAGCATCTCACACACGCACACACCAAGAAATACCAAATATGCATACAGATTTTATTTATACGACGCACGACGCACTGAGAATACGCAACAATAAGTTAATAACATCTAAGCCAACGTTTTACACTTTGGCCTCGCGCCAACTATTTCAGTTAGATCGTTAATGTGTTACACCTATTAATAAATGCAATTCTTTTTATCGTCAATTAAAGAGGAACTTTGCATTCGCATTTCTGTGGAATTATATACATATGTATGATCTGTAATCGTGTACATGTAACCATTCTAATCAGAGATTGCACGAATTTTTCCACATGCAGAATTAATTCAAAAATGACATCAACTATTTCAGTAATTTCAGCGCTTACGTAAACTTGTCGTCCTGTCAGCAAGAGGAGCTCACAAAACGTTATGTGTCAACATACTGACAGACACGTATAATTGCCTCAGTCAGCAGAAGTAGAGAATGAATTATACATTCTTTAAGAACGCCACTAACCACTACTAATTTCATTTTGTTTATTACTAAAACGGTAAAATAATGTCAAATGTGGTATCCATAACATTATATCCGTTACATCCATAAGACATTGGATGGATACAAAATATAGAATTTTAAGAATATATAGGTGGTACAGAGTAACATTCATTACATCTATTAGAGTAACAAGGAATATACATTACTATAAAGGTAATATCTATGTTCGGTAAATTCATCAGAGTATTTGTCTGTGTGTGTGTGTGTGTGTGCGTGTGTTTTACACATTGTTTTCAACGAGTAAACGTTGTGTATCATAAAAATACAAGATCTAGACAACAAATTAGAAAGTTTTATCCTTTTTCAAAATGTTGCTTCCCATAAGTTCATTATGCAGCAATTTGATTTATTGTATCCACAACCTAACACTTGTGTGGAAATATTTTAGTTATCTTTGTCACATGATGTCGTGGTGTTGGCTGCTTTTTGACTTATTACAAATGTCACTGTCGATGTAATTAATTCAGCTGCTAGTCTCAAATGTCCGTAAAAAGCTGTAAAATGGTTGCTGTGAATTTTTATGAATCACTATTGATTCATTAACAACTATTATTATATCGATTATTTATATATCAATACATAGTTGATATTTATATATCAACTATAATTGTTATTAATATTAATTATAATAAATTGAACTAGGCTTAATTAATTCTTAGGCTACAGAATTACAATAAGAATTAGCAGAATTTTTGTCTGAGGAACGAATATCGTTGGGAACGTTTTTTATTAATGGTATTTTTCGTCAATGGCTTCAATTGTAGTAAAATAGGGTCTGTTTCGCGACTGAAGGTAAGCACCTCAGAACAAGCAAACGTTAATTGTTGTCACTGACCATTCCGAAATGTAATCGTGTATATAAGACGCAACAGAGAGGTGCATGTTTATAAGTAAAAATGCTAAGCTTGTGTCTGGAATATTTTACAGTGTTTTACACATTTTGTTATCTATGTATATTATTAATCACTGCAGCCCGTATTAATGTAAAATATGTAAAATTATGGGCTCCGATAATGACTGCAGGTAGTTTAAATAAATACAAAATTTATTTGTAAATTCAACTGATATTCGAAAAAATATATTTATTACTATAGAGTGAAAGTTTTGTAAACTGAAACTCTTAATGTTCCATTACGAAAAAAATTTTATTTTAAAAGTCGTCTGGTTATTTAAAAAACAAATATTTGTAAGCTTCTCACAAAATTTATCAATCCAGTAAGCTCATGTGATGAAAAATTGTCTCCCTACACTTTTAATATAATTTGGGCACAAATTTAATTTGAATGAATAAATCTAATAAACTGCGCTTCTTACATTCCACCATAACAGTCGCTGTGTGTATGTTTCAGAATGTTACCGCCATGTATCTATGGAAAATTGTACACAATGTCGGTGAAAAAAAAAAAAAACACTATTATCAAACAAGATATTTTATTGATTCCCTACTTCGTAAGTAGAGCCAGAAAATATTCTGTTGTTTGTCGTAATATTAGGCTTGTACTAATCTTTCTCACCAAATATTACCTTATTTGCAACAAACAATTATATTTTTACAAGTACATTAATTACAATAATTAATTGTATAAATACAGTAACACAATTTCAAGACACTAATTAAAAAACTCAGCTCTTAGATACATAAATTATTCAATTATATTGCACTTCACTTATATGATAAACGCAATTTATACAAATCTCATTTCACAGTCTTTCAAATCACGTTATCTGTATTTAATTATAGTAACTAATGTTCACACGTTCTTCTGTGCATTATGATCGTAACGTTTAAAGTCTGTTAAACGTTGTTGACAAACATGAGGAATGCTGTGTTAATCGTCGCCGCCAGTCATCACTTCCATAAACTCTGAAACAGTAACAATATCGTCATTAGATTTTGTCTTCAGACTGTCAACTTCAACTGTCAAAACTAGGACCTACAAAAGAAGTTTATGTCTACTGCACAGGTTAGCTGTTGCCTGTTGGCATCAACCTTATCGCATTTATAACAAAACCTTTAATCTTTAGCAACACAAAAGTTACAAAATCGTATTAGTTGCAAATGTTAAACATTTAATTCTAAATGCAATCAAAATATTGAACTAGAACTAGAATTCCTGTAATATCTGTAAAACGGTATGTCACTGGCTGTCTAGTCAGTGACACACGTTATAAATGGCAGCCTCTGCCATTGGTAATTGTTGTAGTATTAATGGCAGCAATACACACCATCAAAGTCAACGGTACCGGATCCATCGGAGTCAATTTCTTCAATCATCATATCCAAATCTTCGGCCGTAATCTTATCGTCCAGTTCTTTGAGAATTTCTCTTAACACATCTGTTGTTATGTACCCATTGCCTGCACAGTAAAAGTAAAAAATATATTTTTTTCATCATGTACACAGGAACACACATAAGATACAGGCGTCGATCCAGGGCGGGGGGGAATTTCAGACAAATGGTCACATCAGACGAAATTTATTTCGTTTTGTTTGTCACTGTAGAATGGTTTTGTGATTGTAAATATGATACAACATTCATATCACGTTATGTAGGTTTATAATTTTTCTCTAAAATTACTTTAATTGTATCTGTACCTTATCACCATGTTAATTTTTGTTTGGTACATAACTTAAATGAGTAACATGTATTTTATACTGTAAGTGAATGTTATTAAAATAACAATGAACGGACAAATACAGATATGATTGTATACTTATATGTTAATATATTTACTATGTTGATAATAACGCATTATATTTTTATCTGCACTCATCTCTATCATTTATACTGTAGACTATTAAAAAATGGTTCAACTTTTCATATTCCCCCCCAATAAAACTCTTCCCCCCCACAAAAAAATTGCTTGCTGAATCCACCCCTGATAAGATATATGTACTATATATGCAATAGGCCTATATGCAGACCATATTTTCAAAGTTAGTTTGATGTGCGCATCATCAAGGTAACATCACTTTATAATATTTCATTTAGTTCAATTGAAAATATTACCATCAATAGTTAATATACATAAATAAAATTGTACGTTTCCTAAATATGTCCATAATAATTACTTGTGCGTGTGCGTGTGCGTGTGCGCGCGCCTTGTGTGTGTGTGTGCGCGTGTGTGTGCGTGTGCGTGTGCGTGCGTGCGTGCGTGCGTGCGTGTGTGTGTGTGTGTGTGTGTGTGTGTGTGTGTGTGTGTGTGTGTGTGTGTGTGTGTGTGTGTGTGTGTGTGTGTGTGTGTGTGTGTGTGTGTGTGTGTGTGTGTGTGTGTGTGTGTGTGTGTGTGTGTGTGTGTGTGTGTGTGTGTGTGTGTGTGTGTGTGTGTGTGTGTGTGTGTGTGTGTGTGTGTGTGTGTGTGTGTGTGTGTGTGTGTGTGTGTGTGTGTGTGTGTGTGTGTGTGTGTGTGTGTGTGTGTGTGTGTGTGTGTGTGTGTGTGTGTGTGTGTGTGTGTGTGTGTGTGTGTGTGTGTGTGTGTGTGTGTGTGTGTGTGTGTGTGTGTGTGTGTGTGTGTGTGTGTGTGTGTGTGTGTGTGTGGCTCGGTGAATGCATGTTTCCCTTAACTGATAGAGTCCTAACCTTCTTTGTCGTAAAGCCTGAAAGCTTCTTTGAGTTCTTGTTGCATTGCTTCTGTATCTTCCTCTACTAAGAATCTAGCCGCCATAGAGCAGAATTCTTCAAATTCCAGTTGTCCAGAACCTGAAACAAACATTATACTGATGTTCATGTTATATGGTTCACGGTCAGTTCATCTGATCCTAAGATTAATATTGTATCATCTCAGAGGAGGCCAGTCTACTATAATAAATTACTTACTTGTATTCTTCACAAAGCAAGCATTCAAAGTTTTTCTGTGTATCGAGATTTATAAGTACTATCAATGCTAGTGAAGTTAGGTGTTATTTTTATTAAAAGTTTCCTACAAAACTATTCTATACAACAAACAATGTTAATATTTTTCAATTTCCAGTGACATATTTATAGTGACATATTTTCTACAGCATCTGAACGTGTAAAAGATGCTTTAACGATAATATAAAATACATCTCAGTTGCAGTAACCGCGATTTATTACGGCTCACTGCTTCCTTGGTAAGCTACGCTGTACGATTCCGATTCCGCAGATACTGGGGTTGACGTATTACCAACCTACTCATCAAATACCACGTACACTAAACACACACTTGTAGTTACAAATCAGTCTTTTTTAGGTCGGTCGAGTAAAATTTTTTTTGAACGATACTTTATCTTTTCGCAAAATATTCTTTTACAACATATATAGGTGATATGTACATATGTGATATTCTACATTCAAATCTAGAAGTTACTTTGAGCGCGTGGTGTGCTTTAACACGAAATTCTTTACGAAAAGTAAGATAACGTTATAAAGTTAAAGGTTTTGGAGACCTAACTCTCACATCTATCACACCGTATCGTACATACGCACGAGTTAGTTAACATGGAATCAATTCACAATTTGAAAGCGTCGTTGATATTAACGTTAAATACGTAATACAGGCAACATTACCGTCAGCGTCGATTTCAGCGATGATTTCCGCCAAAGTGTCTTCTGTCTGCGCGTATCCCAGCATGTCCAGAATCGTGCCGACCATCTCTGTTGATATGTAGCCTTTCTTTTCATGATCGAATGCTGTGAAAGCCTTCTTCAAGACTGAAAAATAAAACTTACTCTTAAGTGAGACGAACGTTACAGTGTGACGATTTCATTAATTAAAAATAAAATAATTAATAATTAGGTAATGTAAAAGCTGAGAAATTTTAAATTTTAATAAATCGCACATTTAATCTAAATTTTATCGCTATCATAAATCATAATAATATTTAATAAAGAGTTTTAATAATACAATAAAAGGAATGCGAGTGTACAGATAGGGAAACCCTTGTTAATTAACCCTGCATAGACATGCGCTAACCGGAATTAACTTGAATACTGACCCCTAAACAAACTAATAATCCTTGAAAATTAGTATTAAATAAATAAATAAACAAGACCACAGTAGTGTACTATAATGAAGTCTGTAATTAAGAATATCTTTTGATAATTAAAAGGTCAAACTTTAAACCCTTAAATAGAGGATAAATGTGGAACTATTTTGTTGCGACGCGTAAACTCCGCGCGATTAACTGACCCTTCCTACATAGTAGAGAGTCGAGATGAAGCGCTCGCGTAGAAAACACGCGCTTGAACCATGTCTCAGAAAAAGACAGAATATTTGTATTTAGAAGACAGTTACAACAATGTGTAGCAAAAGTATTGCCACATTAATGTGACTCAGAAAAAGACAGAATATTTGTATTTAGAAGACAGTTACAACAATGTGTAGCAAAAGTATTGCCACATTAATGTGGCAGTAGTCTAAATGTTAAAAAAACCGAAATGCATAAATAACTGTGTAAGGGATGACATCTCATTTGTTTAATTTTGTAAGATGTCTATGTTGTTTTAAATAATATGGTACGAGTACCAAAAGTGAGAACTTTTATAAACAATAATGTGACGTGCGATTCTGCAACAAACAAGAACATTTACGGCACTTATACTACTAACGATGTTTAACTATGAGACTTCTGAGAACCTCCACGCTACTTCATTATGAACTAACCACTTCAGGAACTTCAACAGGAAAGCTAACTCCACTTAAGATCAACCGCTGACGAACACCATAAGGATCAAGGACCCTGACTACGAGTAAACTGATGGATATGGCAGGTGACACGGAGACTTGTTCTCCGTGATTAATTAAAATTGTAACCAATGAATTATTAAAGACAGTTGAAATAAAAAAAAAAATAGAAAGACTTTAATGATAACCACTTTATAAGATGTAATATGTTTTAGAATTCAAAATATTTGTAGTACCGAATAATGCTGATGTATATGTATAGCTTCACTGATACAAATTTTTAGATTAAATCCATTCTTCAAATGCCCCCCCCCCCAAATAGTATTATAGAATATAAATAAGCGAGCTTAACTCATAAACAAGTTTAAGGTCCCGGATCCGTGGATAATGCTAGCACTGATAAATCCATGTGTTTTGCCCCAGTTCTTTACCAAAATCTGTTATAAACTGTAATCTTTTATTCAGAAAACATTATATGGGAATATTTATGTAGAGCTGTTGTAGTAATGATTCAATAAAGAGATGTCGTTACTTTACACTGAAACAGTGAGTGAATAAATCATCAGACCCCATGTAAAAGTTCCTTTAGTTATAACTACTGCTGGTTTATCTAGTAATTAAAATTTGATTACGAGTATGGCAGCCCGTGCAATTGATATGAGGTAAGTATGCACAGGTTCCCGATGTTATAACGTAGGTGACACGTTATAACAGTGAGACGAACACTTACCCTAATTAACTTTTACGATATACCTTAAACGTCAACAATAAATAAAGTTTTAAATACATTCATAATTCATTAATAACATAAATAATTTAAAATTACATAATATTACGTTACTATTTGTGACGTGGCCAATTTATATGGCATGAATATACGCTGTTTAAAGACCACATTTGTTTCTACGTTTCATTATATAACATCATTATTGGTCTTGTTCTATAATCTGACTGGTCTTTATTATAATTATCTAAAGCGATTACTAACGTGTATAGGCTATCGATACAAATAATTTGTAATCTTCAAATACCTTCGTAATCGTAATAAAAAATATGTTATTTTTACAAGAAATTATTAGTTAACACGGCCCTTATAATAACACCTAGGCCGTGTTAGTCAGTAAACATGTTACTCTGTAGAAGTAAACAACTTACTGAGAAAGTAATTAATATTATTTTGTGACAACTGATCCCAGATATTATAAACTACAAACTGCATAAACTGAAAATAGCTTAACTGTGAAAAAGTAACATTTAATTACACTAAACAATTAAACGAATGATATGACAGTAACTTCATATGATTGATAGATTGCATTCTGGTAAAGTATAATGACACTCACCATCGATCTGATCCTTTGTTAGTTCATCCTGTAAGAGAAACAACAAACCGACATTATCTCATAAACTAATCACAGACTACAATAAATTATCTACCTGTACATAAATGTGTGTACTAACTGCGTTGTCTCTTATTACTTTCTCAAAAAAATATTATAAACGATTCTTAACTGAGAATTATTAAGTAGTGACTTGACGAATCGCAGACATTGTTATTCACACTAACTTTTACGACACTGTAATAACAGACTAGAAAAAGAATTTATGTAGAGTAAAATTACAGATAACTTAGTTCATAACATTGATTTTGTATACAATTTTAATTAATTTAAAATTTTTATTTTAATTTATTTATTAAATTAAATTAAATTTATTTATTTATTTAAATTAATTTAATTTCATTTAATTTATTTTATTAAATTTAATTTTACATAATTATATCACTTAATTATTTTTAATCAATTAATTACATTCAAATACTCTTTCAATAATGATTGCGTACTGTATTAATTTCTTATATTTTCTTTTTAAGTAACTCTTGACGATTCAACTTCTTGCAGTATGTCTATGTCATTATTCAATAATAGATTACATGGTGTAAGTGTGTTTTAATTTATGTATAGAAATGCGTAAATACTGATAAAAATAAAATACATTTGCAGAAGAAATCTATTATCGAATAATAACATTAATTTTTTAGTACGTCAGTTTCACTTACAATATATTTAAATAATTAAAAAATTATTGTATGTATATGTCTACTAGAAACTTTCCTAATAAAATATACGCGAAACAGTTAACTTATAATTGTTCAATCTAATCTTCAGTTACAGTCTAATTGGCGAGCTATGAGGCATACCATATTGATGCTGTAGTGTTGTGGCTGTAGCTGTGTCACAAGGACTATTGTGTCTATACTGACTACTGCCAAACGTCTACATCTATTTATGGACTGTAGTAAGCAATAGTAATTACTTTGTCTCGATTTAAAATTAACTTACTTAATTGTTTCTTATCATGTCAAAAAATAGGTGCTCCATTTTAATAAATTATATGCCTTGGAAACTGCAACATCTGTCTCGCCAAGTTCTGTACGGTCATCAAATTGCATATGTTACCAGGCGCCCCAAATCGCACATAATTATTTTATGTTTAGGAAAGTTACTCATATATAATCTATTATTGTTATTATAAGTAATATGTTATAATAATTTATTTACATGCGTTTAGAAACGTTTTCTTAAAAATGTATAACTAAACTGCTTATTTCATAACAGAAATTGAAACTGCTTTATAAATCGGTTCGCAATTGTGCTCAGAAAATGTAAACTAATTGCCTAAATTATTTATTTTGCCTGTAAGCTTACAAAACCATTGTTACAAAAATACATTACTTAAATAACTTATAAATGTTTAATAGGTGTTATTTGATATGATCATTATAAGTAATTAAAATAATTTAACGTATTGTTTATTGTTTATTTTATAGAGATTCATAAATGGAATAATCTTTTATATTTATCTAACTGTAGGGCTATTAATATAATTGACTAATAATTGACTGATACTTCATTAATTTGATCAATATCTGTATTATTCTTAAAAGTTAATATTAATTCAAGAGACAGACAATGAGCTTCTTGTAATGAAGTACATCAGGCTATAAACAGCATGTCTGGTTCGTGAATGTTTCTTTTCTTTTTGGTTTGTGTCATTTTTCTTACTGCGTTTCAAATAAATTGGTAAATCCAATAAAACTTTTTGATTAAAATTATTTCCCGGTCTGTTTGGCCGTGGTCTAAAGTTTATAACAAAAACTGACTACCATCTTCAGTGAAAACGAGTCAAAGCTAACGTGGGATGTTGAGCATTAGGACCACAGTACTGTGGGTCAGTTAAATTAATTAGCATACCCTGTTCCTATTCTTAGACAGGGACGAGACAGTAAACTATTGGTGTTATCAGTCTAAATTTTACTATTAAAAATAAATAAGTACTTGAAGATAATTTGGCAATAAACAGACTGGGAAATAATTTTAATTAAAATGACACCGGTCGTGTAAGCCTTAGCCCAATAAAACTTATTCAGAACTGTAAAACACAATTGGATCAGATGTCCATCTATTATCATTTTACATTTTTTGATCTTACGATTTCAAAAGTATCTTAAATTTTATTATTTAATCATCATTAAACTTTAATGATTTTACTTCGTAATTGTGTGTATGTGTGTGTGCTCGAGCGCACGTGACTCGGATGATAATTAAAAATGCATTTATTGCAGTACAACACATTTACTTCCAATAGCTCATTTTCGTTATGTTGCAAACTTATTTTTATTATTATTGCTTTTTAATCGTATGTCAAATACGATTCACTCTGTTTAACTGTAGTACTGGAGGTCATCCTGCTTAACTTCCCAACTCACATAATGCAGCTGTTAATTCATATTCCTGTTTGCGTCACTTATTCAGTTTGTGTTAATTGTTATTTAATTGTGTATAAGCTTATAAGGGGAAAATATGATATTTTCACATGAAAGGCCAGGAAGGATATTTCGTATGCCGTTATTTTTCTCCCACTCTCCACTTTCACACCCTTTCGCACCCTTTAAGCATCTTATCCAAAGCATCCTATAGAATAAAGGAAATATTCAAATATTGGTATTAAGCACAAATTGTCTTTAAACCACGTGTGCATTGGGTATTTCGAGGTTTCCACAGGTTCCACCAACCGATTAGATTCGCTTCTATCCCTGGCACCGTCAGCCAGATACTACGCGAGACAGCAACTAAACGAAGTCTTCTTACACTACAACGTTTCTTATGATGAAGACGTGAGGCTAGATTCTTCTCCGAAACTGTAGTAGTATTTATAGTAAGTCTAGCTTCGTCCTTTGTGTAGTCTCTCTTGCACGGTTAAGGCAAACACGTAGGCAGTACAATGTTTCCCTGAACAGATGGATTCACAGTGTCGCTGGATGAGCGACAAATAGTTATTTAGGGTAGAATGGTAGCTTATCCAGCATAGTTCCCTTGGTTTGTTGTCATCTCAAGCAAGCATTCGAGTGGCAGAACTGTCAAGATTGTGAATGAAAAATGCCAAGCAGAAGAAAATTCCTTCTTACCGTTGCGTTGGAACTCAGGATGAGTTGTTAAAGAAAAATACAGATAGTTTTAAATGCAAAAGGTATAAAGAACAAGGGAAACGTGAGTCATTATTCCAGTGGCGCGGCGTGTAGAGAGTACACGGACTACATAGCCAACGTATCAAGTATCGACCAAACCAACGTAGGCCTATTACATTGTGACCATGACACATCTAATCCGATTGTTAGCTATCACATTAGGGTCATTAGAATACACTTGCCGACTACTGAAGAATAAGCTACCTTAAAGAAGAATTTTTTTGAATGTGTGTGCGTAGCAATTAATGTAGAAATCACAGATAGTAGTATAAATTCTTCCGACTGAAGAAAGGATAAAACATTACATAACAGAGCTTATCAGTGATTGATTCAGTGATTATCAGTGAATAGAAAATTTATCATTTTGAACACGCCAAATTTGAAGAATACACATTATAAAAATAATGACATTTACTGTAAAAATTATATAGAGACCTCAGATATTTAATAAAACATGAACATCGCTCAATATATAAACAAATAAGAATAAAACATCTGACACTTGAAGTGGTCAATTATGCACAATTAAGCACAAATTGTCTAGAAACCACGTGTGCATTAGGTATTTCGAGGTTTCCACAGGTTCCACCAACCGATTAGATTCGCTTCTATCCCTGGCACCGTCAGCCAGATAGTACGCGAGACAGCAACTAAACGAAGTCTTCTTACGCTACAACGTTTCTTATAATGAAGACGTGAGGCTAGATTCTTCTCCGAAACTTCGCCCTTTGTGTAGTCTCTCTTCCACAGTTAAGGCAAACATGTAGGCAATACAATGTTCCCCTGAACAGATGAATTCATAGTGTCGCTGGATGAGCTCTGCCAAGTATACGAACTAGCACTGTGACACTGGATTCACAGTTTGGCTAAAACTTGGTGATTTCTGGAGTACACGAAACATGTCACACTCTATGCTCTTGCTAACATTTAGGGAACGTTTCAACAAGAGTCTATTTTGCTGAATAAATGATATCTCCTACGCCGCGTTGAGATGGTCTCTGTATTAATAACAGGCTGAAGTCAATGGGGCAAGGTTTCTGGTCGATTTTGACGGCTGCCCACATTGGATATATAGTTACATAGGGTAGAATGGTAGCTATCCAGCATAGTTCCCTTGGTTTGTTGTCATCTCAAGCAGGCATTCGATTAGTAGAACTGTCAAGACTGTGAATGAAAAATGCCAAGCAGAAGAAAATTCCTTCTTACCCTTGCGTTAGAACTCAGGATGAGTTGTTAAAGAAAAAATATCGGTATGGAGAACCATACATGACTTCCATATTCTAAGATTTATATTTAAAATCATTTTCGAAATGAAATATTACCATATAAACTACTTCTTTCTACTTACTGCTTCAGCCTTAACCACAGTACTGTGGTCACTAACGTATACCACCTCACGTTATCGCACTCGATTTTCACTGATGATGGAAGTCGATGGCATTGCCGAAACGTCTGGTTTTGTAGAAAACATTGGACTGCGGCCAAATATCCCGGGAAGGAATTTTAACAAAAACTACTTCTTTGTTGCCGATAACGTTGTACACATATATATAAAAAATATGCATAAAAATAATGGCTTGTATAAGTTAATGATTGATCTCCATTAAGTAGTGCTCAAGTTTCCAAAGTTTTAATATTATGATGTCCGTAATTAAAACATCAGAGCAGGTTTAGTGTGTATGAGGGTACACCGTGAACAAAAATTTTCAACATTTCCTATTGAGCGTTGCTTAGAGTAAAGCTGCGAATCTACAGTGTACGTTTCACAGAACAAACACGCGGAAAAGAAGGAGTGCTCCGAAGTCACTCATGGACCCTCAGCATCTTGCAGAGGGTTCATTCCCTAAAGACGCAAAGTCTGCCTATGAATCGTTCCTCTGTAAACACGTGCAGTTACACTGCCCAGCGATCCACAGGAAGCAAATCGCTATCCACGCTGGACACTTTTTCGGCTTGCACGCGTTATGTTGGTATGGGTTTCGGCACTTTCCATTTAAAAAGCGTGCAAATGTAAGAAAATAAACATGAATGAGGCCAGAAATAACGCGAATTGTGTGTGTGTGTGTGTGTGTGTGTGTGTGTGTGTGTGTGTGTGTGTGTGTGTGTGTGTGTGTGTGTGTGTGTGTGTGTGTGTGTGTGTGTGTGTGTGTGTGTGTGTGTGTGTGTGTGTGTGTGTGTGTGTGTGTGTGTGTGTGTGTGTGTGTGTGTGTGTGTGTGTGTGTGTGTGTGTGTGTGTGTGTGTGTGTGTGTGTGTGTGTCTTCCCTGCCTTTTTATTGCGGTAGTCATAATAATAAAATGGAAACGTAAACATTACATAATTGAGATATGCTTGCCTGCCACGAACGATATATTTCCTCTCATACATGATTTACATTAAAATGAAAAAATTATAATTTTATTGCCTGGCAACAAAATTATTTTATTTTTAACAACTACCATTGTTTGAAAAAGTTTAAATGAATTTTCAAGTACTTTACTCTTGGTAAAACGTAAAAGGTTGCAGGTAAACTACCCTTTTCCCTTAACCGATCTTCACAAAAATCAAAAGGCCTTGAGTTCTCTACAATTCAGTGCTGTATGCAAAAAATTATTTGATTCTGTTTGAATATGCGGCAGTTATCGTTTGCCATAAAAAATACCCTTGTTAAAACATAAAAAGTTGCAGGTAAACTACCCCTTCCCCTTAACCGATCTTCACCAAAAACAATATGTCTTGAGAACTCTACAACTTAGGGGTGTATGCGAAACATTATTTGATTCTGTTTGAATTTGCGGCTGTTATCGTTTGCCATAGGAAAAAAAATCTATAGACACACAGACACACACACTTTTTTTCATGTTTTGAGTGCAGTACAATCAGAATCTGCAATAATCTCGAACACGATTTTTTTTGCCATCACCATACTTCCATTTCCTTAAGGAATATGGAAGTAATACAGATAGTTTTAAATGCAAAAGGTATAAAGAACAAGGGAAACGTGAGTCATTATTCCAGTGGCGCGGCGTGTAGAGAATACACGGACTACATAGCCAACGTATCAAGTATCGACCAAACCAACGTAGGCCTATTACATTGTGACCATGACACATCTAATCCGATTGTTAGCTATCACATTAGGGTCATTAGAATACACTTGCCGACTACTGAAGAATAAGCTACCTTAAAGAAGAATTTTTTTGAATGTGTGTGTAGCAATTAATGAAGAAATCACAGATAGTAGTATAAATTCTTCCGACTGCAGAAAGGATAAAACATTACATAACAAAGCTTATCAGTGATTTAATACAAGCCTCAGGGATTTTTTTATTTCATGAGCAAAATTTATATAGACTCAGGGGAAAACTGTTTTAGGAAAAGTTAAGCACAAAAGTAATCGTGCTGCTTGCGTATGCACGAATAGAAAAGTTATCATTTTGAACAGGCCACATTTGAAGAATACATGTTAGAAAAATAATGACATTTGAATTTCTACTGTAAAAATTATATAGAGACCTCAGAGATTTAATAAAACATGAACATCACTGAAAATAAACAAAGAAGAATAAAACATCTGACACTTAAAGTGGTCAGACGTCCAGAGCTCAGTTAAACATCCAAGCGAAATAAATTTATCGTTATGAGTTTATCCAGAAATCACCAATAACTGAGAACCGTAAAAGTGGCACACTTGCTTTCAGCCTATAACTTGAAATACTGAAGCACCGCTTCCAGTTATGATTATTCAAACAACTTAGTGCATAACGTAACTTTGTACTCTCAGGTTGGTCAGTCGTTTTCCACATTAATTTCTTATTTAAAATTATTATAATAATATTCGTGTACGACGAATCTAAATTAAGAATACTATGCTTAAGGATAAAGGATTGAAACAATCCTGATCTGGTCGAAGCGCCGATGCACGTCGCAGGGATACTCTTCCAGGCTAAAATAATCATAACATTAAAAAAATAATATGCATAATAAGTAATATAATTTTTCAGTACATGTGTTTGTGCGTGCTTTCAAGTGTATGTGGGGGCCTGCGCGCACAGGGGTGGAAGTGAGTGTGATTGCGTAATCTGTATTTAACGAGTAAATACTACATACTGTACTATAAATTACAAGTATTAGGATACAGGCAGGCAAGTTTCGTTTACCTTCCAAAATCTGGTCCTCCGTTAGGATCATTATTTAAATACTTATATGAAAATAACTTGATATCCTTGCCACATTTTTACCATCTTTTTCGGCACATAACCAAAGTATCAGAGATACTGATAAATGAACGTAAACTTTCACACTCGGTGTTCGCATTATCACAGTTTTCCTGGCTGTTAGGTTCTAGTTCGTGTCTACGTTTACTTCCAGACGTTTTGGTCAGTACCGATGACGCAACGGACCCTTTTCAACGGACCCTCTTCAGTGGCAACATCTTGAGTAGGCGGGAGTCCCTAAGTTAAACCGTGCGAAAGGGGGAGGATACTGCAACCCGCCTTACTACTGACCTGGCGTGATGGTGTTCCCCTGCCGCCGCCAGAAGGTGGAGTCGTAGACCTCCGAGAGAGATACTGTGATTCGAACCCGGAGGTCGGGGCCGCGACCATTCTGGGCTTCGGGGGGTCGTCGTGTTGATCAGCGACATACTCAAAAATGGTACCAAGGGATAGTGAACCAGCCTGGCCGGGGCTGCCCCCACAGCCACCCCCGGATTTCACGAGTTGAGGAATGGTGGACTTGCATTTGTGTCCTGAGATCCATGTGGACTTTGGTGGGCCACACCCGGTTCCTTCTCTTTGGTTCTCCGACTCTTAGTTTGTGTCTTCTTCGACGCTCGGACGCTCTATTGTTATTCTAGGTCGTTCAGCTTGGTCGTCATCTTGTACCTCACGATGAAATTTCTTCAAATATTTTTCAATAAATGCGGCTATGACTAGCATCAAATGCTTAGTCATATGGGATGTCGAAGGTGTTGCTTTTGTTAATTATTGTGCGTAACTCTAAACTTACTCTTTTCTTAGTATCTTTGAAATGAGAAGTTTCCTTGCGTCCACACAGCTCATTTTATTAGGTGTTTTTACTTCTTGTATACGCACTTCTGTTTTGTACGTAGGGCAGTTCTTGGACCTAATGAATGGTGTCCACCACAATCCACGCACTTCGCTGCCACATAGCAAGGGCCATCGCCGTGGGTTGGTTTTCCACATAGGCGAGTCTTGACTCCCAAACATCTAGAGGCTGTGTGTCCGTACTGGGAACACTGGTAGCACTACGTAGGTTGAGGTATGAAAGCCCTCACGCTCAGCCTGTGTATACCAGCTTTGAATTTATCGAATTTATCTAGCAATGTTGTTCGGTTGAATGTCAAAACGTGTGAAGCAGATGGAAACGCTGAGGAGATCTCTGCAGACCGCTAAGCCTTTTGTGCTGTTTGTGTTCCATGAGGAAGTCCCCAATCCATTTCAGTGTTAACAGCCGCTTTGTTTGGACATCTGATTGCGTTTTAACCACAAGGCCGACCGCAGTCTTCTTAATCTCTTTGACTTGACAACCAGTACATGATGTTACAGATTAGCAGTGAGAAAGGGGCTCACCTTCTGTTCTCTTTACAACCACATACTTAAGCACTGAATTGTTTCAGATAGTGCCAAAAGCATTTCTCTATCAATAATAGAATAATTACTTCGCCTTTTTACCCTTCGAAGAGGAGAATTTCCTGGACGAGGGGTTTTAGAGGATCCCGCAACCCCAGAACTATGATTAAACAAGACTGACATTTCGGTCCAACGAGTACCGGGGAAATAAACAGACCACCGCGGCAGAACCCTCAAGTACCACGGCTAGAACTAAATACAACAGGGTCCGTCTTGGTGCCCTGAGGCCATCGTTCGCGACTCACTAACGTAGAATCCACCCATTGCCACGATCGGTTCCAGCGTCGGTTACGGTGTGTTTCCGAGAGGTACACACAACCTTGTCTAACTCACCTACCAGTGCCCTGTTAGCCAGCTAAAGAGTAACAATTGTTGCCCGCCCTCCACGAAGCCAAGATGTTGTAGGCACGGGCGTAGGGTTAGACTTCTGAGGGGCCTCTCGATTTGAATTATCAGCTGACTTCAGAATGTTTTTACATATTATTGTAACCGGGATGCTCTCATTCTCACAGTATTTTCAGTACGTTCCAACCATGATTATAACATTTATTTATAATGTAAGCCAATGTATCTTCAAGCAAATAAATTTAGAACCTCTTCGCCACATGCACACGATATGTTTTAAATAAAAAAAGTATGTACAGTATACAGAGACCAGTATTTATTCCAGTAATGGATCATGGATCAAAGTAGCTGCTCACGCCAATAACAAAAGTGGAGATAATAATTTTAAAGAATATTTAAGGCGTAGAAAGTCATACTCATAAGAAGCAAATACGCATCTGCATGAGAAATTAACATAGTTTTAACATTGGGATAACTAGAGGGTAGCTGGACTGGGGTACACAAGGGGTGCACCTTCCTTTCCCTTTCCCTTATATTTATACTGTTACCCCCATGAGACAGACAAACTGCGTGGCGCGTGGGGTGTGTACAAGTTTGGAAAGGTCGGCTTCCAGTATGTTTTGGAGTTATGCATGTCTCGACTAAGCGATTAATCTATCAAAAAGCGGTAACTTTATGTCGAACGTCAGTGGAGTATAAATACACGATTCAGAAGCGACTTTTGGTCAGTTTTAAATCTGCGATATTGCCGTGCGTTATCGAAGTTGTTGTCACGTGACATTGTTAATGAGTTGATATTTATTGTGTGTTACATTATTGTGTGGTGGACAATCGAAGTTTCTTGAGGAATTATTGTCTACGAATGTTTATTGTTGTTTTATTTATTTAAACTGTAATTAAAGTTATAACTAGCGATTTCATCTGGTGTCAATTATTTCGTTTCGACTGTACAAACACAACGATCCGTGCCACCGTCGTAACAGTACAAGTCGCCAATTACAGACACACAATAATTCACACGTCACAATATTACACAATATCGCAGATCCAAAATCTGACCGCTTCTTGTCGAGAATAATTGCATAGTTACAGGCGCCAGAACATACTGGAAGCCGATCTTGCCCACCTTGCACACACCCCGCATTCCGAATGACTCACGCGCCACGCAGTTGCTTTCTCTTGTTCATAAGGTTGTCAATAAGTGACATGTCCAGGCGCGGATCCAGGGGGAGCGAAGGGATCCCCCCCCCCAATCACCTCAATTTTAATGTTATAATCAAAGAAATGTTTATACTTTTCTGCATAATGTCACGAAAAAAGTTGTAATAAGTTGTAATTTTTTAATAAGTCTGTAAGGCATGTTGAAAACTAAAATATACGTTCAAAATTATTTCTTTAAAATGGATGTTGACGTCTTTCCATTGTTTTCAAAAGCTCCAGTACAGCCGTAAAAAGATAGAATTTCTGTAATTCTATTGAAACGTTACTGTGAACCTGTGTATTAATTTAATAAGTATATAAATACAAAAAATAATAAATCAACTATTAATGGTAACTATAACAATATATAATAATATAAAGCATTGTAATGTACATAGATGTAAGTAAAGTATAAATGAAAAATTGAATCAAAAGAGGCTCGACTATGCGACAGTCAGGCGCCGACAAAACAAGTTACAATAGACCCAAAACGCCCTTACATGTCATAAAAGCATAAAATGTTTTGTAGAGTAAATACAGCAAAAAACGCCCATGTACCGTTAGGTCAACGGTACTGTGTCCTTCAACAGACAATAGATGACACGCCAATAAGTATGACCATTTTAGAAAGTAGCGTCATTTTTTTAGGAGTCTAACGAACGTCCGCGTAAGTTTATCGCCCGCTCTCTGGCAACCAATCACGGATAGCGTCGGTAGTGAGCGCGAAAAAGATACAGCACCGGAATGGGTACGTTCGAAATTACCGGCAAATATTTCAAAGTCAAGCCAATGGGAGTATGATCAACAAGAGCTGTAGTGAGGGAAGGACTCGGAAAACTATTAAAAAAAAAAGTGAAGCAAACAAAAAAAGGAAGTCTAAGTTTAATTTTCACGCAAAACACGGGAAACCTGCGTCACTCGATGTGAGCATTTTAATACTATAATTCTAAGTTCAAATCAATAGATTATCTCGGTTAAATAGTTGAGGAAGAATTACAGTCATCAAGAAGTTTATTTTATATGTGTGCGCGATAGTACGTACGGACCAGAAGATGTTTAACTTGTGCGCATAGATTGCAGCAAGAAGTATACTTATTTATACGTGCGCGACGTCTAGTACTAACGCGAGCGAGTGAAGTAAATAAAGAAGGTTTAATCAAGCGCGATTAGTGCAAAGTGTAGTGCGATGTTCAACGCAGGATTACAGTTCGTCATTCTTTTACTTGGAATCCAGCAACAAATAACAGTATATCATTTATGATTCACAACTCATAAAATTAACATAATTTTAGCATCTCAAAAATAACTCATCTCATTCTCAAAAGACCCACGAGTTCGGATACTAAATATTACAATTTATGCTATATGACATGTTTGGAGAGTTATGGTATAGTAAAGTAAGGAAACAAGTTATAATAATTATAGAAATGGTAACGAAGTTGAATAATTGAATCTATGGAAGATTATAGAAGTTCATAGTAGTTAAGAATTTATGATACATGTATATGTTTTGATTAATATTGAAGATTTAAATGTGTTAAGGAAGTAAATTTGAATCTACTGATTGCTCATTTGAATAATACTTGAGTAATATGATTTTGAAGAATCCGTAAACTAGAGATATTAATATTTTTTTTTGTTATTAATTATAAAGAATATTAATGAGTATAGATTGGAAAGATGATATTAATGATTAATCCTCAAATGTATTAAGTAATAAGAAGATAACAATATAAATCTTAGTATCTGAACGAAGTGTTATTATTGAGTGGAAGTATTCAGTAATAAATATATCTAAATATAATTTGTAACACAATAAATCAATGTAATTACCGACTATATGCAACACTGTCCTGAATAAATTATTTAGTCAACATTCGAAAATTACGCGTGCTTCACGAGTAGTTATATTTAGCGCACCAATACGTTGAGCTAGTCTATAAGAATCTTTATATTTGTCGCCAGCAACGTGGTGCAGTTATTAAAGTTTATTTATATTTGACGCAACCAACGCGTGGCATAACAACCATACTTAAAATCTTTATACTATTATATTTAAGGAGTAAATTACGGTGATAATATAACTAGCATAAAGTAATTTGAAATTCAATTTTTATGTACAACATAGTAATTTATAGTTACATAGATTATTGCAAATCAATATCATAATTGTTTCTATTATTATATCCTCGTACCGTTCAGGTAGTTCGGTTTGAATTTGCGCGCTTGCATGTCGAAATTATAACATATGCGCATGCGCTTTGCTATCCAACGGCGTCAGCTTCAGTCATACAGTTCACATTTTACATTTGTTAAATTTAGACTGCGATACTGAGTATATATGTTAGAAAAACCAATTATAACATCAAATCTTCATTATCACATTTGGATGTAAAATGTCTTAATAGTCTATATGTTTTTTTTTTTAGACGACGTATTTGATTTTCTTCACATACAGAGACATTTATTTTTTGGACAAAGACGTTTATTCTTTTTCTTACTCTCTCAAGCGAAATAACAAAACTGGAACGTATGAAAAACGGTATGTGGATTTCAACCAATTAAATTCTTATGAATGGGTAGTTTTCTCGCACGAAATAAGGGATTCTTTTGTAAATACTGCCGATTTTTTGTTAGTTCCGCTGAGGATGGGCGCCATGGAAGTACTTGATTGCAGAAATTAGTTATAGAACCAATAACCAACTTTGCTACACTATTGGGCAATGATTTGTGACTTTGAAAATGACGCACAAAACAAATATTACCAGGAAGCTATGATAAAAGCAAAATATTTCTTAAAAATTTACAAAAATCCTGAGCTATCCGTTACTAAAAAAATTACATACTGGACGTCAAAAAATCGTGAAAGAAAATCGTTCTTGATTAGTGCCTATAGTAAAAAGCATTTATTTTTCTGGGTCACCACAACATTTTATTTCGAGGGGATCGAGACGATGGCAAACTGATAAGTGGTGAATCTGATTCGGTCATAATGCTGGCAATTTCCCGGATTGATAGCGGCGATGTAGTTTTGAAAAAACATCTTAAAGAGTCAACATCTCGCGCAACATACATAAGCAAGACAACTCAAAACGACTTGATTGATTGCTGTGGACGAGACATTTTATCTCAAATTATTACGAGAATCCAAGTTGCTCAGATTTGTAGTGTAATATTCGATGAAACGACAGATGTTTCAAATAAATCGCAATTATCACTAATCATTAGGTATACTGACGATAAAAATATTTACTAATCATTCATTCAATTTATTAATGCTCACCCCGAAATGAATGAGGATAATGAAAATAATGGTGAACCGAAGTTGACTAGAGTAGCTACTGGAAGCATTGTTATAAATGCTCTAAAAAGTATGTAATTTAAATCTAACCAACTCAGTTGTCATAACAACTGACGGTTGTACTATTGTATCTGAAGTACGCGGAGCCGTTCAACAGTTATGGAAGAAGCCCCTAATACTGTTTTTCCCTCCCTTGTTACAACCATTGCCTCAAATTAAGTATTCTTCGAACATCCCAAGTACAAGCTATTAAAATGCTGTTTCGGCAATGCAAGAGACAATATATTTTTTAAAAGGTTCTTCCAAGAGAGAAGATGTTCTAAAACGAACATTAGGGCATAAACTTTCGGGGCTTTGCGAGACCAGCTGGATAGAAAGGCATGATGAAGTACTCCAGTTTCGATCCGCACTTCTAAAAATTAGATCAGTTTTAGACTCAATGGAATGGAAAGATTCTGCAACAGTTGTTAAGGCTCGAGGCTTAAGAATGGCATTATGTGATGGCCAAACACTTGTTGCAATTGTGTGTCTCTCGGATTTACTTACTTGCACATTGAGCAATTTTTTTCAAGGAACTCAAGTCGACTCACAAGTTCCTCAGGATTACTTAAGCGATACTGTACAAATTTTACAAAGACGCCGTGACAACTGCAAAGCTGTTTTTAAAACTATATATGAGGAAGTGTATATGGTATTGCTGAGGAATTGGATGTGGAAATAAGGATACACAAAAAAGCTTCCAGACAAACTCTTCGAGAAAATCATCCTACAAACGATATAGTTACATACTATAAGCAGACGATATATATTGTTACGACATCACAGAACAATCTACGTGTTTATCAAATGTTCCAGAGGGATCCGGAATGTAACGTGTGTGGCGTACGTGCTTGTCGACGCATTTGCTAGACGGTATGAGAATTCGCGCGGCCGCTCTCACTGTGTCAAGGCCGCAATCAATTACGTCATAGTTTAGAGGTAATACGTAGTATGTGAAATCGTCTAGATTTTCGGCGGGATATAAACACAATTACTCGGGGACGCTCAGTTCAGTTTATTGTAGGGCGATTACAAGTGATTATCGGGCAATATTACTGTGTGCGTTCAAGTGGTTATTAGTGAAGTATTGTGTTTAATAATCGGGCGGGACAATTGCAATATAATTGTGTTTTAATATTAGTTGACATTTTATTGCGTGTGAACAATTTTTATTTGATTTGTTGTATGAGACTGTGCTGTTAATTACGAACTGTTTGACTGTGAAAATTAAAGCTGGTGATTAGTGACTTAATTGGTGTCTTGTATTTTGTTTCCACTGTACCTACGACGATCAAGTAGACCGTCGTAACAGTGGTGTCAGAACTGGGATAGAATGGTTAAAAGTGGAAACAGTGGACACTTTGTACAAGACGAGTGTAATTCGTAATTAATCGGAAAACAATGGCAGCCAGTCAGATGATGGGAAATTTACAGGCGCTGCTGTTACAGACAGAGAACGACAGGATGAGAAACGCAGACAGGAGGGGAAGAAGCAGAAAGACGACAAAAAGAAGAACGAAGACATGAAAGGGAAGAAATAGAGGAACGTAAACGTGAAGCAGGTGAGACATCAAAGAGTTAATTCATGAGCAAAAGCAGATGCAAGAACATACTACCACAAAATTGGGTCTCCTACGTGGTGACGTAGGTGAATTACGAGGTGAGCTTAATAATCAGATTACCAGAATATCTGACGTAGAAGAATCAATGTCAAATAAAATAGCTGAAGTAGAAAATCTGTCTTGACTGTGGAAGAAGCTATGTCAACAAAGATATCTGTAGTAGAAAACTCAATGGCAAATATAAGAGAACAAATTAAAAGTGAAATTGAGCACTTCATAAAGATACAACCAAAACAAATTTCTGAACAGACTCTACCAATGATAAAGTCAGAAAAATATACAGAAAATAAGTCAATAGAGAAAGTAACTTTGCCTGCCGTAGGGACAGTTCATGCCAAAGCTCCAACCTTTGACGGAAGCAGTCACTGGGAAACGTACCTCTGCCAATTTGAAGCTGCTACATGCACAAATAATTGGACAGAGAAAGACAAGGCAGTCTCACTCGTTCTCGCATTAAAAGGACCCGCGGCAGAACTACTACAGAAAGTCCCACCTGACAGCCAGAACATCTATGCCGAGTTGATAAAAGCTCTAGAATTACAGTATGGTGATAAACATTTGCGAGATGTGTACTTCACCCAATTGAGAGCAAGGCGACACCATGCCGGGGAGAGCCTTCAAGAGTTTGAACCAAGTATCGACAGACTAATTAGACTGGCCTATCCTGAAGCGCCAGAAGATTTTCGAACGAGTTTTGCGATGCAAATATTTACTGCCGGTGTCCGAGATAACGAACTACAGCAAGTGTTACGAATGGCACGACACCAGAAGAGTGCGGACGCCCTGGCACATGCTTTACAATTTGAGGCTGCCAAATCAGCGTCTGGTTGGACAAGTCATAAAGTGCGCGCGCTAAAAGATCGCGACGGCACAGACGATGAGGAAGAAGAACAAGGAACAGAGACTCGTCGGTCGGCGCCACAGAATAAAATAAGAAAGGATGGAAGACCGAAGTGTTATAGATGTGGGAAACCTGGACATCTACAACGAGATTGTCAGGTTAGAATTCAGCAGCAGGGAAACGAGCAATAGTCGGTACAACGGGGCGTGTGCTGACTAACTGGAGGAACGAAGCCCCTAGACAATACGCAAATTCTACACTTCAGAAAAACAGCGGGAGCTTGGTGGTTACCGGATTCGTTCAAGAAAGGCCAACCTCGATTATAGTTGACACAGGTGCAACAGTTTCCATTGTGCGGCCCGACGTGGTTAAAGATATTAAGCCAATCTGGTGCTCTTGCAGCTTGCGAACAGCTACTGGACGGCCTGTAAAAGTGTTTGGAAAAGTGGAGATACACCTACGCCTCGGTCGACTTGAGTTTAATCATCAAGTACTGGTTGCAGACATTGTGGATGAAGCAATTCTTGGTGTGGACGTTATGAACGCATACGGATTTATAGTCGACTTCAAAAACAATGTCTTGAGAATCGGAGGAGAAGAGGTAATGCTGACGACATCAGAAAAATCGATGGACGTCATAAACCAAGTGGCCGTAACTCTTCCGCCAAACTCCGAAAAGATCATCATGGTTAGAACCGAGGTAGATACTAGCGGCAACCAGTGCTCTATATTTGAACCCCAGGTAGTGAGCACACCGGGCATACTAATTGCCAGAAGTTTAGTAAAACGTGACGAAACCGGAAATGTACCTATTAGAGTGGCGAATATTCTGGATCGAGCTGTCACTTTACAAAGCAATACGCTCCTAGGCAAATTGACTCCTGTGGCCTGGGTAGCCGGAATGACGCAACTAAGATCCAGTGCTTCGGATAATTTCGAATTGCCAGAAGAACTGCAGGAATTATTGACGAGATCTTCTAACGACCTCTCAAGTGGTGAGGTAAAAGAACTCAGACGGTTTTTACATGAATTCAAAGATTCTTTTGCAGTTCGGGGACAGTCACTGGGAAGAACCTCTCTTGTACAACATCGCATCAATACCGGGGACACAACACCGATACGCCAACCTCCTCGAAGGCCTCTATTATCTAAGCAAGAGGAAGTGTCTCGGTTAGTACAGGACATGTTGACAGAGAGAGTAATCGAACCTTCGTCAAGGGCTTGGTCTTCTCTTGTAGTGCTGGTAGCAAAGAATGATGGTGGATTGAGTTTCTGCGTAGACTACCGGAGGTTAAATGACGTTACAAAGAAAGACTGCTATCCGTTACCTCGCGTTGACGATACACTCGACACGTTGTCCGGAGCACAGTGGTTTTCCACATTGGACCTGAAGAGTGGATATTGGCAAGTGGGTCTTCATCAAGAAGACAAGGAAAAGACCGTTTTCTCGACTTCAAGTAGTTTATTCCAATTTGACGGCATGCCATTTGGACTCTGTAATGCACCGGCAACATTTGAAAGATTGATGGATCTGGTACTCCGAGGCCTGACGTGGAAAACTTGCCTTGTTTATTTAGACGATGTCATAGTCATCTTGAAGACATTCAAAGACCATTTGGAAAACCTTAAGGAGGTTCTAACTAGAATTCACGGTGCCCAACTGAAGCTGAGCCCGAAGAAGTGTTCTCTATTTCAGAAGGAAGTGCAGTATCTGGGCCATCTGGTTTCGGCAGCGGGTGTTAGCATGGATCCTAATAAAGTAGACACCATAAGAGGCTGGCCAGTGCCGAAGAGTAAACACAAAGTTCGGAGTTTCCTAGGGTTATGCTCATATTACAGACGTTTTGTAAAGGCTTCGCTACTATTGCGAAACCACTACATCAGCTAACGGAAAATAAACGAAACTTCCAGTGGTCGAGAGAGTGTGACCAAGCATTTAGGAATTTGAAGATTGCGTTATGTTCGCTGCCAATTCTCGCTTTTCCAGCTTCCGAAGGGAAGTACATCGTAGACACAGACGCAAACAATACTGGTCTAGGGACAGTTTTGTCTCAAGTGCAGAACGGTGAAGAACGAGTAATAGCGTATTACAGCAAGACGCTTTCTAAACCAGAGAGCCATTATTGTGTTACAAGGAGAGAGTTGTTGGCAATTGTCAGAGCTTTGGAGCACTTCCACAAATACCTCAATGGGAGAGAGTTTTCACTACGTACCGACCATGCCGCGCTTGCATGGCTCTTGAGATTTAAAAATCCGGAAGGACAGTTGGCAAGGTGGCTCGAACGTCTGCAAGAGTACAAGTTCAAAGTACAACATCGGCAGGGGCGCCTGCATGCTAATGCAGATTGCTTATCATGAAGACCGTGCCCGGAAGACTGCCGACATTGCCACAGAAAGGAAGAACAAAACTTAAGCGATCATGTTCAAGCCATCACTGTAGATTTCCTGGCAGACGGCTGGACAACACAAGACTGTCGACAAGAATAGATGACTGATGAAGACATCGGACCGGTGTTGACAGCAAAAGAGGAGGCTCGCCGCCCGGATTGGCAAAATATTTGCCATGGTTCCGAAGTGCTGAAGGGCTACTGGGCACAATGGGAATCTTACTTTAGAAAACGGATTGCTGAAAAGGGAAAGTGCAGATGGACGAGACGTGGTCATGCAGTTGATAGTTCCAAGAAGCAAAGTGCAGTCTGTTTTGAAGGAGATGCATGATGGAACATCTGGAGGCCATCTTGGAGTTAACAGAACCTTGACAAAATACGGAAGCGATTCTATTGGCTTCATCTTCGCCACGACGTAGAAGAATGGGTTTGGACGTGTGAAATATGTGCCGCAATCAAGGGTCCACAAACCAGAAGCAGGGGAAAAATGAGGCAGTATAACGTTGGATTGCCTTTCGAGAGAATGCCATAGACATTGCTGGACCATTCCCAGTTACTGACGATGGAAACCGGTACATCATGGTTGTAGGTGACAACTATACTAAGTGGGCGGAAGCCTACGCAATCCCAAATCAGGAGGTTACCACTGTGGCAAAGGAGTTAGTTCACAACTTCTCTTGCCGTTATGGAGCCCCTATGGAAATCCATACCGATCAAGGGAGAAATTTCGAATCAGGAGTGTTTGAAGAATTATGCCGTCTACTCGGAATTCGTAAGACCAGGACAACGCCTCTGCATCCTCAGTCGGACGGGATGGTTGAGAGATTCAATAGAACACTTGAGCAGCATATTTCGAAGGTTGTTGACGAGAACCGAACAGACTGGGACCAACGTATACCACTATTCCTAATGGCGTATGGATCATCAGTACCCGACACAACCGGCATGACTCCATCATAATTGGTGTTTGGGCGGGAGATTCGTCTTCCTGGGGACTTGATGTTCGGATCACCTGAGACTCAGTCCCAAGAGCCACAGAACTATTCCTCGCAATTAGAAAACCAACTGCGAGAAATGAATCGCTTGATAAGAGGACGGCTGAAGATTGCAAGTGATAAAATGAAAACTCGGTATGACATTCGCAGCAATAGTGTGGGTTTCCTAGAAGGAGATCAGGTCTGGTTGTTCAACCCAAAGCGCCGTCGTGGTCGCTCACCTAAGTTGCAAACTAACTGGGAAGGACCATACAATGTGAAAAAAACGATCAACGATGTTGTCTATCGGATTCAACAGGAATGACAGCGAAAGTTCAATGTCGTCCACCTAGATCGCCTAGCTAGTTATTACTTCAGAGACGGTTTGCCAGTTCGAGACGAACAGGCTTAAGGAGGGGACAGTGTTACGACATCACAGAACAATCTACGTGTTTATCAAATGTTCCAGAGGGATCCGGAATGTAACGTGTGTGGCGTACGTGCTTGTCGACGCATTTGCTAGACGGTGTGAGAATTCGCGCGGCCGCTCTCACTGTGTCAAGGCCGCAATCAATTACGACATAGTTTAGAGGTAATACGTAATATGTGGAATCGTCTAGATTTTCGGCGGACTATAAATATAATTACTCGGGGACGCTCAGTTCAATTTATTGTCGGGCGATTACAAGTGATTATCGGGCGATATTACTATGTGCGTTCAAGTGGTTATTAGTGAAGTATTGTGTTTAATAATCGGGCGGGACAATTGTAATATAATTGTGTTTTAACATTAGTTTACATTTTATTGCGTGTGAACAATTTTTATTTGATTTGTTGTATGAGACTGTGTTGTTAATTACGAACTGTTTAGCTGTGAAAATTAAAGCTGGTGATTAGTGACTTAATTGGTGTCTTGTATTTTGTTTCCACTGTAACTACGACGATCAAGTAGACCGTCGTAACAATATACAGACGATTTGTACAATAGGCATATTTTCTTCTCAACGACCAAACCAGATAATTTCGATGAAATTATACGTAACTTGGTAACAAAGTATTATTCATTCTTAACGAAACTGTAGATGTGTTGAAAAGAAAGCTAAAAGCCGAATTTATTATTCATTATTCAACAAAACTGTAGATGTGTTGAAAAGAAACCTAAAAGCTGAATTGGAGTTCTGGGATAGAAAAGAAAACGTTGGTCCACACAATGCATTAGATGTATTATCAAAATGTAATAAACAGATGTACCCTCGTATACATTTTTTTATTAAGCTTTCGGTAACGTTACCAATATCGATAGCAATGGGCGGGATTCGGGGGTGGGTTCCCCCAGTATCTATCAAATAAATTACAAATCAGTGAACCATAGCTTTGTGCAATATTTGACACGGCGTTGGAAGGCTTTCAAGATCTAGTTTTCTTGCGTAGTTTAACTTATTCAAGCTATGCTATATGTAATGTAAAGTTAACTACAGTGTAGGGGAGACCGGGGCACGTTGGCCCAGTTTTTTTTGTTTTATTTTTAGAAAAAAAAGTTTTTGTTTTTTTACCGTGGTAATAATTTTTAACAATTTCCAATATCTTTTATTACAAATAAAAAATTCTATGTTTGTTAAATTTGCACAACTGAAGGCTCTATTAATATAATTTATGGGCTTTGTCATGTGGGCCAACCTACCCCGTGCACGGGGTAGGTTGGCCCAGCTAGTGGGGCACGATGGCCCACCTAGCACTTTACCTTTTTGTTGTTGTTTTAGGAGCTAAATAAAAGTCAATTTGCTGAACAAACTATTCTATATAATTTTTAAAACAAAAACTCTTTACATAGAAGAAAATAAGATTATGTTTGGCTTAATGCATAAAGTTTTAATCACTGTATTCCATTACTAAAGGGTCACTACAATGAAGCATTCAAAAAACACCCCTTTTATTTCTCATTTGACACACTGCACATGTCCCCAACGTTTGCAACTGGTGCACTGGATCCATTCCGCCCCAGGCGTACTTTTATTGAACGCCTTAAAGCAACGTAAGCATAAATTATCCTCATCTTCGTCATCCTCATCGTCGTCTTCTACTTTTTGTTGCTTTTTTAGTAGTCCTTTTTCGGCGCTTCTGACCACTACCACCAGGCTGTTCCGGGTGGTCACAAAACAAATTCTTCGCAACAGATAGCTTTCTTTGTTATTTTTTTTCTCTTTCTTGATGATTTTTTCTTCTCATTTTTCTTTTGTAGGCCTATTCCTTTTTCAGTTTTGATCTTATTTCTTTCTTTTTCTGCTCTTTTTTCAAGCTGTAATGCTTCTTTTACAGGAGTGTCTGTCAGTATGGCAGATGTTCTTTTCCTTTTATTTGAATTCTTTCCTTTCCTGGGTTCTGCCTTCTGAAATGGTCTTACTTCCTCTGGTGATGGGAAGGTTTGCTGTAGGCCTATTTCCGAAGAAGTAGGAGGGGTTGCTGGGATGACAACTGATGAAATCTGGTTGGTATTTTCTTCCTAAAGAACACTTGAATGGTTTGGAATATTTGAAGGATCTGGTCTATCAGTCAAATACGAAGGCATGAAATCAGCGTCGGTAAAAATATGTTTATTAAAAGGACATATTCCAGTAACCTGGGAACCTGCTGTTATGTTTACTGG
This sequence comes from Magicicada septendecula, assembly GCA_034769895.1. Lineage (NCBI taxonomy): Eukaryota > Metazoa > Arthropoda > Insecta > Hemiptera > Cicadidae > Magicicada > Magicicada septendecula. The sequence continues at coordinate 426,001,514 of CM068367.1, read as the reverse complement.
GTTGACTGCGTGTGGGAGGGCAGTTTTCACGATACCAGGTATATCGTAAATTGTCATTGGCCGTCTGTTTGTTGTCGCCCAACTGTCACAGGCAGAATTCACGTACTTCTTAAAAGGGCCGTAAACACTTTGGTCCAAGGGTTGCAGCTTATGGCTGCAATGTGCCGGAAAAGATAACAGTGTGATTCCATTTTCTTTGCAATAGTGTAAAACATCTGATGACAAATGGGAACTATGGTTATCTATTAACACAAGGCACGGGTTTTCTTTAGAGCTATGGACGTGTCCAACAAAATGTTTTATATATTTCAAAAACCCATTTTCCGTCATCCATCCTGATGGGTGAGCATCGTCAGAACATCCAGCAGAGCCATCTCGAACGAAATGTTCTTTGTATTTAACCCTAGGAAAAACAAAGAAAGGGGGTACACTGTTCCCGATTGCACTCACTGCCAATGCCATTGTAACTAAGGAACCACGTTCTGCTGAGGTCACACGTCCTATTTGTCGGAAACCTTGACGTGCGACAATTCTGTCGGGTTTCTGAACCGTCGTAACACCTGTCTCATCAATATTCCAAATATCTTTTGCTGTGACCTTTAGTCTAGATAAGACATTGTTCAGGTTGTCAAAAAATAAACCTGTATTGTGTTTATTAAAACTGGTGCAACGGGCTAAGCTTGTGGCTTGAGGGGTACGAATGGACAATTTTGGGTGCCTTTTTTAAAACCCTGTAAACCAATCTGGGCCAGCCATTTCAAATTCAGTCCACGAGTTAGGAATGGTCCTGCTACATGCAACAGCGTACGTGTAAGCAAATCGCCGGACTTCTTTGGGTGACAGACCAAAATAGATGTCGCTTGCCTTCATCAGGTAGTTTTCCAACAAGTTTTCTTGCTACGCCTTAAACACCTGGACAGAATAAACGGTTCGAATTAGTTACACACGTAAAACTAAATTTCATTAAGCCTACATTTTGTTTTTAATTTAGTTTCATATCCAGCTACTTTACATTTTAAACCATATAAAAATTCTGTTTATTTTGTACTTTACTGTCAATTATTTGAAGGCTTAAAGCGTAATAAATAATAATATAAAGAACTGAAAGTATTTAATAACAGTGTTATTTTTTATTTAGGCCTACGTGAAACCGTTTTGCGTAGCCAAATGTGTGGAAGACTCCGGGAGATCTAATAGGCCTAAGCGAAGGGCTTACAGTTGCCATCGAAGTTCCAACTGTTGGGAGGCCTACTTCCATGGGCTCTACGGGGACTGTTGCTACTTCTTTGGACAGTTCGGTAACTGAAGACCCTTCGGTAACAACTGAAGACTCTTCGGTAACTGAAGACACTTTGGTGACTAAAGGCACTTCGGTAACTGAAGGCACTTCGGTAACTGAAGACACTTCTGTAACTGAAGACTCTTCGGTAACTGTAGGCCTATCCACTTCCACTGACACTTTGGTAACTAAAACACCTTGATTTTCTGTAGGCATTTCTATAGGAACTTTGGTAACTTCTGCCACTATTGTAGGCACTTCTTGGGGCACTTCGGTAACTACAGACTCTTCAGCAAGTGTAGGCGTACCTTCAAATTTATCACAGTATCTTCCTAATGTTTTTCTAGGAATTCCGAATTCTTCACTTACACTCCTCACGGACCTTTTATACTGCTTCACTTCAACAACAGCCAACATCATAGTTTCTTTTGAAACAAGCCCTCTTTCAGTTTTTCTTTTATAGTTGCGAACCATGGTAACCGAAAAAAACTAAATACATGTAGACAAAGATATAAGTTAGTTGTCGTTTTCTATATTTAAACATCAATCCTGATATTTGCAATTTAAATATAAATTAAATGTGTTTCAAAACGCACTAGCATTAAAGAGTGCTATTATCAAAATTACTAATTTTGTAACAAAAAGCACCGGGGCACGTTGGCCCGCCAGGCCAACGTACCCCGATGCTTGTGGGCCGACCTGCCCCATCGCCATGTTCGAAATAGTTTTACAGTTTTAGAAAAACCCACACAACATTCAGTTCAGTTGTTACACTAAAAGTATCCTTACTTATTGAGCTTTCAATACACTACTTACCTATTTCCTTGATCAGTGTTTGCAGAGAAATATAACAATTTAATCCAACTCAAGAAAAATTACTAGAAATACAACAAAATCGAATAACTGGTACCACTGCTGACAGATCACAGTAAACGAACTGGCAGTCGCGGAGGAGGGGGGCTACAGGTCAGGCAACGTTCAGTATGATTCGCGGAGCATTCTGATGGTTGCTAGGGAAACTAAAGCCGTTGGGCCAACGTGCCCCGGTCGCCCCTACTTGGTAAAATGAAGAACTTCCCCGCGAATCATCACAGCCAATGCCGGATTAACCATCTTGGGGGCCTTTAGGCAGCAGAAAACCGAGGATCCCTCCAGATTATTTAATTTTTTCATATTTTATGTGCGTGCATGTGTTTACACACGTTTGTGCATGTGTGCGTGTTTTTGTGTATGTGTGTCTTTTGAAGGGCGTTAGCATTCCCGCTAACCCGCCTTTCCGCCAGTTCGGAGGTTAAAATTCTTGCTAGCCCACATTTCCGCCCATTCGGAGGTTAGAATTCGCTAGCCTATCTTTCTATCCGTTACAGATTAGAATTGTCTCCAGCATGTCTTTCTGGGGTAATGCCAACGCCTCCACCAACCGAACACCGCCATCGATAATTCCTGCGTTTCTAGTCATTTCCTCAATAAAGACAGAACGCCTTCACTTTGGTTCGCTTAAAAAAAAAAAAGTTGCCATTGTCGATATTGCCCCATATCGATAGCAACAGCAGAACATGTCTTTTCGTGTTTAAGATTATTGAAATCGTGGTTACGATCTTCTATGGACCAAGAAAGGCTCAATGGGCTTGCTTTAATGCATATTGTAACGCGGAGACTCGGTCGTATCTGTAAAATGTGAACCAGTTTTGTATGTGTACAAAGTGTTAGTGCGTTCGTCTCGCACTGGGGTCGTTACATCAATGGTTGCTGCTAACGATGTCCGTAGCGTTGAGGTAATCACCAGTATAACACGGCAGTAACCTTACCTGTTTATAATTATAGGGGTGTGTTAATCCCGGGTGGCGCCAAATTGTTTATTAAAACAATTAAAATTACTGAATAAAGTGTTTTCAGCGGTGACGGTCGGGGCGTTCAAATAATTCCCGCTCGTACCGCCTTCTGGATTGTATAAACAGCTGTGCCAATGACGACTTGAGCGCTGCTCATCAAACCTATTCTTCGTAAATAAACTCAAATAATGTAATGCACTCCCTATGAAATAATAACAACGGTTACTCCCTGTAATAGTTATTTTTAATGAGTGATAATTAAAATATTCAATCTGACAATTATATTATAATAAATTTGCACCGACTTTTTACATGAAACACTTGCTCTCAAGGCTGACGAAAATCGATTCTGTAACGATATATCCGTATTAGCAAGGTAGCTGAATGTTGGATATTACTACGTTTTTTGTTCCAAAATCGGTGGATTCTTGTGATTATGAGCTAAATAATTCCTATGGTTACAATAAAAATATTTTACCTTACTCTAAGTGTACATAAATAATAATGTGTGATGTTACAATCTGTTTTGTAGTGTCGTTAAACGTATTTTGAAAGTTCGTGTTTAAACAATAGGTTAGATTTTATGTTAACAAATTTTCAGTGTATTTATTTTACTTAAATAATCTGTGAAAGAGAAATATTCGGTTTATAGTGAGATAAATTTACCTTTAGTAAAATTTAGAGGGATTAGGTTTTTGGAAATAGGTAATTCAATTGTACCTAACACCTCAGCATGACTTGGTGTCTTCGTTCAGTGGATCGGGTAGGATTGGGCTGCAATAAGTTCTTTTTTCATTAATTTTTTGGACTTCAATAGGTCTGGCGTCCTTTTCTTATAATGTCTGGTCATAATTTTCCGTTGATTCTCGGTTGTATGGTCCTGGATCTTGCGTGGACTGTGCTAATGGTTCGTCAACATCTTATACATTCATGGTTATGAACTTCGATTACTGTTTTACATTATTTTATTAGAAAATCGGTCTTCCAAACTTTGGCTTCTGTACTGCTTGACTGACGCTTCACGAGTAACGGTATTCAACCGTAATTTTGCCATCAATGGCCGTTTCTATGATAACGAAAAAATTCTGATTGGCCGAGGTTGATATAAATCCATTGTTATCAAAATTCGAATTCCTTTCAAAATCTTCGTATATCTTCCAACTGCTGTTATTCTTCTATCTTCCTTCCTGGTTATTAAATATTGTCACTATATTATGTATTTCCTTTCATAGATTATTTTGATACCCTACAAGTTTGGGTTATTCAGGTTTTTATGTTTTTACAATTATGTTAATACTTGTTAATTACATTTCTTTTTGTATACAAATGCTTATTATAATATTTTGTTTTACAAATGATTTACAATTTATTCTTGGTGAATCCTTCACCTCGGATTTGCTAATTTCTTTGTTACTTTGTTATAATTTGTAGTTGTTTGTTTCTGAGAGTTAGGCATTTTCATAGGCCTAAGTAGCCATTATGGTATTTGACTTATTTCATTTAAATTACATTTCATTTCAGCCTAATGGGCTTTATTTTGTTATTATAATTGGTTGTGTTGTGTTTTGGGTCTGTTTATGTGTTATTATCTTGTCACTATTATTTTGTACATAATGGTTTACTATTTGGGTTTCCTCGTTTTCTAGTCATACATTTCTTAACGTTTTTATTTATTTCCTTTGCCAATAATAACAATGTGGCTATTAATTACTATTTTTTTGATCTTATTTAAATATAACATGTAGGCCTATGGTCTGTATGATTCTTACAGCCATATCCAATTCATAAACTTGATTGAATAATTATTTAACTATTATTTGCTAGTCTTTGTTTACAATTGATCTTATTTTATATTATTTTTTAGTGTGACAAACAACATCACTTTTATGAAACTTATAACTATCCCTTATAACATGGGTGTTTTTTGATTTGTTCCTAACTCCTTAACTTTTTAAACAATCTTTACTTTCCCTCCATGTTAACACTTTCTATTTACTCTTTCTTGGGATTCTCCCTTTTAAATAGGATTACATATTTTTAAACTTATTGATAATATTTTTTGTTTTACTTACTATTGTGATTATCACCTTCCAGTGTTCAATACATCTTACTTTTTAGTTTATATTTAATACTATTTTTCACAACATTCTTACTCACTATTATTTTTCACTGTTAAACCTTTAGTGTTCTTTATAGATTTATTAAGTGTTTATTTTCTTTATCCTTCACTATTAACATTCTTTATTACACATTATTCTTATTTATACCTCACCTTCACTTTTAAATTATTTATAGTTTATTATAATTTAATTAGTGTACCTTCTTTATCACTACACTCTGGGGTTTTTACACTTTCATTTCGCACTTCACAAATGTTTTGTTTTTTAAGTGTTTCTGAATGGGTAATCCCTCTAATTACTATCTCACTACCGTACTATCTCTTTCATTACAATATTTCCTTAATAATATTAACAATTTTATGTCCTTACATTTCTATTATTATATCTAACTCTAAATTGTTGGTTAGTTTGCTTTTTTATATTTATCTTTAACATATTTTAATAGGGTTTCTTCCCTAGATTATTATTGTCCATTAATGGATAATGACCTTTACTTTTTCCTTTCTCATAGGTTAATTATTGGTCTTGGTTCCAATATTACTTTTGAGTGCATTATTTCTCCTGCTCATATTCTTTATTACTTGTTTGTGTATCATTATTGGTTTTCATTTTTATCTATTTCCCTCCTTCTTTATTTTCATTGTATTTGGTTAATACCTTGGGTTTTTCCACCTTCTCCTTTGGGTTCATTTTAACGTGTTACATTGAGTCATTTAATTCCATGAACTTGTTTCATTTTTGTTTAGGTTTTGGTTTCTTCCCTTCTTCCTTTGGTTTCGTTAATCACCTTCTTCTCTTCTTTGGTTTTATTCTTGTTTGTTTTTTGTGGTTCCCTTCTTCTTTTGTTTCCTTTTGTTGGGTCAATCACTTGGGTTGGGTCATGTCGTCGTTTGTCGAGTCATTGTCTATATATTTTATTTAAATTAAGCATTTTATTTAGTATGAAGTATTATTTTATATTCAATATTATCTTTTTCATCCCTGGTACTGGGGTGGCTTATTTGTGTTGTAACAATATTCATTACAATGAAAGTATAGACATAGAAAATGTAATTGATATGTATGCCAATTTAAGAAACAATCGTTTCGAGTCTAGATTGTAGGCCTAATTATAATATATCGTTATTATCAAATTTTTGTAACGCAAATATATTTTACTATTAAAATATCGGTATGGAGAACCATACATGACTTCCATATTCTAAGATTTATATTTTAAATCATTTTCAGCCAAACAGCCAGGGAAGGAATTTTAACAAAAAAATACTTCTTTGTTGCCAATAACGTAGTACACATATAAAAAAAAATTATCCCCTCCCCCTTCAACTATAATTTTGATTTATAGAAAATTACCCCCAGCCCGTTCAACTAGCCTCTTCATTTATAGATATTTCATCTACGTTTCTACAGTGGATTATTAAGATCTTATCAGGATACTTTATCAAAATTAAGTACTTTACTCATGTTACAAGAAAAAATGTTTCAGGTAAACTGCCCTTTCCCCGTAACCGATCTTCACCAAAATCAACAGACATTGAGTTCTCTATAGCTCAGGCACATATGTAAAAAATTATTTGATTCTGTTTGAATTTACGGCAGTTATGGTTCGTCATATAAAAAATTACCCATGTTAAAACATAAAACATGAGATTTATAAAACATATCTAAGATTTATATTTAAAATCATTTTTGAAATAAAATATTTTCATAGAACCTACTAACGCTGGGGAAATCTGAGGAGCCAATCAGAGTTGGGCTACCTGTCACTCTGCTGAATTTGGTGGAAAGCCCTGTCACTGTCGTCAAAGTATCAGCCTTGACAGGGTCCTCTTTTTCTGCAAAATGGGAGAGGCTTGAGATGGAGTGAGTGACATGGTCCCCACCTCAATGAAGAACCCATTGGTTTATAAAAATATATTTAAATTTTGAAAACTGAAAATTCTTTTCTTGTTGTAAATATTTATATTTTATAATCAAAATGACTTTATTTTTGTTACCTGGCAACAAAATTATTTTATTTTCAACAATTACCATTGTTTCAAAAAGTTCCAATAAATTTTCAAGTACTTTACTCTTGTTAAAACGTAAAAGGTTGCAGGTAAACTACCTCTTCCCCTCAACCGATCTTCACCAAAATCTAAAGACCTTGAGTCCTCTGCAATTCACTGACGTATGCAAAACATTATTTGATTCTGTTTGAATTTGCGGCTGTTATCGTTTGCCATAGAAAATACGCTTGATAAAAAACGTTGCAGGTAAACTACCCCTTCTCCTCAACCGATCTTCACCAAAAACAATAGATCTTGAGTACTCTACAAATCAGGGTTGTATGCAGAAAATTATTTGATTCTGTTTGAATTTGCGGCTGTTATCGTTTGCCATAGAAAATACCCTTGTTAAAAAAACGTTGTTGGTAAACTACCCCTTTCCCTCAACCGATCTTCACCAAAAACAATAGGTCCTGAGAACTCTACAATTTAGGGCTGTATGCAAATAATCTTTTGATTCTGTTTGAATTTTCGGTTGTTATCGTTTGCCATAGGAAATACCCTTGTTAAAACATAAAACGTTACTGGTAAACTACCCCTTTCCCTTAACCGATCTTCACCAAAAACAACAAATCTTGAGAACTCTACAATTTAGGGCTGTATGCGAAACATTATTTGATTCTGTTTGAATTTGCGGCTGTTATCGTTTGCCAAAAAAAAAAATTTCCCTTGATAAAAAAAACCGTTGCTGGTAAACTACCCCTTTCCCTCAACCGATCTTCACCAAAAACAATAGGTCGTGAGTACTCTACAAATCAGGGCTGTATGCAAAAAATTATTTGATTCTGTTTGAATTTGCGGCAGTTATCGTTTGCCATAGAAAAAAATCTACACACAGACACACAGATAGACAGACAGACACACAGACACACACACAGACACTTTTCGGAAAACGACTTTTTTTCATGTTTTGAGTGTAGTAGAATCAGAATCTGCAATAATCTCGAACACGATTTTTTTTGCCATCACCATACTTCCATTCCTTAAGGAATATGGAAGTAAAATAATAATCTCTTTTTATTAATATTATTTTAATTACTATTGTAATCTGCGGAAGTAACTCTTCCTTTTTTTACCCCTCCCCTCCTCCGAATTGACCACTAGCTCTAGTTCGCCCCCCCCCCCAAAATAATTCCTGGATCCGCGCCTGCATGTATTGTGTGTTGGACAATCGTAAGGTTGAATAAATATTGTATACCGGTGTCTGTTGCTGTTTTACTTCTTCAGTTATAATTAGTAATTTCATCTGGTGTCGTTTATTCTGTTTCCACTGTTTAAAAACAACGATCCGTGTGACAGTCGTAACACTGGTGTCAGAATTGGGTATAGAACCATTCTCGGCGGAAACGGAGGACAGCAGGCTTACATAGAAGAGTTTAGTGTTGGTGAAAATTGGTTTACAAGAATGGATGGCACTCAGATGATGGAAGCTTTCCAAACGTTTGGAACTACGCAAGCGGAAAGCATAAAAACGACAGGATGAAAACGCAAATACGAAAGAGAAGAATTAGAGAAAAGATGATGGAGAGCGTTATTACTGGAAATAGCAGAGCGCGGAAAAAATCACTCTCGCAGGAAACACAGGAATAGCAGAAACAACAGTAGCCAGTGTGCAACACGACGACCCGTGCAACCGCCCCCGCCGTAACAGTATATTCGTTTATTTTATAAGATTGCTGACTTAGCAGTACTTTGACTAACTAAACGATATTCATTTATTTGCAACTTGCAATCATCAATAGTTTCCGAGAGTTGAAGAGATAATGAACACAGTGTACGAAGATCCATAGCAAATGTGACATAAAAGAAATTGTGTTGTACATTGCTAATGTCCAAGGAACTTCATACACTTCCGCAGAATATAGCATAATGATCTCTTCAAGTTTAGAATAGTTCATTAATTCAACAGGAATAGTTTATATTTTCAACTAAGTGATTCAGCAGTTATACACCGATTCAAAAGTCCCGACTTAGTGGAAGTAAAAGTAGATAGTGTTACGTTATTTCGGCGTAAGACTAGGGCTTTTTTCCTGTTCCGACCTTTGTGTGGGTCAATAGTTTCATAAAAATAGTCTCAATATTATGCATAATTATACATTCATTCGAATATTACAAAACATGTAGGCATTACAACCTATAGAAATCGAAGTGGCCCACTGGAAACGTTATCAGGGGTCCCCTAAATCTCTGAGTATGCCGCTCCACAACCTAAGTCGTTGAAGTGCCACTTGAAGACATGTTACACAACTCTTGGTGACGACATTTTTGCTGCTCGGAAAGCGTTGAATATTGCAGTATCTAGGAAGCAGAGGATGAGAGATCCTGGAATAGATTCCTCCGGGACTGTACTGAACAGGTTGTTTACAGGTCCTAGGATACCCCGATGACCTAGATATAATCGGGAGGTCCCTTAGAGCAGTCGCTAAAGCCTTTCTTGCTCTTGAAGGTCCCGCAAGGAGGTTGGATCTCATAATAAACGAAAGCAAGACAAAATACATGGTCACAGGACAGGAAGCTAGAGGAGGAGAGCACGTCCAAATTGGCATCTATTCCTTTGAAAAAGTCAACAACTTTGTTTATTTAGGATGCCAACTTAACTCCGATGGAGAAACGACAGAAGAAATAAAGCGAAGAATCACCTCAGCTAATAGGTGCTTCTTTGGTCTCAGACCCCAGTTCCAGAGCAGAATAATTGCCAGGAGCATCAAGCTGCTTCTGTATAAAACGCTGATCCACCCAGTTCTCACCTATGGTTCTGAGACCTGGACCATTATTAGAAAGTCTTAGTCAATCCTACTGGTTCATGAACGCAAAATCCTCCGCAGTATTTTTGGTCCAATATGTGTGGGAGGTGAATGGAGGAAAAGGACTAACCAAGAGCTGAACACTTTTCTGAACGAACGAATTGTGAAATTTATAAAATACTCAGGTGGACTGGACATGTGATCAGAGTGGGTGAGAATGGAATACTGTACTTAGAAAGGCACTCATAGAACAAACCATGTCGTTTGTAACAAACAATTATACTTTTATAAATTCATTAGTTACAGAGTTTCAAGATGCTAAATAAAAACTCAAAATACACACTCTGTATACACAAAATATTAAGGTTTATTGTACTTCACTTGCCGTTTGTGTGGCAGACTTAATGTATCTCACAACTTAATTTCTTAGAGTTTTCCACATAATATTATCTGTACGTAATTGAAGTAATTAATGTTCAAATGCTCTTCTTTACAAATGATTGTATCTTTTAAAATCTGTTAAACGCTGCTGACAAACAATGGGAATGCTGTGTTAATCATCACCTCCAGTCATAACTTCCATAAACTCTGAAACAGTAACAACATTCTCATTAGGTTACATCTTCAGTATAAACAAATATTTACCAAAACTAAACATTAGTTATGCTTTCCCTCTAATGTACAGGTCTACTGTTACCCATTTGGTATTTACGAGGGAAAGTACAGGAAATTTGCTGTCCCTTCCGATCAGGTTAATGACAGCACTGTCTGCTTTGCTCACACCTCACAGGATCTTTCCTTTGAAAGTACTGTTTAATTATTAATAATTTGCAATTGTGTTTAAAAGTTATCATGGTCCGACTGCACCAAGGAAGAAATACGAGAAATGACACCTTTTCTAAACTCACAGAAGGTGAAACCTGCAGAGATTATTCGTAAAATTCGGCCACAATATGGAAGGAATTGCTTGAGTGGTAGCCTTAAGTAGTAGTTTAAAAGTAATAGTATTGGTAGCGAAACTAGTAGCTTGGTTTGAAAACAGCCGGTTGCCTTTCTGTGATAAACAATGGAAAGATAGTTAACCTTCCACTTCAAAGAATAATAATAGAATCAATGACAATTTGTTTAATATCATTTAAACAAATTAAATGATTCATGGTAGTCAGCGGATTTCTAGTAAAGTGCATGTGAGCTGACAAGCCATAGTTCAGCATTTTCAGTAAACCAAAAGAAGTAATTTTTTCTTCACGACAACGGCCGACCTATCACTGCCAATAAAACAAGCTATTGTCTTCAAGATCTTCGTTTTAGCTAGTGGACTATACTCTACTGACGTATAGTCCTAAGCTGTCCCTAAAGAGTTCCATCTTTTGAATCCATTATAAGAAGTAGAGCTGCTAGGAAAATATTTTTGTTCAAGTGATTGGCTTGACACGCGGCCAAAAAAATTTTTGCAGGTGAAAATACATCTTGTTAAAAGTTGGACTAAGGCATACAAGTAGGAAGGAGTTATGTAGACAAATCCCGGAATTTTTATTTATGTGAGTGCAAGCAAAAATTGAATATATATATATTGTAATGGTACATATCTTCAACAAACAATAATGAAGAAACATGATAAGAATAAATTATTAAATACTTAACACTATGATTAAAAGGGATGAGTCAGAGATAAAAGAATGGGTAATTAAAATAATAATACTATCAAGCATATGAAAGTAATCATAAAAGTAACCTCTGATAAGAAAAAAGTAACAAGCAACGGACAGAAACGTTGAAAACAATGATACATGGCGATTTAACCATAATAACCCAATAGATTGTAAGTGAGAAAGTAGAACCAGCCCCAACACCAAGGAAAGGATATATAAATAATGAACATTTGTAAGTGAGAAAGTAGAACCAGCCCCAACACCAAGGAAAGGATATATAAATAATGAACATTGGTAAGTGAGAAAGTAGAACCAGGCCCAACACTAAAAGCAAGGAGATATAAATAATAACAAATGAAGATGAAAGTAGAAACAGCCACAACACTAAAATAAGGATGTATGAATTGTAACAAGATAAATGGATAACTAGAAGCAGCCGTAACACCTATGAAAGGATATATGGATCATCACCAAATGAAGTAAAAGCAGTAAAAGTGCACAACACCAGTGATAGACCAAGTGAAAAGAGACCAATCAATAATAATTGTAAATAATGATGATAAATGTAAACCCAGACAAACAATGTAAAATGAGAAGTGTTAAATCTTAATAACTTAAATTTTAGAAGGGTACACTAACCCAAATGAATAGAGATAACTATGAAAATCAATCTGATACAACATAAACTTGTTAACGGTATAATTGAACCTAGTAAAGTGAGAGATAGTGAATTAGAGTAATAATGAACATTTTGTAAAATGAGAAAGAGAATTTAAGTAAGCAATACCCACCAGTAACACTTAAATCAAATATAGAGTGCAAGTGGGGAGTCGAACAAGACATAACACTCCAACTGATTAAAAACAAATTCATTGAGTCAGTAATGTTACGTCATCCTAATTCCACCAAACCATTCTATTTAAATTGCGACGCCAGTGACGTTTGCCTTGGATCCGTTTTGTACCAGGAGGATGAAGAGGGGAATCATTGTGTAATCAGTTTCGCAGGTAGGGTGCTAAACAGCAGTGAGAGAAATTATAATGTCACGGAGAAGGAATTGCTGAGCGTTGTATTTTCATGTGGAAAATTTAGAACCTACATATTGGGGTAACCGATTACAGTAAGGACTGACCACAAGTCCATATCATTCCTCAGAAATTGTAAGTTAAGTCATGGAAGATTGACTAGATGGAGTTTGGTATTACAGGAATACAATTTAAATTGGGAATACATCCCAGGCAAGAAAAATGTTGTAGCAGATACCCTGTCCAGAGTAAACATTAAAGACCAGACGTACGAAGGAGAAAAGGAAACCATTATCAAAATATACCACATAATTAAGAGCAGAACTGACTTGGACAACATCAGGAAAGAAATGGAACGACAACAAGCACAAGATCCCAAACTAAGCAAAATTCTACAACGCTTAACAGACAAAGACGACCACGTATCCCAATTTTACTGCAAACACCAAGGAATACTTTTCATTAAAACACAATATAAATTCAACACCTGGAAAATAGCAATACCTCAAGCCACAGAGAAAGACCTAATTCTCGATTATCATGAGAGATATAGACACATGGGCGCATTAAAAGTGGTAAAGGCCTTACAAGAGTATGTATACATGAAAGATGCTAACAGAAAGGTACGGAAATGCATAAAGCAATGTCACATCTGCCAACTAGTGAAGGTCAACAATGACAGAAAGGAGGGCACCATGATACCGATAACTACCTCTTGTAAATTGGAGAAGGTCTTCGTTGACATATGCGGACCATTTCCGCGTAGTGGAGGAAAGCATCAATACAAATACCTCATTATTGTGTTCGACCACTACACAAGGTTCACAAAGCTTTACCCTATCAATCGTGCCACTACCCAGAAAATTTTAAACTTGATACTAGTACCATACGTTAGTGAAGTTGGAACACCCAAATGCATCATCACCGATCATGGAACGCAATTCAAGGGAAATAAATGGAAGAACACTTTACTGAATCATAGAATAAAAACGTACAAGACATCAGTGTACCATCCAAGCAGCAACCCTGCAGAACGAGTCTTGAGAGAAGTGGGGAGAATTCTCCGTACATATTGTTACGATCAGCACAGCGAGTGGTCTAAATACATACCAGCAGCCGAAAACTTTATAAATAAATTTATCGCACCACCAATTTATTGAAACAACACCATATACAGCAATGTTCCAAAGACCACCACCAAGAGAAATTACTTCTTTAATTCAATTTCCAAATGGAAAAGAATATCAGTTCGATGACGTGCAATTTCACCATAAGATACTAGAGAAGACGGACAAGATCAGACAAAAATATAAGCAAATGCAACCGAAACCCATACAATATCAGATTGGAGAGCAAATATTACTTAGAAACAAAGGATTACCAAGCACCATGGAAGGGATAGCCAAGAAGCTATTACTACTTTACACAGGACCCTACATAGTTAGTAAAGACAATCAAAATAACACATATGAGAAAGTAGACCCAAACACGCAAAGAAGAAAGGGGACATATAACCAATCCTCTATGAAAAAGTATTATTAAACAACAACAAAATCCTGAAACCAATTAATAATAGCTAGTGTTAAAAAAGTAAGAAAAATACACAAAACAAATAATAAAAAGATCATGTGTATCATACCCAATAATAATATCGCATCACTAAGAGCTAAAGAGTGTGAGTAAAAGAAAAAGATTATAATTTGAAATAATGTATTGTATAAACTAAATGATAATAATGTGGAGAATCCTACAAATGATATTTATTTTATAGTCGCACTAAGACTACTTATATAATTTTATTAATGATTGACTGTAGATAAGTCCAGCAATCAAATGTATAATTGACGACGGAGAAATGGAGTCAAAAGTACCCCTCCGATCCGATTCAATATAATGTTAGGGAAAAAAGGTTAGGGAATTAGATATCAAAGGGATAAGAACATAAAACAAAAATATAATTTTAAAGTCATTGTACTGGTATCCGCGTCACAATTATTATAATTAAATTATTTTACCGGTGTCGAGTGCGCACTCACATCCGCGTACGTCGCTGTGTTTGTATAATATATACATAGATGTACTTTAGTGTCTCCTTTTAATGTTTTAACGAAGTCATAACTGACGGATTTTTTACTTTGATGATGGATTAAGTTTAATCCGAAACGCGTAAGAAGACAGAAACCAAGCGGTCACAGTGACGGATTAAGGTAAAATAATTTTATTATAAAAATATAATACAAAAATCAAGAAGAATACTGACACTCAAAAATAGTAAGAATCGATAGCTCAAAACTAACCAGTGTTAAGAAAAAAAATTGAAGTAATGATTGATAATTTCAATCAAAAACCTGAACGATATTTGCTGGAATAATCAATTTTAGTGGCAGGGCAATATGTAATGGTACATATCTTCAACAAACAATAATGAAGAAACATGATAAGAATAAAATATTAAATACTTAACACTATGATTAAAAGGGATGAGTCAGAGATAAAAGAATGGGTAATTAAAATAATAATACGATCAAGCATATGAAAGTAATCATAAAAGTAACCTCTGATAAGAAAAAAGTAACAAGCAACGGACAGAAACGTTGAAAACAATGATACATGGCGATTTAACCATAATAACCCAATAGATTGTAAGTGAGAAAGTAGAACCAGCCCCAACACCAAGGAAAAGATATATAAATAATGAACATTTGTAAGTGAGAAAGTAGAACCAGCCCCAACACCAAGGAAAGGATATATAAATAATGAACATTGGTAAGTGAGAAAGTAGAACCAGCCCCAACACTAAAAGCAAGGAGATATAAACAATAACAAATGAAGATGAAAGTAGAAACAGCCACAACACTAAAATAAGGATGTATGAATTGTAACAAGATAAATGGATAACTAGAACCAGCCGTAACACCTATGAAAGGATATATGGATCATCACCAAATGAAGTAAAAGCAGTAAAAGTGCACAATACCAGTGATAGACCAAGTGAAAAGAGACCAATCAATAATAATTGTAAATAATGATGATAAATGTAAACCCAGACAAACAATGTAAAATGAGAAGTGTTAAATCTTAATAACTTAAATTTTAGAGGGGTACACTAACCCAAATGAATAGAGATAACTATGAAAATCAATCTGATACAACATAAACTTGTTAACGGTATAATTGAACCTAGTAAAGTGAGAGATAGTGAATTAGAGTAATAATGAACATTTTGTAAAATGAGAAAGAGAATTTAAGTAAGCAATACCCACCAGTAACACTTAAATCAAATATAGAGTGCAAGGTGATAGTATTAAAATACCCAATTTATATAGAACCCCATTGATAGTGATAGACACTAATAAATCAGTGTAAAAGATTTAAGAGTGAATAGTGAAGGTGAGTGAAAGCTAATAATTGCTAAACACAGAAAGGACTGTGGCAATTAAAACCAATTATCAGTGAACACCAGTGTACACGACAAACTAAACCAAAGTGTAGTAGGTTAAGTAATTAATAGAGTTCAGGTAGTAGTAGTATTGACTACTTATCATATTTTAATTTAAACCCAGTAGTATTCTAAGTTGGCAAATAATATTATTACCAATGTATTTCAGAAAAAATGACTATTAGTGTGATAATACACAGTATAGATGATTGCTGAGGTACAGAGGTAAAACCAAATACTATTAATATAAAATGATAGGAAAAGGATTTAAATATAATATTGTAAAATGTTATTAAAGTTCCATGTTAATGACCTAATGTCATTTGAATTTAGTTATAAGGAAATATCATTGTTTTCAAATATTTAATTAATGTTTATGTTTTTATCTGTTATAATATGTAATAATGATAACTCACCAAAGAGTATGAAGAGATGAAGAGAATGAACATTGTGAGTAATGACATGCAAATAATTATGTTTAATGAATAGAAATATGTCTGTGGGAGTTATGTAGACCATAAGACTAGATGTTATATGTTAAATAATAGGGAATAAGAAATAATAATTCCATTACAAACAAAAGCAGTAATAAGAAACAAAATAAATTCAGACAAATCCAATGACACTGAAAAAGCAGTTATAACAATAGACAAGCCAGAATATGGAACTAATAAAATAACATACAATTACAATAGAACAGACATAAAACCATTCAACAAATGAATAAATCATGTATTAAACACATCAGAACCTATACAAGGGGAAAATAAAATGTAATATCTGTAATTTAAGAAAAATAGCCAATTGCTGTTTAGGCATAGGCAAATGCCTAACTGTAAAACAACAAAAACTGCAATTTTTAAGAATTAAACTGTAACATTAGCAAAACTAATGCAAGTAAACAATAAAAGACGAT